>CM061751.1:25902696-27105853 GCA_030979885.1 Lolium multiflorum | reverse complement strand
GAGTTCATCAAATCCACGAGGGCGGTTACCACGTGGTGCACCATGATTAGCATTATTTTCTTCATCTTCTGCTTCGTCTTTATCTTCTTGTTGCTGTTGTTGAGTGAGATTGCCAACAACTAATCGCAAATCTTGAAGATCACATTGATATCCGTCATTTGATCTTGCATTGTAGTGACTGCGCATTAGTAGCGTCCAGCTTTTGGGAGATCCCTTGGACCGTTCCCCTAAGCTCATCATCCAAAGGAATTCACGCGTATCTCATTACCAGAGCTCATACTCCCTCCATGTCATCACATCAACGACATCCTTGTTTTTCTTTCTGTGAAACAACATCATCATCACTAGAAGACATGGTTAGTAGGTTAGTGCACTAAAACAAATATATTTGGTGGTACTCTCAATCATCCACTATAAGAAAAGGAAATCTTACCGCTCCAAAGTGAATTAGTATTGCTTACCACTTGTAGCACTACTAGTGCACGGATGTAGCGGAGCCGAATATCAAGGGTACAAGAACAAATCACACGACAAAGCATGATATAGTAGGTGGGCTACCTATTTGCATCAATAACAAGCTCTAGCGGCTAACCGTAGAGAACCAATGATACTCACACAAGACGATAAATGTGGCAATGCAACTATATGTAGGAAAGGTTGCAATGCACTAGAGAGACGTTAGAAAAGCTCAACGAAACAGGCACAATATTGCTCAACTACAGGTGCAGTTAAAGAAAACTTAGGCCTTCACTTGATTCTACTAGCACTTCACTTTTCTTTTTGTATTTTCTTTTTGTATAATACGTAGCTATGTAGCTCTTTTTTCTTATTTTCAATTTTTGGTTTTTTTTGACTCAACTCCTTGATAACACGACAAACAAGATATGCAAAGCACCAAAACCTAATGAGAAGCCTGTCGCGCGGTAAAGACTAGTCTCTTCCTGGGAAGTTCACAGGCACTTATATCGAAAGGCCGTGGCTATGGTTTGGACAAACACACTCGAAGCTATGTGGAGTAACAAAAACTAAAACTAGATGATAGCAGACTCAAACCCTAACAATCTTAGATGGAAGAAAAAGATACACAAAAACAACTACGAAAAGCAACTAAAAAAACTCAAATTAGTGCAATCTAAGGCTAAATCCTAACCATAACTTTGTATGGCTTTTCTCGATAGGAAACACTCACAACTGGGGGTGGATTGGGGATGGCTTACCGAGAAACGACAAACTGCAACAAGATACAAGGTGTCAACTTTCAAGAGTGACTGTAGGACTGACATCATGGATGAACACATGAGAATCAAGATGATGAAGGATGATAACTAAAAATAGACTGAACCACATCCTCATTGCTCTCATCATTGCACAGCATCTCAACCGCAAGAGCACACAACCACCACTTACACGCACGTAGCCATGACCACTAGCTAAGTGCAACCCTAATTCCAACTAGCAGATTACACAAGACTTTGAGATCCACCAATATCAAGCAATATGATGTGTAGGATTCAATAGTTTTGCAGAGCAAACAACTAAGAACTAGGTTTATCTTAAACGGGTCTAAAGCAACTTTGGGGCGTCTGGGTACTTATAGGCGATGGACACCTCGGGTCGAAAAAGTATGCAAATAAGGCCAGGAATAGATATGGTCGACAAACCAGACTCACGGTCCTGGGGCCGGTCAACGGGCTGGGACCGGCCTGTCTTTGACCGACCAGGGACCTGTGGCGGTGCGGACTTCCGCGCCGTTGGCGCGGGACGGCCCACGCTGGCGCCGCAGGCCCGGCCACACCAGTCGTTCCGCCAGCCGGCGCGCTGGTGTGGCGGCTGGCCGGGTGCTGGGCCGCCTGGACTTTGTCTTCCTGTCTTGATGCCTCCGCTACTCCCTCGCGTCCAGGGTATCTTCATGTCCACTTCACGTCCATCTTCACGTCCATTTTCCTCTCCTCCTCGTGCGATGCTGTCGTCTCCTCTTCATACCGATGATACACAAGTAACAAGACTTAGGAAGTATAAAGTTCTCATCAATCAAAGTATCTTTAGGAACAAGTTCTGTTGTTTAAGTAGCCGAGCCTTGTAATAGGTCCAATCGAACTTCATTGGACTTGAGCTTCACAAGCTTCATCTTCATTTAATGATGAGGTAGTAGGTAGGTATGTTCATCATCTCATTTCTTCCGAATCATTGACATCGCTCCCATTGTGTCAATAAAGGACCGTTGTTGGCGGGGTTACCGCCAACTGATGTCGATTCTCGTTTGTAATTGTGGTGGGAGTGGAAGGTGAATCTCACTCCTTGGCCCCCGGGGGTTTGCCTATGCATTAGCATGTCCCGCATATCTATGCAATGCTTGGAAAGTTCGGCAAGTCCTTCCTAAGATGACCCGACTATCTTTGCCAGTGTTATCGAGAAAGAAGTACATGCATGGTCCATTCAAAAGATCTTCTGGTGATATATATGGCCTTTGGAACCTCGGCCGATTATTTTGCCTGCTAGAACTCGAGCATCCCTATAATCACTCGCTGCTCGTTACTCCTCTAATAGTCATCTCGATGATTTCCTCCACTATTTCCTCGAAAAACCAGCCGCTACTTGGCCGGGGCCATCATGGTCTGAGAACTGTCGAGAGAAACGTTGCCTATTCTGGTTGTTATTTCTATTGCGGTCTTCGTCGGGTGACCTGTGCCGTTTGTTTTGGACAACATCTTCGCCATTTGCCCAACGATTCGCTATCTCCATGAGCACTGCTATTGTTTTCGGGTTAGACCTTCCCAATTCCTCGATTAAGTCCTTTCTTTGGATCCCTGCAACAAACGCATCTATTGCTCTTTCATCAGATATGTTCTCTGCCGAATTTTTTATAATGTTGGATCTCTGGATATACATCCTCATTGGCTCATCATACTTTTGCCTGCAGGCCCTTAGCTGCTCCATTGATGCGAGGTTTCTTGCACGTGGATCAAATTTTTTTCACAAACATATTGGTTGTTCACTTGTGTTTTAAATATGGCTAGGTTTTCAACTAAGTATCTTAATAGTGACAATTAATGTTCACCTTCTTTGTGGGCTCTAAGGATATGTTCTAAGAGTTATACAATTTCCTATAAGGGTATTTTTCTTGTATTCCTTTTGTGAGGAATGAATTTAGGGCTAACTTTATTACTTGATTTCTTATTTGAGAATGTGGTCACTTGCATATTATTTCATGTGCTCACATATTTGATAAAGAGTTGAAAATTATGTTAGAACTCTTTCCAATATTAGCACTTTTATTATATTTAACTTAGAATGTAAATATCTAGAGTGGATACCATTCTCATCATAGTTTCCCTTGGTTGTAAGGATGAGTGGTTGTCCACACCACATGGATTTAACTATAGGGTTTGGCACTAGTGTTTTCTTATGTTTATTAATTGAATCATAGGTTAGAGATGGGGTTTGGTTCTAATGTTCTACTTATAATCACCAAGTGATTCACAAGTTAGGATTGAGATATAGCTCTAGGGTTGCTTACTAGTGATCTCCCTATGATTATATGTGATGGATGATATCTGCTTATTATACTAGGTTTAACTTATCCTTCTATTTATCCAGGGCTTGAGCATGCATTATACATGATCAAATTATTCATAATAGCTTCTTAGTTTTAGTTCTTGGTTTTACGATCATTAACAAGTGGTGATGATCATGGTATGGGATTCCTAAAGTATCACTAGAAGTATTTGGCTATGGTTATACCAATTACCCCTCTCACTCCACAAGGACTTGGATTATAATCTAGGGTTCTACTCAAGGAATGATGAATCTAAATATGTGGTCTTCCTAAGAATTCTACCTTGCTATCTTCTGTACCTTGTTCTTCAGGAATTCCGATAAACCTACATCTTGTGGTATGCCTCCATCTCCTAGCTGCTTCATCTTGGTTTCATCTAATGTATGGAATGGCTCAATTCTTTGGTTAGCTTGTACCATGGTACTAGATGATCAAATGGAGGGTATGGGAGGGTCCTTTTATAGGCTTGAGCAAGCTGTAATATCATGACACATAGGTGGGTGACTCTTTTGATGAGTAAAGTGGTTGGTTGTTATGCTCTCATCCATAGCAATTCTTTAAGCATGAGGTGGCATAGCTTAGGATGCAAGCTATGTAGATATTTCCATCCTAGGTGGCCTTATCATTATCCTTTAGTTTTTGGCATCCAAGTGGCATTTGTTACTAAATATCTTGTGGATGGTTTTATACTTGTGGATAGTACACCATATCATATATGATTGGCTTTATCTTATAATTGTGGTCAAAATGTAAAAATTGAAGGTTATTCATAACTTTTGGATGGTTGTTCTTGATTTCACCTAGGCATGATCATATGAGTTTCAAAATACTCGTAATTAATTTTATTCAAATAGTTTGAACTATAATTCGTAATGTAAATAAATTTAGTTTTATGATCACATATTTAATAAGTTATGATTCAATCAAGAATTTGTGGCTATTATGCACTTTAAACCTTGTGGTTTACCATATTTGGTAATAAGTTTAGAAGTGAATTAAATTATAAACAAATGTAGTTACTAAACTTTTGAGTGTTAATAATTTAGAGTTCAATTCTTAAATAATGGGCCATTATTTTAATTCACGTGCCATTTGATCTAACCCATAGATCAAATCACTTTTACCCAAAATAGATTTTAGCAAAGATCACATGGAAGTTTATAGCACTTGTCTTTATGATCTACTTCAATTCCATCAACTCAAGTGGAACTTCAGTCAATGTGACAAGTTTTATTTGAAAGCGCAAAAAAATCCTTGGATTTTTTATGCATGAATGCAATGCGTACATCAGTTTCCCCTCTTTTTGTAACGCCGATTCATGGGATGTTACACCAGCGCTGCTTGGACTAGTGCCTTTGCACATCGATCATCATCATCATCTCCATTCATCTTACTGTAATTCCAAACCCTAGTGAGGATTTGCACTTGTATCCATTTAATCCCCCGCACCCCATTCATATATTCATTATGATATTATTAGCCTCCATGTTTGAACAACACCTTCTCCTCTTGGAAGATGGAGAAACCCTAGCAATATTATGATCTGAAATAAAGATTTGTGTTATCTTCTTTTGCAATATGTGTGTATTAGTGTTCTCCAACGATATTGTGTGTCATGCACCATGTAATATTTGCTTTTAGGACATTAGAGAAAATCATTGTTGTATGTAGTTGGAGAAACATGTACGTTAACTATGTGACAACATCCGTCGCCTCCACCTACTATGTATTAACGGGGGAAGCGAGATCTAGGAGTTAATGTGCACAACAGTGGGGCAAGCCTTAATTACTTAGGGCATGTACAATGGGAGCGCATGTTTAGACGCTTAAGTACATAAAAATAAAAGGATTGAGATGATAAAGCAAATAGGAGACCGTTCTTGCAACAGAGAGCGCTTAGGTGAGAGGCTAAAATGGTATCCCTTCCAGGGCCACTTTCCTTGGTTGTGAACAAAAAAGCTAAGCTTCGGCCTCAAAGTTTCGCGCCGCTGCTTGACTAGATGCCAGGATTTGATGTCGCAACTATCGATCGGGCTGGTTTCTAATCCTAGCGCCCGCACCGAAGCGCCTACGTTGTACATGCCCTTAGGACTCCAAATATCTTGGAAGACTAGCGGTGGTTATGAAGGGTGTTTGTTAATACTACTAAGTGTGCCTTTATGTGGATCCATCCGTAGACACATACTGCAAAAGTTTCATAATATTATAATTAAATAGTATTTATGCTTGTGGTGAATCCGCAACTTACCGAGAACGTTTTACACCTATAAAGTTTCGGGTACTTTACATTGCTCATCTTGCCTCTTCATGCTTTGTTTACCGTCTCTCTATTCGCAATTCAATCAACGACACTTATTTCTTTTTTTTTGCTGGAAAACGACACTTATTTCTCTTTGGTTTGGATCAAGAATAGGTACATGTAAATAAAGATAGCAAGAAACAACTAAAACTTCATCAAATAGCTCCACCGTGATTCTACATTCGCACTTTTAAAACTAGCTACACACGTTCTACGTGTTTGCAGACATCAAACTACTTTCTGACGCTGTTTTTGGGAGATAAGCGCTTTTCAATTGTTGTACCTGCGCTAAACCAGACATGTGTCGAAGAAATAGACATGACAGTCAGGAATTATGCTTTCGATACCAAAAAAAAAAGAAACGGTGGAAAAGACACGGGAGGAAACAAAGGGCGATCACCAGCACCAAGACCCATCGTACGGCCGCAGACCAGTCAACGCGAGCGGCCCTCAGTGCACGGGCCTAGCGCCACCCAGGGCCGAACCTACACCATGGATCTCCTGTGCAGCCTCCCTCACCTCTGCATATTTTTCTCCGTATTTGAGCCTACTGGGTGGTGACCGCAGAAGATCAGAGAAGGTCTGCACCAATGGCGCAGTAGCTTTGACTGTTTGGATTTGCAGGAGGAACAGTATTAATAACGGAGCACAAAAGGCTTTTTTCTTGGGCGGAAAGGCCAGACTGCATCATTTCTTTTCATGGGCTCACTCACTGACCCACTTCCTTCATTCCACCACTGCCAAAATTCCTGTAATTGAACCTAAACTTATTTCTTTTTTTTGTATGATAGACCTTTGCTAATGTGCTCTGTCAATTTTGAGAACTGGAAAATTGTTCCACAAAAAGAAATCAAAATCGCATGTAGACTGCTAGGACTGAATTGAGCCGAGTAAATTTGAAATAGTGAGGCAGCTCCACCGTTGTGTTTAAAATTGTTTTTTATTCAGACCAATAGCAGGTAAAGAGTAAGTAAAAAAGCTACACTCTTGGAAAGAATAGAAACTTGGAGGTTGAATACAAACATTCACACGGGTTTCTAAAAAGTTCATGCCACCCAAAAAAAACTACTGCCTCCTGCCCCATGCATGCCTAAAGAATCTTTTTTGTGGGTAGTCATTCCTAGAGAATCCTTGTGTGACACTGGAACTTTGCAATGTTTAAAGGTGTATCTGCTTATCTACTGAACCAGACCAAAACCTCTCTCTCTGTTTTGTGCACTGTTTGGAGCCCTGATTTCAAACTTGAATTTTAGAGATACCTATTACTTACATAATAATGTGACACTCATTCTTTGCAAGAAAATCGATTTAAGAGGCATTATGAAAAATAAAAAAAAGAGAAAATCAGAAAAGGAAATGTCACATTCAATTCAAATGTTAAAAACTCTAGACAAAAGTGAGCAGAGAGAGACGTCTCAAAACGAGAGAGAGATGGTGTGTCTGTAGAGAGAGAGAGGAGTCACTCCTTACTAGCTGGGCTACTGCCTACTGAGAGACTGCAGTATTAAAACCAGCCCAGGCGGCGTGCTCTCCTCTTCCAACACCAACCACTCTCCCCAAGAACCGCAAAGCAGACGCACGCCATGGCCAGCGGAGCTCGCAGGCCATGACGCGCCAGCGTCCTTGGCCTCCTTCCCCTCCTCCTTCTCCTCGCCTTCGTTTCCTAGCAGCAGCACCGACCGACAGCGGCGCCGGGATGGCGAGGCTCTCGCCGGGTTGTGGGGCGGCGGCGCCGCAGGTGGACACGGGCAAGTACGTGCGCTACACCCCCGAGCAGGTGGAGGCGCTGGAGCGCGTCTACAACGACTGCCCCAAGCCCACCTCCCTCCGCCGCCAGCAGATCATCAGGGACTGCCCCATCCTCTCCAACATCGAGCCCAAGCAGATCAAAGTCTGGTTCCAGAACCGCAGGTCCCTCTCGCTCTCTCTCCCAGTCTCTCCGATCTGGTCAAGTCTCGTTTTTTTTTGCGGGGAATGTAGGTGGGAAGCAGACGTCTTTCCCGCTTCTTTCGTGGAGATTGCTACATTTATCTGCATGTTCTTGGGGAATTTTCTTCCGAGTTGGTTTTCGGTAATGCCATGGGTTTCCTGTGATATTCTTGCGGGACGGAGCCAAAGCTTTGTGCGGTTTCCAGTCTACTTAAGATATTCTTTTGGTAGTGTTTCCACAGTTTATTGGTGAAATCTTCCGTTTTTGTATAAAACTCTGAAAAAAAAACTCTGCAAATGTGGCTCACTCCAAAGGAGGCAGGGCCTTTGCCTGTTCTGCTTGAATCTGTTCTTGATTTGAGCTCGCTTCATTCTAGTATTCTACAATGATTTTCACAAACTTTCCACACTGGTTTGGGGCTCTGCATCTCTCACTGTTCTTTGACATCTGTGGATTTTGTAGTCAAACAACCTGGATGTACTTGCACACCAACATCAGAAGTCTAGTGTATTTATATGGGAAAATTTGGGCCAAGTACCACTCCCAAATCTGGACTTTATTTAAATATAATTTTCTCCAACAAATATTCCCTTGCTGATTTCTCTGTTTCCTGTGCAAGCTTGCCATTCCATACAAGGCCTGTCTTTTCCCCACTGTCTTGTTCTGCCGTTCTTGTTTACTGTCCTATTTTAGTTTCATCTCCAAGGTTACTTTATTTGCTTTCTTTGTCAATCTTCGGTAGATTCATAGTACAAAGTAATGCAGCGTTTCTCTACTGCTGTTAGTAACTCTGTGGAAGAACAGCCCTTCTTGGTGGTTTGCTAGCATACTTGTACCCATAAAGGGGAAATAATATGATCCAGGAATCTTTTGCACAGTGCAATGTGTTGAAATCTAGTCTGCACTTTCACAGATTCAGGCACACACATCACTTTCAGTTAGGCAATGATTCACATGTATCTGTTCCATTTGCGTAGTAGTATTAGCCATTTGTCTCTTTTGCAAAGGGCTTTTTTTGCCCTGTTTTTTTGATTTGATCAGCCCCCCCCCTTATGCCATTACCTCAAGGAATATTTCTGATTTTGCCTCTGCCTGATAACAAGAAATAATACTACCGTGTCAGCTAGAGGCCACTACTATCATTTCAGTAGTTTAGTATCTAGGTGCGCATGCCACTGACTGAAGTGCTGAAGTGTGTGTGCCTTTTTCTTGTGATTGGTAGGTGCCGGGAGAAGCAGCGCAAGGAGTCCTCCCGCATGCAGACGGTGAACCGGAAGCTGACTGCGATGAACAAGCTGCTGATGGAGGAGAATGACCGGCTGCAGAAGCAGTTGTCGCGCCTCATCTTCGAGAAGGAGGCGGCGACCAAGAGTCTCAAGACTCATATCCACAATGTGAGCTCCCTGCCCTGCTTATAGATGCCATATGGTGGACCTGTTCAATGTAGATGGGTTCATGTTGTGTTGTAGACTCTGTCGATTCAATGTATTGTCATATTGTTGTTCTTTTGGTAACATCTTATAATTTTCTTCAGGCTTCGGCGGCCACCACGGACACGAGCTGCGACTCCGTGGTGACGAGTGGTCAGCACCATCAGCAGCAAAACGCCATTGTGCCGCGTCCACAAAGGGATGCGAACAACCCAGCTGGGTAAGTGCAATGCCTAGTCTCCTTTTTCTGGTAACATATGTTTGATCTGTGCAAGTTTGCTGAGATGCTGTTTTTTTTCGTGCAGTCTCCTCGCTATCGCTGAGGAAACCATGGCAGAGTTCCTGTCCAAGGCGACAGGGACTGCTGTCGAATGGGTGCAAATGGTTGGGATGAAGGTAATACATAAAATCATTGTGCAATACTGCAGAACGAGTTGATTTTTTCTAGCTTGCTGGTTCTAACCACCTTGAACTGGCACTTGATTGCAGCCTGGTCCGGATTCCATTGGAATCATCGCTGTTTCGCACAATTGTATTGGCGTAGCAGCCCGAGCTTGCGGTCTTGTGAGCCTTGAGCCCACAAAGGTTGCGGAGATCCTCAAGGATCGTCCATCTTGGTATCGTGACTGTCGTTGCGTTGAAATCCTCCATGTTTTCCCCACGGGTAACGGTGGAACTATCGAGCTAATCTACATGCAGGTGTGTGTTTGCTCACCAATGAGCTGCAGGTTTCATGTTCTTGTTGCTGTACTAGTTCATCTGTTGGTTTTGATGATGATCATTCTCATTTTAATTCCTTAGACTTACGCACCGACAACTCTGGCGGCACCACGCGACTTCTGGACACTCCGCTACACCAGCTGCCTGGAAGATGGCAGCCTTGTGGTATTAATTTGATCTTTACTTACAGGCTGTAATTCTACCCTCATGTCATCGTTGTTTGTTGCTGGTCTTTGTCATGTTCTGATTGGGCTCAATCTGTTTGGACGAACAGTGTTATTGTGACTTACCACTGTAGTAGTGTAGTGTAATGATTCTGTAATAAATTGTACTTATCTGTTCCGCAGGAAGTACCATGCATTGTTGCTCAAATTATGATGCTGTTCTTGTTCTGCAGATCTGTGAGAGGTCACTGACTCAGTCCACAGGCGGTCCATCTGGGCCTACTACTCCAAATTTTATCAGAGCTGAGGTGCTCCCTAGTGGTTATCTGATTCGACCATGCGAGGGAGGTGGCTCCATGATCCACATTGTGGATCATGTTGATTTGGATGTAAGTAGCAACAAAGGTTTTCATACCATTGGTTATCACTTGAATACTTTTGGTAGACATGCATCTTATAAATTTTTTGTACTCTGTAGGCCTGGAGTGTGCCTGAGGTCCTTCGACCGCTCTACGAGTCTCCCAAGATTCTTGCGCAGAAGATGACTATTGCGGTATATATGCCCTTCCATTACATTGTTGATAATAATTTATTGGCCATCTGTAGTGACACTGAATCCGTAATTTGATTGATGCATGACATGTGATTGTTCTTTGTGTACAGGCACTGCGACACATCAGGCAAATCGCTCATGAATCAAGTGGTGAAATCCCGTATGGAGCTGGCCGGCAGCCTGCAGTTCTCAGAACCTTCAGCCAAAGACTCAGCAGGTTTGTATCATTTGAATGTTCCTGTGGTCTTATAAGCCATTTGCCGCCCATCTTCTGATATTGCATGCATGTGTGTACCACACCTCTAAACTCGAGTCACTACTTTGCAGAGGCTTCAATGATGCTTTAAATGGATTTCCGGATGATGGGTGGTCCTTGCTGAGCAGTGATGGCGCTGAGGATATTACCATCACAGTTAACTCGTCCCCAAACAAGCTTGTTGGATCCCATCTCAGCCCGTCCCCGCTCTTTTCTGCTATCGGGGGTGGCATCCTGTGTGCAAAGGCATCAATGCTTCTGCAGGTGTATATTTAGTCTCGTTTCGTTTGTTGTTCCTATACTAAATACAGTAATTTTGTTTGTTCCACATCACCAAAATTAATTTTCCTGTCATGAAAAAGTTAACCAAGTTTACTTTTTGATAATGTAGGATGTCCCGCCTGCTTTACTTGTGCGATTTCTGAGGGAGCATCGCTCGGAATGGGCTGATCCTGGTGTTGACGCTTATTCAGCTGCTTCTTTGAGGGCAGGCCCGTATGCAGTTCCTGGTTTAAGGGCTGGTGGGTTCATGGGAACTCCAGTTATACTGCCCCTTGCCCACACCTTAGAGCATGAAGAGGTAAAGAGTTAATTCTTAACCTTCAGTTATCTCATCATGATGTATCGCCATTGTCAGCGCATCAATCTTATAATTTTTTAAATTTGTAGTTCCTTGAGGTCCTTAGGCTGGAAGGACATGGTTTTAGCCACGATGAGGTGCTTCTTGCGCGAGATATGTACCTTCTGCAGGTAAGGTGTTTTCTGGTTTATATCTTTAGGTTGCCTGTTTTATGCTTGTGGTATCCTGATGGGCTGGCATGATTTGCTACTGCAGCTATGCAGCGGGGTTGATGAGAATGCTTCAGGCGCATGCGCACAGCTCGTTTTTGCACCTATTGATGAATCTTTTGCTGATGACGCACCTCTGCTACCCTCAGGCTTCCGCGTGATACCACTGGACACGAAGACGGTTAGTGCTTATATGCTCAACGCAGCTATATAGCGTATGTTTTGGTGTTTTTTTTTCTTGCCACGCTAACTGGTTCATTATGCATTCAACTGCAGGACATGCCATCTGCCACACGCACGCTTGACCTCGCCTCTTCCCTAGAGGTTGGGTCAGCTGGAGCTCTGCGTGGTTCAAGTGACGCCGCCAACACGAGATCGGTCCTCACCATTGCCTTCCAATTCTCATTCGAGAACCACCTCCGTGAGAATGTGGCGGCGATGGCCAGGCAGTACGTAAGGGCCGTGATGGCATCGGTGCAGAGGGTGGCCATGGCGATAGCTCCATCTCGCCTCGGCGCACAGATCCAAATGAAGCACCCTCCTGGCTCTCCCGAGGCGATTACACTTGCAAGCTGGATTGGCAGGAGCTACAGGTCAGAAAAACCATCTACACAGCTCGGCACATTGCCTATCCTAAAATCATGTATCCTGAGTTGCCCATGAGTAATTATTTCTGAAGCTGTTAACACTGTCAAAACCTTCCAGGGCTCACACTGGAGAAGAGATCCGCTGGTCGGACACTGAAGACGCAGACTCTCCCCTGAAGCTGTTGTGGAACCACAGCGACGCCATACTCTGCTGTTCTCTGAAGGTCAGTTAGTGTGCTGCTCATTTCACTGTCTTGTTTCACCAAATTAACTGGCTGTGCTGCTGTAAAATAAAGCCTGTCCTGAAACCACTACCTAACAAGGGTAACTTGTGCTATTGGCAGCCTGCTCCCATGTTCACCTTTGGCAACAATGCGGCCCTGGACATGCTGGAAACGACGCTGGTGAACCTGCAAGACATCTCGCTGGAGGCGATCCTGGACGAGGAGGGGCGCAAAGCGCTGTGCTCGGAGTTTGCCAAGGTCATGCAGCAGGTAACTAGCTAACCTAAACCAGCAGCAATGACTGAACCTAAGGCCATGGATCTCCTAGTTCAGCCGACTGATCGAAGTTCCTGTATATGTGTGGTTCCAGGGTTTCGCGTACCTGCCGGGTGGCGTGTGCAAGTCCAGCATGGGGCGGCAGGCGTCCTATGATCAGGCTGTGGCGTGGAAGGTGCTGAGCGACGACGTCTCTGGCGCCCCGCACTGCCTCGCCTTCATGTTCGTCAACTGGACCTTCCTCTGATCGCCGGCAGCCACCAGCAGCGTCATATTGCTTGGGTTGTGATGTTTGTCCTAGTAGTACTTCCATATGCGGTGCAATCTTGTATCCTAGTTATCGCTCGCTTGCACCTGTCCCGTGTTCTTGTTCGTCGTGGCCAGACCTGATGATCTGTATGTGACTGTTTTCTCCTGTGATGCAAAACCTATTTGGCATTCGCCTGTAGTGATCGAGACCTATGTGTATCTACCTACCTTGTGGATCTTGTGATTTGCTTATGAATGGAACTATCGCGTGTGCATCCTGTGATTTGCTGGAGTAGTCATCTCATGTTTTCGGGGTGGTCTTGATTACCTGGTCTGGGTTGGGGTTTCGTCCATGGCCGCTAGAGAGGGAGAGGCTGTCCATGGCGCGCAATGGCAGTCGCCGTCCCCTGCCTGCAGGAGAGGCGAGTAGCCGGTGAAAAACAATTGTTGGAGTCCAGACCGAATTGGCGTCGCCGATGAGGGTTTCCTGTTTTCGGGGCGGCGCCCCTGTGGATCTGGCTAGTTTTTTCAGTTTTTTTTTAATAAAAAATCAACAATGTTTCTAAATGATCTAGTACTAAAATTACTTATATAAATAGTTTAGCATATAGATCCAATAGATAAATAGTTTTACTATAAGTAAAAAAAATACAGATGATGCGCAAAATCATTTACAGTTGCACAAGAGTGCATCACAGATTTTGCTCGACAAGAGGATCCTAGTTATCATACAAATGATCATGTTGTTGTTAAAACTATCGATCAACTAGGCTGGATATAATCGGTAGTATAATCTATATAATGAATCTATTTGCCTCTATCTATTAAAACTAAGAGAGGACAGAGAGATGAGAGAGGGGAAGGGGTACCTTCTCCTTGGCTCGAAGATCCCGTCGACCGGCCATGGTGAAGGGCGGCGGCGACGGTAGGGAGTGGGCGAGGTGGTGGTGGCGGTGCTTCCCGCAAGCCCTAGATCGGTAGGGTGTGTCGGTGGGGTGTGCGGCACGCGACGAACCTCGTGTTGCGTGCCACCAACCCCCACCTCTTTATATAGTGCAGCGTGACAGAGGCCCGCGGGTTGGGCGCCCCCGATCATTTAGTGCTATACTCCGTATCTGTGTATTAGGTGACATATAGTCTAATAAAAATGCTAACCATAAACTCGGTCAACAAAAAAATGTTTTCAATGCTATAATTTTTATGCACATAATTTATATTTTATTAATTAAATTCAAGATCATACTCCTTTTTTTAATTACGTGTCGGTTTATAAACCATGGCATACATGTCACGGATCAGAACTTATGATAATCTTGCTTAATTGTGCACCTAAACACAACCACCAGGTAAATATATATTCTCATAATCGTTATGAAAGATCACTGACCAGGCCATAATATTTTTCTAGTAGTGGTTACATATACTTGCACGCAAATCCATGGATGCATGCAGTCGTCAGTGCAATCTTAAACAAAGTGTCTACTGGTAGGCTATCACAAAAACGTAAATTGAATATATCTATGGTAATTAATCAGCCTTAGGTGGAATCCTACAAACCCTTCAAAAAAAATTTATGCACTGCATGGTACTTGCAGAATAATACTCATACTTGGGCATTTTTGTAAATCATTTTTTTTGTAATTTAAAAACTAAGTATGCTAAAATTGATTCGTACACGAGTGAACCGATAGTTAATATTGATGATTTTTGATCATGCAAAAGCTTTGTGTGTTGTTTGATATATACTACAGTATTTCTTTACCATGGAACATGAAAATGATCAATGACTGCTACCAGGTCGTCGTAAACATATAGTAACGTCGGTCAAGTACACTTGTAGAAAACGGGGCATTAACACTGACTCGTCAGGGGTTTTTGCACCGGTTGACCAACAGGTGCAACGCAATCGCAGCAGGAAAATACCCTAAAATGATGCCGCGGCAAAGTCTTGCGAATCCATTATATTACACAGCATCGTTATCAATATAGAGATCGAAGTGACCTCTTTTATCGTGCTTGGTCAAACATATTACGTAATGGTACATGTTCATGCATATTTACAATATAATTTCTATTACGATCCCTATTGTCTAAAATTGATTTGCTGATGGAATTCTTCGGTTGGTTCTATGACTTCGTCAAGTAAGAATCCCGCAATTCTTCTTGAATTTCTCGTACACGCTCGGTTGCTAGAAGACCGCCCCGCAACCGTTCGATCTAATTTAAAGAAGGGGGTCAATATATCTGAATGAAACACGACACAATTGATGGTGATAAAATAAAATTATGAATATTGTTTACGTACTTGAAGTTTTTCTAAAATTCTCCCCGTCTCGCAGGTCGTCTGGCGAATAAACCCACAAACCTAGAATCCACATAAATTATTTCCGTCTTTTTGCGTCAAGCACTTTACGAGAACATAGTTCAATTAAAATAATATTTAAGGATGATAATGGTATTGAAACTAGAATCAAAGAGATGCGCGGACCTAGCTAGTAGTACTTACCAGTATTTGCTTAAATCGAAGCTCCTTTTTCCACTCACCCAGAGTCTTCTTGGTGAACCGTTTCCAAGCTTTGCCCGGCAAAGAAAATGAATAAAAGAGTTATGAATTACTTGATATCAGGAAAAAACCCAAAAGTTACCGATATAGTGCCATAATGATTAAAATTACCTCTGGAGCATATCATCCATGCGCCCCCCACGCCTGAATGGATTTATGTTTCGAGTCCATGACTTTTACTAGTCCTTGGTCAGGTTCAGTGATTAGCAGAATAAAGTAAAACCTGCAAGCACGCATAACTCATCAATTACACTTAACATCGAGTAAACGAAATAGATTGAATGTGTACAAGATAGTAACACTCACTAGAAATTGTAAGGAAATAGTAATCCCCTTTTGGTTTCTTGTCTCCTTAACGCCCATACCAAGTTATCATCCGTGTCCTTGGCATGGTGGTGGAGGCTATACTCATTCACGGTATATGGGTCAATGAACCCAATGTCATAGATTCGTCCTTTTCGGCATTCGCGGATCTTCAGTCTGCATAATATAGTGAGTATAATTATGCATGCAATAAACGAGCTGAGCACCCTTTAGCACCGGTTTGAGCCACGAACCATGGTAAGAACCGGTGCTAAAACCCTGTGAGCCTCCTGCGACGTCCTGGCCGCTTGAACCGGTGGTAATGCACCCTTTAGTGTGAGTTCGTAGCACAACCGGTGCTAATGCTCTTTGCAGCTCCAAATATAAGCCATGTTTTCTACTAGTGGCATATGCACATGTAAGGCCATGCACGAGTCCATCTCTATCCTCAACTACTGATGCAACCAATGCTAGGGAGCATGTTGTCTGCACCAACCGATGCAGAGGCAAGGGTTATACTACAATTATCATTTTTGAACAAAAAGAGAACATGTTGTGTTTGTGATCTAGTGGGTCGAATGCTCGAATCATAGCTCTTTGATGTTCATGCGACCTGATGTACCTTATTTAGTCCACCCATAAACTCGGATTGTTCACCCAAATGCTATATAAGGGTCATGAGAACTATTCTTGGAATATCATAGCTTCATAATCCCGCACTATCATATTCATGTAAAAATGGGTCAAGAATCAAGATTATGTGTTCAAAACCATGTATTGTGCATCTTTTAGTCTAAAATCTCGTACATTTACAAATGGAAACGAGATAATATTACATTGTGAAGAAGAGAACTCAGAGCTGGCATTGTTATGCACATGAGGATATATTACATTGTGGAGAAGAGAATTAATTCAGAGCTGACATTGTCATGCACATTTTCTGTGAAGATGAGCACGGGCTAGATACCACCGGGCAGCCGGATCATCTGTCCTCGAAACCTTAAAAACAGGAGAAAAATCAGCAGGATGGTCGGCCACCTTTTGCATACTACGTACTCACTCGGTCGTGCGAAATATTTAAGCGCATGCACACGTAGGGTTTACTTGGTGGAGCAGATAAGTTTGTGATCTTGAACAGCCAATCAAGTTCTAGCACATAGCAATGACTGTTTCAACTGCGTTGAACATTTCTTCTCGTGCTTAGCAAGTTGACAATATGTCCTGTTTGCTCACATGATATAGTTCGGTCACGTCACCACACTTTGCTTCATTGTGTTATCTTGAGGCAGCCATCTGCGGCTATATATACGAGCATATATCCATGCTCAGGGATAAACCATCTCGCAATGGCATCTTCTTCCTCCTTGTTTCTCCTCGCCGTCCTTCTTGCGCTGGTTTCATGGCAGGCCACTGCCTATGATCCTAGCCCTCTCCAAGATTTCTGTGTCGCCGACATGAAATCACCTGGTATGTATATATATATCTATTGTGTGTATATATTTATGTCTTGAACTAGCTCTAGTGATTTAGTAATTTTATTGCAGTATATTGGTGATCACATCTAAATTAAGTTTTGTGTGTTTTTCTAGCTATCCTGATACTAACATCAAATATTACCTACTATTTTCTGAGCTTTGCGTTACCTCGTCTATCTGTGCAGTGCAAGTAAATGGGTTCCCTTGCAAGGACCCAATGGCCGTCAACCCAGACGACTTCTTCAATGCAGCCATGCTTGACCAACCCAGGGATACCATGAAGAGCAAGGTTGGCTCCAACGTCACCAACATCAATGTCATAAATTTTCCCGGCCTTAACACCCTCGGCATCTCGCTGGCACGCATCGACTATGGACCATTGGGCGTGAACACACCACACATACACCCACGTGCCACCGAGCTCCTCACCGTTCTTGAGGGAACACTATACCTTGGATTTGTCACGTCCAATCCAAACAGGCTCTTCTCCAAGGTGGTTAAGAAGGGTGATGTATTCGTGTTCCCAAAGGCAATGATCCACTTCCAAATGAACCTTGCGCATGACAAGCCGGCAGCTGCGTTGTCATCACTCAGCAGCCAAAACCCTGGGGTTATTAGTATTGCCAATGCAGTCTTTGGATCAAAGCCACCGATTTCAGATGATGTTTTGGCCAGGGCGTTTCAGGTGGAGAAGGATCTGATCCATTGGCTCCAATCTCAGTTCTGGGAGAACAACAACTACTAACTTCTTTTGTAGGTGTTTCCACCTATGAGAAAGTTAATATGTAATAGTATATAGAATAAATGGCATGTATGCGTGCTTGTGAGACGTGATCTTTTTTCCTTGTGTATCGTGACAAGATAGTTGCTTGTCGGATTGATGTCATAGTATCGTGATGCTGTATGTTTTCCACTATCTAATAAATGAAATATATTGACATGTTTCAGTTCCTTGTTATTGAGGTAGAGACATCCATGGAGTTCATGAAAATAATTTGATGATCATGCATGCTGCTATTTCTAGATTCTGGGTATTTAGGAGATATGCTTTAGAGGATTAAGATCGAAGGGGAGAGTGGATCTCAGGATGATCTGCCATGGCTCCTTGTCAATAATCATATAAATATTGCTTCAAAGCATTAAAGCATCTCGGTTGTCTTACCTATCTAATATGGAATGCCTTCTATGGCATATATGCACTTGTCTAGCCGTCCTATCAAACTAGTAAATATGGATTTTACTCCACGCCATCAATCTAGTGTGAAGTCAATTTGACCACCAACTGATCAAAAACTCTTCACAACCCTTTGTACATGCAGCAAGGGGACCCAAATTTAAAGATATATTTACTAAGGAACAACCCTTAAAACATATATATGTAGATTTACCCCATAGGCATGACAGGTTTCGGGATCAATATATGGGATGGTAAACAAGAATAAGTTGAATAAGAAAGTTTGCCAGTATTGACGAAGAATATGGCGTGGAGGAGCAACGGAGTAACACGAGGCCGATTTCATCAGAATTGAAGTAGCCCATGGATTAGGTTAATTGGATTAGTTACAAATATTGTATTCTTATCCAAGCCAATTCTTAATTAATCTGATTAAAACAGCATGGATTTGTATGAAAAAAAATCAATAAGTTCAGTTTCTTAGATCTTGTGGTAATTGTGACTACTTACTTAAGAAAGTTTCTTAGATTCGACCTGTGTTTTCAGACCCCTTGTCCATGGCGCGTGGGTACCAATATGGATTCCAACGACTTATTTGGCGAGTGGAGGTGTCTACCCAAGGTGACTTCAGTTATGTGGTTCTCTTGAGTACCGTGTCTCCATCTCCACACCTCCATGCCCTCGCTCTGACTTTCCTTGGATGTACCTCACAATAACCGTTGTTCACACGTTGTTCTCTTATTGAAGTCATTGTATGCCGAGACTTTATCTTCTGGGTGAAATCACGTGATCTGATCTTTACCGGTTGGATCTGGAATGAATGGCGCTTGCGCACCGTTCCCATTCCCAAAGGCTTTGGTTTTGGAGAATATTTCTTGCATTACTTCTGTTGTCAATGGCGGTGGTCAATATTGATGTCTGTTATTGGTCACTACAACATGGTATTTGAATGCTTTTGTAATCAAGATGAATCAATTCAACACTTGTTTATTGAATGCCCACTAGAATTGGCGTATTGTTCATATGTATTTCAGTATTATTCCCCTAAGAACATCACAAATCTTTTTGATAATTGGCTAGCGGGTGTTGCTCAAAATGGTAAAGTACAAATCTGAGTTGGAGTTTGTGCTTTACTATGGGCCATGTGAAATGTGCGGAATGATTTTATCTTTACAGAACAAAAAAAATCTTCTTTTATGTCATTTATACCGCTAGCTACCAATTGGATCCGTACGTGGCCCATCAATGGGCAAGCGAGATGAGCTCGATTCTGGGTGCATCCGGCTAGAGAAGGTTGCACAAACATATATAGCCAGGGCAGCTAGGGTTCTGATCATAGATTAACACAACATGCTAATGCAGTGCTATTTCATGTTTTCACTTTTGTAGATGGTTGATACATGTATTGACCCTATGCTACCCACGATGTAATCTACTCTAAACTTATGAACTGCTGAAATAAGGAAATACAGGCTGCATGCATCACTCGATATCGAGGCTGGGCAAGTGGGCAATGCCTCTTTTTCGAAAAAAGGAGGAGACAGTAACATACCCCATATGCATGATATATTTCAGGGTTAATATAGGTGGATGGTAAACAATAATAAGTTGAATAAGAAAGTTTGTCACTGTTGACGAAGAATATGGCGTGGAGGAACAATGGAGCAACAAGAGGCCGATTTGATTGGAGTTCACGTAGCACAGGGATTAGGTTAATTAGATCGATTATAAATCGTACTTTATTATCCAGACCAATTCTTAACTAGTCTGACTGAAACATGAGGATTTGTGAAAAAAAGTTTGGTTTCTTAGATCTGATGGTACTCGTGACTACTTACTTGAGGAAGTTACTTAGATTCCACCAGTGTTTTTAGATCCCTTGTCAATGATTTTATTATTTTGTTGAAGGCATTGTGCCATTTAGTCGGACTTCTTCTTCTGGACGAATCCCATGATTTTATCTTCTGCTTTTGAGGAATATCCGCAATCCTCGATTCATTCATGGATATACGAACAATTGGGGAATATTCAGCCCCTTATTCTGGGGAGGAGATACGAAAAGCAGTCTTTTAAATGGAGCACAATAAGACGCTAGGTCCTGATGGTTTTTCCGGCTAAATTTTACGAGTCTTTCTAGGATATTATCAAGCATGATTTATTAGATTTTTTCGGGGAGCCCCATATGGATCAATTGGATTTGTTCCGCATCAATTTTGGTGAAATTATTCTTCTACCAAAAATAACCGATGCGACACGTCTTCAATAGTATAGACCAATATGCCTGCTTAATGTTTTTTTACCAAAGTCGCTGTTGGAGATATGCCCAAGAGGCAATAATAAATTGGTTATTATATATCTTTGTGTTTATGATAAATGTTTATATACCATGCTATAATTGTATTAACCGAAACATTGATACATGTGTGATATGTAAACAACAAGAAGTCCCTAGTAAGCCTCTTGTATAACTAGCTTGTTGATTAATAGATGATCATCGTTTCATGATCATGAACATTGGATGTTATTAATAACAAGGTTATGTCATTATGTGAATGATGTAATGGACACACCCAATTAAACGTAGCATAAGATCACGTCATTAAGTTCATTTGCTATAAGCTTTCGATACATAGTTACCTAGTCCTTTCGACCATGAGATCATGTAAATCACTTATGCCGGAAGGGTACTTTGATTACATCAAACGCCACCGCGTAAATGGGTGGTTATAAAGGTGGGATTAGGTATCCGGAAAGTATGAGTTGAGGCATATGGATCAACAGTGGGATTTGTCCATCCCGATGACAGATAGATATACTCTGGGCCCTCTCGGTGGAATGTCGTCTGATTAGTTTGCAAACATATGAATGGTTCATAAGAGACTACATACCACGGTACGAGTAAAGAGTACTTATCATGAGACGAGGTTGAACGAGGTATAGAGATACCGATGATCAAACCTTGGACAAGTAAAATATCGCGTGACAAAGGGAATCGGTATCGTATGTAAATGGTTCATTCGATCACTAAGTCATCGTTGAATATGTGGGAGCCATTATGGATCTCCGATCCCGCTATTGGTTATTGGTCGGAGAGAAGTCTCAACCATGTCCGCATAGTTCGCGAACCGTAGGGTGACACACTTAAGGTTTGATGTCGTTTGAGTAGATATGGAATATGGAATGGAGTTCGAAGTTTTGTTCGAGTCTCGGATAGGATCCAGACATCACGAGGAGTTCCGGAATAGTCCGGAGAATGAGATTCATATATAGGAAGTCATATTCCAAGTTTGGAAATGATCCGGTGCATTTATGGAAGGTTCTAGAAGGTTCTAGAAAAGTCCGGAAGAAACGCACTATGGAAGGTGGAGTCCCAGAGGGACTCCACAACCATGGCCGGCCAAACCCTAAGGGAAGGAGTCCCAGGTGGGCTCCACCATAGGTGGCCGGCCACCCCACCTCATGGGAAGGTGGGAGTCCCACCTTGAGTAGGACTCCCTCCTTAGGTAGGTTTCCCACCAAAGGTAGGTTTGGTGTTGGGGTCTTATTCGAAGACTTGGGAGACAAGGATTGGGGCTTCCACCTATAAGGAGGGGCAAGGGGAGGGGGCCGGCCACCCCCAAGACCACAGTTGGCCGCACCCCCCAAGGCCGACGCCCAAACCCTAGCCGCCTCCCCAACCCTAGCCGCCTCCTCCTCCACCACAACTCCCGCATACGCTTAGGCGAAGCCCTGCCGGAGTTCTCCACCACCACCGCCACCACGCCGTCGTGTGCCGGGATTCCGACTTCCGCTGCCCGCTGGAACGGGGAGAAGGACGTCGTCTTCATCAACCCCGAACGTGTGACCGAGTACAGAGGTGCTGCCCGATTGTGGCACCGTCGAGATCAAGATCTTCTACGCGTTTTTGCAAGCGGCAAGTGATCGTCTACATCCACCCCGAGATCTCGTTAAGCTTTGCGAATCTTCGAGGGTTAGTCTCATCATCTTCTCGTTGCTACCGTCTACTAGATTAGATCTTGGCTTGGTTTTCGTTCTTGCGGTAGGAAATTTTGTTTTCTATGCTACGAATCCCATCAGTGGTATCAGAGCAGGTCTATGCATAGATTGGTTGCGAGTAGAACACAATTGTTTGTGGGCGTTGATGCTTTGTTGTCTTTAGTTCGAGTACTTTGCATCTTTGTGGCATAGTGGGATGAAGCGGCTCGGGCAAACTTTACATGACCGCGTTCATGAGATTTGCTCCACGCTCGACATGCAACTTGTATTGCATAAGTGGCTTTGCGGGTGTCCGTCTCTCCTACTATAGTAAAGATCCAACTTACTCTTTCTATTGACAACATTAGTATCACCGTTGTGGTTCATGTTCGTAGGTAGATTGGATCTTATGCGAAACCCTAAACCATAAAATATGCAAACCAAATTAGAACCGTCTAACTTGTTTTTGCAGGGTTTGGTGATGTGATATGGCCATAATGTGATGATGAATATGTATGAGATGATCATTATTGTATTGTGGCAACCGGCAGGAGCCTTATGGTTGTCTTTAAATTTCATGTTGAGTAGTATTTCAAAGTAGTTGTAATAGTTGCTACATGGAGGACAATCATGAAGACGGCGCCATTGACCTTGGTGCTACGCCGACGATGATGGAGATCATGCCCGTTCATGATGGAGATCATGTCCGTGCTTTGGAGATGAAGATCAAAGGCGCAAAGACAAAAGGGCCATATCATATCACATATGAATTGCATGTGATGTTAATCCTTTTATGCATCTTATATTGCTTAGATCGCGACGGTAGCATTATAAGATGATCCCTCTCACTAAATATCAAGATAATAAAGTGTTCATCCTTAGTATGCACCGTTGCTAAGACTTGTCGTTTCGAAGCATCTCGTGATGATCGGGTGTGATAGATTCTACATGTGCATACAACGAGTACAAGTCAGTTTTGTACACGCGGGTACTAAGCTTGCCTTGACGAGCCTAGCATGTACAGACATGGTCTCGGAACACCGGATACCGAAAGGTAGAGCATGAGTCATATGATTGATATGATGAACACTTGGGTGTTCGCCATTGAAATTACATCTTGTTCGTGATGATCGGATTTGGTGTGGTGGATTTGGTTCGTGTGATCACTAAGACAATGCGAGGGATATTGTTTTGAGTGGGAGTTCACCTAGTTTTTAATTTTGTTGAATTAAAGTTTGAACTCAATTTGTCATAAACTTAGTCTAAACTATTGCAAATATATGTTGTAGATCATGGCGTCCCCATCAATCAATTTTAACCAGTTCCTAGAGAAAGAAAAGCTTAAAAGCAATGGTAGCAACTTCACCGACTGGTTCCGTCATGTGAGGATCTTCCTCAATGGCGGAAATCTGCAATATGTGCTTGATGCACCGCTAGGTCCCCCACCACCTCCTGCAGTGTCCGAGGAAGAAAGGAATGCTTTCGAGAATCGGACTAAAGTGTACTCTCAAGTTCGTGTGCCATCCCATGCAGCCTAGAGGCGAGCTCCAAAGCGTTTTGAGCACCATGACCCCTGTGATATGATTAATGAGCTCAAAGTTATCTTGAAACTCATGCGGCTGTGGAGAGCTATGAGGCCCTCGGCGCTTGGCTGCATGATGGAAGAGGGCAGCTCCGTTAGTGAGCACGTGTTCGCTATGTCCGGACACGCGAGGAAGCTCAGTGACTTGGGGATTATCATCCCCAACCAGCTGGGTATTCATCGTGTTCTCCAATCACTGCCACCAAGTTACAAGAACTTCGTGATGAACTACAATATGAACATGAATAAGGAGTTACCTAAACTCTTCTACATGCTAAAATCTGCTGAGATTGAGATCGTAAAGAGCACCAAGTGTTGATGGTCAATAAGACCACCAAGTTCAAGAAGCAGGGAAAACCTTAGAAGGACCTCAAGAAGGCGGCAAGAAAGCTGCCGCTCCTGAGAAGGGTGGCCCTAAACCTGATATTGACTGCTATTACTGCAATGGGAAGGGGCACTGGAAGCGGAATTGCCCCAAGTACTTGGCTGATGAAGAGCGGCCTTGTCAAGAAGAAGAAGGTATATCTGATATACATGTTATAGATGTTTATCTCACTGGTTCTCGTACTAGTGCCTGGATATTTGATACTGTTCGTTGCTCACATTTGTAACTCGAAACAGAACTACGAAAAACGAAGCCATCGAGGGATGAAGTGACGATGCGCGAAATGGATCCAAGATGTGATCATTGCGGCACGCTCTACATCTACCATCGGGATTAGTTTTAGACGTCAATAATTGTTATTTGGTGCCTGCGTTGAGCATGAACATTATATCTGGATCGTGTTTAATGCAAGACGGTTATTCATTTAAGTCTGAGAATAATGGTTGTTCTATTTTTATGAATAATATCTTTTATGGTCATGCTCCTGAGAAGAATGGTTTATTTCTATTAAGTCTCGATAATAGTGATACACATGTTCATAACATTGATGCTAAGCGAATTAAATTGAATGATAATTCTACTTATATGTGGCACTGTCGTCTTGGTCATATTGGAGTGAAACGCATGAAGAAACTCCATTCCGATGGACTACTTGAGTCACTTGACTTTGAGTCACTTGACAGATGCATGTCTAATGGGAAAAATGACTAAGACTCCATTCTCTGGTATTATGGAGCGAGCTACGACTTATTGGAAATCATACATACCGATGTGTGCGGACCAATGAGTGTAGCCTCGCGGTGGTTATCGTTATGTTCTAACCTTCACAGATGATCTGAGTAGATATGGGTATATCTATTTCATGAAACATAAATCCGAGACTTTAAGTTTAAGGAATTCCAAAGTGAAGTAGAAAATCAACGTAACAAGAAGATCAAGTTTCTGCGGATCGTGGAGGCGAATATCTGAGTTATGAGTTTGGCATGCATTTAAAGAAATGCGGAATACTTTCACGTTGACACCGCCGGAACACCACAACGCAATGGTGTGTCCGAACGTCGTAATCGAACTCTCTTAGATATGGTTCGCTCTATGATGTCTCTTACTGATTTGCCATTATCATTTTGGGGTTATGCATTAGAGACAGCTGCATTCACTTTAAATAGGGCACCATCTAAATCCGTTGCAACGACACCGTATGAATTATGGTTTAATAAGAAACCTAAGCTATCGTTCCTTAAAGTTTGGGATTGCGAAGCCTATGTAAAAGTTACAACCGGATAAGCTAGAACCCAAAGCGGAGAAATACGTCTTCATAGGATACCCTAAGGAAACTATAGGGTATACTTTCTATCACAGATCCGAAGGCAAAATCTTTGTTGCCAAGAACGGAACCTTTCTTGAAAAAGAGTTTCTCACTAAAGAAGTGACTGGAAGAAAAGTAGAACTCGACGAGGTTACCGAACCTTCTCTCGTTGATCGAGTAGCGCAAGATCGGAAGATGTTCGTGCCGCCCACCGATAACAGGAAGCTAATGATAATGATCATGAAACTTTGAGCGAAGTAACTGAACCTCGCAGATCGACAAGGAACGTACCACTCCAGACGGTATGATCCTTGTCTAAATGTCATGATTGTGGACAACAATGATGAGGACATGCGACGTATGAAGAAGCGATGATGAGCCCAGATTCCAACAAATGGCAAGAAGCCATGAAATGAAATGGGATCCATGTATGATAACAAAGTGTGGACTTTGGTAGATCTACCTGATAGCCAAGGCTGTCGAGAATAAATGGATCTTCAAGAGAAAAACAGATCGATGGTATTATTCTATAAAGCTCAACTTGTCGCAAAGGGTTTCCGACAAATTCAAGGTGTTGACTACGATGAGACTTTCACACTGTAGCGAAGCTAAAGTCTGTGAGGATTTTGTTAGCAATAGCTGCATTTTTCGATTATGAGATTTGGCAGATGGATGTCAAAACGGCGTTCCTTAATGGTGACATTGAGGAAGAGTTGTATATGGTACAACCCAAAGGTTTTGTCGATCCTAAAATGCTAACATGGTATGCAAACTTCAGCGTTCCATTTATGGACTGAAGCAAGCATCCAGAGTTGGAACCGACGCTTTGATAAGGTGATCAAAGACTTCTATATGTATGCCATGGAGAGGCTGTATTTACAAGAAAGTGAGTGGGAGCTCTCAGCATTCGTGATATTATATTTAGATGACATATTATTGATTGGGAATGATATAGAACTATTAAGCAGTGTAAAAGGTTATTTGAATAAGTGTTTTTCAATGAAGGACCTTGGTGAAGCAGCGTACATTTTAGGCATCAAGATTTATAGAGATAGATCAAGACACCTAATAGGGCTTTCACAGAGTACATACCTGGATAAGATTCTAAAGAAGTTTAGAATGGATGAAAGTAAGAAAGGATTCTTATCGATGTTGCCAGGTAAGATCTTGAGTAAGACTCAAGGTCCGGCTACGGCAGAATAAAGAGAGAGGATAAATCAGATCCCCTATGCCTCGGCAGTAGGCTCTATCATGTATGCCATGTGTACTAGACCGGATATAGCACATGTTAGTTTGACTAGCAGATATCAAAGTGATCCAGGAATGGAACACTGGACAGCGGTCAAGAATATCCTGAAGTACTTGAAAGAACTAAGGATATGTTTCTTTGTTATGGCGGTGAGCTAACATGTTACACCGATGCAAGTTGGAACACCGATCCCGATGACTCTAAGTCTCACGGTTATGTTTATATTGAATGGTGCGGTAGCAAAAGCAACTCCAAGCAGGTGGCGAAGTCTTCAACAGAATCGATACATAGCGGCTTCGGAGGCTTCAATGGAAGCGGTATGGATGAAGAGGTTCATTGTTGAGCTTGGTGTGGTTCCTAGTTGGACCCACTAGTCATTTATTGTGACAACATGGGTGCCATCGCCAATGCACAAGAACCAAGGTCACACAAGAAGCTAAAGCATATCAAGCTGCGTTATTATTCGATTCGCGAGTACATCGAAGATGGAGAAGTAAAGATTTGCAAAGTACACACTGATCTGAATGTAGCAGATCCGTTGACTAAAGCTCTCCCTAGGGAAAAGCATGACCAACACCAGAATGCCATGGGTGTTAGGTACCTTACAATGTAATCTAGATTATTGACTCTAGTGCAAGTGGGAGACTGTTTGAGATATGCCCAAGAGGCAATAATAAATTGGTTATTATATATCTTTGTGTTTATGATAAATGTTCATATACCATGCTATAATTTTATTAACCGAAACATTGATACATGTGTGATATGTAAACAACAAGAAGTCCCTAGTAAGCCTTGTATAACTAGCTTGTTGATTAATAGATGATCATCGTTTCATGATCATGAACATTGGATGTTATTAATAACAAGGTTATGTCATTATGTGAATGATGTAATGGACACACCCAATTAAGCGTAGCATAAGATCACATCATTAAGTTCATTTGCTATAAGCTTTCGATACATAGTTACCTAGTCCTTTCGACCATGAGATCATGTAAATCACTTATGCCGGAAGGGTACTTTGATTACATCAAACGCCAACGTAAATGGGTGGTTATAAAGGTGGGATTAGATATCCGGAAAGTATGAGTTGAGGCATATGGATCAACAGTGGGATTTGTCCATCCCGATGACGGATAGATATACTCTGGGCCCTCTCGGCGGAATGTCGTCTGATTAGTTTGCAAATATATGAATGGTTCATAAGTGTCAACACCCGGATTTTTAAGTCCGAATGCATATTATGTCATACATCGCAATCCCAGGAATATTGTTGTTGCGAGGCATAATAGTTAAGTATCACAGTCATCATTCATTACAAACCATAAGTCTTACAAATTTGGAATCACATGATCCATATTACACGAATAGTTGATCTATTGATCAACACACAAACACAAGTTCATAGTTCAACCTAGCGGAAGCGTAAGATACAAGGACTCTCTAGTCCACAAGCCAACGCTTGACGTCGGAAGGCACTTAGTTGTCGTAGGCGTCCTGCTGGTCGTCTCCTTGTTCATCTTCATACTCTGGCCATTTGAATAGCCAGGGACAAAGCCGTGAGTACGTTGAGTACTCGCAAACTAATACTCAAGTAAGTGCTAGACATTCTAGTATGGTTCGCTAAGCTTCTAGTTTATTTGCATAAAGCTAGTTTTAGTTCACAAAGTTTGAGAAAAGCTTATTCAAGTGCTAACTAACTCAAGTGGGAACATTAGTGTCATTCCCACCATTCAAGGGTGATTTCAATTCAATTCACCACAAGTCATTTCACCATCATCCTTTTCAACATCATTTTCAAAGATATGACATCGGAAACTGTATGGCCTTTCCAACCGTCCGTAACCGTGGACGCGGCTATTCGAATAGGTTTACACTCTGCGGAGGTTGCACACTTGTGCCACAACATTTGATTTCATCCGTCGGGATTACCCCGAATCATTGTAACACAGTACGCGGATCATCAACCATAACCTTTCACTTACAAATCCTAGTATGAGCACCTCTCCCCATGAGCTTGGCCTCCCAAGAAGACCAACTGTCAACGGGAACTGCACAGGCTTGGCGGTACAATTCACCTCAATTTCACATCATTTCTCAACAACGGAGGCAGCCTCAAGTAACCCCTATGACGTGTGTTTAGAGGGAACCCATACTAAGATGCATAAACTTCCGCTAAGCCCTACCCATAATCAGGTATTGTGGGGTACTTAATAATTGCAAAGGTATCGCATTCAAACCAACATCATTGTTTATCAAAATCACCATCTTCTCTTGGTCATATTCACCTTCAAAATCATTCAATGGAATGCATCTTCATTCCAAGGTTTCAAATTCATTTCAAAATTCACATTGCTCCCATCTAGAGTAGTCAAGTTTTAATTTATTAGCACTAGCTCTAAATCATGAGGGGTGCTATCTTGCTTTGCTTGGAAGAGACTACTCACTACTCTAGTATCCAACTTATACTTTGACCAAAGTTAACTATAAAAGTAACTCTTTTAGAAAACAAGTAAAACTTGTAAAGTAAAAAACTTGGGATAGGTTCATGTAAGAAAAGATAAGAATCATGGTGCCTTGCCCCAAGGGGCTTTGCACTTTGCAAGAATAATAGCTTGCCTTGGTAGTTCTCAAACTGTTCCTCCTCTTCCTCTTGGTAGCAACCTTCTTCTTCGGCGTACTCTCCGGTGCTACCGTCTAAATTTGAATACGAGTATAATTACTCACTAATTCAATGGCTATTCCATACATCACATATAAACACACAAACTATTCTATGCACACAAAATAATCTACTTAGGTGCATGGGTTGTGTTGTTTAAATAGAAATCACTTCTTTGTATTTCAATGATAGTTTCCATAGGGTTCTTGAGAAATAATTTCCTCTCATTGAAATCTTCTTAAGATTTAATTTCTCAAACAATCATGTATGAACTCATATTGACCTAAGTCAAATGTTCATCATCATCATTTGGGAAAATGATTTAAATGAGGTAGATCACCTCATACTATTTAAATAACACTATATTTGATTTAAATCTCAAGTAATTCGTATAAGAGAGTTTGGGACCAGGGGTCCAAACATCCCATGAACTCATGTGAGACAAGTTTAAGTGAAGTATAAGACTTCACATAATTTACTTTAATAGTTTTGGACAATATCAACTAGTTAAACTAGCCATAATATCCATTCATTGAACTATGGCATGATCATACAAAGTGACCACACCATGTTATTGCAGAAACAATTAGTGTAAGTCAAATGTGAGCTATTAGAGTTGGAACTAACTTAATATCTATTTTGGTTGATTTTAAGAATTATTTGAATAGGGAAAAGTCCCTGTCTTGTTATTTTTATCACATTAATTCTACAAGAATCTGGCCATGAGGCCAGTGGCATTGGCTAGATAATTTCTCTATCTTTCCAACCATATAAATTTCATCAAATTTGGTTTAGCCAATTTAAATCTATTGAATTTCAAAGTGGCAGCAGTATTCAAAATCATTTGTATTAATTAAATTGAGTTTGAAATAAAAGGGACTAATGGGCCGAAAGATTTAAAACGGCCCAAGGCCAGCCCACCACGCGTCGTGCCCGCGGGCTGCCTGACAGGGGGTCCCGCATGTCAGCGGCTATTAACCGGCGGTACCGATCAATGGGAGGCGTTGGATTAGAAGGGGATCGGAGGGCCGTGGTTCATCGTCGTCTCCGACGAGAACCCGACTGCGGCGGCGGCGTAGGGTCGGCGGGCTAACCAGGTCTGGGGAGGGTTGGCATATGCTTGAGGTAGATGTGGACGACGGCGGTTCTCCCGGTACTGGTGGCGTCGCCGAGGTGGCTCTCCGAGCGTCGGCGTGCGGCAGCAGTAGAAATTGGGCGGCTGGTGGTCAATGTGGAGCGGCGAGGTGGTGGGAGATCAAGGAAGGAGAGGGAGGAGTGGTGGTGTGAAAGATGAGGCGATGCCTCCTTTTATAGGCGAGCGAGTGCCCGAGGCTCTGCGGCGAACTCGACAAGGGAGCGGCGTCCCGGCTAGCGAGCTAGGCGAGGGCGCGGTGTTCCCGGCGTCACGGTGGTCCTACGGGTGGCGACAGGGTAGGCGGTGCCTAACGCGGTCGGCGTCGCGGGTTCTGGCGCGTCTACGGCGGCTTTTCTTCTCCGTCTCGGCGGCGGTGGCGGGGTCGTGGTCGCGCGTGAAGCAGCTGCGTGGCGACGCGCGATGCTCAACCCGCAGCTAAGTGGTCCAGGGCGTGGGCGAGGTGGCGGCAAGAGGGCTGGCGTGTCTCGGCGCGCACACGTGCGACGCGGCGGCATCTGGCCGCCATGGCGCGCGCTGGTCTGGCCGGTGCAGTGCTCCTCCTCGACATGGTTGGTTGCTAGGTGGTGTAGGAGGTGGGGTGGCGTCGTTTGGGCACGGTGGCCGTGGCGAGGCAGAAGGAAGAGAGGGGGAGCTCGACGTGTGGAGCATGGCCGACATGGCCATGTCCATGCATGGTTAGCTCCCTTGCTAGGGTTTCTATTGGGCATTGATTGGTTAGAGGGAACCAGGGGACAAGTTAGATTAGAGTTGGAGTAGATTAGGTGTGTAGAATCACTATTTGCAACTATTGCAAATAGTGCCCGAATTTGGAAAATGAAAATATCCAAATTTGAAATAATTCAAATGGTGAAAGTTTTTGAAATGTGAGTGTTGATATAAGTTGTAAATGACCAGAGAGGTTTTGAGGTGGTGGTGGAAAAATTAGAATTCAAGAATTGGCCAAAATGGCTAAGTGTAGAATGTTGCATATGTGAGAAAGTTGGAACTTTGGATGAGCCTTGCTCATGATCCAAGATGAATTTGGCATGGTGCTCTTCACCAAATTTGTTCACCTTGATGTTGACTTTGAAATGGTGCAAAGAGTTAGCAAGAGTTGGTTTGGGAAATTTGAATGGCAAGGGCTCAAAGTGGTGATCAGACTAGAATTGTCCAAATTGACCATTATCATATGTGAGTTGGATTTGTGTTTGAATTCCATTTGAAATGTGAAACTTTGATTCCAAAAGTTGTAGTAAGTGTTTAATAACATTACTCAAGTAATGGTGAAGACCAAATAGGTCTAGGATCAAAATTTATAAAAATGCCATAGGGCATATGTGAGGGTTTTTAGGGTTTTCCATTTAGTGGAATTTCTTCCTCTTTGATTTATTTGGTTGGTGATCTTCATATGATCACACTAGGGTTTTAGAGCATATCAAATACAAGTAATTGCAATCATCATGGCATATCACTCAAATGCACAAGTCCTATGCATGGTACTATATGCAAATAGAAAAGTTTTGTTGGTTTGAAATTTTGCTTTCTCGAATTCTCTAACTTTCTTTTTATTGAAATTTGGGGTGTTACAATAAGAGACTACATACCACGGCACGAGTAAAGAGTACTTTTCATGAGACAGGTTGAACGAGGTATAGAGATACCGATGATCAAACTCGGACAAGTAAAATATCGTGACAAAGGAATCGGTATCGTAAATGGTTCATTCGATCACTAAGTCATCGTTGAATATGTGGAGCCATTATGGATCTCCAGATCCCGCTATTGGTTATTGGTCGGAGAGAGTCTCAACCATGTCCGCATAGTTCGCGAACCGTAGGGTGACACACTTAAGGTTTGATGTTGTTTGAGTAGATATGGAATATGGAATGGAGTTCGAAGTTTTGTTGGAGTCTCGGATGGGATCCAGACATCACGAGGAGTTCCGATGGTCCAGAATGAGATTCATATATAGGAAGTCATATTCCAAGTTTGGAAATGATCCTGTGGCATCTATGGAAGGTTCTAGAAGGTTCTAGAAAAGTCGGAAGAAACGCACTATGGAAGGTGGAGTCCGGAGGGACTCCACAACCGGCCAAACCCTAAGGGAGGAGTCCGGTGGGCTCCACCATAGGTGGCCGGCCACCCCACCTCATGGGAAGGTGGGAGTCCCACCTTGAGTAGGACTCCTCCTTAGGTAGGTTTCCCACCAAAGGTAGGTTTGGTGTTGGGGTCTTATTCGAAGACTTGGGAGACAAGGATTGGGGCTTCCACCTATATAAGGAGGGGCAAGGGGAGGGGCCGCCACCCCAAGACCACAGTTGGCCCGCACCCCAAGGCGACGCCAAACCCTAGCCGCCTCCCCAACCCTAGCCTCCTCCTCCACCACAACTCCCGCATACATTTAGGCGAAGCCCTAGGAGTTCTCCACCACCACCGCCACCACGCCTTCGTGTCGTCGGATTCGAGAGGATCTACTACTCATGTTCCGCCGGAACGGAGAAGGACGTTGTCTCATCAACCCCGAACGTGACCGAGCACGCAGGTGTCGCCTATTGCACCGTCGAGATCAAGATCTTCACGCGTTTTGCAAGCGGCAAGTGATCGTCTACATCCACAGAGATCTAATCTCGTTAAGCTTTGCGAATCTTCGAGGTTAGTCTCATCATCTTCTCGTTGCTACCGTCTACTAGATTAGATCTTGGCTTGGTTTTCGTTCTTGCGGTAGGAATTTTTTTGTTTTCTATGCTATGAATCCCATCAGTCGCTACTATTAGACTTAATTCAGTGGCATACCATGTGATCCGCCCGCCCCAGACTGTGTTTATGCAAGGTAGACACATCCTAGATGGTGTTGTCACTTTGCATGAAACAGTACATGAGATGCATCGGGAAAAGCTAAATGGGGTTATTCTAAAAATTGACTTTGAAAAACTTATGATAAAGTTAAATGGTATTTTCTTCAACAAACACTCAGAATGAAATGATTTTTAGATAAGTGGCGCGCTCTTATAAATAACTTTGTTTTCGGTGGAAGTGTTGCCATTAAGGTCAATAACGATATTGGTCGATACTTCCAGACATAAAAAAGTTTGAGGCAAGGGGATCCCCTATCTCCAATGTTATTTAACATTGTGGATATGCTTGCTATTATAATTGAGTGTGCGAAGGTTGATGGTCAGATTGAAGGGGTAGTGCCTCATCTTGTGGATGGGGGATTATCTATTCTTCAGTATGGCGATGATACAATTCTATTTATGGATCATAACTTGGAAAAGGCACGAAATCTGAAGTTAATTCTTACAACATTTGAGCAATTGTCAGGTCTTAAGATTAATTTCCATAAAAGTGAATTGTTCTGTTTCGGTCACGCCAAAGACGATACCAAGCTATCTAGGTATTCTGATTCATTATCGGAGACTGACGTTGCCTGAATGAAAACTTGTTGACGAAAGACTTCAGAAACGTCTTAGTAGTTGAAAAGGCATATTACTGTACAGGGGGGAGATTGGTTCTCGTAAATGTAGTAATTACGAATATGCTACTGTATATGATATACTTCTTCCACCTGCCCAAAGGTATCTTACATAGATTGGATTATCTCCGATCAAGATTCTTTTGGCAAGGGGATAGTGAGAAGAAAAATATCGGTTGATAAAATGGAGTGTTGTCTGTTGCCCAAAAGATCAAGGTAGACTTGGAGCTCATGATCTTGAAGTTAAGAACAGGGTCTTGCTAGGAAAATGGCTGACCAGGTTATTAACTGAGGATGGTATATGGCAGCAACTATTAAGGAAAAAGTTTGTGGGTTCAAAAGCGATATCCCAGGTCTATTGGAAACCGGGAGATTCACACTTTTGGGCTGGCATTATGGCAACTAATAAGTACTTTTTCCTGTATGATTCGTTCTCCATAAGAAATGGGGCGGAGATTAGATTCTGGGAAGATAGATGGTTGGAAACAACTACTCTTCGAGAACAATATCCAGCCTTATACAATATTGTTCGTTATAAGGGAGACACCTTGCAGAAGGTTATGGAAACTTCTCCACCCGCTATGACGTTCAGGTGTGATCTAATTGGCCCCTGTCTAACTAGTTCAGGGGGCTGATGAATTCCGATGGAACCTCACCAATAACGGTGTTTCTCGGTCAATTCAATATATAAGGCGCTTACCATTCCCAGTCAACCGATTGTCAATAATAAATACATCTGGAAAATGAAGATACCACTGAAATAAAAGTCTTTGCGCGGTATCTTCATCGTGGTGTGATTTTAACCAAAGACAATCTTGTTAAACGCAACTGGCATGCATGTAAGAAATGTGTTTTTTATCATGAAGATGAGACAATAAAACATCTTTTTTCAACTGTCGGTTTGCTAGATCTATATGGTCAATCATTCAGATGGGTTCTACCTATACCCTTCTCGTAGCATTGCAAATATATTTGGCAATTGGCTAAATGGGGTGGATCCTAGGTATAAAAGGCTTATCAGAGTGGGCGCGATTGCTGTTGTATTGACGCTTTGGCTATGTAAAAATGACAAGATTTTTAATGGTACGAATTCTTCTCTTGTGCAGGTCATCTACCGATGTACGGCTTTACTCCGTTCATGGTTACCACTTCAACGATTGGAGAACCGAGACCTTTTTACGGAGGTGTTTACACGGTTGGAGAATACGGCCAAGGAGCTTATTTAGGAGTTTATTTCCCAACATGAGTGGCTGCATAATAGGCGGATTGAAGCCAATGAAGCTTAGTCTAGTTGGCTCTTTTTTGTCCCTTTATAAATTTTATTTGTTTCAAACTTGATACTCGAACTGCTGTGTACATCTTAGTTATGCAGAGGCTGGGTGTAATGCTTAAAACTTTTGAGTATTAAAGCACCCTCTATCGAAAAATCACAGCGACGGCCTCCAAGAAGAGGGGTGGATTGAATTGATGCATCTAGCCATGGAGCAGAGGAACCTGCGCCTGTGCTTTAGTGCTATATGTGCGATACATGAATCACAATTCGTTGTTCTCTTGGGTTGGTCGTCACTCGTTTGAAGTGAAGTGTGCTGATGTGATGCTTTCAGAAATAATTGCCAAATTTCAGGCAATAAAGAAAACAAATCACAAACTGCAGAGCTTGAAATGCCAACATTCTTGCAAGTTAATCAGGGATGATGAAATGGGGACAATTCTTCTTCTACGAAAAGACTTCCCTCATGGCTAATAGAGATAAATTGGAGCTCATGGATAACACCTACCTCAGCCACATAATAAGATTGCAAAGCGTTTCAGGGCAAAGACGGCAAAACAAAACTCTGCAGACTAGTCTGAAAGGAAAACAGCTACTCCGTACTTATGACTCTTTCAGTTTGCATCCCTCAACGACCAACATATCATAGCCCGATCCCTTTTATCTAAAAAAAAACATATCATAGCCCACCTCCTGCCGCTCACTTCGTTCTTTATTTCTGCACAAAAATGGAGGTCAACATTTGAGTAAGTGACAGTACACACCAAATAAGTTTTCTGGTATTCGTAAAGCCAACTACCCAGCAGGATTGACACGGAATGACAGAATACGTATGAACCCAATCAACCTGTCGAAACCTCAGCGATAAGATGACAGTGCTTACAAAATATTCAAGTGCAGCGAGCTAACTCATGCAAACAAAGGAGATAGTTGGGAGCCCCAAGTGTAGTGCATAATATGAAACCTATTTACAGTAATAGACTTCGGAGATGTCATAATCCCAATTGTTGACACAAGAAATCTTGGCAATTCAAGTGAGGAGAAGTCCCCTTTTCCAAGAAAATCAAGTGTTGAGAAGTTCTTAGTGTTACAAAAATATCTTGTTCCGAACAGGCAGTGAAGATAGCCCTACTGAATGAGAAAACAAGAGACCCGGACTAATTAGAAGATTTTGTTCTTTTTGACAGGGAGGAGCTTTTATTTTGCTTGATAGTAGAGGGAAAATTGTACAAAGACTGGGAGCAGTGTAGATACAAAACAAGGCAAAATGAAACCAGAAAAGCCTCCATAGTGATTGCTATCCTAAACGCCTGATCTAGAATCAGTAGATTATCACGCACAAGAGCGAATCAGTAGATTATCACGCACAAGAGCGGCAACGCTCTCTGGCGTAAACACCACATTTTCGAAGGTTCTGTGGTTTCTGTCTTTCCGCAAATCAACAAATGTGGCGACTGAGACCTGACCAACTACACCTATTTAGCACTCTCTTTGAAAAGGGAGCAGGAGCATGGTTAATTGCATTAGCACACTAACCAAAATTACAAGCATTGACCTTTGATTTTTCAAACACAATGCCCTTAATAGTTCATTATTGAAAGGAAAGGGAGACTAACAAAATCCACAAAGCTCGAAACGGCAGACCAATCCTGCAGGCCGTCTATATCTAGCAAGGGTGACCTTCAAAAAGTGATTCTCTACAAGTTCTAATGCATATTGACAACCTATTCATAACTACATGCTACTGTTGGTACTAACGATAAGAACCTCATAGTTATGCTCACCTCACTATAAAACCCAATGGTCTTAATATATTCTTACCAGAATCTGAAATCCAAACTAAGTGGAATCAGTGACTTCTGTTTCACATGATTATTTCATTCTTACTTGTAATTTCTAACGAGATGTGCAGATATCATATCATATTTCAGCTTGCCAGGTTCCGTAGCATGCACCTTTATATATCAATTTTTTTAATAGGAACAGACAATTATCATGATCTTACTAATATTCTTAGCCCAAGCATTACCCTCGTATGTTTACAAGGTTTCATATCGGCTGCATATATTATAGAGTAGTAAACATAAGGAAACAAAACAAAGCACGATAGCACACATGTGCATTAACATTTGGATCATACAAAATGAAGTTTTCATAGGAACTATAATTATAGATACTCACATGGGTAAAGACGAAGAGCATCAAAGCCCTCTGAAGAAACCTGGCACCTTCACGCGCTTGCGGCCTTTCCTCTCGAAGAACGCATGCCTAACAAGGCTTTCTCTGAAAGAGAGCTGCATAACCTCTGGATTCACAAAATCCTTTCGGAATTTATCCACCAGATTGCCCTTGCTGTCGCAGTGAAGCAGGACGCGAGCAAAGTTGCTTCTTAGCAGCATATCTCCACTATCAGGAACAACATACCAGCTAAAAAGTTTTTTTGTCCGAAATGCATTTCGTCATCTCCGCCTCCGGCAATTGAATTCTGTGCTTGAGTGACCATACCTCCATCTGGTAGTCCTGCAGCACCCAGACTTGGACTGTCATGGTATCACGATCAAGCTGGCGGGATGCAAAGCGTACCATCCATCTGACCCAAACGTACTGCGGAGCCTGACACGGGAGGTCGCATCCGCCTGAATGTTTCATGCACCGTGTCAAAAACTACAACTCCGGAATGTTCCTTAAATCCAGCGTCCCAGTAGCTGCCGTCGTAGTACCAGTGGAGGCAGTCATGTAACATGACAGGCGGATTATCATGATCAAGCCGGGCGTCGATCATGAATTTCTTCACGGACGGTGAGGGTGAGGGCACTGCAGATCCGATGCACCTCCGTTCCTCCAGGGAGGAGGAACCCACGGCGAGAACGTAGTAGAGAGGACTACCAGGGTTGTCTCGATCAAAGTTCCAGTAGAGGACGCGGTACTCGCCGGACGGGCGGTGATGGTACACAGAGCAGCGACATTTGTCACATTCGGGAGCGGACACCACTGGCGCGTGGCCGGGTTGCAGATGTAGTAGAGGCGGTAGGTGCGGGACAGGAGGAGGAGGCCGTCGCAGGAGGCGTGAATGTAGTAGTTCGAGCACTCCGTGTGGCTGCTGAACCCTAGGATGGGGCGGCGCACGGCGGGGGACTGCAAGATATCGAAGGCGTCGATCGTGGCAGGGACCAGCGGGAGCGACGGCTGATGTTTGTGGTGGGCGAGGAGAAACTCGGCGTCGCAGCTGAGGCGGCGCCAGGAGCGGCAGACCGCGCGGCAGCGGAGGAGCTCCTTGGCCGGCAGGCGGTACAAGATCTCCCACAGGACGAGATCGTCAGGGAGGACGGGGCCGGCGGCACGGTCGTGCTGCGTCCGCCTTAACCTTGCGGATTTCACCATGGTCGATCTCACACTGCTCAGCTGTACGCAGCCGCCGGCCGTCTCACGCCATTGGAGCTCGGCAGTCGACGGCGGCGAATCTAGGGTTGAAGCGAGGGGTAAGGTAGACCTGCCTGCTCAACGGAGGGATTCATGCAAAACGAACTAGCTCAACGGTGGGCCTCCGGACTGCGGTCAACTTGGCTGGAGCCAGCTGGCCAGCGTGCACATGCATGAACCGACCCATCGATCAGCTTGCATAGTCAATTACGTGCGTAATTTGCTTCTCCTTCTTCCTTTTTTTCTCTCTACTAGATCCATCGATGGATCATGCCCACGCTTGCTTGCTTGCTCGCGTTCAATCAAAAGAAAGAAACAACGAAAACTTCTTCTTTGTGCGTGTGCGCCCCTATGGGTTGGTCCACTAGTGGAAAATAGGGCTTTCGTGGGAGCCTTTTGTCGCGGGCGGCACCATGATAAATCCACGTCTCCTTCTTCCTTCTTCCTTTTTTTTTTCTCTCTACTAGATCCATCGATGGATCATGCCCACGCTTGCTTGCTTGCTTGCTTGCTCGCGTTCAATCAAAAGAAAGAAACAACGAAAACTTCTTCTTTGTGCGTGTGCGCCCCTATGGGTTGGTCCACTAGTGGAAAATAGGGCTTTCGTGGGAGCCTTTTGTCGCGGGCGCGCCTGCACCCGCGACAAATGGGGTGGCGTCTCCTTCTTCCTTCTTCCTTTTTTTCTCTCTACTAGATCCATCGATGGATCATGCCCACGCTTGCTTGCTTGCTCGCGTTCAATCAAAAGAAAGAAACAACGAAAACTTCTTCTTTGTGCGTGTGCGCCCCTATGGGTTGGTCCACTAGGGCTTTCGTGGGAGCCTTTTCGCGGGCGCGCCTGCACCCGCGACAAATGGGGTGGCCAGCCGTCCCCAAACCATTTAGAGCGGGCAGGGCCTTTTGTCGCGCCTCTATCACAACCCGCGACAAAAGGGTCAGCGCCTCTGTCGGCACCCCTGTCGCGTGGTCGTAACATGCGCCCGCGATAAAAGGCCATGCCTATATATAGACACGCAGCCAGCCCCCCACCCCCTTTGTGGTGAAGGTGGAGGTGTATGCTGGCTCATTTTTTTCACATGTGCACAAGAGGTGTTTGATGGAATGCTTGTGAGGATGCCACTTGATTTTATTTCATAAGATTTCTCCCTCTTTTTGATCCTAAAAGGTTAGCAACTATTTTCTCGTATATATATATACATAGTCCGTACAATACTAATTTTAGCAAGGTGATTGCATCTGATACATAATTATACTTATGATGCAGATGAGTCATCCATGGATGTACGGTAACCGATGTGCTCCCGCTTTCAGAGAGGCGTGAATTCTTTCCTGCTTGTGGCCGAGGCCAACAAGTCGAAGCAAGGTTTTATGTGATGTCCATGTCTAAAATGTAAGAACGAGAAGGATTACTCTTGCTCAAGAGACATTAAGAGCCACCTCGCTTCGTTTGGATTCATGTCCAGCTATAATCTTTGGACCAAGCATGGAGAAGGGTTAGGATGGAAGACGGCAAGGAAGAAGAAGTAATGATGACCCAGTACCGATCTGTTCTTCCAATGCGATGATACCGCAATGGATGACAATGAAGAAGAAGGAGGTGATGAACAGCATCGATGATCCTGCTGGTGATGATCTTCGCTGGCCATTTCTCGATGCAAGAAGAGACCGTGGCACGGATAAGGAGAGTTTGCTCGACAAGATGTTAGAGGACGACCACAAATTGTTGTACCCTTTGTGATTGAAACATATGTTATGCAAAGATAATCCATGTAAATCCAAGCTACTCAGGACAAGTGCACTATTGGTAATCTATGCATGAGGCTTGCAACTTAGATGCCTTATACATAACACATATGCTTTATTACTACCGTTGACAAAATTGTTTTATGTTTTCAAATAAAAGCTCGAGCACAAAAATAGTAATCCATGCTTCCTCTGCGGTAGGGCCTTTCTTTACTTTTATGTTGAGTCGGCTTTACCTACTTCCTTCCATCTTAGAAGCAAATACTTGTGTCAACTGGGCATTGATTCTTACATGTTTACCTATCGCACTTGTTATCACTTTGTGTTGACAATTATCCATGAGATATGTATATTGAAAGTTGAAAGCAACTTCTGAAACTTATATCTTCTTGTGTTGCTTCAATGCCTTTACTTTAATTATTGCCCTATGAGTTAACTCCTATGCAAGTCTTATTGCGTTGTCTTGAAAGTATCATCTATGAAAAGTCTTTTAAGTATATGATTCAAAGTTGTTTAGTCATTATCTTTACCATTGTTTAGAATCACTCCATTCATCTCATATGCTTTATAATAGGATCAACATTATGTAAGTAGCATGTCACTTCTAAATTATCTTTGTTATTTTACCTACTCAGGCTTAGAACTAAGTCAGGATGCGGATACGTCTCAAATGTATCTATACTTATGTTCCATGCTAATTTTATGATGATACCTGTTTTATACACACTTTACATCATTTATATGCATTTTTCCAAACTAACCTATTAACGAGATGCCGAAGTGCCGGTCTGTTTTCTCTTGTTTTTGGTTTCGTAAATCCTACAAAGGAAATATTCTTTAATTCGATCGAAACTGCGTTCCAATATATTTCACTGGCTTCCAAGAGCACCGAATAGCTGTAGGGGAGCTGTGGGCCCCACCCCACAAGGCGCTGCACCAGGCCCCCTTGGTGTGGGACCACCATGTTTCCTCCGAGGCTGCCCTTCCGCCTACTTAAAGCCGTCATCGAAACCCCTAAACCAATAAGCCACGATACGAGAGCCGCCTGATACGTCTCCGTATCTATACTTTCTCATGTTCCATGCTTGTTTTATGACAATACCTACATGTTTTGTTCATTCTTTATAATGTTTTTTCCGGAACCAACCTATCGACGAGATGCCGATGCCGCCTCCGTTTTCTCGTTGTTTTTGGTTCTAAATCCTGGTAAGGAAATGTTCTCTTAATTGGACGAAATCAACGCCCAAAGTTCTCATAATTCCACGAAGCTTCCAGAACACCCGGGAGGGACCAGAGGAGAGCCACAGGGCCACCACACAGGTGGTCGGCGCGGCCCAAGGGGGGCGCCCCCTATTGTGTGGAGCCACCGCAGCCCTTCCGACTCCGACTCTTCGCCTATAAGAAGCCCCCTAACCTAAATCTTCGATACGAATAATCCACGGTACGAGAAACCTTCCAGAGCCGCCGCCATCGCGAAGCCAAGATCCTGGGGACAGGAGTCTCCTTCCCGACGCCGCCGGGACGGGGAAGTGCCCCTGGCATCTCCATCGACACCACCGCCATCTTCATCACCGCTGCTATCTCCCATGAGGAGGGAGTAGTTCTCCATCGAGGCTAAGGGCTGTACCGGTAGCTATGTGGTTCATCTCTTCTTCCATGTACTTCAATACAATGATCTCATGAGCTGCCTTACATGATTGAGATTCATATGAGCTTTGTATCACTATTCATCTATGTGCTACTCTAGTGATGTTATTAAAGTGTCTATTCCTCCTCCATGATGTAATGGTGTCAGTGTGTCATGTAGTACTTGGCGTAGTTTATGATTGTGATCTCTTGTAGATTATGAAGTTAACTATTACTATGATGGTATTGATGTGATCTATTCCTCCTTTCATAGCTTATAGTGACAGTGTGCATGCTATGTTAGTACTCAGTATAATTGCGTTGGTCTATCATGCACTCTATGGTTACTTAAATATGAATATCGAATGTTGTGGAGCTTGTCTCTTGCATTGAGGTGCTCTTGTAGCCCTACACAATTAATGGTGTTCATCATCCAACAAGAGAGTGTAGAGTGGTTTTATTATATGATCAATGTTGCGAGTGTCCACTAGTGAAAGTATGATCCATAGGCCTTGTTTCCAAATACTGCAATCATCGCTTCCATGTTCTACTGCATCCGTACTTCCCCGCAATATTGCCACCATTGACTGCACGCCAGTTGTAGACATCAACTATTTTCTCAAGGCCAGCACACGCTCATATTCATTCACACCACCCGTATTTCACTATATCTTCGCCGTAACTAGTGCACCTATACATCCACAAGTGTATTAGGTGTGTTGGGGACACAAGAGACTTCTTGTATTGTGATCGCAGGGTTGCTTGAGCGGGATATCTTTGACCTCTTCCTCCTGAGTTTGATAAACCTTGGGTGATCCACTTAAGGGAAAACTTGTTGCTGTTTCACAAACCTCTGCTTTTGGAGGCCCAACACTGTACTAAAGGAGTGTGCGTAGACATCACCGCCGCCATCGCGATGCCAAGATTCTGGGGACATAGTCTGTTCCGGCACGCCGTCGGGATGGGGAATTGCCCCCTAAGGCATCTCCATCGACACCACCGCCATCTTCATCGCCGCTGTCTCCCTGATACGAGGAGGGAGTAGTTCTCCCCGAGGCTAAGGGCTGTACCGGTAGTTATGGTGTTCATCTCTCTCCCATGTACTTCAATACAATGATCTCATGAGCTGCCTTACATGATTGAGATTCATATTATGAGCTTTGTATCACTATTAATCTATGTGCTACTCTAGTGATGTTATTAAAGAACTCTATTCCTCCTCCATGATGTAATGTTGACAGTGTGTGCATCATGTAGTACTTGGCATAGGTTATGATTGTAATCTCTTGTAGATTATGGAGTTAACTATTACTATGATAGTATTGATGCGTGATACGTCCAAAACGTATCTACTTTCTCGAACACTTTTGCTATTTTTTTGCCTCTAATTTGTGTATTTTGGATACAACTAACGCGAACTAACGCTCGTTTTCAGCAGAATTGCTCTGTGTCTTGTTTTGTGCAGGAAATTCAACTTTCAGAAAATCATCTGAATTATATCACTGGGCCTATTTTACAAGAATACTCAGTGGAGCCGTAAGGGCAAGCAGGAGGCCCGAGGGCCTTACACACCAGGCCGGCGGCCCGAGGGGGGCGCCGCCCTAGTGTGTGGCCCCCTCGGCTGGCCTCCGACGCCCTCTCGACTACTTAAGGGGTTCGATCTAAAAATCGCGAGGAGGAAGTCGAAGTCGCCGTAAACCCTCCGCACGCCGCCACATCGCGAAACTCGGCCTCGGGGACCAAACTCTCGTTCCGGCACTTCGGGAGGGAATTGGAGGAGATCATCGCCATCATCACCACCACGCCTCTCCATCGACCAGCCATGTTTCCATCCATGTGTGAGTAATTCCCCGCTGTAGGCCGAAGGGGATGGTAGGGATTGGATGATTGGTCATGTAATAGCATAAGATTGTTAGGGATAGTGCCTAGTGTCCGTAATTGGTACTTTGATGATATTGTTGCAACTTGTTATGCTTGCTTGTCACTCGAGTGCCATGATCTCAGATCTGAACATGTTATTATTTCATCATGATATGCATTGTTTTATGATCTTACCTGCAAGTTGTATACACATGTCGCTGTCTGTAACCAAAGGCCCAAGTGACATTGGGACAACCTGAGGGGATGGCGGTGATGTGAGGATCACATGTGTTCACGAGTGTTAATGCTTTGCTCCCGCATCTATTAAAAGGAGTACCTTAATATCCAGATTCCTAGAGGCCTACCACCGTGTAATATCCCAGTAATGGGGTAAAATAGAGGAAATGATGTGTGCATTGCATTCATGCATAGAAAACTGGGATTTTTCGCGCTTTAAAGTAAAACAATCACAATAACTGAAGTTTCACTTGAGAATTGAAGTAGCTCATCAAGTCAAGCGTTATAAACCTCAATGTGACTTTGTTAAAACCTTGTTTTGGTAGAGATGATTTGATCTAAGGGGTTAGATCAAATGGAATTAAAACCAACACAACAACACTTTACTCAATGATCAAATGCTTGATCTTATAAAAGATTATAATATGGTAATCCTTACCATAACATATGAACATACATCTATTTGGAAATCAAAACAATAAATGAAGAAACTATTCTTCACTCATCTTTTCCATGTCTTAAACTAATCCATGATCCTACCATGAACCTCATAGAATTCATTTTACTTCATTCTTGGAAACATGACATGGAGATCAACTCTAGGAATATATATTCTTCTCTATTCCAAATTATTAAGCATCAAACCTAGAGAGGTGAGAGTTCTAATATAAATATTAGAGAATCATTAAACAAACCTTGAGTTAAAACCTGGATATACACCCAAGTATTCAAATCATCATCATTAAGAGGAACCCTAGGATCTTATTCAAGATATTTCCTAGAGAGAGAATCCATTTATGTTAACCATAGATATTGGTGACCACATCATTCTCTATGGAGCCTAACCTTAGGTTAGTATTAAAGTCCTTTCCCAAATGAGAGAGAGACCAAGCATACCAACATTAGCTTTACCTATTTAAGAATCAAGGACACCATTGCACTAAAGTATTAAGAGATAAACCATTTCATCTGGGAGTGGTGAGATAGCCAATACCAAATGGAGTAAGATCATCTCCATGAATTGATGAAGTAAAGTAGTAACTAATCCAACTAAGCATCTAGGTGGAGAATTAAACCTTTACTATCTAATGAGATCTTGTGAGTACACCATAAACCCTAGAATAATCCATTCCTATATAAGAGAGCTCAAGATATGGTGTTACACTCAAGTTAGTTGAGGAAACACTTGGATTTTAGGGAGAGACCTATTATATATTCAAGTGGTTAAATCATCTTTCCTTGAGAGAATTCTAAGTGAATATATACCTCAGGGAATTCCTGGGATACCAATCCAATGAGACAACCATGACCATGTCCACCTAAGGAATTATAAGAGAAGTACTATACCTTAGCTAATCATGACAAGACTTGATCTTGAGAGTGAGAAACCTAACTCTTGAGAGATAACTTAGGAATAACCTTGATCATTATAAATTGTGTAGGGATCATTAACCCTAAGAACTCAAGGTGGAGGATATTCAGAACCTAAGAACACTTAGAAGTAAACCCTATATTTTGTATGGGGAGAAACCATCCATCCATATAACCAAAGTTAACTATAAAAAGAACTATAACAACTTTAGTTACTTTAACAATAGATTAAGGACATAATAGAAATCTATTGGTATAAGATGCAAACAATTCCCAAGTCCTTAGTAATTAAAGGAGAATAGAAACAACTAAGCAAGTAATCATATTATCATGGTTAGGGGAGATTAAACCCTAGCCAATGCACTATGGTGTCATCCCATATTTACAACCTAGAATTATGTCTTAAACCTAGATTGTGTATCAATTGGGGGATCACAAGTATAACCTAAAACCATGCCTAAGCTAAAATATGAATAAGGGGATTGTCTAGCCAACCCTGAAATGAATCAAGATATCAACTTAAACTATTTTTAAAAGCCATGCTATATAGGTGCAACTAACTACTGTTTCCAAATAAATAGAAGTCTAATGAGAGGAATAAGATCCATCTTAACCATTTTAAAAGAAAAGGTTTAGAAGATGGGATTAATACTGGAAGATAGCCTAAACAATTTTCTAAATCCTTAACAACCATGATCACATGAAAAAAAGGTCATGAGATCATATTCTTAAATAAGAAACTAAATAATGAGCTATGCCTTGAAAGTTGTTTCTTGCAAGGTAACACAAACCTAACTATCAATAAGTACTTAAAAGGGCCTATTTGAAAATAGTTTGGACCACCCCAAATTGATATTGAAAATTATGACCATATAGATGCCCATTTCCAATCCCTAATAACATTTAATAAACAAGGGTGTCATTATACATATAAAATATTCTTAAGATCTTATATGAAGTTATATTACTATATTTATAAACTCCCAAAAGGATCCGTACATTTAAAATCCTGCAAAACAGATTTGAATTAAAACAGATTTCAAAATAGAAAATTAAAACAGAAAATAGAAAATAGAAATGAAGAAGAGATTGACTTACCTGGCCACGGAGCCCAGCAACAGCCCACCAACAAGGCCTAGCCCACCGCCAGAACCAACCCGACCCAAATAACGTTTCGATGCAAAAAAAAAAGAGGAAGAAGCGAAGCCACTTCTTCTTCCTCCCTGAGAACGACACGGCGGGGGAGCTCTCCGACCACGTCCCCGTCGTCGATAAGGACGAGTTCCGGACTCCAAGCCCAAGCCAAAACCCTGGCATCGAGCACTCAAATCTGTCCTTATCCCAAACTCGAAGTGATTCGTGCCCAGTAGCTCTGCCGACATCGCCGGCGTATCTGAGCCCTTGCCGATGATGAAATGGACGATTCCGTCCTTGCCAAGCCATATAAAAACGCCAGGAGCTCCGCTCAGAAACCCTAGAACCTCTAGAATAAACCATTCTCTCTCAATCCCTCTCCAGCTCTCACCATCTTCAAATACTGGCTGCCAGAGTCGAGCAAGAAACCGACGTCTGGAGCCATCCCGGAGCCCAGACTTAGGTCGAGGAGGTGCGCCTCGATGTCTTCTCTACTCTGGCCAAGCTACGCATCCGGGGAACCTCCGAACCGAGCCAATTTTGAAGTTTCCCCTTCACAGTAGCTCGTCGGAATCGGCGATTGTGTGGTCTCCTCCGTCAATAATCCTCCTCGTCGAGCCTACTGCGAGCCTCAAGGTGAGATTGCGATCGTTTAGAGGTTAATTCCGTGTCTTTTAGACCCCTGTAGCCCATAGTCGATCGATGGCCGGAGCCCGCCGCCGCAGGTGGTGATCTCCGGTGATGTTCCGGTGGTCGTCTGACAAGATCACCACCACCATCCATCTCAGCGTGTCGCGGCGATGCGTTAGGGGCTAACTGCACATCCCAGTAGGCCATAAAACGGCGTAGCCACACGTGCACTGGCTCGCCGGCGTTGAGCCGTCGACGAGGCCAGCGTGGCGGTGGGACCCCATAGCTGGTTTGACCTGGTCAACTGCCAACGAGGCAGCTGATTTGGACCATACCCCACATGTCTGTGTCTGCGGGTAGAACTAACCGGGTAGCTTTAGCATTCTTAGTTAATTTTAATTCCAGAAAATACTTACAACTTTGCAAATTCATATAAAATTCAATATAGCTCAGAAAAATATAAATGATACATCAAAATTCTTAGAAAAGTAAATTCTATCCAATAAAAATATAATATGAAATTTTTATTTTTAATAAAAATTCAATTATTTAATACTTGTTAATTAAGCTTTTAATTTTAATTCTAAACTCAATTAAAATTCAATAATTGTAAAAATTTCCAAAAATTAAATAAAAACCAGTAAATAAATAAAGAAAACATTAAAACTAATTTTCTTTATTTGTTATTTTGTTAAATCATTATTAGAGAGATTTAAACCCTGATTAATAATTATCTTAATTATTAATTCTTCAAAAATAATAAATTGTCAAATGCAATATTAATTTTATTTCAAAGTTATTAGTAACTTCAAATTTAACATGAAGTTATTAATCTTAGAATTAAATGATAATTAGCAAACCCTAATTCCATATGAAATGATATTACAACCTTATCATTTCATGTGATTCCTAAAACCCTAATTCCATTAGGAATCTTAGCTCCACTATTTTTTGTGTGAAGCCTAAATTGTTTCCAAACCTAAACCCAAATAACATGTGATCATGTTACCTCATTAGTAATCATAGACTCATATTTAACAACTCAATGCTTGTTCCAATCCACATAAGATATGGGAACCCTATCACTACTAATTAGCATCCCATGTGTTCATTTAAATCAAACCTAGTTCTTATTACCAAGAATCTTATCCTTACTCATCCTTAATTAGCATCACACCATTGTGATGAACTCCAATAGCAACTATGCCAACTATTGTGCATTACCTAACTGTATTCCATTAAACCCTACAAGTACTTCATAAATATGAACCATCCTATTTAGGAGCCAATTATTCCTTACTTAGTGGATCCAACAGCAAACCCTGGACAACCTCAACCTTAATTGAAATACTTCTTATTACTTAAGAAGTATGTTCTTCAAAAGTTATTATTTTGAAGTAAATAAAGAATCATCACCAACCCTACTTATAGGGACCTATCAACCTTAGCTAGCTATCACCAACAAGATGAACCAACCCTGATAGCAACCTTGTATAAATAATTGCTTAGGATGCCTAGGCTTAACTCAACCATACAAGCCTAGTTATTAATGAACCCAACTTTGTTGAGATCCATCTAACACTTACTCCAGCAACTACATGAAACCATAGTCAACCATAGAACCCCAACCTAATTATCATACTTGTCTTTATTAAAGAATATGTCCTTCAAAAGTTATTCTTTTGAAATATATAATAAGTAATCATCAACCATGCACTATAGGAATTAAAATTGACAACTGCTGTTTACTTATTATACAACTGTTATTCCTGGGTGTGTATGATTGTTACTATACATTTTACCACCTGCTTAGGATTCTAAAACCACACAAACCTAAATAAAAACCTTGTATGTGAATCACTCTAAAAGTGCAACACACCCTAAACCAATCATTACCACTCACTAATCCTAATTCATCGGGGTTAGGACACGCTTAGAACGATTGCATCTCATACCTATGCATTATTGCATCCTTGCCAATCTTTTAAACATCGTCCTTACCGGACGATGATGCTATTTCAGAATTTGGAGTTATGCGTATCGAAGACCTTGCCTGCATAATCTTGCAGTCAAGAAAGGCAAGTTCATCACTTGCTCATGTCATTTGAGTATCTTTATCAAATTACTTGCAAAGTACTATGATTATCACTATTGCATAAAAACCAAAACCACTATTTTCATAACTATGAATATGACTATGTGGTGGGCAATGGAACCATGGATTGTGTTGATATGGTGGAGGTTCCATTGCAAGGGTTTATATCCATCTAGGATTAAACAACAAATGTCGTCCGTGATTCGTGTGCCGTAATACCGTGTTAACCATAAGATCCGGAGTGGGACGGAGTAGTCAAAAGTGTTTCCACCCTCGTTCATCAACGGATGCGCTTTACCGTAGACACTTGTATCTGTCGGGGCGAGCGGTAGGTCAGAAGCCTTAAGTCCCCACGGCATTGTCCGTAGACACTTGTCGAAGAACAAGCGGTGAGGCTGGGGAAGCTTAAGTCCCCACGCATTGCGGTCTATGATGGGTTGCGCTACCGGCGTAGGAATGTATGGTAGAGCCCTGCATTGACGTCGTGGTCGGGGTCCACACCTGAAATCTACGGGAATAATGGGACCGGCGTGGACCCAGGGGGGGCATGCAACAAAGGGTGGGTGTTCGAGGTGGAGGAACATGATTGGCTAGACCTTATACGGGCCTCACACCATAGGAAGTGTGGATGGGAATATGCCCTTGGCACCAAGGATAAGATCTCTTATGGGTAAAGCAACACACCTCTGCAGAGTGTAGAACCGTGACGTCACTCCCTTCCGGATATGGAACTGCGAACGCGGCCGGAAAGGAGCTCCATGAAGTTCTAGTAAACCGGTGAAGGCTGACGGACATAGTTCTTCTGAATAAAAGCAACCTTTTGAAGAAATGGTTATGAAAACCTGCATTGGTATTAGACTTTCGGTCTAATCGTAGCTAGTGCATTAAACACCTCTTTCCTATAATGAACTTGTTGAGTACGCTCGTACTCATCCCACTCTTAAATCCCCGCTTAGATATGGAGGCATCGAAGGAGGATCTACGGCAACTGAAGGCCGAGGAGTCAACAACTACTTCATGAGACAGGACCCTGTCGGAGTCAAATACCACATCCAACAAGGAGAAAACCTAGTTTAGCCAAAAGGAACTAGCTTCCTAAACCTAGCTCCTATTTAGCTAGAGTCTATTCTTAGCCTCTGTAGTTAGTGAAATACTCTACAAATAGAGTTCGTGATAAGACTAGACTACGAGTTGTTCTTCTGGAGTTTATTTGCAGTTTTACAACATTGTAAAGTAGGAGGCTGTGATGATCTTATGTAACTGAGTCTGTATGTAATTCTATAGACATGCCTTGGACCCGCATATGTTTCTGTTGTACCACTCTGAGCGATATAATACGAGTGGAACGGTGTTTCATTGGTGTTATATCAGACTTGCATACTACACCATGCAGTGGTATGCTGGGTCACCACAGTTGGTATCAGAGCAAATGCTTTGACCCTAGGATTAAAACCCTTTAAAGGAGACCTATAGGATTGGTAGAGTCTATAGGAAGTTGTTTTAGTTAAACCAAATCTTCTTATGACTTGAGATGGATATTCACTTGAGAATAATCCTGACACACTTAAGTCAACCTTTCTTACCTATCTTTCCTAAGTAAAGTTAGATAGCCAATCCCAAGTATGTAGAACATCAATAAGTCCTTAACACAATAGATGAGTAGATCACAGTTGGTATACAATACATGGTAGTCCAAAGAGAGGATACAACCATAAGGAAGCTATCCTATTGGAAGATGTGTACCAACATATGTTATGATTAAATAAGAGTTATCCAGACCTGTAATAGGAGTAATATCAAGTGATAAAGATAAATAAGATATCCTAATAGAAGATGTAAACCAAGTTAAGTAATGAGTGAGTAAAATTATCTAGACATGTGAAACAATTGATAGTAAGTAATAACTATGAGTTATATGAGGTAGTATAGACCATGTTGAGTCAATTATGGGAGGTAAGGAAGAGAGATAGGAATAAAATATGTCTACTACATAGTAGAGTTACTAATCATATAAGATTCACCTGCGAATCATTATGTGATGGACTAGAACATCATAAATATTTAGGAGGAGTAGAGAGAATCGTTATGTGATGGATAGTTGTTCAACAATATTGCAAGAATTGTGTTCCAAAACCATGGGAACTGTGTCAAGTACATCAGAACCCTAGTTATATGGTAAGAACATATGGAAGTGTATGAGCTATATTTCCATAGTTATGTGTTTAGAGTAGCATGTTAGAACTTAGACATATCATGTGAAGTAGTCCTCAACAAAATGGAAGCTAAGTAATACCCCCAAAGAACTTTAGGTTAACCTTAACTATCCTAGACCACTTTTGTTTCAAGTTTATCTCATTGCAATTGTGCAATTAAGGTAAAGGTTGAGACAAATAGTAGAATTCAATATACTCGTGCTAAGTATCACGATATAAACCTATATTATGTGGTGTTATATACTACACATCGAGCCTGATGTTTAGAGATGTCTTACTCAACTATTATATTCAGGCTTATGATGGTGTGTATTATAAACACAAAGCTGAATCTTCTTGGATTTTATTGGATTTTCATTGTTTGACTAGATCCATACATGAAGTTTGACTTCGATATGCAAATGCATGTTGCAATATCAAGTCCTTACTTGATGTTATAGATCTAGAGGGTAATGGTAAATGTGTGAGGAAGTGACGAATTCTGAAGATTCTGAAGACAAGATGAAGTTGCATCAGAAAAAGAAAGTAAAGTTGTGGGAAGCAACCACAAAAGTCGGAAGGAAGTACCAACCAAAACTCATGATTAGCCTTAACAGAGAAGTACTTTAGTAAGGAGGAAGCATGAAGTTGAGAAATATGGTGATTCTGATGAAGCTCAAGCAGATCCATAGTCATTATAGAAGAGGGAATGCATGGGAAATCACTTAGGATACTATATTCATAGTGTCAGCTAGTGGTTTTCTTGCAAAATAAACTCTGAAGAAAGGAAGATGGCCTATGAAACCATTGATAATATAAGAAGACCATAGTTGATATCAGAAGACCACAATTGGTATAGGGTCAATACTGCGAGATAAAGTAGAGAATGTCTCGTCCAGTTGATCAAGACCTATAATAGAATCCATTTTTAGATAACAAATAGCCACAATTGGTATCAAGTAGTCCACCATTGGATTATTTGTACCAAGAAGTTGTGAACAAATAAAATTTTGTTAGCCAAATAACAATGACCTATAATCATTTAGTCGAAGGATTCACATTGGATGTCCACAATTGAGTGGATACACCACAAATATTCTTCGCGAGACCTTAAAAGAAGAATAAACCATAAGCTAGACCCAGATCAATATTCTAACCATAAGTCCAATGGTTGGAAGAAAAGGAGTTGAAGACCATAAGAAAACTCTAAGGGGTAGAGCAAACATTGAGTTGGAAGTACAAAAACTCAATATTTTGAGCAAGATAGATGATGAAAGCTCTGAAGAGAGTAAGTTCTAGATTATTGGCATAAGAAGGATGTCAGAAGAAGACCAGTTGATACCTCGAGGAAGTAAGAAGTGGACTATAACTTGAGCAAGTGAGTAATATTTACTCAGAAGTACGACAGCTCAAGTAAACTTAGGCAAATGAAGTTGGACGAAGAAAATACCGTAGACCAAATACAGCTCGAGAAGGCCAAAGACTGGAGGAGATTGACTATATCAAAACTAAAGTCTATTTGAAAGATTCCTTTCATGGAACCTAAAGGAACCAAAATAGTTATAGGTATCAACTATAAACCATGATTGGATGGACTAAATGAGTCTAATCCATTCTTAGAGGAATAAACCATCATGATCATTTCCATGTTGAGTACCTTACTTAGTACCATTATTGCAGTTTTGATAGTAAGGGAAAACAAAGACCTATTTACCAATTAGAAGTATGTTATCAAACTAGTCTTCAGATAAGACTAGCAGCACCAGAATAAGACATAATCATTGAATCTTCAAAAGAAAGGAAACAAGCTTATAGAGTTGGAAGAAATCAAAGAATCAATGTAAGAACCATGGTTCAGAGACAAACCCTAATGGATTCCAGGAAGAATCTGGACAGGGATATATTCAATTATATCCAGTGAGATCACCAAGGAGTTTGAGAAAAGATGTAGTCTGCACAAGTCAGATCCACACTCCAAAACGTGAGAGATATCAAACTTCGAGGACGAAGTTTAGTTTAAGGGGTAGAGATTGTAATATCCCAGGTAATGGGGTTACAGAAATAGAGGAAACAGATGTGTGCATTGCATTCATGCATAGAAAATGGGAATTTTCGCGCTTTAAAGTAAAACAACAAGAAGTTTCACTTGACCTTGGTGGAATTGAAGTAGCTCATCAAGTCAAGCGTTATAAACCTCAATGTGACTTTGCTAAAACCTTGTTTTGGGTAGAGATGATTTGATCTAAGGGGTTAGATCAAATGGAATTAAAACCAACACAACAACACTTTACTCAATGATCAAATGCTTGATCTTATAAAAGATTATAATATGGTAATCCTTACCATAACATATGAACATACATCTATTTGGAAATCAAGTAACAATAAATGAAGAAACTATTCTTCACTCATCTTTTCCATGTCTTAAACTAATCCATGATCCTACCATGAACCTCATAGAATTCATTTTACTTCATTCTTGGAAACATGACATGGAGATCAACTCTAGGAATATATATTCTTCTCTATTCCAAATTATTAAGCATCAAACCTAGAGAGGTGAGAGTTCTAATATAAATATTAGAGAATCATTAACAAACCTTGAGTTAAAACCTGGATATACACCCAAGTATTCAAATCATCATCATTAAGAGGAACCCTAGGATCTTATTCAAGATATTTCCTAGAGAGAGAATCCATTTATGTTAACCATAGATATTGGTGACCACATCATTCTCTATGGAGCCTAACCTTAGGTTAGTATTAAAGTCCTTTCCCAAATGAGAGAGAGACCAAGCATACCAACATTAGCTTTACCTATTTAAGAATCAAGGACACCATTGCACTAAAGTATTAAGAGATAAACCATTTCACCTGGGAGTGGTGAGATAGCCAATACCAAATGGAGTAAGATCATCTCAATGAATTGATGAAGTAAAGTAGTAACTAATCCAACTAAGCATCTAGGTGGAGAATTAAACCTTTACTATCTAATGAGATCTTTTGAGTACACCATAAACCCTAGAATAATCCATTCCTATATAAGAGAGCTCAAGATATGGTGTTACACTCAAGTTAGTTGAGGAAACACTTGGATTTTAGGGAGAGACCTATTATATATTCAAGTGGTTAAATCATCTTTCCTTGAGAGAATTCTAAGTGAATATATACCTCAGGCAATTCCTGGGATACCAATCCAATGAGACAACCATGACCATGTCCACCTAAGGAATTATAAGAGAAGTACTATACCTTAGCTAATCATGACAAGACTTGATCTTGAGAGTGAGAAACCTAACTCTTGAGAGATAACTTAGGAATAACCTTGATCATTATAAATTGTGTAGGGATCATTAACCCTAAGAACTCAAGGTGGAGGATATTCAGAACCTAAGAACACTTAGAAGTAAACCCTATATTTTGTATGGGGAGAAACCATCCATCCATATAACCAAAGTTAACTATAAAAAGAACTATAACAACTTTAGTTACTTTAACAATAGATTAAAGATATAATAGAAATCTATTGGTATAAGATGCAAACGATTCTCAAGTCCTTAGTAATTAAAGGAGAACAGAAACAACTAAGCAAGTAACCATATTATCATGGTTAGGGGAGATTAAACCCTAGCCAATGCACTATGGTGTCATCCCATATTTACAACCTAGAATTATGTCTTAACCCTAGATTGTGTATCAATTGGGGGATCACAAGTATAACCTAAAACCATGCCTAAGCTAAAATAGGAATAAGGGGATTGTCTAGCCAACCCTGAAATGAATCAAGATATCAACTTAAACTATTTTTAAAAGCCATGCTATATAGGTGCAACTAACTACTGTTTCCAAATAAATAGAAGTCTAATGAGAGGAATAAGATCCATCTTAACCATTTTAAAAGAAAAGGTTTAGAAGATGGGATTAATACTGGAAGATAGCCTAAACAATTTTCTAAATCCTTAACAACCATGATCACATGAAAAAAAGGTCATGAGATCATATTCTTAAATAAGAAACTAAATAATGAGCTATGCCTTGAAAGTTGTTTCTTGCAAGGTAACACAAACCTAACTATCAATAAGTACTTAAAAGGGCCTATTTGAAAATAGTTTGGACCACCCCAAATTGATATTGAAAATTATGACCATATAGATGCCCATTTCCAATCCCTAATAACATTTAATAAACAAGGGTGTCATTATACATATAAAATATTCTTAAGATCTTATACGAAGTTATATTACTATCTTTATAAACTCCCAAAAGGATCCATACATTTAAAATCCTGCAAAACAGATTTGAATTAAAAACAGATTCAAAATAGAAAATTAAAACAGAAAAAAGAAAATAGAAATGAAGAAGAGATTGACTTACCTGGCCACGGAGCCCAGCAACAGCCCACCAACAAGGCCTAGCCCACCGCCAGAACCAACCCGACCCAAATAACGTTTCGATGCAAATAAAAAAAAAGAGGAAGAAGCGAAGCCACTTCTTCTTCCTCCCTGAGAACGACACGGCGGGGGAGCTCTCCGACCACGTCCCCGTTGTCGATAAGGACGAGTTCCGGACTCCAAGCCCAAGCCAAAACCCTAGCATCGAGCACTCAAATCCATCCTTATCCCAAATTCGAAGTGATTCGTGCCCAGTAGCTCTGCCGACATCGCCGGCGTATCTGAGCCCTCGCCGGTGATGAAATGGACGATTCCGTCCTTGCCAAGCCATATAAAAACGCCAGGAGCTCCGCCCAGAAACCCTAGAACCTCTAGAATAAACCATTCTCTCTCAATCCCTCTCCAGCTCTCACCATCTTCAAATACTGGCCGCCGGAGTCGAGCAAGAAACCGACGTCTGGAGCCATCCCGGAGCCCAGACTTAGGTCGAGGAGGTGCGCCTCGACGTCTTCTCTACTCTGGCCAAGCTACGCATCCGGGGAACCTCCGAATCGAGCCAATTTTGAAGTTTCCCCTTCATAGTAGCTCGTCGAAATCGGCGATTGTGTGGTCTCCTCCGTCAATAATCCTCCTCGTCGAGCCTACTGCCAGCATCAAGGTGAGATTGCGATCGTTTAGAGCTTAATTCCGCGTCTTTTAGACCCCTGTAGCCCATAGTCGATCGATGGCCGGAGCCCGCCGCCGCAGGTGGTGATCTCCGGCGATGTTCCGGTGGTCGTCTGACAAGATCACCACCACCATCCATCTCAGCGTGTCGCGGCGATGCGTTAGGGGCTAACTGCACATCCCAGGAGGCCATAAAACGGCGTAGCCACCGTGCACTGGCTCGCCGGCGTTGAGCCGTCGACGAGGCCAGCGTGGCGGTGGGACCCCATAGCTGGTTTGACCTGGTCAACTGCCAACGAGGCAGCTGATTTGGACCATACCCCACATGTCTGTGTCTGCGGGTAGAACTAACCGTGTAGCTTTAGCATTCTTAGTTAATTTTAATTCCAGAAAATACTTGCAACTTTGCAAATTCATATAAAATTCAATATAGCTCAGAAAAATATAAATGATACATCAAAATTCTTAGAAAAGTAAATTCTATCCAATAAAAATATAATATGAAATTTTTATTTTTAATAAAAATTCAATTATTTAATACTTGTTAATTAAGCTTTTAATTTTAATTCTAAACTCAATTAAAATTCAATAATTGTAAAAATTTCCAAAAATTAAATAAAAACCAGTAAATAAATAAAGAAAATATTAAAACTAATTTTCTTTATTTGTTATCTTGTTAAATCATTATTAGAGAGATTTAAACCCTGATTAATAATTATCTTAATTATTAATTCTTCAAAAATAATAAATTGTCAAATGCAATATTAATTTTATTTCAAAGTTATTAGTAACTTCAAATTTAACATGAAGTTATTAATCTTAGACTTAAATGATAATTAGCAAACCCTAATTCCATATGAAATGATATTACAACCTTATCATTTCATGTGATTCCTAAAACCCTAATTCCATTAGGAATCTTAGCTCCACTATTTTTTGTGTGAAGCCTAAATTGTTTCCAAACCTAAACCCAAATAACATGTGATCATGTTACCTCATTAGTAATCATAGACTCATATTTAACAACTCAATGCTTGTTCCAATCGACATAAGATATGGGAACCCTATCACTACTAATTAGCATCCCATGTGTTCATTTAAATCAAACCTAGTTCTTATTACCAAGAATCTTATCCTTACTCATCCTTAATTAGCATCACACCATTGTGATGAACTCCAATAGCAACTATGCCAACGATTGTGCATTACCTAACCATAATCCATTAAACCCTACAAGTACTTCATAAATATGAACCATCCTATTTAGGAGCCAATTATTCCTTATTTAGTGGATCCAATAGCAAACCCTGGACAACCTCAACCCTAATTGAAATACTTATTATTACTTAAGAAGTATGTTCTTCAAAAGTTATTCTTTTGAAGTAAATAAAGAATCATCACCAACCCTACTTATAAGGACCTATCAACCTTAGCAAGCTATCACCAACAAGATGAACCAACCCTGATAGCAACCTTGTATAAATAATACTTAGGATGCCTAGGCTTAACTCAACCATACAAGCCTAGTTATTAATGAACCCAACTTTGTTGAGATCCATCTAACACTTACTCCAGCAACTACATGAAACCATAGTCAACCATAGAACCCCAACCTAATTATCATACATGTGCATTAAAGATTCTTCAAAGAGACTTTAATTAATATCAAGAATAACTACTCGAAATGACAGTGCTATTCAGTCTGGTCAGTTCAAGATTCATTCTCTTGCATTTATCGTTACCATACATTTTACCACCTTGTCTTCATCCAAATCATTTTCTCTTGGTTGAGCTCTTCTATGTGAATCACTCTAAAAGTGCAACACACCGTAAACCAATCATTACCACTCACTAATCCTAATTCATCGGGGTTAGGACACGCTTAGAACGATTGCATCTCATACCTATGCATTATTGCATCCTTGCCAATCTTTTAAACATCGTCCTTACCGATGATGATGCTATTTCAAAATTTGAAATGCATATCGAAGACCTTGCCCGCATAATCTTGCAGCCAAGAAAGGCAAGTTCATCACTTGCTCATGTCATTTGAGTATCTTTATCAAAATTACTTGTAAAGTACTATGATTATCACTATTGCATAAAAACCAAAACCACTATTTTCATAACTATGAATATGATTATGTGGTGGGCAATGGAACCATGGATTGTGTTGATATGGTGGAGGTTCCATTGCAATGGGTTTATATCCATCTAGGATTAAACAACAAATGTCGTCCAATGATTCTTGTGCTGTAACACCGTGTTAACCATAAGATCCCGAGTGGGACGGAGTAGTCAAAGTGTTTCACCTCTCTGCTCATCAACGGACAAGCGCGACCGTAGACACTTGTATCTCGCTGGAGGCGAGCGTAGGCTTCGGGAAGCTCAAGTCCCCACGGCATTGTCCGTAGACACTTGTCGCCTGGGAAGAACAAGCTGAGGGTCAGAAGCCTAAGTCCCACTAGACGTTGCTCATGATGGTCAGCCGACCATGAGGGAATGTATGGTAGAGCAATGCATTGACATCGTGGTCGTCGTCCACCCTGAAATTCACGGGATCCGACTGCGTGGACCCAGGGTCTGGGCATGCAACAAAGGGTGGTTGTTCGAGGTGATTGGCTAGACCTTATAACGGGCCTCACACCATAGGAAGTGTGGACTGGGAAGGCCCTGCTGGTAATCGGTGATAAGATCCTTATGGGTAAAAAACACACCCCAGAGTAGCAAGAACCTCAGACTCGTCACTCCCTGCTCCGGATATGAACTTAACGCGGGCCGAAAGGATTCAAGTGAAGTTCTATGAAACCAGAAGGCCGAATATAGTTCTTCCGAATAAAAGCAACCTTTGAAGAAATGGTTATGAAAACCTGCATTGGTATTAGACTTTCTGGTCTAATGTCATAGCTAGTGCATTATTTCCTACAATGAACTTGTTGAGTACGCTAGTACTCATCCCACTCTTAAATCCTCGCTTAGATATGGAGGCATCGAAGGAGGATCTACAAAGCAAACTCGAAGGTCAACAACTACTTCACGAGACAGACCCTGTCAGAGGAGTCAACCACACATCCAACAAGGAGAAACCTAGTTTAGCCAATGGAAGGGAACTAGCTTCCTAAACCTAGCCCTATTTAGCTAGAGTCTATTCTTAGCCTCTGTAGTTAGGTGAAATACTCACAAATAGAGTTCGTGATAAGACTAGACTAAGAGTTTCTTCCGGAGTTTATTTGCAGTTTTACCTCATTGTAAAGTAGGAGACTATGATGATCTTATGTAACTAAGTTTGTATGTAATTCTATAGACATGCCTTGACCCGCATATGTTTCTGTACCACACTGAGCGATATAATACTAGTGGAGCTGGTGTTTCATTGGTGTTATATCAGACTTGCATACTACACCATGCAGCGGTATGCTGGGTCCTGCCACCGGCTGGTGGACAAAAGATGTTGTGCAAGTTTCTCATTACGCGCACGTACGACTATATATGGAACACATGCTTATGGATTGCTTTGTACTTGGACACCGCTTTATTATATCTGCAAATGCCCCGCTTGATTGTTACATGAGTTTTCTTCATATCCATAACGCCCGCTATCCATCCTCGTGCTCATGATTTAATCCTGTCACACAAAATCACTACCGCCGTCTTTGTTACTTCGTCGTCGTTATTTCGCCATCACATCGCTATAAACCACACATCGATAAACTCTCTGCGCAGCAAGTCTCAAGCTGTGTGCACTTGAATTGACAACTCCGTCGTTAAGGCTTTCAAGTATTCTTTGTCTCCCCTGTGTCGAATCAATAAATTGCGATTTACTCGAAGACTATCACGATCCCCTATACTTGTGGGTTATCGATCATGCTCTCGGCGCTCGTTGTCGGGGAGCAGGCTTATTTGGAGGTTCACTTGGATTGATATTGTTCGCGAAATTCTCCATCATGGGTAACCCTCGCGATACTCAGTTACCATCCACTACAAGAAAGGTACAACTCTGAGTACCTCCGCTACTCTTGATTCACCATCTCGTGATAAGTCAACTTGTTTCACCGTCGCAAGCTTCACTTGCCGGTACTTCTGCTGAATCGAAAACTCCTATAATATTGATAATGTTTCGCTGTGTTTGATGATAGTGGTCATTGGGATCCTTTCTAGATGCTACATTTGTTAGGTCTAGACAAATTGAAAATGTCGAAACTCCTAATGAAAATGTCACTACCTGTTAATTCACCTAAACTTGATTATTCTAGTGATGATCCCGATGAGGATTATGTGGAGCTTAATGATGATTTTATTAATAGATGCAATGCTACTGCTGATGCAAGAAAAATTAAAAAGTTTCTCGCACAATATACTGTTAGACATAAGCTATCTCCTGGTCCTAAATTTTCCACATCTCCTATATGCATTAAGGATAAAGATTATGATTTTTCACTTGATCTATCTCATATAGCTATTGTTGAGAAAACACCCTTTTGTGGTACCGAAAAAGAAAGTGTTGTAGAACACATGAATGAACTTTCTTCTATGAGTAGCTTGTTTTCCGATGATGTCAAGATGCGCACTTATTTGTCGCTAAATTTTTTCCTTTCTCATTAAAGGATGATGCTAAAACTTGGTGTAATAATTTGCCTCCTGGTTCTATTAAAAGTCCAGGTGATTTGCTTGATTTTTTTTTTCGGAAATACTTTCCCGCTAGTGCTCAACACGCTGCCATAAAATTTATAGCTTTGACCAGGAAGATGGAGAGAAATTGCCTGAAGCATGGGCAAGATTTTGCTCTCTTATCAGGGCTCGACCTAGACATGAATTGGAAAATCATGATTTACTTGATATATTCTATAGTGGACTAACCGTTGAGTCTAGGGCATACCTGGATAGTTGTGCTGGTTGTGTTTTCAGGAAAAGAACTCCAGACGATGCCGAAGAATTATTGGCTAAAATAGGCCGGAATCATGATGATTGGACTACACCTGAAGCAACTCCGATGCCAATATTGAAGAAGAGGGGTTTGATTAAATTAAATGATGAAGATATGAGGGAAGCCAAGAAGTCTCTTAAGGAGAAAGGTATTAAATCTGAAGATGTGAAGAATTTTCCCCCTATAGAAGATATATATGAGATAATTCCCCCTTCATCCATGATTGAGGTAAACTTCCTTCAACGCTTTACTAGGGAAGATATTCCGTATTCAAAACCTCCTGCTCAATGCTTAGATGAGTTTGATAATTATATTGTTAAGCAATAAAATTTAATATGAGGGTAGAGAATCATCTAATGGAAAATTCTCAAGCTATTAGCAATTTGCATGATATTGTGGAGATAGAACCTCCAATGATGTTAAGATGCTTGTTAAACATTTTCAAATGGTTCAAACTCAAATTGATCAACCCACTAAAGTGCAAAATGACTTATTACAAAATAATTCTAAAGAGAAACATGCTTATGAAGTAACAACTAGAGGCGTGTTTCTACCCAGGATATCCTCTATATCCTGAAGGGAATCCCAAAAGAGTTGAACAAGATTCTCAACGAATTGAACCTAGTGCTCCTTCTAAGAAAAGGAAAAAAGAAACATAAAAATGTTGTAGAATCCTCTGAACCTGTTAATGATCCTAATAGTATTTCTATTTCCGATGTTGAAATGAACATGACAATGATAATGTTAAGAATGATGCTTCCGATAAAGAAGAAGTAGAAGAACTGGAAAGCATGCTAAAAACAAAAAGTATACTAAAGAAGATTTTATTGCTAAGAAACATGGTAATGAAAGGGAACCTTGGTTCAAAAGCAAAATGCCTTTTCCTGCTAAGAAACTAAAATCAAAGGAAGAAGAACATTATAATAAATTCTGTGATTGGATGAAACCTTATTCTTGCAAATCCCTTTGACTGATGCTATCAAATCGCCTTATTCAAAGTATATGAAAGATATCGTTACTAACAAAAGGAAAAATCCCAATGAGGAGATTTCCACCATGCACTACTCTTTCAATGGCAAAGTTCCAAAGAAGTTGGGCGACCCGTATACCGACTATTCCTTGTTCTATTAAGAATAATTATGTTAGAACCGGCTCTATGTGACTTATGAGCCGGTGTTAGTGTTATGACCCTTTTCTCTTTATAAAAGACTTTATTTAGATAAGTTGATACCTACTGATATATCTTTGCAAATGGCCGATAAATCTACCGTTATTCCCGTTGGTATATGTGAGGATGTTCCTGCTCAAGTTACTAATAACCGCTTGATATTAACCGATTTTGTTGTGTTGGAAATGCCTCGAAGATGATAATATGTCTATTATTCTTGGGAGACCTTTCTTAACACTGCAGGGGCTGCTATTGATTGCAATAAAGGACAAGTATGTGGAGTTAAGAGTACACTGCCTATTTCAAGATTGATAAAGTATGTGGAGTTTTTTTTTTGCGGGGGAAAGGACATATATTAATTGATAGGAGGATTACAATCATGGTATAGCGCCCGACCTACTGCCGAGGGGAAATTCACAAACCAAACGTCTGATCTATGACTAACCCTGCCTATCTTTGCTAGCTCGTGGCTGACCATATTGGCCTCACGGCTAATTTTGACTACAGTTATATCCCTTTCCTTCAATAAATCACGAATGAAAGAAACTCTGAACGCATATATGGATGTATTTGGTGTAGACTCTTTGAGGAGTTCAACTGCTTCAGAGCAATCTGTCTCGACGGTGAACGGCTGCGTCGTCCACAAGAGGCTCAGTTGCACTCCCTCCTCGATCGCTAGCCCGCGGCCATCGAGGCCAAGTACATCGACCTCGACGACGGCCTCGATGATCCGCAGTTGCCGCTCCCCTCGTTCGAGGGCGTCCGAAGCATGCCAAGCGCCGCCAAGCTAAGCGCTGCCCTGGCCTGGAGCAGTCCATCCTTGCCGCATCTTGTGTCTACCATCCTGGTCCTTGGTTTTGGCTCGAAAACCTGCGTCAGGGACAACAACCATCTTACCCTTCACCACGTCAGCAGCAGGAAATTGTTTGATGAGAAGCAAAGAATTAAGGTAGCTTAGCAGAAAACGGCGCGAGCCTTCAATTGAGGGACACGGCTTGTTATGCGTCATCTCATTATGATTATGCCAAATCCGCATAGAACCAGCATTGTTCTTGCACGCTGGGGTTCTGGTATGTTAGTGAGCACCTGGAATAGCCATTCCTTCCCCGTCGGCTGGAGCAAATCATCTTCCGGGAGCTCCCAGTCTTCCTTCATCGCTAGCCAGAGGGCACGAGCTTGTGGGCACCTAACGAATATGTGGAATGTGTCTTCGTCCTCACAGCCACAGATCTGACATAAGCTAGTTGTCGCCATCCTTCTAGACGACATGTTCTTCTGCGTTGCTAGTCCATTGCGGCATATACGCCAGATTAGGATTTTGACTTTGGGAGGTACTGGACTATTCCATATCAGTTTCCAACAGGGACGCTCACCATCAGGTCTGTGGCTCGAGGCTCCCCATTGTTGCCCTCTATTCGCCACATCAAAGGCCAACCAGTAGGCACTTCTTACCGTGAAAATGCCCCGCTTCTCCGGATGCCACGCAACAAAATCACTCTCATTCCGCCTTGACGTCTGTATTTTTAAAATGTCTGTTACATCCTCCTCCGCAAAGTAGTACCTGATGCGCTCTTCATTCCATGTACCATCTAGCAGCATGAAATCAGCTACCCAGCGATAGCGACATCGACGCTGAGGAGGCCGAGTAAGGAGGGTTGTGTCACGGGGTATCCATGGGTCTCGCCATGCACGGATTTGCGCTCCATTTCCCACCCGCCAAATAACGCCTTGTTTTAGTAGCGCCAGACCATACTCAATGGCATGCCACGTAGTGGATCCATTCCCTGTAAAAACAGTATCAATTAAAGAACCATTAGGGTAATATTTCGCCTTTAGTAGCTGAGCACACAAGGTGTGTGGAAATTGTATGAGCCTCCACGCTTGTCTAGCAAGCAGCGCTTGATTGAACAGGCGCATATCCCGGAAGCCAACGCCACCTTGAGACTTGGGTCGAAGCATACTATCCCAACCGAGCCAATGTGTTTTCCTCTTGCCATTCTCAGCCCCCCACCAATATCTTCTGATCATTTTTGTGAGTTCGTCGCATAGGGCCATTGGGAGTTTGAAGACCCCCATAACATAAACCGTGAGAGCTTGGGCAACAGACTTGATCAAAATCTCTTTGGCTGCCTGTGACTTATGGTTGTCATCCCATTCGACCAAGCACTTAGCCAATTTGGCCTGGAAGCTTTGGAACTTCCCCTTATGCATCCTTCCTTCGGGTGTGGGCAGCCCAAGGTATTTGGTCTCAAAGGTTTCCTGTGTAATCTGTAGACAAGATTTTATCTCCGTGCGGCGGTCAATCGGGCACGAGTCACCGAACATGATAGAGCATTTGGCTGGATTTATCAACTGTCCAGTACTCATTGCATAGGTGTCAAGTACCTCCTTGATTTTATTTGCCTGGTCCACTTGTGCCTTAAAAAATAACAAGCTATCATCTGCAAATAAGAGGTTTGATATACCAGGGGCACGACGGCAAATCTGTAGCGGTACAATATTATTTGTGGCAACCTCTCGTTGAAGAAGAGTCGATAACCCATCAGCGACAAACAAAAACAGGAATGGAGATAAGGGATCACCTTGTCGGAGACCACGAGAAGGGGAAAACGAATCTAGGAGGGTTCCATTAAATTTCATCGAGTATCTCACATGGTGACGTATGACATTATCCAGTCCACCCATCTCGGCGAGCAAAACCCATCCTTTGCATCACTTTCCGAAGGAAGTCCCAATCCACCCTGTCATAAGCCTTTGACAGGTCTAACTTGTAAGCACAAAAGTTTTTCTCTTGATTTGTATTCTGCTCAATGAAATGTAAGCACTCGAAAGCTACCAATGTATTATCAGTGATAAGTCTACCCGGGACAAAAGCACTCTGGTTAACAGATATAATTTCTCCAAGCATAGATCTTAATCTATTAACCAAGCATTTGGCAATAACTTTGTAAAGGACTGTACATAAACTAATGGGGCGAAATTCTTTCAGTGTTTCTGGCTGGTCTACCTTTGGTATGAGCACTATAGCTGTATCATTGACATCTACTGGCATCCGACCCGTTGAAAAGAACAGTTTAACAGCGTTTATTACCTCATCCTTTATAGTTCCCCAATTTCTTTGATAAAATCTAGCAGGGAAGCCATCCACCCCAGGTGCCTTGAGTGGACCAATTTGGAACAAAGCATCTCCTATCTCTTCATCTGTAAACTCCTTACACAGCTCATCATTCATTTCCGTCGTGACCTTTTCCTGCATTAAACCAATTAACACATCTGAATTGAGGGAGGGATCACGTGTGAATAATTCTTGAAAGTAGGACGTTGCCATTCTTTCCATGTCACTTGGCGCATCCTTCCACAGCCTTGCATCATCTTTTAATTTTTTGATCTTGTTTTTTCCTTGCACGCCACACTGCTTTTTGGTGAAAAAATCTCGTGTTGCGATCCCCTTCTTTGAGCCAGGTTATGCGCGATCGTTGTATCCACAACATTTCTTCCTTATATAGTAGCTCGTTCATATGGTCAGTAGCCTGTCGTATTGTATGTTGATCTGCATTGCTAAGCTGCAAAACCTCCAGATGCTTACGTGCCTTCCCAAGCTCTTTTAGAATATTGCCAAACCGCTTCTTGCTCCAGTCCTGCAACGTGACCGTCACATTATCAAGTCCATGCATAATATCCCCCAGGTCCCTCTTCCCACCAGCTTCTCTCCAAGCATTGGCCACCCTCTCCGGTAGATCTGCCTCTCGCTCCCAAAAAATTTCGTATTGCCGCCGCTGCTGTCGGTTAGCAACCCTTTCCTCACGCATTATGTTCAGTAGAATAGGACAGTGGTCAGAGACAGGGGATGTAAGGTGTTGCACCTGGGAGTCAGCAAAAATATCGCGCCACCGGGGACACAGGTATACCGACTATTCCTTGTTCTATTAAGAATAATTATGTTAGAACTGCTCTATGTGATTTGGGAGCCGCTGTTAGTGTTATGCCTTTTTCTCTTTATAAGAGACTTTATTTAGATAAGTTGATACCTACCGATATATCTTTGCAAATGGTCGATTAAATCTACTACTATTCCCGTTGTATATGTGAGGATGTTCCTGCCCAAGTTACTAATAAGCTTGATATTAACCGATTTTGTTGTGTTGAAAATACCCGAAGATGATAATATGTCTATTATTCTTGGGAGACCTTTTCTTAACACCGTAGGCAGTTATTGATTGCAATAAAGGAAAAGTTACTTTCAATGTTGATGATAAGGAGTATACCGTCTATTTCCCAAGAGGATTGATAAAGTATGTGGAGTTAATACTATTTCTTAATGTGAGAACTATCAAAGTTGGAACTATTGATTACCCTATATATGAGCCTAAAGAGTATCAAAATCTTATGATTGGATCCATATCACAATTCAAGGTAACATGATTGATTTGAGGTTTATTTCTTCTTTATGCTATGTAAAATTTATTTGGTGGCAAGACTTGATAAACCTTGTTAACAAATACTTTTTATATGCATAGAGGAGGTAAACAACATCTCTTTTCTTTCTTTCTCCACTTGTTCTACTTACTGCAGCACTTTTGTTTTGCAAAGTTCTTTACATTAGAGATTTCAAAAAATTTCCTATCCAGTAATAATCTTAACTATTAAATTGGGATCCGGCTTTCGTACGTGTACGTCGCATTGCACCGACCGAAACGAACAATTGAATCCAATCGTGCGCCCATCCAACAAAACGGCCCAGACAAAGTCCTGCACGGCCCAGACAAAGTCCTGCGCCCAGCCATAATAGTATCATATGCATCTGGCAAACAAGTCTTTCTTCATCAAGGTGAGAGTTTACTGGAACAATCCAATTCGCATCGAGGTGAACTCTACTGGTGATATATTAACTACAACAGCATCATGCAATTCATGCTTCACAGTAGAAAAGTTCGCAGATCAAGCTATTCTCGACTAACACTTCTAGATTTCAAGGAGCAAAATGCTTAGAGGCGCACAGAGGCCGGCGGTATAGCAGAGTAGGGCGCGGAGGATGGCTTTGTCGTGTGGTGCGAAGTCTGTGCCATCGATGCTGCACCCTGCGCATGGATCGGCTGGTCCTTGTCCGCCTCTTCAGCAGCAGTCAGGGGCGACGTGTGCTGCGGGCAGCGCGCTGCAGGCCCAGCGCTGGTGGTTGGAGCCGGCACACATAACAGATACACGCTACAGTTTACAGAGAGAACAGAGAATAGGGGCTCACTTTTTTTTTGAACCTAGCCAATGGCTTTTTCATTGATTAAGTCGAAAAAGAAACAGTTTATAAGGAAACCGTCCGAAAACCTGATACAACAACCAACACAACACGCCGACCCCGAGGTCGCGCCCACAAACGAGTCGACGACCAAGCCGCCCGAACGACCAAGGTCGACACCCAACACCCCAACGCGAGGTTGGAGGCAAAAGCCCGGAGCCGCCGCTCCGACATCCACGCCGGCCCCAAGGCCGCGCCCCCACGCGGGTCGACGACCAAGTCACCCAAGAGACCAGCCGACACCCTGACACCTCGACGCAACACAGCGGAGGCGATACCCCAGAGCCGCCGCTCCGGCCTCCACGCCAGCCCCAGGGCTGCGCACCGCCCAGCCGACGACGAGAAGCCCGCCGACACCAACCACCAGCTTCCACTTGTCCCCCGACCGCGCATACAAAGCGAGGCCCCACGTAGCGACGCAAGAGCGTTACCTCGCCCGATCCAAATCGTGACTGAGCTCTCCCTGAGAAACCCGAGCGAGGAGTAAGAAACACCGCCACAATGACCCTCCAAGAAGGACACGGCACCCAAGGGCGTCGCCGTCATTGGACCCGGCAGTAGCCAGGGCTTTCGCCCGGCAGGGAGTCGCAAACCTCGCACCCGCCAATGAGGACCGGCCGAACCACCATCCCAACCCGCACACAGCAACGCCAGCCCCACGCGCCTGACTTCTGCGGCCACAAACAGAACTAGGCGCCGGGGCCGAGAACCGCCTCACGCCAGAGCCACCTCCTAGCTCGGCACGATGAAGAACCACCAAACCGGGCCCGCCGCCCCGGCATTCGGGCACCACGTCAAGCCCGAGATCGACGGGCACCCTCAAAGCTAAGCCAACAACCGACGCGAAGAGATTGCGACGTTGTCGCCGAAGCCGTCGGAAGAAGGCAGACGAGCCCAGCAACCGTTACGTCGCCACACCTAGGCTCCTCGACGCCGCAACGAAAGAGTCGTCGTCCGAATCATCACCGCCGCCCGCGAGATAGCCGCCGTAGCGACCAGAGCGAACCCGGGTAGCTGCCACAGCGCTCGGGGCTGAAGACCAGCGCCGCCCACTTCCTCCACCTCAACACGAGGGCACGGCAAGTGGATCCCGAGATCCACCACGCTCCTACCACACACCGCCTACCAACTCCAAAACCACCTCCAGAGAGAAGAAGACCGCCGGCCACCATGCCCGGGGGCCGCTGGGCCTTGCCGAGCACGAGATGCCAGCACTGCGCTGCGGTAGGCAGTGCTGCAGCGCCACCATGCCCAGCCGCCCGGAGGCACCACGGCCGCGCACGCCGCGGCCCGCCCGCCAAGGCCCATCTGGGCCCAGATCGGGCCCTGGCCGGAGCCGCCGCCAGCAGCCGCCGGGCGCGCCGCCGCAAGCACCACCACACCAGCGCCGCCTGCCACCGCATCCCACCGCCCGCCGCACCCCCTCGCCGTCAAGCCGCCGCACGCGCCGGAGAAGACGAAGCCGGGACGCCGGGCAGTCCTCGCGTCCACCGCGGGATCTCCCCAACCACCTTTGGCAGCGGGGGCCGCCGCCACCGCGGCGAGGCCAGCAGCAGCGGCGGAAGGACGGAGGAGGCCGGGGGACCGGCGGCGGCGCGAGCTTTGCTTCCCCCGAGTCGCCCGCCGCGGGCGACGCGAGGGACCTGTTCACACTTGTAATGAATAGGGGCTCACTGCTGTGTGCTCGTCGGCGTGGAAGAGCTGAAGAGCAGGGGTACACGGGCGAGAGGCGGCCGGCGGCCGGCGGGAAGAGCGGCGGCAGAGCCGGCGAGCTGGGGAGCCGGGGACCAGGGCGGTGGGGCGCAGAGCCGCAGACGCGGTGAGCCGGTGAGGCGCAGAGAGCGACGACGGCAGGCCGCGGGCGTGCGCCGGGGTCGCGGGGACACGGACGGACTTGAGGCGTCGGGCGGCGGCGGCGGTCGGGGCGGCGCCGCAGCAGGGTCGCGGGGAATCGGCGAATCGCTCGCCAGCTCGCGTGAGCCCTGAGCCGTGAGGGCGATTTGGGAAAGAGAGCAAGTGACGGGAAGACAGCAAAATTTCTCAGCTACGCCTTTCTTTTGTCTCTTTTTTCTTTTTCTTTTACACGTCCACTTTGCATTATTACATGTTACGTTATTCACTGAGAAAAGCGAAGTGTGAAGGATTGACGAGGCTCATTTTGAACTTGTCACGACATAACTATGCAGCTCCACACAACATGTATATATACAAACAATTTTTACATTGTTTCACTGCATTAACTACGTTTAGATTTTGGATTTTTTTTTATAAATTTTTAGTTCTTTTTTAATTATATATACTCCTCTCTTAATTTTAGCTAAGTGTAGATGTATTTAAATACTATTTAGTATGTACATACACTTAAATTTAGAAAAAGTTTAGACAAGTTTTATGAGACGGGGCAAATATATGTTATTAAAATCTAGAAGCGGTAATGCATGAGCTCACAGTAAGGAGGTACTAATCGGTCGGTGTAGCAACACTTTATAAGGAGGAGAATAGCACCGAGATTCCTAACATGAGAATAAAGTGTACCAAGTAACTTACATTATGTTATTTGAAATTAAATTTAAATTAAAATATGTGCTTAACTTATAATAATTAATAAGTTATAATATTCTATATTCTCAAGTGAATTTTGTTAGGCCAAAATTCTGATGTGCTTCCGAAGCGGCAAAACAAATTTAAAGACTCGTGAAAATTTCCTGGCCAGTAATAATAAACTTAATACCCAGAAATGTGCATTTTTCAAAGTTTTCAAAATTCACAAAAATTATACCGTTGGTCCTATTTTTCTAAAATGCACTGGAGCACTGACGACTGGGCACCCTGCACGCACCTCAATGTGTTTCTGCGCCGGGCCAAGGGGGGCGCGCCACCCCCCAGTGGGCCCCTCACCCCACTTCGATCTCTTCCTCCCCACACTCTTCTCTCTCCAAAAATCCAAAGACCAGCCTTCTTCTCACTCGTGTTTCGTCAAGAGCTCAAGATTTCTCGATCTCTTGCTTCAAACAAATTTTTGTCTGAAATTTGGCACATTTGCTCTCCCGTATGTGACTCCTCCGATTATCAAGTAGAATTTTGTTTGGTTGAGTATATCTTGAATATTTTGCTGCTGTAGGTAACATGTTTAGTGAGCTTGCATGCTTGTTCTATGTTGTATAAACTAGTTTTGATGCATGATTAGTACTCTAGCAAGTTCCTATAGTAGTTCCCTCAATTATATGTCACCAAATCAAATTTTATAATGTTTGCTGAAAAAATTAAAAAAGAGTGGAATAGACATCAGCTAAACCAACAAGAATTGGAGGTACAACAAGTCATGAGAGTGAACCGCGAAGAGGGAGTATACCCCTCTTACTACCCGTGCACAGATTTCATGAGAAGCGCAGGAATATTGGAAGATGTTCAGAATCTAATTTCTCGTGCATGGTTGAATGATTTTGTTGATGGAGAACCATGCCAATATGCAAAATTGACTATGGTTCCATAGCAGGATTTTAAGTTCAATTGGTCGCACTAACCCCATGGTTCAAGATAAAATTTATAATAAACCACAATCCTGCCATTCAATGATTTTTGTACAACGATTAGAGTGCCGGAATGGGGATCATGTGAGAAGATAAGGAGATCGCCGCGAGAGTTAACCTCTTCGTAGATGATTTGTCATGGAAGGAGCTTCTCAGAGGATGGTGGTAAATCAGTTTCAATTCCTGTGCCTATCCGGCTATTTTGCTTATTTCATTACTAAGTGCGTCTTGCTAGAAAGAATGGTAGTAAATTATCTATCCAGATTTAGCTTTTCTAGCTGCTGCACTGCAAAGTAATAGAGCTTATAATTTGGGTGCATTGATAGCCTATAGACTTGCTACTAACTGTGAGAAGGGCGGAGTTTGTGGAGGTCTCATCGCCTCTCGTTTACTAGCTTTGCATGGAGTTGATATTCAACTCTCCATAGAGAAACTTGACATAGTCTCCATGATTAAACATGAATTTGTTTCTGATTCATCTAATTTGGGTAACCTGTTTTACAAGATGACATTTTATAAGAAAGCTTGGAGAATAACTAAGAAAATGAAAAACTAGTAAGATTGCCCGCGCCTGTTCTATTTAACCTTGATTCTAGGAGGATTGGTCACATGTATAGTGCATCAATGCACACATAGAGGGAGGAGGCCATCATGCAAGAGAGAACACTTGAGGAGGCCGAGGAACACTGACTGGGTCATCTGATGCAGCAAGTTTCGATCAACATTTTGGACATGTGGAGCCTCCACGCTTTTCCTCTCAGGGACCTCACTACGACTACGCCATGCATGATCCACCTGGCGTGGAACAGTCGACCACCTACCCCAGATTATCCCAAGCTTGGGGGAGGTATACCGGCATCACTTATTATGATTGTTGGATACTTGTATATACTTGTTTAGTTTCTTTGAGTGGTTTTCTAATGAGAGGGAGATGATATTTGGGGAAGTGCTGCCTGAAAAACAGATTCTGGACTGTTACCAAAAAAATTCTCAAAAATAGCCAGAACGATATTTTGCGAAGCCAATTTTTGTGCATGTTCCCCAGGTTGTTATCTAACTTTCATTAGTTTAACACTTTTCGATTTGATCAGTGGAAGAATTTCTTTAAAATCGATTAATGTACTGCTGTCAAGTTTGACGAATTCCTGCTGCTTTGTGTTTATGTGACTCTTCTAGTTTCCATTTTCTTGTTTTTGCTTTGTTTCTTTCCTAAAACACAAAAAGACAAAAAATATTTCTGTTGTTTCTCTTCACCATTTGTTTATTTTGGTTTCTTGCATTTATTTTGCTTTATTTGCTATCGTTGGTTTGCTATAAGAAAATCCAAAAAAGATTTTGCTTTGTTTGCTTGTTTTCTTTTGTTCTTGTTTCCAATTTGAAAAACACCAAAAATATTTGCCGTTCTTCTTTGGTTTTGTAAAGTTCATTATGAGTTCAATGGTCTTCGGTGGCTGGAGCGTGGTTTTTATTTCATATTATCCAAGCTACACAAGTGAAAGGCAATAATGACGATCACGACAATTCGAATGTGGTGAGAGGCTGGTATGAACTCTATTTGTTTTATTTTTGTACATATACTCATCCATGTGAGCATGCTTAGTTGGTTCATGTGAGGTATATGTCATTTTAAGAAAGTCTAGTAGTTCATGATCTCTCATGTTTAGCTCCAATTTATTAATATGAGTATCATGTCATGGATGTTTGCTTGCATTATTTTATTCATAAGTAGGTATGACATTGTGGTATCCTCCTCTGAATAATTCATTTGAATCGACTTGGCACATGCTCACGCATGCATATGACTGAACAAAAGTCAATTAAGCCTCGATGATTTACATTGCTTCAGAGTTCTTGTATCACTTTATGCCTCCGTTAATTTATTTTGCCGCAAGCATGATTATGATAGTTACTGCTCTCTTGATTGTCGCTCCCCAGTCTATTGCTAGCCTTCACTTGTACTGAGCGGGAACGCTGCTCGTGCTTCCAAACACCTGAAAACCAAGTTGTTCCAAACCACCATAAATACCTATGCATGGCATTTCAAACCATTCCAAGTAAATTCTCATGCGCTACCTTTAAAACCTTCAAAATGCTTCTCAATTTGTGTTAATGTTTTATAGCTCATGAGGAAGTATGTGGTGTTTATCTTTCAACCTTGTCATTTACTTTTGACGGGCTCTCATATGGACGAGCAACGGGGTGCCCAACCCCAACTAATAACTTCATTATAATTCTCTCACATGTTTTGCTCTGATTCTCAGTAAGTAACTTAATTTTGCAAATAGACACTCCTCCATGGTATGAGATTGATGGAAGGCACCCGAGGATTCTGTGATAGCCATGACTTGTGTAAGCAAAGGTTGGGGGGAGGCTACTCATAATAAAAACTAAAGTACATGTGTAAACAAAAAGAGAAGAGGGATGATCTACCTTGTCAGAAATAATGTCCTTCATGGGAGCCGCCTGTAGTCCAGTTGGCGAGGTAGTTGGTGTACCCATTACCATTCGTTGACAACAACAAACACCTCAAACAATTTTACTCCTGTTTTAAAAATGAAAAGCTCTAGCGCATGTAAATCCCTGCTCCCTGTAAGGGTCAATCTTTTACTTATGTTGTGTCTCCATCCTTTTTTGAGCACTTTCGAGAGCACACCTGTCATTCTTAGTATAATATGCGTGTCCCAAAATATTGGTTGACTGTGGTATAATCTTGATGTGCTTTTATCTTTGACAATCTCTATTTCTAGTCTTTCTATGAACCTCGGGAGGTGCCTAGGCATTTATGTTTTGCTATCCAAAATAAAAGCATCAAGATTATACCACAATCAATCATATTTTGGGACAAGGATATTATACTAAGAATGACAGCTTGTGCTCTCAAGAAAGTTCTCAAAGAAAGGATGGAGACACAACATAAAAGTAAAAGATTGACCCTTCGCAGAGGGAAGCAGGGATTAACATGCTAGAGCTTTTCATTTTTAAAACAGGAGTAAAATTATTTTGAGAGGTGTTTGTTGTTGTCAACGAATGGTAATAAGTACACCAACTACCTCGCCAACCCGACTTTCAAGAGCGGCTCCCATGAAGGACATTATTTCTACCAAATAAGGTAGATCATCCCTCTTCTTTTGTTTACACATGTACTTTAGTTTTTATTATGAGTGACACTCCCCCAACCTTGCTTACACAAGCCATTGCCAACCGAATCCTCGGGTGCCTTCCATCAATCTCATACCATGGAGGAGTGTCTATTTGCAAAATTAAGTTACTTACCGATGAATCAGAGCAAAACATGTGAAGAGAATTATAATGAAGTTACTAGTTGGGGCTGGGCACCCTGCTGCCAGCTCTTTTTATGAGAGTCCGACAAAAGTAAATGACAAGGTTGAAAGATAAACACCACATACTTCCCTCATGATCTATAAAACATTAACACAAATTGAGAAGCATTTTGAAGGTTTTAAAGGTAGCGCATGAGAATTTACTTGGAATGGTTTGAATGCCATGCAGGTATTTATGGTGGACACTTTGGAACAACTTGGTTTTCAGGTGTTTGGAAGCACGAGCAGCGTTCCCGTTCAGTACAAGTGAAGGCTAACAAAAGACTAGGGAGCGACAAATCAAGAGAGCAGTAACTGTCATAATCATGCTTACGGCAAAAATAAATTAACGGAGGCATAAAAGTGATACAAGAACTCTCAAGCAATGTAAATCATCGAGGCTTAATTGACTTTTGTTCAGTCATATGCATACGTGAGCATGTGCCAAGTCGATTCAAATGAATTATTCAGAGGAGGATACCACAATGTCATACCTACTTATGAATAAAATAATGCAAGAAACATCCATGACATGATACTCATATTAATAAATTGAGCTAAACATGAGAGATCATGAACTACTAGATTTTTTTAAATGACATATACCTCATGAACTAACTAAGCATGCTCACATGGATGAGTATATGTACAAAAATGAAAACAAATAGAGTTCATATCAGCCTCTCACCACAATCCAATTGTCGTAGATCGTCATCATTGCCTTTCACCTGTGTAGCTTGGATAATATGAAATAAAAACCACGCTCCAGCCACCGAAGACCATTGAACTCATAATAAACTTTACAAAACCAAAGAAGAACAGCAAATATTTTTGGTGTTTTCGAATTGCAGACAAGAACAAAAAAGCAAACAAAGCAAAATCTTTTTGGATTTTCTTATAGCAAAACAACGATAGCAAATAAAGCAAAATAAAAGCAATGCACCAAATAAACAAATGGTGAAGAGAAATAACAGAAATATTTTTTGTCTTTTTGTGTTTTAGGAAAGAAACAAAGCAAAAACAAGAAAATGGAAACTAGAAGAGTCACATAAACACAAAGCAGCAGGAATTCGTCAAACTTGACAACAGTACAGTTAATCGATTTTAAAGAAATTCTTCCACTGATCAAATCGAAAAGTGTTAAACTAATGAAAGTTAGATAACAACCTGGGGAACATGCACAAAAATTGGCTTCATAAAATATCGTTCTGGCTATTTTTGAGAATTTTTTGCAACAGTCCAGAATCTGTTTTCAGGCAGCACTTCCCCAAATATCATCTCCCTCTCATTAGAAAACCACTCAAAGAAACTAAACAAGTATATACAAGTATCCAGCAACCATAATATGCAAAGAATGAGTGATGCCGGTATACCTCCCCCCAAGCTTGGAGTTCAACCCCAGCGAGGGTCGCTGTTCCACGCCGGTGGATCATACATGGCGTAGTCGTAGTGAGGTCCCTGTGCAGAAGAAAAGCGTGGAGGCTCCACATGTCCAAAATGTTGATGCGAAGAACTTGCTGCATCAGATGACGAGTCGAGGTGTTCCTCGGCCTCCTCCGTGTTCTCTCTTGCATGATGGCCTCCTCCCTCTATGTGTGCATTCAGTGCACCTTCTGTGACTGACCAATCCTCCCTAGAATCAAGGTTAAATAGAACAGGCAAGCAATCTTACTAGTTTTTCATTTTTCTTATTCTCCAAGCTTTCTTATAAAATGTCATCTTGTAAAACAGGTTACCCAAATTAGATGAATCAGAAACAAATTCATGTTTAATCATGGAGACCATGTCAAGTTTTTCTATGGAAAGTTGAATATCAAGATGGTGAGGTTCTACTCCATGCAAAGCTAGTAGACGAGAGGCGATGAGACCTCCACAAACTCCGCCCTTCTCACAGTTAGTAGCAAGTCTATAGGCTATCAATGCACCCAAATTATAAGCTCTATTACTTTGCAGTGCAGCAGCTAGAAAAGCTAAATCCTGGATAGATAATTTACTACCATTCTTTCTAGCAGAACGCACTTAGTAATGAAATAAGCAAAATAGCGGATAGCTGGGAGTTGAATGCTACTGATTTTACCACCATCCTCCGAGAAATTCCTTCCATGACAAATCATCTCGAGGTTTAAGAGCTGCGGCGATCCCCTTATCTTCTCACATGATCCCCATTGCGGTACTCTAATTGTTGTACAAAAATCATTGAATGGCAAGTTGAAGCTTTATTATAAATTTTGTATCGAACCATGGGGTTAGATTGCGACCAATTGAACTTAAAATCCTGCACAAAGTATAGTTAATTTTGCATATTGGCATGGTTCTCCGTCAACAAAATCATTCAACCTCGCACGAGAAATTAGATTCCGAATATCTCCCAAGATTCCCGCACTTCTCATGAAATGCGTGCACGGGTATTAAGAGGGGTATACTCCCTCTTCGCGGTTCACTCTCATGACTTGTTGTACCTCCAATTCTTGTTGGTTTAGTGATGTCTATTCCACTCCATTTTCTGAAATTTTTCAACAAACATTATAAAATTTGATTTGGTGACATATAATTGAGGGGAACTACTATAGGAACTTGCTAGAGTACTAATCATGCATCAAAACTAGTTTATACAACTTAGAACAAGCATGCAAGCTCACTAAACATGTTACCTGCAACAAAATATTCAAGATATACTCAACCAAACAAAATTCTACTTGATAATCGGAGGAGTCACATACCGGAGAGCAAATGTGCCAAATTTCAGACAAAAATCTGGGCAAAGAGATCGAAATCTTGAGCTCTTGAGCAGAACACGAGTGAGAGAAAGTGAGCGTTTTTTCGGAGAGAGAAGAGGTGGGAGGAAGAGAGGCCGGCTGCAGGGGGAGCCCACACACTGGTGGCGTTCTCACGTCACACAACTGGAAAGCACTGGGTGCCTGTCATCCCGTGTGCTCCCTGTGTGCATTAAAAAATAGGACCAACTGTATAATTTTTGTGAATTTTTGAAAACTTTGAAAAATGCACATTTCTGGGTATTAAGTTTACTAGTTGAATGCCCGTGCGTTGCCACGAGTCTTTAAATTTGTTTTGCCGCTTCGGAAGCACATCAGAATTTTGGCCTAACAAAATTCACTTGAGAATATAGAATATTATAACTTATTAATTATTATAAGTTAAGCACATATTTTAATTTAAATTTAATTTCAAATAACATAATGTAAGTTACTTGGTACACTTTATTCTCATGTTAGGAATCTCGGTGCTATTCTCCTCCTTATAAAGTGTTGCTACACCGACCGATTAGTACCTCCTTACTGTGAGCTCATGCATTACCGCTTCTAGATTTTAATAACATATATTTGCCCCGTCTCATAAAACTTGTCTAAACTTTTTCTAAATTTAAGTGTATGTACATACTAAATAGTATTTAAATACATCTACACTTAGCTAAAATTAAGAGAGGAGTATATATAATTAAAAAAGAACTAAAAATTTATAAAAAAAAATCCAAAATCTAAACGTAGTTAATGCAGTGAAACAATGTAAAAATTGTTTGTATATATACATGTTGTGTGGAGCTGCATAGTTATGTCGTGACAAGTTCAAAATGAGCCTCGTCAATCCTTCACACTTCGCTTTTCTCAGTGAATAACGTAACATGTAATAATGCAAAGTGGACGTGTAAAAGAAAAAGAAAAAAGAGACAAAAGAAAGGCGTAGCTGAGAAATTTTGCTGTCTTCCCGTCACTTGCTCTCTTTCCCAAATCGCCCTCACGGCTCAGGGCTCACGCGAGCTGGCGAGCGATTCGCCGATTCCCCGCGACCCTGCTGCGGCGCCGCCCCGACCGCCGCCGCCGCCCGACGCCTCAAGTCCGTCCGTGTCCCCGCGACCCCGGCGCACGCCCGCGGCCTGCCGTCGTCGCTCTCTGCGCCTCACCGGCTCACCGCGTCTGCGGCTCTGCGCCCCACCGCCCTGGTCCCCGGCTCCCCAGCTCGCCGGCTCTGCCGCCGCTCTTCCCGCCGGCCGCCGGCCGCCTCTCGCCCGTGTACCCCTGCTCTTCAGCTCTTCCACGCCGACGAGCACACAGCAGTGAGCCCCTATTCATTACAAGTGTGAACAGGTCCCTCGCGTCGAGCGGCGGGGGAAGCAAAGCCGCGCCGCCGCCGGTCCCCCGGCCTCCTCCGTCCTTCCGCCGCTGCTGCTGGCCTCGCCGCGGTGGCGGCGGCCCCCGCTGCCAAAGGTGGTTGGGGAGATCCCGCGGTGGACGCGAGGACTGCCCGGCGTCCCGGCTTCGTCTTCTCCGGCGCGTGCGGCGGCTTGACGGCGAGGGGGTGCGGCGGGCGGTGGGATGCGGTGGCAGGCGGCGCTGGTGTGGTGGTGCTTGCGGCGGCGCGCCCGGCGGCTGCTGGCGGCGGCTCCGGCCAGGGCCCGATCTGGGCCCAGATGGGCTTGGCGGGCCGCGGCGTGCGCGGCAGTGGTGCCTCCGGGCGGCTGGGCATGGTGGCGCTGCAGCACTGCCTACCCGCGCGCAGTTTGCTGGCATCTCGTGCTCGCCGGGGCAGCGGCCCCGGGCATGGTGGCGGCGGTCTTCTTCCTCTCTGGAGGTGGTTTGGAGTTGGCCGGCCGGTGTGTGGCCGGCTGTGGTGGATCTCGGGATCCCGCACCGTGCCCTCGTGTTGAGGTGGAGGAAGTGGGCGGCGCTGGTCTTCAGCCCCGAGCGCTGTGGCAGCTACCGGGTTCGCTCTGGTCGCTACGGCGGCTATCTCGCGGGCGGCGGTGATGATTCGGACAGCGACTCTTTCTTTGCAGCGTCGAGGAGCCTAGGTGTGGCGACGCTACGGTTGCTGGGCTCGTCTGCCTACTTGACGGCTTCGGCGACAACGTCGCGATCTCTTCGCGTCGGTTGTTGGCTTAGCTTCGAGGGTGCCGTCGATCCCGGGCTTGACGTGGTGCCCGGATGCGGGGCGGCGACCCGGTTTGGTGGTTCTTCATCGTGCCGAGCTAGGAGGTGGCTCTGGCGTGAGGCGGTTCTCGGCCCCGGCGCCTAGTTCTGTTTGTGGCCGCAGAAGTCAGGCGCGTGGGGCTGGCGTTGCTGTGTGCGGGTTGGGATGGTGGTTCGGCCGGTCCTCATTGGCGGGTGCGAGGTTTGCGACTCCCTGCCGGGCGGCCACAGGAGTCCAATGACGGCGCCCTTGGGTGCCGTGTCCTTCTTGGAGGCGTCAGTAAGGCTTGCTCCTCCACTCGGGTTTCTCCAGAAACTCCAGATCCGGCGATCGGGCGACGCTCTTGCGTCACTTTCCTGTTGGGGCCTCGCTTTGGATGTACCGCGGTCGGAGGGACAAGTGGAGCGCTTTGGTGGTTGGTGTCGGCGAGCTTCTCGTCTTCGGCTGGGCGGTGCGCGGCCCTGGGGGGCGTGGAGGCCGGAGCGGCGGCTCCGGGTATCGCCTCCGCCGTGTTGCGTCGAGGTGTCAGGGTGTCGGCTTTGGTCTCTTGGGTGACTTGGTCGTCGACCCGCGTGGGGGCGCGGCCGCGTGGATGTCGGAGCGGCGGCTCCGGGCTTTTGCCTCCGCTTGAGGTGTTGGGTGTCGACCTTGGTCGTTCGGGCGGCTTGGTCGTCGACTCGTTTGTGGGCGCGACCTCGGGGTCGGCGTGTTGTGTTGGTTGTTGTATCAGGTTTTCGGACGGTTTCCTTATAAACTGTTCAACTTCTTTTTCGACTTAATCAATGAAAAAGCCATTGGCTAGGTTCAAAAAAAAAGTGAGCCCCTATTCTCTGTTCTCTCTGTAAACTGTAGCGTGTATCTGTTATGTGTGCCGGCTCCAACCACCAGCGCTGGGCCTGCAGCGCGCTGCCCGCAGCACACGTCGCCCCTGACTGCTGCTGAAGAGGCGGACAAGGACCAGCCGATCCATGCGCAGGGTGCAGCATCGATGGCACAGACTTCGCACCACACGACAAAGCCATCCTCCGCGCCCTACTCTGCTATACCGCCGGCCTCTGTGCGCCTCTAAGCATTTTGCTCCTTGAAATCTAGAAGTGTTAGTCGAGAATAGCTTGATCTGCGAACTTTTCTACTGTGAAGCATGAATTGCATGATGCTGTTGTAGTTAATATATCACCAGTAGAGTTCACCTCGATGCGAATTGGATTGTTCCAGTAAACTCTCACCTTGATGAAGAAAGACTTGTTTGCCAGATGCATATGATACTATTATGGCTGGGCGCAGGACTTTGTCTGGGCCGTGCAGGACTTTGTCTGGGCCGTTTTGTTGGATGGGCGCACGATTGGATTCAATTGTTCGTTTCGGTCGGTGCAATGCGACGTACACGTACGAAAGCCGGATCCCAATTTAATAGTTAAGATTATTACTGGATAGGAAATTTTTTGAAATCTCTAATTAACTAAAGAACTTTGCAAAACAAAAGTGCTACAGTAAGTAGAACAAGTGGAGAAAGAAAGAAAGAGATGTTGTTTACCTCCTCTATGCATATAAAAAGTATTTGTTAACAAGGTTTATCAAGTCTTGCCACCAAATAAATTTTACATAGCATAAGAAGAAATAAACCTCAAATCAATCATGTTACCTTGAATTGTATTGATATGGATCCAATCATAAGATTTTGATATCCCTCTTTAGGCTCATATATAGGGTAATCAATAGTTCCAACTTTGATAGTTCTCACATTAGAAATAGTATTAACTCCACATACTTTATCAATCCTCTTGGGAAATAGACGGTATGCTCCTTATCATCAACATTGAAAGTAACTTTTCCTTTATTGCAATCAATAACTGCCCCTGCGGTGTTAAGAAAAGGTCTCCCAAGAATAATAGACATATTATCATCTTCAGGTATTTTCAACACAACAAAATCAGTTAATATCAAGCAGTTATTAGTAACTTGAACAGGAACATCCTCACATATACCAACAGGAATAGTAGTAGATTTATCAGCCATTTGCAAAGATATATCAGTAGGTATCAACTTATCTAAATAAAGTCTCTTATAAAGAGAAAAAGGCATAACACTAACACCGGCTCATAAGTCACATAGAGCAGTTCTAACATAATTATTCTTAATAGAACAAGGAATAGTCGGTATACCTGTGTCCCCGGTGGCGCGATATTTTTGCTGACTCCCAGGTGCAACACCTTACATCCCCTGTCTCTGACCACTGTCCTATTCTACTGAACATAATGCGTGAGGAAAGGGTTGCTAACCGACAGCAGCGGCGGCAATACGAAATTTTTTGGGAGCGAGAGGCAGATCTACCGGAGAGGGTGGCCAATGCTTGGAGAGAAGCTGGTGGGAAGAGGGACCTGGGGGATATTATGCATGGACTTGATAATGTGACGGTCACGTTGCAGGACTGGAGCAAGAAGCGGTTTGGCAATATTCTAAAAGAGCTTGGGAAGGCACGTAAGCATCTGGAGGTTTTGCAGCTTAGCAATGCAGATCAACATACAATACGACAGGCTACCGACCATATGAACGAGCTACTATATAAGGAAGAAATGTTGTGGATACAACGATCGCGCATAACCTGGCTCAAAGAAGGGGATCGCAACACGAGATTTTTTCACCAAAAAGCAGTGTGGCGTGCAAGGAAAAAACAAGATCAAAAAATTAAAAGATGATGCAAGGCTGTGGAAGGATGCGCCAAGTGACATGGAAAGAATGGCAACGTCCTACTTTCAAGAATTATTCACACGTGATCCCTCCCTCAATTCAGATGTGTTAATTGGTTTAATGCAGGAAAAGGTCACGACGGAAATGAATGATGAGCTGTGTAAGGAGTTTACAGATGAAGAGATAGGAGATGCTTTGTTCCAAATTGGTCCACTCAAGGCACCTGGGGTGGATGGCTTCCCTGCTAGATTTTATCAAAGAAATTGGGGAACTATAAAGGATGAGGTAATAAACGCTGTTAAACTGTTCTTTTCAACGGGTCGGATGCCAGTAGATGTCAATGATACAGCTATAGTGCTCATACCAAAGGTAGACCAGCCAGAAACACTGAAAGAATTTCGCCCCATTAGTTTATGTACAGTCCTTTACAAAGTTATTGCCAAATGCTTGGTTAATAGATTAAGATCTATGCTTGGAGAAATTATATCTGTTAACCAGAGTGCTTTTGTCCCGGGTAGACTTATCACTGATAATACATTGGTAGCTTTCGAGTGCTTACATTTCATTGAGCAGAATACAAATCAAGAGAAAAACTTTTGTGCTTACAAGTTAGACCTGTCAAAGGCTTATGACAGGGTGGATTGGGACTTCCTTCGGAAAGTGATGCAAAGGATGGGTTTTGCTCGCCGATGGGTTGACTGGATAATGTCATGCGTCACCTCGGTAAGTTATAAGGTAAAATTTAACGGCACCCTCCTAGATTCATTTTCGCCTTCTCGGGGCCTCCGACAAGGTGATCCCTTATCTCCATTCCTGTTTTTGTTTGTCGCTGATGGGTTATCGACTCTTCTTCAACGAGAGGTTGCCACAAATAATATTGTACCGCTACAGATTTGCCGTCGTGCCCCTGGTATATCAAACCTCTTATTTGCAGATGATAGCTTGTTATTTTTTAAGGCACAAGTGGACCAGGCAAATAAAATCAAGGAGGTACTTGACACCTATGCAATGAGTACTGGACAGTTGATAAATCCAGCCAAATGCTCTATCATGTTCGGTGACTCGTGCCCGATTGACCGCCGCACGGAGATAAAATCTTGTCTACAGATTACACAGGAAACCTTTGAGACCAAATACCTTGGGCTGCCCACACCCGAAGGAAGGATGCATAAGGGGAAGTTCCAAAGCTTCCAGGCCAAATTGGCTAAGTGCTTGGTCGAATGGGATGACAACCATAAGTCACAGGCAGCCAAAGAGATTTTGATCAAGTCCGTTGCCCAAGCCCTCACGGTTTATGTTATGGGGGTCTTCAAACTCCCAATGGCCCTATGCGACGAACTCACAAAAATGATCAGAAGATATTGGTGGGGGGCTGAGAATGGCAAGAGGAAAACACATTGGCTCGGTTGGGATAGTATGCTTCGACCCAAGTCTCAAGGTGGCGTTGGCTTCCGGGATATGCGCCTGTTCAATCAAGCGCTGCTTGCTAGACAAGCGTGGAGGCTCATACAATTTCCACACACCTTGTGTGCTCAGCTACTAAAGGCGAAATATTACCCTAATGGTTCTTTAATTGATACTGTTTTTACAGGGAATGGATCCACTACGTGGCATGCCATTGAGTATGGTCTGGCGCTACTAAAACAAGGCGTTATTTGGCGGGTGGGAAATGGAGCGCAAATCCGTGCATGGCGAGACCCATGGATACCCCGTGACACAACCCTCCTTACTCGGCCTCCTCAGCGTCGATGTCGCTATCGCTGGGTAGCTGATTTCATGCTGCTAGATGGTACATGGAATGAAGAGCGCATCAGGTACTACTTTGCGGAGGAGGATGTAACAGACATTTTAAAAATACAGACGTCAAGGCGGAATGAGAGTGATTTTGTTGCGTGGCATCCGGAGAAGCGGGGCATTTTCACGGTAAGAAGTGCCTACTGGTTGGCCTTTGATGTGGCGAATAGAGGGCAACAATGGGGAGCCTCGAGCCACAGACCTGATGGTGAGCGTCCCTGTTGGAAACTGATATGGAATAGTCCAGTACCTCCCAAAGTCAAAATCCTAATCTGGCGTATATGCCGCAATGGACTAGCAACGCAGAAGAACATGTCGTCTAGAAGGATGGCGACAACTAGCTTATGTCAGATCTGTGGCTGTGAGGACGAAGACACATTCCACATATTCGTTAGGTGCCCACAAGCTCGTGCCCTCTGGCTAGCGATGAAGGAAGACTGGGAGCTCCCGGAAGATGATTTGCTCCAGCCGACGGGGAAGGAATGGCTATTCCAGGTGCTCACTAACATACCAGAACCCCAGCGTGCAAGGACAATGTTGGTTCTATGGCGGATTTGGGATAATCATAATGAGATGACGCATAACAAGCCGTGTCCCTCAATTGAAGGCTCGCGCCGTTTTCTGCTAAGCTACCTTAATTCTTTGCTTCTCATCAAACAATTTCCTGCTGCTGACGTGGTGAAGGGTAAGATGGTTGTTGTCCCTGACGCAGGTTTTCGAGCCAAAACCAAGGACCAGGATGGTAGACACAAGATGCGGCAAGGATGGACTGCTCCAGGCCAGGGCAGCGCTAAGCTGAATACTGATGGTTCATTCCTAAACAATACTGAAGCTGGAACGGGCATGGTGCTGAGGGATCATCAGGGAGCCGTCGTCGCTGCGGCGTGCCGCGAGGTCACTCGCTGTAGAGATGCAACAGAAGCCGAACTGATGGCGATCGAGGAGGGAGTGCAACTGAGCCTCTTGTGGACGACGCAGCCGTTCACCGTCGAGACAGATTGCTCTGAAGCAGTTGAACTCCTCAAAGAGTCTACACCAAATACATCCATATATGCGTTCAGAGTTTCTTTCATTCGTGATTTATTGAAGGAAAGGGATATAACTGTAGTCAAAATTAGCCGTGAGGCCAATATGGTCAGCCACGAGCTAGCAAAGATAGGCAGGGTTAGTCATAGATCAGACGTTTGGTTTGTGAATTTCCCCTCGGCAGTAGGTCGGGCGCTATACCATGATTGTAATCCTCCTATCAATTAATATATGTCCTTTCCCCCGCAAAAAAAAACTCCACATACTTTATCAATCCTCTTGGGGAAATAGACGGTATGCTCCTTATCATCAACATTGAAAGTAACTTTTCCTTTATTGCAATCAATAACCGCCCCTGCGGTGTTAAGAAAAGGTCTCCCAAGAATAATAGACATATTATCATCTTCGCATTTCCAACACAACAAAATCGTTAATATCAAGCAGTTATTAGTAACTTGAACAGAACATCCTCATATAACAGAATAGCAGTAGATTTATCACCATTTGCAAAGATATATCAGAGGTATCAACTTATCTAAATAAAGTCTCTTATAAAGAGAAAAAGGCATAACACTAACACCGGCTCATAAGTCACATAGAGCAGTTCTAACATAATTATTCTTAATAGAACAAGGAATAGTCGGTATACCTGGGTCGCCCAACTTCTTTGGAACTTTGCCATTGAAAGAGTAATTAGCAAGCATAGTGGAAATCTCCTCATTGGGGATTTTCCTTTTGTTAGTGACAATATCTTTCATATACTTTGAATAAGGAGGCAATTTGATAGCATCAGTCAAAGGGATTTGCAAGAATAAAGGTTTCATCCAATCATAATTTATTATAATGTTCTTCTTCCTTTGATTTTAGTTTCTTAGCAGGAAAAGGCATTTGCTTTTGCACCCAAGGTTCCCTTTCATTACCATGTTTCTTAGCAATAAAATCTTCTTTAGTATACTTTTTGTTTTTAGCATGCTTTTCAAGTTCATCTTCAACTTCTTCTTTATCGGAAGCATCATTCTTAACATTATCATTGTCATGTTCATTACCACTTTCGGCAACATCGGAAATAGAAATACTATTAGGATCATTAACAGGTTCAGGATTCTACAACATTTTTATGTTTCTTCTTCTTTTTCTTAGAAGGAGCACTAGGTTCAATTCGTGAGAATCTTGTTCAACTCTTTTGGGATTCCCTTCAGATATAGAGGATCCTGGGTAGAGACACCGCCTCTAGTTGTTACTTCATAAGCATGTTTCTCTTTAGAATTATTTTTTAACAAGTCATTTTGCACTTTAGTGAGTTGATCAATTTGAGTTTGAACCATTTGAAAATGTTTAACAAGCATCTTAACATCATTGGAGGTTCTCTCCACAATATCATGCAAATTGCTAATAGCTTGAGAATTTTCCATTAGATGATTCTCTACCCTCATATTAAAATTTTATTGCTTAACAATATAATTATCAAACTCATCTAAGCATTGAGCAGGAGGTTTTGAATACGGAATATCTTCCCTAGTAAAGCGTTGAAGGGAGTTTACCTCAATCATGGATGAAGGGGAATTATCTCACATATATCTTCTATAGGGGGAAAATTCTTCACATCTTCGATTTAATACCTTTCTCCTTAAGAGACTTCTTGGTTTCCCTCATATCTTCATCATTTAATTTAATCAAACCCCTCTTCTTCAATATTGGCATCGGAGTTGCTTCAGTGTAGTCCAATCATCATGATTGCCTATTTTAGCCAATAATTCTTCGTCTGAGTTCTTTCAAAACACAACCAGCACAACTATCCAAATATGCTCTAGACTCAACGGTTAGTCCACTATAGAATATATCAAGTAAATCATGATTTTCCAATTCATGTCAGGTCGAGCCTGATAAGAGAGCAAAATCTTGCCCATGCTTCAGGCAATTTCTCTCCATCTTCCTGGTCAAAGCTATAAATTTTCTGTAAAGCAGCATGTTGAGCACTAGCGGGAAAGTATTTCCGAAAGAAAACATCAAGCAAATCACCTGGACTTTTAATAGAACCAGGAGGCAAATTATTATACCAAGTTTTAGCATCATCCTTTAATGAGAAAGGAAAAATTTAGCAACAAAATAAGTACGCATCTTGACATCATCAGAAAACAAGCTACTCATAGAAGAAAGTTCATTCATGTGTTCTACAACACTTTCTTTTTCAGTACCACAAAAGGGTGTTTTCTCAACAATAGCTATATGAGATAGATCAAGTGAAAAATCATAATCTTTATCCTTAATGCATATAGGAGATGTGGAAAATTTAGGACCAGGAGATAGCTTATGTCTAACAGTATATTGTGCGAGAAACTTTTTATTTTTCTTGCATCAGCAGTAGCATTGCATCTATTAATAAAATCATCATTAAGCTCCACATAATCCTCATCAGGATCATCACTAGAATAATCAAGTTTAGGTGAATTAACAGTGTAGCATTTTCATTAGAGTTTCAGCATTTTCAATTTGTCTAGACCTAGCAAATGTAGCATCTAGAAAGGATCCCAATGAACCACTATCATCAAGCAAACAGAAACATTATCAATATTATGAGAGTTTTCAGATTCAGCAGAAGTACCCAGCAAGTGAAGCTTGCGACGGTGAAACAAGTTGACTTATCACAGATGGTGAATCAAGAGTAGCAGGTACTCAGAGTTGTACCTTTCAGTGGATGGTAACATGGCGACTTTAGGATCGCGAGATTTACCCATGATGGAGAATTTGCAGCGAACAATATCAATCCAAGTGAACCTCCAAATAAAGCTATGCTCCCGGCAACGGCGCCAAAAACATCTTGATAACCCACAAGCATAGGGGATCGCAGCAGTCTTCACGGGAAGTAAACCCAATTTATTGATTCGACACAAGGGGAGACAAAGAATACTTGAAAGCCTTAACAAATGAGTTGTCAATTCAGCTGCACCTGAAACAGACTTGCTCAAGAGTTTATCGTATGTGCTTTATAGCAAAGAGTGAGCGAAATAACAAAGAAGCAGAGTAACAAAGACAAAGAAAGTGATTTTAGTAAACAAGAGGATTAAATACTGTAGGCACAGGATGGATGACGGGCGTTGCATGGATGAGAGAAACTCATGTAACAATCAAAGCAGGGCATTTGCAGATAATAATAAAGCGGTGTCCAAGTACAAAGCAATCCATAAGCATGTGTTCCATATATAGTCGTACGTGCTCGTAATGAGAAACTTGCACAACATCTTTTGTCCTACCAGCCGGTGTGTGGTGACCCTGCATACCACTGCATGGTGTAGTATGCAAGTCTGATATAACACCAATGAAACACCGCTCCACTAGTATTATATCGCTCAGAGTGGTACAACAGAAACATATGCGGGTCCAAGGCATGTCTATAGAATTACATACAAACTTAGTTACATAAGATCATCACAGTCTCCTACTTTACAATGAGGTAAAACTGCAAATAAACTCCAGAAGAACAACTCGTAGTCTAGTCTTATCACGAACTCTATTTGTAGAGTATTTCACTAACTACATAGGCTAAGAATAGACTCTAGCTAAATAGGAGCTAGGTTTAGGAAGCTAGTTCCCTTCTATGGCTAAACTAGGTTTTCTCCTTGTTGGATGTGGTATCTGACTCCTCTGACAGGGTCCTGTCTCGTGAAGTAGTTGTTGACCTTCGAGTTTGCACTGTAGATCCTCCTTCGATGCCTCCATATCTAAGCAGGGATTTAAGAGTGGGATGAGTACCAGCGTATCAACAAGTTCATTATAGGAAAGAGGTGTTTAATGCACTAGCTACGCATTAGACCGAAAGTCTAATACCAATGCAGGTTTCATAACCATTTCTTCAAAAGGTTGCTTTTATTCGTAAGAACTATGTCCGTCAGCCTTCACCGTTTACTAGAACTTCATGGAGCTCCTTTCCCGCCGCGTTCGCAGTTCCATATCCCGAATGGAGTGACAGTCACGGCTTTACACTCGCAGAGTGTGTTTTTTTACCCATAAGAGATCTTATCCTTGGTGCCAACCGGGCATATTCCCCGTCCACACTTCCTATGGTGTGAGGCCCGGTATAAGGTCTAGCCAATCATGTTCCTCCCGCTCGAACACCCACCCTTTGTTGCATGCCCGACCCTGGGTCCCGCCGGTCCCATTATTCCCGTAGATTTCAGGGTGGACCCCGACCACGATGTCAATGCATTGCTCTACCATACATTCCTACGCCGTGCGCAACCCATCATAGACCGTAACGTGGGGACTTAGGCTTCCTGCCTACCGCTTGTTCTTCTGGGCGACAAGTGTCTACGGACAATGCCGTGGGGACTTAAGGCTTCCCAGCCACCGCTCGCCTCCGAGATACAAGTGTCTACGGTAAAGCGCATCCGTTGATGAACGAGAGGTGGAAACACTTTTGACTACTCCGTCCCACTCCGGATCTTATGGTTAACACGGTATTACGGCAAGAATCACTGGACGACATTTGTTGTTTAATCCTAGATGGATATAAACCCTTGCAATGGAACCTCCACCATATCAACACAATCCATGGTTCCATTGCCCACCACATAGTCATATTCATAGTTATGAAAATAGTGGTTTTGGTTTTTATGCAATAGTGATAATCATAGTACTTTGCAAGTAATTTGATAAAGATACCAAATGACATGAGCAAGTGATGAACTTGCCTTTCTTGACTGCAAGATTATGCAAGGTCTTCGATACGCAATAACTCCAAATTTGAAATAGCATCATCATCCGGTAAGGACGATGTTTAAAGATTGGCAAGGATGCAATAATGCATAGGTATGAGATGCAATCATTCTAAGCGTGTCCTAACCCCGATGAATTAGGATTAGTGAGTGGTAATGATTGGTTTACGGTGTGTTGCACTTTTAGAGTGATTCACATAGAAGGTTTTTATTTAGGTTTGTGTGGTTTTAGAATCCTAAGCAGGTGGTAAAATGTATAGTAACAATCATACACACCCAGGAATAACAGTTGTATAATAAGTAAATAGCAGTTGTCAATTTTAAGTCCTATAGTGCATGGTTGATGATTACTTATTATATATTTCAAAAGAATAACTTTTGAAGGACATATTCTTTAATAAAGACAAGTATGATAATTAGGTTGGGGTTCTATGGTTGACTATGGTTTCATGTAGTTGCTGGAGTAAGTGTTAGATGGATCTCAACAAAGTTGGGTTCATTAATAACTAGGCTTGTATGGTTGAGTTAAGCCTAGGCATCCTAAGTATTATTTATACAAGGTTGCTATCAGGGTTGGTTCATCTTGTTGGTGATAGCTTGCTAAGGTTGATAGGTCCTTATAAGTAGGGTTGGTGATGATTCTTTATTTACTTCAAAAGAATAACTTTTGAAGAACATACTTCTTAAGTAATAATAAGTATTTCAATTAGGGTTGAGGTTGTCCAGGGTTTGCTATTGGATCCACTAAATAAGGAATAATTGGCTCCTAAATAGGATGGTTCATATTTATGAAGTACTTGTAGGGTTTAATCGATTACAGTTAGGTAATGCACAATCGTTGGCATAGTTGCTATTGGAGTTCATCACAATGGTGTGATGCTAATTAAGGATGAGTAAGGATAAGATTCTTGGTAATAAGAACTAGGTTTGATTTAAATGAACACATGGGATGCTAATTAGTAGTGATAGGGTTCCCATATCTTATGTCGATTGGAACAAGCATTGAGTTGTTAAATATGAGTCTATGATTACTAATGAGGTAACATGATCACATGTTATTTGGGTTTAGGTTTGGAAACAATTTAGGCTTCACACAAAAAATAGTGGAGCTAAGATTCCTAATGGAATTAGGGTTTTAGGAATCACATGAAATGATAAGGTTGTAATATCATTTCATATGGAATTAGGGTTTGCTAATTATCATTTAATTCTAAGATTAATAACTTCATGTTAAATTTGAAGTTACTAATAACTTTGAAATAAAATTAATATTGCATTTGACAATTTATTATTTTTGAAGAATTAATAATTAAGATAATTATTAATCAGGGTTTAAATCTCTCTAATAATGATTTAACAAGATAACAAATAAAGAAAATTAGTTTTAATATTTTCTTTATTTATTTACTGGTTTTTATTTAATTTTTGGAAATTTTTACAATTATTGAATTTTAATTGAGTTTAGAATTAAAATTAAAAGCTTAATTAACAAGTATTAAATAATTGAATTTTTATTAAAAATAAAAATTTCATATTATATTTTTATTGGATAGAATTTACTTTTCTAAGAATTTTGATGTATCATTTATATTTTTCTGAGCTATATTGAATTTTATATGAATTTGCAAAGTTGCAAGTATTTTCTGGAATTAAAATTAACTAAGAATGCTAAAGCTACCCGGTTAGTTCTACCCGCAGACACAGACATGTGGGGTATGGTCCAAATCAGCTGCCTCGTTGGCAGTTGACCAGGTCAAACCAGCTATGGGGTCCCACCGCCACGCTGGCCTCGTCGACGGCTCAACGCCGGCGAGCCAGTGCACGGTGGCTACGCCGTTTTATGGCCTCCTGGGATGTGCAGTTAGCCCCTAACGCATCGCCGCGACACGCTGAGATGGATGGTGGTGGTGATCTTGTCAGACGACCACCGGAACATCGCCGGAGATCACCACCTGCGGCGGCGGGCTCCGGCCATCGATCGACTATGGGCTACAGGGGTCTAAAAGACGCGGAATTAAGCTCTAAACGATCGCAATCTCACCTTGATGCTGGCAGTAGGCTCGACGAGGAGGATTATTGACGGAGGAGACCACACAATCGCCGATTTCGACGAGCTACTATGAAGGGGAAACTTCAAAATTGGCTCGATTCGGAGGTTCCCCGGATGCGTAGCTTGGCCAGAGTAGAGAAGACGTCGAGGCGCACCTCCTCGACCTAAGTCTGGGCTCCGGGATGGCTCCAGACGTCGGTTTCTTGCTCGACTCCGGCGGCCAGTATTTGAAGATGGTGAGAGCTGGAGAGGGATTGAGAGAGAATGGTTTATTCTAGAGGTTCTAGGGTTTCTGGGCGGAGCTCCTGGCGTTTTTATATGGCTTGGCAAGGACGGAATCGTCCATTTCATCACCGGCGAGGGCTCAGATACGCCGGCGATGTCGGCAGAGCTACTGGGCACGAATCACTTCGAATTTGGGATAAGGATGGATTTGAGTGCTCGATGCTAGGGTTTTGGCTTGGGCTTGGAGTCCGGAACTCGTCCTTATCGACAACGGGGACGTGGTCGGAGAGCTCCCCCGCCGTGTCGTTCTCAGGGAGGAAGAAGAAGTGGCTTCGCTTCTTCCTCTTTTTTTTTTGCATCGAAACGTTATTTGGGTCGGGCTGGTTCTGGCAGTGGGCTAGGCCTTGTTGGTGGGCTGTTGTTGGGCTCCGTGGCCAGGTAAGTCAATCTCTTCTTCCTTTCTATTTTCTTTTTTCTGTTTTAATTTTCTATTTTGAATCTGTTTTTAATTCAAATCTGTTTTGCAGGATTTTAAATGTATGGATCCTTTTGGGAGTTTATAAAGATAGTAATATAACTTCGTATAAGATCTTAAGAATATTTTATATGTATAATGACACCCTTGTTTATTAAATGTTATTAGGGATTGGAAATGGGCATCTATATGGTCATAATTTTCAATATCAATTTGGGGTGGTCCAAACTATTTTCAAATAGGCCCTTTTAAGTACTTATTGATAGTTAGGTTTGTGTTACCTTGCAAGAAACAACTTTCAAGGCATAGCTCATTATTTAGTTTCTTATTTAAGAATATGATCTCATGACCTTTTTTTCATGTGATCATGGTTGTTAAGGATTTAGAAAATTGTTTAGGCTATCTTCCAGTATTAATCCCATCTTCTAAACCTTTTCTTTTAAAATGGTTAAGCTGGATCTTATTCCTCTCATTAGGCTTCTATTTATTTGGAAACAGTAGTTAGTTGCACCTATATAGCATGGCTTTTAAAAATAGTTTAAGTTGATATCTTGATTCATTTCAGGGTTGGCTAGACAATCCCCTTATTCCTATTTTAGCTTAGGCATGGTTTTAGGTTATACTTGTGATCCCCCAATTGATACACAATCTAGGGTTAAGACATAATTCTAGGTTGTAAATATGGGATGACACCATAGTGCATTGGCTAGGGTTTAATCTCCCCTAACCATGATAATATGGTTACTTGCTTAGTTGTTTCTGTTCTCCTTTAATTACTAAGGACTTGAGAATCGTTTGCATCTTATACCAATAGATTTCTATTATATCTTTAATCTATTGTTAAAGTAACTAAAGTTGTTATAGTTCTTTTTATAGTTAACTTTGGTTATATGGATGGATGGTTTCTCCCCATACAAAATATAGGGTTTACTTCTAAGTGTTCTTAGGTTCTGAATATCCTCCACCTTGAGTTCTTAGGGTTAATGATCCCTACACAATTTATAATGATCAAGGTTATTCCTAAGTTATCTCTCAAGAGTTAGGTTTCTCACTCTCAAGATCAAGTCTTGTCATGATTAGCTAAGGTATAGTACTTCTCTTATAATTCCTTAGGTGGACATGGTCATGGTTGTCTCATTGGATTGGTATCCCAGGAATTGCCTGAGGTATATATTCACTTAGAATTCTCTCAAGGAAAGATGATTTAACCACTTGAATATATAATAGGTCTCTCCCTAAAATCCAAGTGTTTCCTCAACTAACTTGAGTGTAACACCATATCTTGAGCTCTCTTATATAGGAATGGATTATTCTAGGGTTTATGGTGTACTCAAAAGATCTCATTAGATAGTAAAGGTTTAATTCTCCACCTAGATGCTTAGTTGGATTAGTTACTACTTTACTTCATCAATTCATTGAGATGATCTTACTCCATTTGGTATTGGCTATCTCACCACTCCCAGGTGAAATGGTTTATCTCTTAATACTTTAGTGCAATGGTGTCCTTGATTCTTAAATAGGTAAAGCTAATGTTGGTATGCTTGGTCTCTCTCTCATTTGGGAAAGGACTTTAATACTAACCTAAGGTTAGGCTCCATAGAGAATGATGTGGTCACCAATATCTATGGTTAACATAAATGGATTCTCTCTCTAGGAAATATCTTGAATAAGATCCTAGGGTTCCTCTTAATGATGATGATTTGAATACTTGGGTGTATATCCAGGTTTTAACTCAAGGTTTGTTAATGATTCTCTAATATTTATATTAGAACTCTCACCTCTCTAGGTTTGATGCTTAATAATTTGGAATAGAGAAGAATATATATTCCTAGAGTTGATCTCCATGTCATGTTTCCAAGAATGAAGTAAAATGAATTCTATGAGGTTCATGGTAGGATCATGGATTAGTTTAAGACATGGAAAAGATGAGTGAAGAATAGTTTCTTCATTTATTGTTACTTGATTTCCAAATAGATGTATGTTCATATGTTATGGTAAGGATTACCATATTATAATCTTTTATAAGATCAAGCATTTGATCATTGAGTAAAGTGTTGTTGTGTTGGTTTTAATTCCATTTGATCTAACCCCTTAGATCAAATCATCTCTACCCAAAACAAGGTTTTAGCAAAGTCACATTGAGGTTTATAACGCTTGACTTGATGAGCTACTTCAATTCCACCAAGGTCAAGTGAAACTTCGTACTGTGACTGTTTTACTTTAAAGCGCGAAAATTCCCAGATTTTCTATGCATGAATGCAATGCACACATCTGTTTCCTCTATTTCTGTAACCCCATTACTGGGATATTACATCTCTACCCCTGAAACTAAACTTCGTCCTCGAAGTTTGATATCTCTCACGTTTGGAGTGTGGATCTGACTTGTGCAGACTACATCTTTTCTCAAACTCCTTGGTGATCTCACTGGATATAATTGAATATATCCCTTGTCCAGATTCTTCCTGGAATCCATTAGGGTTTGTCTCTGAACCATGGTTCTTACATTGATTCTTTGATTTCTTCCAACTCTATAAGCTTGTTTCCTTTCTTTTGAAGATTCAATGATTATGTCTTATTCTGGTGCTGCTAGTCTTATCTGAAGACTAGTTTGATAACATACTTCTAATTGGTAAATAGGTCTTTGTTTTCCCTTACTATCAAAACTGCAATAATGGTACTAAGTAAGGTACTCAACATGGAAATGATCATGATGGTTTATTCCTCTAAGAATGGATTAGACTCATTTAGTCCATCCAATCATGGTTTATAGTTGATACCTATAACTATTTTGGTTCCTTTAGGTTCCATGAAAGGAATCTTTCAAATAGACTTTAGTTTTGATATAGTCAATCTCCTCCAGTCTTTGGCCTTCTCGAGCTGTATTTGGTCTACGGTATTTTCTTCGTCCAACTTCATTTGCCTAAGTTTACTTGAGCTGTCGTACTTCTGAGTAAATATTACTCACTTGCTCAAGTTATAGTCCACTTCTTACTTCCTCGAGGTATCAACCTCGACTTCTGGTCTGACATCCTTCTGAAAGTGTCCAACAATCTTATGAAAATAAAATAGAACTTCCTCTCAGTTCAGACCTTCATCATCTATCTTGCTCAAAATATTGAGTTTTTGTACTTCCAACTCAATGTTTGCTCTACCCCTTAGAGTTTTCTTATGGTCTTCAACTCCTTTTCTTCCAACCATTGGACTTATGGTTAGAATATTGATCTGGGTCTAGCTTATGGTTTATTCTTCTTTTAAGGTCTCGCGAAGAATATTTGTGGTGTATCCACTCAATTGTGGACATCCAATGTGAATCCTTCGACTAAATGATTATAGGTCATTGTTATTTGGCTAACAAAATTTTATTTGTTCACAACTTCTTGGTACAAATAATCCAATGGTGGACTACTTGATACCAATTGTGGCTATTTGTTATCTAAAAATGGATTCTATTATAGGTCTTGATCAACTGGACGAGACATTCTCTACTTTATCTCGCAGTATTGACCCTATACCAATTGTGGTCTTCTGATATCAACTATGGTCTTCTTATATTATCAATGGTTTCATAGGCCATCTTCCTTTCTTCAGAGTTTATTTTGCAAGAAAACCACTAGCTGACACTATGAATATAGTATCCTAAGTGATTTCCCATGCATTCCCTCTTCTATAATGACTATGGATCTGCTTGAGCTTCATCAGAATCACCATATTTCTCAACTTCATGCTTCCTCCTTACTAAAGTACTTCTCTGTTAAGGCTAATCATGAGTTTTGGTTGGTACTTCCTTCCGACTTTTGTGGTTGCTTCCCACAACTTTACTTTCTTTTTCTGATGCAACTTCATCTTGTCTTCAGAATCTTCCAGAATTCGTCACTTCCTCACACATTTACCATTACCCTCTAGATCTATAACATCAAGTAAGGACTTGATATTGCAACATGCATTTGCATATCGAAGTCAAACTTCATGTATGGATCTAGTCAAACAATGAAAATCCAATAAAATCCAAGAAGATTCAGCTTTGTGTTTATAATACACACCATCATAAGCCTGAATATAATAGTTGAGTAAGACATCTCTAAACATCAGGCTCGATGTGTAGTATATAACACCACATAATATAGGTTTATATCGTGATACTTAGCACGAGTATATTGAATTCTACTATTTGTCTCAACCTTTACCTTAATTGCACAATTGCAATGAGATAAACTTGAAACAAAAGTGGTCTAGGATAGTTAAGGTTAACCTAAAGTTCTTTGGGGGTATTACTTAGCTTCCATTTTGTTGAGGACTACTTCACATGATATGTCTAAGTTCTAACATGCTACTCTAAACACATAACTATGGAAATATAGCTCATACACTTCCATATGTTCTTACCATATAACTAGGGTTCTGATGTACTTGACACAGTTCCCATGGTTTTGGAACACAATTCTTGCAATATTGTTGAACAACTATCCATCACATAACGATTCTCTCTACTCCTCCTAAATATTTATGATGTTCTAGTCCATCACATAATGATTCGCAGGTGAATCTTATATGATTAGTAACTCTACTATGTAGTAGACATATTTTATTCCTATCTCTCTTCCTTACCTCCCATAATTGACTCAACATGGTCTATACTACCTCATATAACTCATAGTTATTACTTACTATCAATTGTTTCACATGTCTAGATAATTTTACTCACTCATTACTTAACTTGGTTTACATCTTCTATTAGGATATCTTATTTATCTTTATCACTTGATATTACTCCTATTACAGGTCTGGATAACTCTTATTTAATCATAACATATGTTGGTACACATCTTCCAATAGGATAGCTTCCTTATGGTTGTATCCTCTCTTTGGACTACCATGTATTGTATACCAGCTATGATCTACTCATCTATTGTGTTAAGGACTTATTGATGTTCTACATACTTGGGATTGGCTATCTAACTTTACTTAGGAAAGATAGGTAAGAAAGGTTGACTTAAGTGTGTCAGGATTATTCTCAAGTGAATATCCATCTCAAGTCATAAGAAGATTTGGTTTAACTAAAACAACTTCCTATAGACTCTACCAATCCTATAGGTCTCCTTTAAAGGGTTTTAATCCTAGGGTCAAAGCATTTGCTCTGATACCAAGGTGACCCAGCATACCACCGCATGGTGTAGTATGCAAGTCCGATATAACACCAATGAAACACCGTTCCACTCGTATTATATCGCTCAGAGTGGTACAACAAACATATGCGGGTCCAAGGCATGTCTATAGAATTACATACAGACTCAGTTACATAAGATCATCACAGCCTCCTACTTTACAATGTTGTAAAACTGCAAATAAACTCCAGAAGAACAACTCGTAGTCTAGTCTTATCACGAACTCTATTTGTAGAGTATTTCACTAACTACAGAGGCTAAGAATAGACTCTAGCTAAATAGGAGCTAGGTTTAGGAAGCTAGTTCCCTTCTATGGCTAAACTAGGTTTTCTCCTTGTTGGATGTGGTATCTGACTCCTCTGACAGGGTCCTGTCTCATGAAGTAGTTGTTGACTCCTCGGCCTTCGAGTTGCACCGTAGATCCTCCTTCGATGCCTCCATATCTAAGCAGGGGATTTAAGAGTGGGATGAGTACCAGCGTACTCAACAAGTTCATTATAGGAAAGAGGTGTTTAATGCACTAGCTACAGCATTAGACCAGAAAGTCTAATACCAATGCAGGTTTTCATAACCATTTCTTCAAAAGGTTGCTTTTATTCGGAAGAACTATGTCCGTCAGCCTTCACCGGTTTACTAGAACTTCATGGAGCTCCTTTCCTTCGCAGTTCCATATCCCGGAACAGGGAGTGACAGTCACGTTCTTACACTCTGCAGAGGTGTGTTGCTTTACCCATAAGAGATCTTATCCTTGGTGCCAACCGGCATATTCCCCATCCACACTTCCTATGGTGTGAGGCCCGGTATAAGGTCTAGCCAATCATGTTCCTCCGCTACCTCGAACACCCACCCTTTGTTGCATGCCCCGACCCTGGGTCCACGCCGGTCCCATTATTCCCGTAGATTTCAAGGTGGACCCCGACCACGACGTCAATGCAGGGCTCTACCATACATTCCTACGCCGGTAGCTGCAACCCATCATAGACCGCAATACCGTGGGGACTTAAGGCTTCCCCAGCCTACCGCTTGTTCTTCGGGCGACAAGTGTCTACGAACAATGCCGTGGGGACTTAAGGCTTTCCCAGCGCCCCGATGATACAAGTGTCTACGGTAAAGCGATCCGTTGATGAACGAGAGGTGAAACACTTTTGACTACTCCGTCCCACTCCGATCTTATGGTTAACACGGTATTACGGCACAATAATCACTGGACGACATTTGTTGTTTAATCCTAGATGGATATAAACCCTTGCAATGGAACCTCCACCATATCAACACAATCCATGGTTCCATTGCCCACCACATAGTCATATTCATAGTTATGAAAATAGTGGTTTTGGTTTTTATGCAATAGTGATAATCATAGTACTTTGCAAGTAATTTGATAAAGATACTCAAATGACATGAGCAAGTGATGAACTTGCCTTTCTTGACTGCAAGATTATGCAGCAAGGTCTTCGATACGCAATAACTCCAAATTCTGAATAGCATCATCGTCCGTAAGGACGATGTTTAAAAGATTGGCAAGGATGCAATAATGCATAGGTATGAGATGCAATCGTTCTAAGCGTGTCCTAACCCCGATGATTTAGGATTAGTGAGTGGTAATGATTGGTTTAGGGTGTGTTGCACTTTTAGAGTGATTCACATACAAGGTTTTTATTTAGGTTTGTGTGGTTTTAGAATCCTAAGCAGGTGGTAAAATGTATAGTAACAATCATACACACCCAGGAATAACAGTTGTATAATAAGTAAACAGCAGTTGTCAATTTTAATTCCTATAGTGCATGGTTGATGATTACTTATTATATATTTCAAAAGAATAACTTTTGAAGGACATATTCTTTAATAAAGACAAGTATGATAATTAGGTTGGGGTTCTATGGTTGACTATGGTTTCATGTAGTTGCTGGAGTAAGTGTTAGATGGATCTCAACAAAGTTGGGTTCATTAATAACTAGGCTTGTATGGTTGAGTTAAGCCTAGGCATCCTAAGCAATTATTTATACAAGGTTGCTATCAGGGTTGGTTCATCTTGTTGGTGATAGCTAGCTAAGGTTGATAGGTCCCTATAAGTAGGGTTGGTGATGATTCTTTATTTACTTCAAAATAATAACTTTTGAAGAACATACTTCTTAAGTAATAAGAAGTATTTCAATTAAGGTTGAGGTTGTCAGGGTTTGCTGTTGGATCCACTAAGTAAGGAATAATTGGCTCCTAAATAGGATGGTTCATATTTATGAAGTACTTGTAGGGTTTAATGGAATACAGTTAGGTAATGCACAATAGTTGGCATAGTTGCTATTGGAGTTCATCACAATGGTGTGATGCTAATTAAGGATGAGTAAGGATAAGATTCTTGGTAATAAGAACTAGGTTTGATTTAAATGAACACATGGGATGCTAATTAGTAGTGATAGGGTTCCCATATCTTATGTGGATTGGAACAAGCATTGAGTTGTTAAATATGAGTCTATGATTACTAATGAGGTAACATGATCACATGTTATTTGGGTTTAGGTTTGGAAACAATTTAGGCTTCACACAAAAAATAGTGGAGCTAAGATTCCTAATGGAATTAGGGTTTTAGGAATCACATGAAATGATAAGGTTGTAATATCATTTCATATGGAATTAGGGTTTGCTAATTATCATTTAATTCTAAGATTAATAACTTCATGTTAAATTTGAAGTTACTAATAACTTTGAAATAAAATTAATATTGCATTTGACAATTTATTATTTTTGAAGAATTAATAATTAAGATAATTATTAATCAGGGTTTAAATCTCTCTAATAATGATTTAACAAAATAACAAATAAAGAAAATTAGTTTTAATGTTTTCTTTATTTATTTACTGGTTTTTATTTAATTTTTGGAAATTTTTACAATTATTGAATTTTAATTGAGTTTAGAATTAAAATTAAAAGCTTAATTAACAAGTATTAAATAATTGAATTTTTATTAAAAATAAAAATTTCATATTATATTTTTATTGGATAGAATTTACTTTTCTAAGAATTTTGATGTATCATTTATATTTTTCTGAGCTATATTGAATTTTATATGAATTTGCAAAGTTGTAAGTATTTTCTGGAATTAAAATTAACTAAGAATGCTAAAGCTACCCGGTTAGTTCTACCCGCAGACACAGACATGTGGGGTATGGTCCAAATCAGCTGCCTCGTTGGCAGTTGACCAGGTCAAACCAGCTATGGGGTCCCACCGCCACGCTGGCCTCGTCGACGGCTCAACGCCGGCGAGCCAGTGCACGTGTGGCTACGCCGTTTTATGGCCTACTGGGATGTGCAGTTAGCCCCTAACGCATCGCCGCGACACGCTGAGATGGATGGTGGTGGTGATCTTGTCAGACGACCACCGGAACATCACCGGAGATCACCACCTGCGGCGGCGGGCTCCGGCCATCGATCGACTATGGGCTACAGGGGTCTAAAAGACACGGAATTAACCTCTAAACGATCGCAATCTCACCTTGAGGCTCGCAGTAGGCTCGACGAGGAGGATTATTGACGGAGGAGACCACACAATCGCCGATTCCGACGAGCTACTGTGAAGGGGAAACTTCAAAATTGGCTCGGTTCGGAGGTTCCCCGGATGCGTAGCTTGGCCAGAGTAGAGAAGACATCGAGGCGCACCTCCTCGACCTAAGTCTGGGCTCCGGGATGGCTCCAGACGTCGGTTTCTTGCTCGACTCTGGCAGCCAGTATTTGAAGATGGTGAGAGCTGGAGAGGGATTGAGAGAGAATGGTTTATTCTAGAGGTTCTAGGGTTTCTGAGCGGAGCTCCTGGCGTTTTTATATGGCTTGGCAAGGACGGAATCGTCCATTTCATCATCGGCAAGGGCTCAGATACGCCGGCGATGTCGGCAGAGCTACTGGGCACGAATCACTTCGAGTTTGGGATAAGGACAGATTTGAGTGCTCGATGCCAGGGTTTTGGCTTGGGCTTGGAGTCCGGAACTCGTCCTTATCGACGACGGGGACGTGGTCGGAGAGCTCCCCCGCCGTGTCGTTCTCAGGGAGGAAGAAGAAGTGGCTTCGCTTCTTCCTCTTTTTTTTTTTTGCATCGAAACGTTATTTGGGTCGGGTTGGTTCTGGCGGTGGGCTAGGCCTTGTTGGTGGGCTGTTGCTGGGCTCCGTGGCCAGGTAAGTCAATCTCTTCTTCATTTCTATTTTCTATTTTCTGTTTTAATTTTCTATTTTGAAATCTGTTTTAATTCAAATCTGTTTTGCAGGATTTTAAATGTACGGATCCTTTTGGGAGTTTATAAATATAGTAATATAACTTCATATAAGATCTTAAGAATATTTTATATGTATAATGACACCCTTGTTTATTAAATGTTATTAGGGATTGGAAATGGGCATCTATATGGTCATAATTTTCAATATCAATTTGGGGTGGTCCAAACTATTTTCAAATAGGCCCTTTTAAGTACTTATTGATAGTTAGGTTTGTGTTACCTTGCAAGAAACAACTTTCAAGGCATAGCTCATTATTTAGTTTCTTATTTAAGAATATGATCTCATGACCTTTTTTTCATGTGATCATGGTTGTTAAGGATTTAGAAAATTGTTTAGGCTATCTTCCAGTATTAATCCCATCTTCTAAACCTTTTCTTTTAAAATGGTTAAGATGGATCTTATTCCTCTCATTAGACTTCTATTTATTTGGAAACAGTAGTTAGTTGCACCTATATAGCATGGCTTTTAAAAATAGTTTAAGTTGATATCTTGATTCATTTCAGGGTTGGCTAGACAATCCCCTTATTCATATTTTAGCTTAGGCATGGTTTTAGGTTATACTTGTGATCCCCCAATTGATACACAATCTAGGTTTAAGACATAATTCTAGGTTGTAAATATGGGATGACACCATAGTGCATTGGCTAGGGTTTAATCTCCCCTAACCATGATAATATGATTACTTGCTTAGTTGTTTCTATTCTCCTTTAATTACTAAGGACTTGGGAATTGTTTGCATCTTATACCAATAGATTTCTATTATGTCCTTAATCTATTGTTAAAGTAACTAAAGTTGTTATAGTTCTTTTTATAGTTAACTTTGGTTATATGGATGGATGGTTTCTCCCCATACAAAATATAGGGTTTACTTCTAAGTGTTCTTAGGTTCTGAATATCCTCCACCTTGAGTTCTTAGGGTTAATGATCCCTACACAATTTATAATGATCAAGGTTATTCCTAAGTTATCTCTCAAGAGTTAGGTTTCTCACTCTCAAGATCAAGTCTTGTCATGATTAGCTAAGGTATAGTACTTCTCTTATAATTCCTTAGGTGGACATGGTCATGGTTGTCTCATTGGATTGGTATCCCAGGAATTCCCTGAGGTATATATTCACTTAGAATTCTCTCAAGGAAAGATGATTTAACCACTTGAATATATAATAGGTCTCTCCCTAAAATCCAAGTGTTTCCTCAACTAACTTGAGTGTAACACCATATCTTGAGCTCTCTTATATAGGAATGGATTATTCTAGGGTTTATGGTGTACTCACAAGATCTCATTAGATAGTAAAGGTTTAATTCTCCACCTAGATGCTTAGTTGGATTAGTTACTACTTTACTTCATCAATTCATGGAGATGATCTTACTCCATTTGGTATTGGCTATCTCACCACTCCCAGATGAAATGGTTTATCTCTTAATACTTTAGTGCAATGGTGTCCTTGATTCTTAAATAGGTAAAGCTAATGTTGGTATGCTTGGTCTCTCTCTCATTTGGGAAAGGACTTTAATACTAACCTAAGGTTAGGCTCCATAGAGAATGATGTGGTCACCAATATCTATGGTTAACATAAATGGATTCTCTCTCTAGGAAATATCTTGAATAAGATCCTAGGGTTCCTCTTAATGATGATGATTTGAATACTTGGGTGTATATCCAGGTTTTAACTCAAGGTTTGTTAATGATTCTCTAATATTTATATTAGAACTCTCACCTCTCTAGGTTTGATGCTTAATAATTTGGAATAGAGAAGAATATATATTCCTAGAGTTGATCTCCATGTCATGTTTCCAAGAATGAAGTAAAATGAATTCTATGAGGTTCATGGTAGGATCATGGATTAGTTTAAGACATGGAAAAGATGAGTGAAGAATAGTTTCTTCATTTATTGTTACTTGATTTCCAAATAGATGTATGTTCATATGTTATGGTAAGGATTACCATATTATAATCTTTTATAAGATCAAGCATTTGATCATTGAGTAAAGTGTTGTTGTGTTGGTTTTAATTCCATTTGATCTAACCCCTTAGATCAAATCATCTCTACCCAAAACAAGGTTTTAGCAAAGTCACATTGAGGTTTATAACGCTTGACTTGATGAGCTACTTCAATTCCACCAAGGTCAAGTGAAACTTCAGTTACTGTGACTGTTTTACTTTAAAGCGCGAAAAATCCCCAGATTTTCTATGCATGAATGCAATGCACACATCTGTTTCCTCTATTTCTGTAACCCCATTACCTGGGATATTACACGGTGGCAGCCGGGCCTCTAGGGAATCTACTGGATATTAAGGTACTCCTTTTAATAGAGTACCGGAGCAAAGCATTAACACTCCGTGAACACATGTGATCCTCACATCACCGCCATCCCCTCCGATTGTCCCGATTCTGCCACTTCGGGCCTTTGGTTCCGGACGCGACATGTGTATACAACTTGGGTAAGATCATAAAACAATGCATATCATGATGAAATAATAACATGTTCAGATCTGAGATCATGGCACTCGGGCCCTAGTGACAAGCATTAAGCATAACAAGTTGCAACAATATCATCAAAGTACCAATTACGGACACTAGGCACTATGCCCTAACAATCTTATGCTATTACATGACCAATCTCATCCAATCCCTACCATCCCCTTCGGCCTACAGCGGGGGAATTACTCACACATGGATGGGGGAAACATGGCTGGTCGATGGAGAGGTCGGTGGTGATGATGGCGATGATCTCTCCAATTCCCCGTCCTGCTAAGTGCCGTAACGGAGTTTCGGTCCCCGAGACGGAGTTTCGCGATGTGGCGGCGCACTGGAGTTTGGCGACTTCGACTTCCTCCTCGCGATTTTTAGATCGAACCCCTTAAGTAGTCCAGAGGGGGCGTCGGAGGCCAGCCGAGGGGCCACACACCAGGGCGGCGCCTCGGGCCGCGCCGGGTGTGTAAGGCCCTGCCTCCACCGGCTTGCCCTTCTGCCCTCGAGTATTCTTGTAAAATAGGCCCATGATATAAATTCCGATGATTTTCCGAAAGTTGAATTTCTGCACAAAAACAAGACACCAGAGCAATTCTGCTGAAAACAGCGTTAGTCCGCGTTAGTTGTATCCAAAATACACAAATTAGAGGCAAAAAAATAGCAAAAGTGTTCGAGAAAGTAGATACGTTTTGGACGTATCACGCATCAATACTATCATAGTAATAGTTAACTCCATAATCTACAAGAGATTACAATCATAACCTATGCCAAGTACTACATGATGCACACACTGTCAACATTACATCATGGAGGAGGAATAGAGTTCTTTAATAACATCACTAGAGTAGCACATAGATTAATAGTGATACAAAGCTCATAATATGAATCTCAATCATGTAAGGCAGCTCATGAGATCATTGTATTGAAGTACATGGGAGAGAGATGAACACCATAACTACCGGTACAGCCCTTAGCCTCGGGGAGAACTACTCCCTCCTCATCGTAGGAGACAGCAGCGGCGATGAAGATGGCGGTGGTGTCGATGGAGATGCCTTCCGGGGGCAATTCCCCATCCCGGCAGCGTGCCGGAACAGAGACTTATGTCCCCCGAATCTTGGCATCGCGATGGCGGCGGTGATGTCTACGCACACTCCTTTTCCTGTAGACAGTGTTGGGCCTCCAAAAGCAGAGGTTTGTAGAACAGCAGCAAGTTTTCCCTTAAGTGGATCACCCAAGGTTTATCAAACTCGGGAGGAAGAGGTCAAAGATATCCCGCTCAAGCAACCCTGCAACCACAATACAAGAAGTCTCTTTGTGTCCCCAACACACCTAATACACTTGTCGGATGTATAGGTGCACTAGTTCGGCGAAGATATAGTGAAATACAGTGGTGTGAATGAATATGAGCAGTAGTAACGCCGTAAAATAGTTGATGTCTACAATCGGCGTGCACAATGGTGGCAATATTGCAGAAGTACGATGCAGAGAACAAGAACAAGCGATGATTGCGATTTGGAAACAAGGCCTATGGATCATACTTTCACTAGTGGACACTCGCAACATTGATCATATAATAAAACCACTCTACACTCTCTTGTTGGATGATGAACACCATTAATTGTGTAGGGCTACAAGAGCACCTCAATGCCAGAGTTAACAAGCTCCACAACATTCGATATTCATATTTAAGTAACCATAGAGTGCATGATAGACCAACGCAATTATACTGAGTACTAACATAGCATGCACACTGTCACTATCAAGCTATGAAAGGAGGAATAGATCACATCAATACCATCATAGTAATAGTTAACTTCATAATCTACAAGAGATCACAATCATAAACTACGCCAAGTACTACATGATGCACACACTGCCACCATTACATCATGGAGGAGGAATAGAGTACTTTAATAACATCACTAGAGTAGCACATAGATGAATAGTGATACAAAGCTCATATGAATCTCAATCATGTAAGGCAGCTCATGAGATCATTGTATTGAAGTACATGGAAGAGAGATGAACCACATAGCTACCGTACAGCCCTTAGCCTCGATGGAGAACTACTCCCTCCTCATGGGAGATAGCAGCGGTGATGAAGATGGCGGGGTGTCGATGGAGATGCCTTCCGGGCACTTCCGTCCCGGCCGTGCCGAACGAGACTCCGTCCCCCATCTTGGCTTCGCGATGGCGGCGGCTCGGGAAGGTTTCTCGTACCGTGGATTATTCGTATCGAAGATTTAGGTTAGGGGGCTTCTTATAGGCGAAGAGTCGGAGTCAAGGGCTGCGTGGCTCCACACAATAGGGGCGCCCCTTGGGCCGCGCCACCACCTCGTGTGGTGGCCCCGTGGCTCTCCTCCGTCTCTCCGGTGTTCTGGAAGCTTCGTGGAATTATAAGATGTGGGGCGTTGATTTCGTCCAATTCGAGAACATTTCCTTACCAGATTTCTGAAACCAAAAACAACAAAAACAGAACTGGCACTTCGGCATCTCGTCAATAGGTTAGTTCCGGAAAACGCATAAAAACGATATAAAGTGTGAACAAAACATGTAGGTATTGTCATAAAACAAGCATGGAACATCGAAATTATAGATACGAGACGACAGCGGCTCATCGTGGCTTATTGGTTTAGGTTTTCGCGACGGCGCTTTGGTAGGCGGAAGGGCAGCCTCGAGGAGTCCGTGGGCCCACACAGTAGGGGCGCCCCCCCTTGGCCGCGCCGCCTTGTGGGTGGGGCCCCCTGGCTCCCCTCTGGCCCCTATTCGTGCTCTGGAAGCTTCCGTGAAATATAAGATCGTGGGCCTTGATTTCGTCCAATTCCGAGAATATTTCCTTTGTAGGATTTCTGAAACCAAAAACAGCAGAAAACAAGAACTGGCACTTCGGCATCTCGTTAATAGGTTAGTTTCGGAAAATGCATATAAATGATGTAAAGTGTGTATAAAACATGTGAGTATCATCATAAAATTAGCATGGAACATAAGAAATTATAGATACATTTGAGACGTATCAAGCATCCCCAAGCTTAGTTCCTACTCGCCCTCGAGTAGGTAAACGATAACAAAGATAATTTCTGACATGCTACTTACATAATCTTGATCATACTATTATAAAGCATATGAGATGAATGGAGTGATTCAAAGCAATGGTAAAGATAATGACTAAACAACCTGAATCATATAGCAAAGACTTTTCATGAATAGTACTTTCAAGACAAGCATCAATAAGACTTGCATAGGAGTTAACTCATAGAGCAATAAATTCAAAGTAAAGGCATTGAAGCAACACAAAGGAAGATATAAGTTTCAGAAGTTGCTTTCAACTTTCAATATGCATATCTCATGGATAATTGTCAACACAAAGTAGAATAATAAGTGCAATAGGTAAACATGTAAGAATCAATGCACAGTTGACACAAGTGTTTGCTTCTAAGATGGAAGGAAGTAGGTAAACCGACTCAACATAAAAGTAAAAGAAAGGCCCTTCGCAGAGGGAAGCATGGATTACTATTTTTGTGCTCGAGCTTTTATTTTGAAAACATAGAAACAATTTTGTCAACGGTAGTAATAAAGCATATGTGTTATGTATAAGACATCCTATAAGTTGCAAGCCTCATGCATAGATTACCAATAGTGCCCGCACCTTGTCCTAATTAGCTTGGATTTACATGGATTATCTTTGCATAACATATGTTTCAACCAAGTGTCACAAAGGGTACAACAATTTGTGGTCGTCCTCTAACATCTTGTCGAACTGCAACCTCTCCTTATCCGTGCCACAGTCTCTTCTTGCATCAAATGGCCCGACGAAGATCATCACCAACAGGATCATCTGATGCTGTTCTTCACCTCCTTCTTCTTCATTGTCATCCATTGCGGTATCATCGCATTCAGAGAACATAGATCGGTACTGGTCATCATTATCTTCTTCTTCATCGCCGTCTTCCATCATAACCCCTTCTTCTCCATGCTTGGTCCAAAGATTATAGCTGGACATGAATCCAAACCGAAGCAGGTGGCTCTTAATGTCTCTTGAGCAAGAGTAATCCTTCTCGTTCTTACATTTTAGACATGGACATCACATAAAACCTTGCTTCGACTTGTTGGCCTCGGCCACAAGCAGAAAGAATTCACGCCCTCTCTGCAAGCGGGAGCACATCGGTTACCGTACATCCATGGATGACTCATCTGCATCATAAGTATAATTATGTATCAGATGCAATCACCTTGCTAAAATTAGTATTGTACGGACTATGTATATATATATACGAGAAAATAGTTGCTAACCTTTTAGGATCAAAAAGAGGAGAAATCTTATGAAATAAAATCAAGTGGCATCCCTCACAAGCATTCCATCAAACACCTCTTGTGCACATGTAGAAAAAATGAGCTAGCATACACCTCCACCTTCACCACCAAGGAAAAAATGAGGTGGGGGGCTGGCTGCGTGTCTATATATAGGCATGGCCCTTTTGTCGCGGGCCGTATTACGACCCGCGACAAAAGGGGTGCCGACAGGAGGCGCCAGACCTTAGACCCTTTTTGTCGCGGGTTGTGATAGGGGCGCGACAAAAGGCCCTGCCCGCTCTAAATGGTTTCGGGGCGACGTGGCCACCCCATTTGTCGCGGGTGCAGGCGCGCCCGCGACAAAAGGCTCCCACGAAAGCCCTATTTTCCACTAGTGGACCAACCCATAGGGGCGCACACGCACAAAGAAGAAGTTTTCGTTGTTTCTTTCTTTTGATTGAACGCGAGCAAGCAAGCAAGCGTGGGCATGATCCATCGATGGATCTAGTAGAGAGAAAAAAAGGAAGAAGGAAGAAGGAGACGTGGCCACCCCATTTGTCGCGGGTGCAGGCGCGCCCGCGACAAAAGGCTCCCACGAAAGCCCTATTTTCCACTAGTGGACCAACCCATAGGGGCGCACACGCACAAAGAAGAAGTTTTCGTTGTTTCTTTCTTTTGATTGAACGCGAGCAAGCAAGCAAGCGTGGGCATGATCCATCGATGGATCTAGTAGAGAGAAAAAAAGGAAGAAGGAAGAAGGAGACGTGGCCACCCCATTTGTCGCGGGTGCAGGCGCGCCCGCGACAAAAGGCTCCCACGAAAGACCTATTTTCCACTAGTGGACCAACCCATAGGGGCGCACACGCACAAAGAAGAAGTTTTCGTTGTTTCTTTCTTTTGATTGAACGCGAGCAAGCAAGCAAGCGTGGGCATGATCCATCGATGGATCTAGTAGAGAGAAAAAAAGGAAGAAGGAGAAGCAAATTACGCACGTAATTGACTATGCAAGCTGATCGATGGGTCGGTTCATGCATGTGCACGCTGGCCAGCTGGCTCCAGCCAAGTTGACCGCAGTCCGGAGGCCCACCGTTGAGCTAGTTCGTTTTGCATGAATCCCTCCGTTGAGCAGGCAGGTCTACCTTACCCCTCGCTTCAACCCTAGATTCGCCGCCGTCGACTGCCGAGCTCCAATGGCGTGAGACGGCCGGCGGCTGCGTACAGCTGAGCAGTGTGAGATCGACCATGGTGAAATCCGCAAGGTTAAGGCGGACGCAGCACGACCGTGCCGCCGGCCCCGTCCTCCCTGACGATCTCGTCCTGTGGGAGATCTTGTACCGCCTGCCGGCCAAGGAGCTCCTCCGCTGCCGCGCGGTCTGCCGCTCCTGGCGCCGCCTCAGCTGCGACGCCGAGTTTCTCCTCGCCCACCACAAACATCAGCCGTCGCTCCCGCTGGTCCCTGCCACGATCGACGCCTTCGATATCTTGCAGTCCCCCGCCGTGCGCCGCCCCATCCTAGGGTTCAGCAGCCACACGGAGTGCTCGAACTACTACATTCACGCCTCCTGCGACGGCCTCCTCCTCCTGTCCCGCACCTACCGCCTCTACTACATCTGCAACCCGGCCACGCGCCAGTGGTGTCCGCTCCCGAATGTGACAAATGTCGCTGCTCTGTGTACCATCACCGCCCGTCCGGCGAGTACCGCGTCCTCTACTGGAACTTTGATCGAGACAACCCTGGTAGTCCTCTCTACTACGTTCTCGCCGTGGGTTCCTCCTCCCTGGAGGAACGGAGGTGCATCGGATCTGCAGTGCCCTCACCCTCACCGTCCGTGAAGAAATTCATGATCGACGCCCGGCTTGATCATGATAATCCGCCTGTCATGTTACATGACTGCCTCCACTGGTACTACGACGGCAGCTACTGGGACGCTGGATTTAAGGAACATTCCGGAGTTGTAGTTTTTGACACGGTGCATGAAACATTCAGGCGGATGCGACCTCCCGTGTCAGGCTCCGCAGTACGTTTGGGTCAGATGGATGGTACGCTTTGCATCCCGCCAGCTTGATCGTGATACCATGACAGTCCAAGTCTGGGTGCTGCAGGACTACCAGATGGAGGTATGGTCACTCAAGCACAGAATTCAATTGCCGGAGGCGGAGATGACGAAATGCATTTCGGACAAAAAAACTTTTTAGCTGGTATGTTGTTCCTGATAGTGGAGATATGCTGCTAAGAAGCAACTTTGCTCGCGTCCTGCTTCACTGCGACAGCAAGGGCAATCTGGTGGATAAATTCCGAAAGGATTTTGTGAATCCAGAGGTTATGCAGCTCTCTTTCAGAGAAAGCCTTGTTAGGCATGCGTTCTTCGAGAGGAAAGGCCGCAAGCGCGTGAAGGTGCCAGGTTTCTTCAGAGGGCTTTGATGCTCTTCGTCTTTACCCATGTGAGTATCTATAATTATAGTTCCTATGAAAACTTCATTTTGTATGATCCAAATGTTAATGCACATGTGTGCTATCGTGCTTTGTTTTGTTTCCTTATGTTTACTACTCTATAATATATGCAGCCGATATGAAACCTTGTAAACATACGAGGGTAATGCTTGGGCTAAGAATATTAGTAAGATCATGATAATTGTCTGTTCCTATTAAAAAAATTGATATATAAAGGTGCATGCTACGGAACCTGGCAAGCTGAAATATGATATGATATCTGCACATCTCGTTAGAAATTACAAGTAAGAATGAAATAATCATGTGAAACAGAAGTCACTGATTCCACTTAGTTTGGATTTCAGATTCTGGTAAGAATATATTAAGACCATTGGGTTTTATAGTGAGGTGAGCATAACTATGAGGTTCTTATCGTTAGTACCAACAGTAGCATGTAGTTATGAATAGGTTGTCAATATGCATTAGAACTTGTAGAGAATCACTTTTTGAAGGTCACCCTTGCTAGATATAGACGGCCTGCAGGATTGGTCTGCCGTTTCGAGCTTTGTGGATTTTGTTAGTCTCCCTTTCCTTTCAATAATGAACTATTAAGGGCATTGTGTTTGAAAAATCAAAGGTCAATGCTTGTAATTTTGGTTAGTGTGCTAATGCAATTAACCATGCTCCTGCTCCCTTTTCAAAGAGAGTGCTAAATAGGTGTAGTTGGTCAGGTCTCAGTCGCCACATTTGTTGATTTGCGGAAAGACAGAAACCACAGAACCTTCGAAAATGTGGTGTTTACGCCAGAGAGCGTTGCCGCTCTTGTGCGTGATAATCTACTGATTCGCTCTTGTGCGTGATAATCTACTGATTCTAGATCAGGCGTTTAGGATAGCAATCACTATGGAGGCTTTTCTGGTTTCATTTTGCCTTGTTTTGTATCTACACTGCTCCCAGTCTTTGTACAATTTTCCCTCTACTATCAAGCAAAATAAAAGCTCCTCCCTGTCAAAAAGAACAAAATCTTCTAATTAGTCCGGGTCTCTTGTTTTCTCATTCAGTAGGGCTATCTTCACTGCCTGTTCGGAACAAGATATTTTTGTAACACTAAGAACTTCTCAACACTTGATTTTCTTGGAAAAGGGGACTTCTCCTCACTTGAATTGCCAAGATTTCTTGTGTCAACAATTGGGATTATGACATCTCCGAAGTCTATTACTGTAAATAGGTTTCATATTATGCACTACACTTGGGGCTCCCAACTATCTCCTTTGTTTGCATGAGTTAGCTCGCTGCACTTGAATATTTTGTAAGCACTGTCATCTTATCGCTGAGGTTTCGACAGGTTGATTGGGTTCATACGTATTCTGTCATTCCGTGTCAATCCTGCTGGGTAGTTGGCTTTACGAATACCAGAAAACTTATTTGGTGTGTACTGTCACTTACTCAAATGTTGACCTCCATTTTTGTGCAGAAATAAAGAACGAAGTGAGCGGCAGGAGGTGGGCTATGATATGTTTTTTTTTAGATAAAAGGGATCGGGCTATGATATGTTGGTCGTTGAGGGATGCAAACTGAAAGAGTCATAAGTACGGAGTAGCTGTTTTCCTTTCAGACTAGTCTGCAGAGTTTTGTTTTGCCGTCTTTGCCCTGAAACGCTTTGCAATCTTATTATGTGGCTGAGGTAGGTGTTATCCATGAGCTCCAATTTATCTCTATTAGCCATGAGGGAAGTCTTTTCGTAGAAGAAGAATTGTCCCCATTTCATCATCCCTGATTAACTTGCAAGAATGTTGGCATTTCAAGCTCTGCAGTTTGTGATTTGTTTTCTTTATTGCCTGAAATTTGGCAATTATTTCTGAAAGCATCACATCAGCACACTTCACTTCAAACGAGTGACGACCAACCCAAGAGAACAACGAATTGTGATTCATGTATCGCACATATAGCACTAAAGCACAGGCGCAGGTTCCTCTGCTCCATGGCTAGATGCATCAATTCAATCCACCCCTCTTCTTGGAGGCCGTCGCTGTGATTTTTCGATAGAGGGTGCTTTAATACTCAAAAGTTTTAAGCATTACACCCAGCCTCTGCATAACTAAGATGTACACAGCAGTTCGAGTATCAAGTTTGAAACAAATAAAATTTATAAAGGGACAAAAAAGAGCCAACTAGACTAAGCTTCATTGGCTTCAATCCGCCTATTATGCAGCCACTCATGTTGGGAAATAAACTCCTAAATAAGCTCCTTGGCCGTATTCTCCAACCGTGTAAACACCTCCGTAAAAAGGTCTCGGTTCTCCAATCGTTGAAGTGGTAACCATGAACGGAGTAAAGCCGTACATCGGTAGATGACCTGCACAAGAGAAGAATTCGTACCATTAAAAATCTTGTCATTTTTACATAGCCAAAGCGTCAATACAACAGCAATCGCGCCCACTCTGATAAGCCTTTTATACCTAGGATCCACCCCATTTAGCCAATTGCCAAATATATTTGCAATGCTACGAGAAGGGTATAGGTAGAACCCATCTGAATGATTGACCATATAGATCTAGCAAACCGACAGTTGAAAAAAGATGTTTTATTGTCTCATCTTCATGATAAAAAACACATTTCTTACATGCATGCCAGTTGCGTTTAACAAGATTGTCTTTGGTTAAAATCACACCACGATGAAGATACCGCGCAAAGACTTTTATTTCAGTGGTATCTTCATTTTCCAGATGTATTTATTATTGACAATCGGTTGACTGGGAATGGTAAGCGCCTTATATATTGAATTGACCGAGAAACACCGTTATTGGTGAGGTTCCATCGGAATTCATCAGCCCCCTGAACTAGTTAGACAGGGGCCAATTAGATCACACCTGAACGTCATAGCGGGTGGAGAAGTTTCCATAACCTTCTGCAAGGTGTCTCCCTTATAACGAACAATATTGTATAAGGCTGGATATTGTTCTCGAAGAGTAGTTGTTTCCAACCATCTATCTTCCCAGAATCTAATCTCCGCCCCATTTCTTATGGAGAACGAATCATACAGGAAAAAGTACTTATTAGTTGCCATAATGCCAGCCCAAAAGTGTGAATCTCCCGGTTTCCAATAGACCTGGGATATCGCTTTTGAACCCACAAACTTTTTCCTTAATAGTTGCTGCCATATACCATCCTCAGTTAATAACCTGGTCAGCCATTTTCCTAGCAAGACCCTGTTCTTAACTTCAAGATCATGAGCTCCAAGTCTACCTTGATCTTTTGGGCAACAGACAACACTCCATTTTATCAACCGATATTTTTCTTCTCACTATCCCCTTGCCAAAAGAATCTTGATCGGAGATAATCCAATCTATGTAAGATACCTTTGGGCAGGTGGAAGAAGTATATCATATACAGTAGCATATTCGTAATTACTACATTTACGAGAACCAATCTCCCCCCAATGTACAGTAATATGCCTTTTCAACTACTAAGACGTTTCTGAAGTCTTTCGTCAACAAGTTTTCATTCAGGCAACGTCAGTCTCCGATAATGAATCAGAATACCTAGATAGCTTGGTATCGTCTTTGGCGTGACCGAAACAGAACAATTCACTTTTATGGAAATTAATCTTAAGACCTGACAATTGCTCAAATGTTGTAAGAATTAACTTCAGATTTCGTGCCTTTTCCAAGTTATGATCCATAAATAGAATTGTATCATCGCCATACTGAAGAATAGATAATCCCCCATCCACAAGATGAGGCACTACCCCTTCAATCTGACCATCAACCTTCGCACACTCAATTATAATAGCAAGCATATCCACAATGTTAAATAACATTGGAGATAGGGGATCCCCTTGCCTCAAACTTTTTTATGTCTGGAAGTATCGACCAATATCGTTATTGACCTTAATGGCAACACTTCCACCGAAAACAAAGTTATTTATAAGAGCGCGCCACTTATCTAAAAATCATTTCATTCTGAGTGTTTGTTGAAGAAAATACCATTTAACTTTATCATAAGTTTTTCAAAGTCAATTTTTAGAATAACCCCATTTAGCTTTTCCCGATGCATCTCATGTACTGTTTCATGCAAAGTGACAACACCATCTAGGATGTGTCTACCTTGCATAAACACAGTCTGATCACATGGTATGCCACTGAATTAAGTCTAATAGTAGCGACTGATGGGATTCATAGCATAGAAAACAAAAAATTCCTACCGCAAGAACGAAAACCAAGCCAAGATCTAATCTAGTAGACGGTAGCAACGAGAAGATGATGAGACTAACCCTCGAAGATTCGCAAAGCTTAACGAGATTAGATCTCGGTGATGTAGACGATCACTTGCCGCTTGCAAAAACGCGTAGAAGATCTTGATCTCGACGGTGCCACAATCGGGCAGCACCTCTGTACTCGGTCACACGTTCGGGGTTGATGAAGACAACGTCCTTCTCCCCGTTCCAGCGGGCAGCGGAAGTAGTAGATCCTCCTCGGAATCCCGACAAGACGATGGCGTGGTGGTGGTGGTGGAGAACTCCGGCAGGGCTTCGAATGTATGCGGGAGTTGTGGTGGAGGAGGAGGCGGCTAGGGTTGGGGAGGCGGCTAGGGTTTGGGCGTCGGCCTTGGGGGTGCGGCCAACGTGGTCTTGGGGGTGGCCGGCCCTCCCCTTGCCCCTCCTTATATAGGTGGAAGCCCCAATCCTTGTCTCCCAAGTCTTCGAATAAGACCCCAACACCAAACCTACCTTTGGTGGGAAACCTACCTAAGGAGGGAGTCCTACTCAAGGTGGGACTCCCACCTTCCCATGAGGGGGTGGCCGGCCACCTATGGTGGAGCCCACCTGGGACTCCTTCCCTTAGGGTTTGGCCGGCTGTGGTGGAGTCCCTCCGGACTCCACCTTCCATAGTGCGTTTCTTCCGACTTTTCTAGAACCTTCTAGAACCTTCCATAGATGCACCGATCATTTCCAAACTTGGAATATGACTTCCTATATATGAATCTCATTCTCCGGACTATTCCGGAACTCCTCGTGATGTCCTGGATCCCATCCGAGACTCCGAACAAAACTTCGAACTCCATTCCATATTCCATATCTACTCAAACAACATCAAACCTTAAGTGTCACCCTACGGTTCGAACTATGCGGACATGGTTGAGACTTCTCTCCGACCAATAACCAATAGCGGGATCTGGAGATCCATAATGGCTCCCACATATTCAACGATGACTTAGTGATCGAATGAACCATTTACATACGATACCGATTCCCTTTGTCACGCGATATTTTACTTGTCCGAGGTTTGATCATCGGTATCTCTATACCTCGTTCAACCTCGTCTCATGAAAAGTACTCTTTACTCGTACCGTGGTATGTAGTCTCTTATTGTAACACCCCAAATTTCAATAAAAAGAAAGTTAGAGAATTCCAGAAAGCAAAATTTCAAACCAACAAAAACTTTTCTATTTGCATATAGTACCATGCATAGGACTTGTGCATTTGAGTGATATGCCATGATGATTGCAATTACTTGTATTTGATATGCTCTAAAACCCTAGTGTGATCATATGAAGATCACCAACCAAATAAATCAAAGAGGAAGAAATTCCACTAAATGGAAAACCCTAAAAACCCTCACATATGCCCTATGGCATTTTTATAAATTTTGATCCTAGACCTATTTGGTCTTCACCATTACTTGAGTAATGTTATTAAACACTTACTACAACTTTTGGAATCAAAGTTTCACATTTCAAATGGAATTCAAACACAAATCCAACTCACATATGATAATGGTCAATTTGGACAATTCTAGTCTGATCACCACTTTGAGCCCTTGCCATTCAAATTTCCCAAACCAACTCTTGCTAACTCTTTGCACCATTTCAAAGTCAACATCAAGGTGAACAAATTTGGTGAAGAGCACCATGCCAAATTCATCTTGGATCATGAGCAAGGCTCATCCAAAGTTCCAACTTTCTCACATATGCAACATTCTACACTTAGCCATTTTGGGCCAATTCTTGAATTCTAATTTTTCCACCACCACCTCAAAACCTCTCTGGTCATTTACAACTTATATCAACACTCACATTTCAAAAACTTTCACCATTTGAATTATTTCAAATTTGGATATTTTTGCATTTTCCAAATTCGGGCACTATTTGCAATAGTTGCAAATAGTGATTCTACACACCTAATCTACTCCAACTCTAATCTAACTTGTCCCCTGGTTCCCTCTAACCAATCAATGCCCAATAGAAACCCTAGCAAGGGAGCTAACCATGCATGGACATGGCCATGTCGGCCATGCTCCACACGTCGAGCTCCCCCTCTCTTCCTTCTGCCTCAGCCACGGCCACCGTGCCCAAACGACGCCACCCCACCTCCTACACCACCTAGCAACCAACCATGTCGAGGAGGAGCACTGCACCGGCCAGACCAGCGCGCGCCCATGGCGGCCAGTATGCCGCTCGCGTCGCACGTGTGCGCGCCGCAGACACGCCCTGGCCACCTCTTGCCTGGCCACCTCGCCCACGCCCTGGACCACTTAGCTGCGGGTTGAGCATCGCCGCGTCGCCACGCAGCTCGCAGACACTCGCGCGACCACGACCCCTGGCCACCGCCGCCGGAGACGGAGAAGAAAAGCCGCCGTAGACGCGCCAGAACCCGCGACGCCCCGACCGCGTTAGGCACCGCTACCCTACTGTCGCCACCCAGAGGACCACCGTGACGCGGAACACCACCGCGCCCTCGCCTAGCTCGCTAGACCGCCGGAGACGCCGCTCCCTTGTCGAGTTCGCCGCAGCAGCCTCGGGCACTCGCTCGCCTATAAAAGGAGGCATCGCCTCGTCGATTCCTTCACACCACCACTCCTCCCTCTCCTTCCTTGATCTCCCAGCCACCTCGCGCTCCACATTGACCACCAGAGCCGCCCAATTTCTACTGACTGCCGCACGCCGCCGCGGAAGCTCGCCGACGATTGGAGCCACCTCAGGCGACGCCACCTGTACCAGGAGAACCGCCGTCGTCCACATCTACCTCAAGCATATTGCCAACCCTCCCTGGAGCACTGGTTAGCCCGCCGACCCCCTACTGCCGCCGCCGCACCGTCGGGTTCTCGTCGGAGACGACGATGAACCACGGCCCTCCGATCCCCTTCTAATCCAACGCCTCCCATTGATCGGTACCGCTTCGGCGTTTAATAGCCGCTGACATGCGGGACCCCCTGGTCAGGCAGCCCACGCGGGCACAGACGCGTGGTGGGCTGGCCTTGGGCCGTTTTTAAATCTTTCGGCCCACCTAGATTTCCCGCCGGCCCTTTTATTTCAAACTCAATTTAATTAATACAAATGATTTTGAATACTGCTGCCACTTTGAAATTCAATAGATTTAAATTGGCTAAACCAAATTTGATGAAATTTATATGGTTGGAAAGATAGAGAAATTATCTAGCCAATGCCACTGGCCTCATGGCCAGATTCCTTGTAGAATTAATGTGATAAAAATAACAAGACAGGGACTTTTCCCTATTCAAATAATTCTTAAAAATCAACCAAAATAGATATTAAGTTAGTTCCAACTCTAATAGCTCACATTTGACTTACACTAATTGTTTCTGCAATAACATGGTGTGGTCACTTTGTATGATCATGCCATAGTTCAATGAATGGATATTATGGCTAGTTTAACTAGTTGATATTGTCCAAAACTATTAAAGTAAATTATGTGAAGTCTTATACTTCACTTAAACTTGTCTCACATGAGTTCATGGGATGTTTGGACCCCTGGTCCCAAACTCTCTTATACGAATTACTTGAGATTTAAATCAAATATAGTGTTATTTAAATAGTATGAGGTGATCTACCTCATTTAAATCATTTTCCCAAATGATGATGATGAACATTTGACTTAGGTCAATATGAGTTCATACATGATTGTTTGAGAAATTAAATCTTAAGAAGATTTCAATGAGAGGAAATTATTTCTCAAGAACCCTATGGAAACTATCATTTACATATGAAATACAAAGAAGTGATTTCTATTTAAACAACACAACCCATGCACCTAAGTAGATTATTTTGTGTGCATAGAATAGTTTGTGTGTTTATATGTGATGTATGGAATAGCCATTGAATTAGTGAGTAATTATACTCGTATTCAAATTTAGACGGTAGCACCGGAGAGTACGCCGAAGAAGAAGGTTGCTACCAAGAGGAAGAGGAGGAACAGTTTGAGAACTACCAAGGCAAGCTATTATTCTTGCAAAGTGCAAAGCCCCTTGGGGCAAGGCACCATGATTCTTATCTTTTCTTACATGAACCTATCCCAAGTTTTTTACTTTACAAGTTTTACTTGTTTTCTAAAAGAGTTACTTTTATAGTTAACTTTGGTCAAAGTATAAGTTGGATACTAGAGTAGTGAGTAGTCTCTTCCAAGCAAAGCAAGATAGCACCCCTCATGATTTAGAGCTAGTGCTAATAAATTAAAACTTGACTACTCTAGATGGGAGCAATGTGAATTTTGAAATGAATTTGAAACCTTGGAATGAAGATGCATTCCATTGAATGATTTTTGAAGGTGAATATGACCAAGAGAAGATGGTGATTTTTGATAAACAATGATGTTGGTTTGAATGCGATACCTTTGCAATTATTAAGTACCCCCACAATACCTGATTATGGGTAGGGCTTAACTGGAAGTTTATGCATCTTAGTATGGGTTCCCTCTAAACACACGTCATAGGGGTTACGCTTGAGGCTGCCTCCGTTGTTGAGAAATGATGTGAAATTGAGGTGAATTGTACCGCCAAGCCCTGTGCAGTTCCCAGGTTGCTTGGTCTTCACCGGGAGGCCAAGCTCATGGGGAGAGGTGCTCATACTAGGATTTGTAAGTGAAAGGTTATGGTTGATGATCCGCGTACTGTGTTACGATGATTCGGGGTAATCCCGACGGATGAAATCAAATGTTGTGGCACAAGTGTGCAACCTCCGCAGAGTGTAAACCTATTCGAATAGCCGTCCACGGTTACGGACGGTTGGAAAGGCCATACAGTTTCCGATGTCATATCTTTGAAAATGATGTTGAAAAGGATGATGGTGAAATGACTTGTGGTGAATTGAATTGAAATCACCCCTTGAATGGTGGGAATGACACTAATGTTCCCACTTGAGTTAGTTAGCACTTGAATAAGCTTTTCTCAAACTTTGTGAACTAAAACTAGCTTTATGCAAATAAACTAGAAGCTTAGCGAACCATACTAGAATGTCTAGCACTTACTTGAGTATTAGTTTGCGAGTACTCAACGTACTCACGGCTTGTCCCCTGGCTATTCAAATGGCCGAGTATGAAGATGAACAAGGAGACGACCAGCAGGACGCCTACGACAACTAAGTGCCTTCCGACGTCAAGCGTTGGCCTGTGGACTAGAGAGTCCTTGTATCTTACGCTTCCGCTAGGTTGAACTATGAACTTGTGTTTGTGTGTTGATCAATAGATCAACTATTCGTGTAATATGGATCATGTGATTCCAAATTTGTAAGACTTATGGTTTGTAATGAATGATGACTGTGATACTTAACTATTATGCCTCGCAACAACAATATTCCTGGGATTGCGATGTATGACATAATATGCATTCGGACTTAAAAATCCGGGTGTTGACACTTATGAACCATTCATATATTTGCAAACTAATCAGACGACATTCCGCCGAGAGGGCCCAGAGTATATCTATCCGTCATCGGGATGGACAAATCCCACTGTTGATCCATATGCCTCAACTCATACTTTCCGGATATCTAATCCCACCTTTATAACCACCCATTTACGCAGTGGCGTTTGATGTAATCAAAGTACCCTTCCATAAGTGATTTACATGATCTCATGGTCGAAAGGACTAGGTAACTATGTATCGAAAGCTTATAGCAAATGAACTTAATGATGTGATCTTATGCTACGCTTAATTGGGTGTGTCCATTACATCATTCACATAATGACATAACCTTGTTATTAATAACATCCAATGTTCATGATCATGAAACGATGATCATCTATTAATCAACAAGCTAGTTATACAAGAGGCTTACTAGGGACTTCTTGTTGTTTACATATCACACATGTATCAATGTTTCGGTTAATAAAATTATAGCATGGTATATGAACATTTATCATAAACACAAAGATATATAATAACCAATTTATTATTGCCTCTTGGGCATATCTCCAACAGTCTCCCACTTGCACTAGAGTCAATAATCTAGATTACATTGTAAGGTACCTAACACCCATGGCATTCTGGTGTTGGTCATGCTTTTCCCTAGGGAGAGCTTTAGTCAACGGATCTGCTACATTCAGATCAGTGTGTACTTTGCAAATTTACTTCTCCATCTTCGATGTACTCGCGAATCGAATAATAACGCAGCTTGATATGCTTTAGCTTCTTGTGTGACCTTGGTTCTTGTGCATTGGCGATGGCACCCATGTTGTCACAATAAATGACTAGTGGGTCCAATGCACTAGGAACCACACCAAGCTCAACAATGAACCTCTTCATCCATACCGCTTCGATGAAGCCTCCGAAGCCGCTATGTATTCGATTCTGAAGACTTCGCCACCGTGCACTGCTTGGAGTTGCACCAGCTTACCGCAGCACCATTCAATATAAACACATAACCAGACTGAGACTTAGAGTCATCAGGATCAGTGTTCCAACTTGCATCGGTGTAACTGGTTACAACGAGCTCCTCACCGCCATAACAAAGAAACATATCCTTAGTTCTTTTCAAGTACTTCAGATATTCTTGACCGCTGTCCAGTGTTCCATTCCTGGATCACTTTGATATCTGCTAGTCAAACTAACAGATGTGCTATATCCGGTCTAGTACACGCATGGCATACATGATAGAGCCTATCGAGGCATAGGGGATCTGATTTATCCTCTCTCTTTATTCTGCCGTAGCCGGACCTTGAGTCTTACTCAAGATCTTACCTGGCAACATCGATAAGAATCCTTTCTTACTTTCATCCATTCTAAACTTCTTTAGAATCTTGGTATGTACTCTGTGAAAGCCCTATTAGGTGTCTTGATCTATCTCTATAAATCTTGATGCCTAAAATGTACGCTGCTTCACCAAGGTCCTTCATTGAAAAACACTTATTCAAATAACCTTTTACACTGCTTAATAGTTCTATATCATTCCCAATCAATAATATGTCATCTAAATATAATATCACGAATGCTACAGAGCTCCCACTCACTTTCTTGTAAATACAGGCCTCTCCATGGCACTGTATATACCCGAAGTCTTTGATCACCTTATCAAAGCGTCGGTTCCAACTCCTGGATGCTTGCTTCAGTCCATAAATGGAACGCTGAAGTTTGCATACCATGTTAGCATTTTTAGGATCGACAAAACCTTTGGGTTGTACCATATACAACTCTTCCTCAATGTCACCATTAAGGAACGCCGTTTTGACATCCATCTGCCAAATCTCATAATCGAAAAATGCAGCTATTGCTAACAAAATCCTCACAGACTTTAGCTTCGCTACAGGTGAGAAAGTCTCATCGTAGTCAACACCTTGAATTTGTCGGAAACCCTTTGCGACAAGTTGAGCTTTATAGACAGTAACATCCCAGATCTGTTTTTCTCTTGAAGATCCATTTATTCTCGACAGCCTTACGGCTATCAGGTAGATCTACCAAAGTCCACACTTTGTTATCATACATGGATCCCATTTTGATTTCATGGCTTCTTGCCATTTGTTGGAATCTGGGCTCATCATCGCTTCTTCATTGTCCTCATCATTGTTGTCCACAATCATGACATTTAGACAAGGATCATACCACAGTGGTACGTCCCTTGTCGATCTGCGAGGTTCAGTAGTTACTTCGCTCAAAGTTTCATGATCATTATCATTAGCTTCCTCGTTACCGGGCGGCACAGAACATCTTCCGGTACCGCGCTACTCTGATCAACGAGAGAAGGTTCGGAATCTTCGAGTTCTACTTTTCTTCCCTACTTCTTTAGTGAGAAACTCTTTTCAAGAAAGGTTCCGTTCTTGGCAACAAAGATTTTGCCTTCGGATCTGTGATAGAAAGTATACCCTATAGTTTCCTTAGGTATCCTATGAAGACGTATTTCTCCGCTTTGGGTTCTAGCTTATCCGGTTGTAACTTTTTTACATAGGCTTCGCAATCCCAAACTTTAAGGAACGATAGCTTAGGTTTCTTATTAAACCATAATTCATACGGTGTCGTTGCAACGGATTTAGATGGTGCCCTATTTAAAGTGAATGCAGCTGTCTCTAATGCATAACCCCAAAATGATAATGGCAAATCAGAAGAGACATCATAGAACGAACCATATCTAAGAGAGTTCGATTACGATCGGACACACCATTGCGCTGTGGTGTTCCCGGTGTCAATCGTGAAAGTATTCCGCATTTCTTTAAATGCATGCCAAACTCATAACTCAGATATTCGCTCCGCGATCAGAACGCAGAAACTTGATCTTCTTGTTACGTTGATTTTCTACTTCACTTTGGAATTCCTTAAACTTCGAAAGTCTCGATTTATGTTTCATGAAATAGATATACCCATATCTACTCGATCATCTCGTGAAGGTTAGAACATAACGATAACCACCGCGCGAGGCTACACTCATTGGTCCGCACACATCGGTATGTATGATTTCCAATAAGTCCTAGCTCGCCTCCATAATACCAGAGAATGGAGTCTTCATTTTTCCCATTAGACATGCTTCGCATCTGTCAAGTGACTCAAAGTCAAGTGACTCAAGTAGTCCATCGGAATGGAGTTTCTTCATGCGTTTCACTCCAATATGACCAAGACGACAGTGCCACATATAAGTAGAATTATCATTCAATTTAATTCGCTTAGCATCAATGTTATGAACATGTGTATCACTATTATCGAGACTTAATAGAAATAAACCATTCTTCTCAGGCGCATGACCATAAAAGATATTATTCATAAAAATAGAACAACCATTATTCTCAGACTTAAATGAATAACCGTCTTGCATTAAACACGATCCAGATATAATGTTCATGCTCAACGCAGGCACCAAATAACAATTATTGACGTCTAAAACTAATCCCGATGGTAGATGTAGAGGAGCGTGCCGACAGCGATCACATCGACCTTGGATCCATTTCCAACGCGCATCGTCACTTCATCCCTCGATAGGCTTCGTTTATGCCGTAGTTCCTGTTTCGAGTTACAAATGTGAGCAACCGAAGCAGTATCAAATATCCAGGCACTAGTACGAGAACCAGTGAGATAAACATCTATAACATGTATATCAGATATACCTTTCTTCTTCTTGACAAGGCCGCTCTTCAGATCAGCCAAGTACTTGGGGCAATTCCGCTTCCAGTGCCCCTTCCCAAAGAATAGCAGTCAATATCAGGTTTAGGGCCACCCTTAGGCTTTCAGAGGAGCGGCAGCTTTCTTGCCGCCCTTCTTGAGGTCCTTCTAAGGTTTTCCCTGCTTCTTGAACTTGGTGGTCTTATTGACCATCAACACTTGGTGCTCTTTCTGTATCTCAATCTCAGCAGATTTTAGCATGTAGAAGAGTTTAGGTAACTCCTTATTCATGTTCTGCATATTGTAGTTCATCACGAAGTTCTTGTAACTTGGTGGCAGTGATTGGAGAACACGATGAATACCCAGCTGGTTGGGGATGATAATCCCCAAGTCACTGAGCTTCTTCACGTGTCCGGACATAGCGAACACGTGCTCACTAACGGAGCTGCCCTCTTCCATCATGCAGCCAAAGAACTGCTTCGAGGCCTCATAGCTCTCCACGCCGCATGAGTTTCAAAGATAACTTTGAGCTCATTAATCATATCACAGGGTCATGGTGCTCAAAACGCTTTTGGAGCTCTGCCTCTAGGCTGCATGGGATGGCACACTGAACTTGAGAGTACACTTTAGTCCGATTCTCGAAAGCATTCCTTTCTTCCTGGACACTGCAGGAGGTGGGGACCTAGCGGTGCATCAAGCACATATTGCAGATTTCCGCCATTGAGGAAGATCCTCACATGACGGAACCACGGTGAAGTTGCTACCATTGCTTTTAAGCTTTTCTTTCTCTAGGAACTGGTTAAAATTGATTGATGGGGACGCCATGATCTACAACATATATTTGCAATAGTTTAGACTAAGTTTATGACAAATTGAGTTCAAACTTTAATTCAACAAAATTAAAAACTAGGTGAACTCCCACTCAAAACAATATCCCTCGCATTGTCTTAGTGATCACACGAACCAAATCCACCACACCAAATCCGATCATCACGAACAAGATGTAATTTCAATGGCGAACACCCAAGTGTTCATCATATCAATCATATGACTCATGCTCTACCTTTCGGTATCCGTGTTCCGAGACCATGTCTGTACATGCTAGGCTCGTCAAGGCAAGCTTAGTACCCGCGTGTACAAAACTGACTTGTACTCGTTGTATGCACATGTAGAATCTATCACACCCGATCATCACGAGATGCTTCGAAACGACAAGTCTTAGCAACGGTGCATACTAAGGATGAACACTTTATTATCTTGATATTTAGTGAGAGGGATCATCTTATAATGCTACCGTCGCGATCTAAGCAATATAAGATGCATAAAAGGATTAACATCACATGCAATTCATATGTGATATGATATGGCCCTTTGTCTTTGCGCCTTTGATCTTCATCTCCAAAGCACGGACATGATCTCCATCATGAACGGGCATGATCTCCATCATCGTCGGCGTAGCACCAAGGTCAATGGCGCCGTCTTCATGATTGTCCTCCATGTAGCAACTATTACAACTACTTTGAAATACTACTCAACATGAAATTTAAAGACAACCATAAGGCTCCCGCCGGTTGCCACAATACAATAATGATCATCTCATACATATTCATCATCACATTATGGCCATATCACATCACCAAACCCTGCAAAAACAAGTTAGACGGTTCTAATTTGGTTTGCATATTTTACATGGTTTAGGGTTTTCGCATAAGATCCAATCTACCTACGAACATGAACCACAACGGTGATACTAATGTTGTCAATAGAAAGAGTAAGTTGGATCTTTACTATAGTAGGAGAGACGGACACCCGCAAAGCCACTTATGCAATACAAGTTGCATGTCGAGCGTGGAGCAAATCTCATGAACGCGGTCATGTAAAGTTTGCCCGAGCCGCTTCATCCCACTATGCCACAAAGATGCAAAGTACTCGAACTAAAGACAACAAAGCATCAACGCCCACAAACAATTGTGTTCTACTCGTGCAACCAATCTATGCATAGACCTGGCTCGATACCATGGGATTCGTAGCATAGAAAACAAAAATTTCCTACCGCAAGAACGAAACCAAGCCAAGATCTAATCTAGTAGACGGTAGCAACGAGAAGATGATGAGACTAACCCTCGAAGATTCGCAAAGCTTAACGAGATTAGATCTCGGGTGGATGTAGACGATCACTTGCCGCTTGCAAAACGCGTAGAAGATCTTGATCTCGACGGTGCCACAATCGGGCAGCACCTCCGTACTCGGTCACACGTTCGGGGTTGATGAAGACGACGTCCTTCTCCCCCAGCGGGCAGCGGAAGTAGTAGATCCTCCTCGAATCCCGGCAGCACGACGGCGTGGTGGCGGTGGTGGTGGAGAACTCCGGCAGGGCTTCGCCTAAGCGTATGCGGGAGTTGTGGTGGAGGAGGAGGCGGCTGGGTTGGGGAGGCGGCTAGGGTTTGGGCGTCGGCTTGGGGGGTGGCCAACTCGTGGTCTTGGGGTGGCCCCCTCCCTTGCCCCTCCTTATAGGTGGAAGCCCCAATCCTTGTCTCCCAAGTCTTCGAATAAGACCCCAACACCAAACCTACCTTTGGTGGGAAACCTACCTAAGGAGGGAGTCCTACTCAAGGTGGGACTCCCACCTTCCCATGAGGGGTGGCCGGCCACCTATGGTGAGCCCACCTGGGACTCCTTCCCTAGGGTTTGGCCGGCCATGGCTGTGGAGTCCCTCCGGGACTCCACCTTCCATAGTGCTTCTTCCGGACTTTTCTAGAACCTTCTAGAACCTTCCATAAATGCACCGATCATTTCCAAACTTGGAATATGACTTCCTATATATGAATCTCATTCTCCGGACTATTCCGGAACTCCTCGTGATGTCCTGGATCCTATCCGAGACTCCGAACAAAACTTCGAACTCCATTCCATATTCCATATCTACTCAAACGACATCAAACCTTAAGTGTGTCACCCTACGTTCGCGAACTATGCGGACATGGTTGAGACTTCTCTCCGACCAATAACCAATAGCGGGATCTGGAGATCCATAATGGCTCCCACATATTCAACGATGACTTAGTGATCGAATGAACCATTTACATACGATACCGATTCCCTTTGTCACGCGATATTTTACTTGTCCAAGGTTTGATCATCGGTATCTCTATACCTCGTTCAACCTCGTCTCATGATAAGTACTCTTTACTCGTACCGTGGTATGTAGTCTCTTATGAACCATTCATATGTTTGCAAACTAATCAGACGACATTCCACCGAGAGGGCCCAGAGTATATCTATCTGTCATCGGGATGGACAAATCCCACCGTTGATCCATATGCCTCAACTCATACTTTCCGGATACCTAATCCCACCTTTATAACCACCCATTTACGCAGTGGCGTTTGATGTAATCAAAGTACCCTTCCGGCATAAGTGATTTACATGATCTCATGGTCGAAAGGACTAGGTAACTATGTATCGAAAGCTTATAGCAAATGAACTTAATGACGTGATCTTATGCTACGTTTAATTGGGTGTGTCCATTACATCATTCACATAATGACATAACCTTGTTATTAATAACATCCAATGTTCATGATCATGAAACGATGATCATCTATTAATCAACAAGCTAGTTATACAAGAGGCTTACTAGGGACTTCTTGTTGTTTACATATCACACATGTATCAATGTTTCGGTTAATACAATTATAGCATGGTATATAAACATTTATCATAAACACAAAGATATATAATAACCAATTTATTATTGCCTCTTGGGCATATCTCCAACAACTTTGGTAAAAAAACATTAAGCAGGCATATTGGTCTATACTATTGAAGACGTGTCGCATCGGTTATTTTTGGTAGAAGAATAATTTCACCAAAATTGATGCGGAACAAATCCAATTGATCCATATGGGGCTCCCCGAAAAAATCTAATAAATCATGCTTGATAATATCCTAGAAAGACTCGTAAAATTTAGCCGGAAAAACCATCAGGACCTAGCGTCTTATTGTGCTCCATTTAAAAGACTGCTTTTCGTATCTCCTCCCCAGAATAAGGGGCTGAATATTCCCCAATTGTTCGTATATCCATGAATGAATCGAGGATTGCGGATATTCCTCAAAAGCAGAAGATAAAATCATGGGATTCGTCCAGAAGAAGAAGTCCGACTAAATGGCACAATGCCTTCAACAAAATAATAAAATCATTGACAAGGGATCTAAAAACACTGGTGGAATCTAAGTAACTTCCTCAAGTAAGTAGTCACGAGTACCATCAGATCTAAGAAACCAAACTTTTTTTCACAAATCCTCATGTTTCAGTCAGACTAGTTAAGAATTGGTCTGGATAATAAAGTACGATTTATAATCGATCTAATTAACCTAATCCCTGTGCTACGTGAACTCCAATCAAATCGGCCTCTTGTTGCTCCATTGTTCCTCCACGCCATATTCTTCGTCAACAGTGACAAACTTTCTTATTCAACTTATTATTGTTTACCATCCACCTATATTAACCCTGAAATATATCATGCATATGGGGTATGTTACTGTCTCCTCCTTTTTTCGAAAAAGAGGCATTGCCCACTTGCCCAGCCTCGATATCGAGTGATGCATGCAGCCTGTATTTCCTTATTTCAGCAGTTCATAAGTTTAGAGTAGATTACATCGTGGGTAGCATAGGGTCAATACATGTATCAACCATCTACAAAAGTGAAAACATGAAATAGCACTGCATTAGCATGTTGTGTTAATCTATGATCAGAACCCTAGCTGCCCTGGCTATATATGTTTGTGCAACCTTCTCTAGCCGGATGCACCCAGAATCGAGCTCATCTCGCTTGCCCATTGATGGGCCACGTACGGATCCAATTGGTAGCTAGCGGTATAAATGACATAAAAGAAGATTTTTTTTGTTCTGTAAAGATAAAATCATTCCGCACATTTCACATGGCCCATAGTAAAGCACAAACTCCAACTCAGATTTGTACTTTACCATTTTGAGCAACACCCGCTAGCCAATTATCAAAAAGATTTGTGATGTTCTTAGGGGAATAATACTGAAATACATATGAACAATACGCCAATTCTAGTGGGCATTCAATAAACAAGTGTTGAATTGATTCATCTTGATTACAAAAGCATTCAAATACCATGTTGTAGTGACCAATAACAGACATCAATATTGACCACCGCCATTGACAACAGAAGTAATGCAAGAAATATTCTCCAAAACCAAAGCCTTTGGGAATGGGAACGGTGCGCAAGCGCCATTCATTCCAGATCCAACCGGTAAAGATCAGATCACGTGATTTCACCCAGAAGATAAAGTCTCGGCATACAATGACTTCAATAAGAGAACAACGTGTGAACAACGGTTATTGTGAGGTACATCCAAGGAAAGTCAGAGCGAGGGCATGGAGGTGTGGAGATGGAGACACGGTACTCAAGAGAACCACATAACTGAAGTCACCTTGGGTAGACACCTCCACTCGCCAAATAAGTCGTTGGAATCCATATTGGTACCCACGCGCCATGGACAAGGGGTCTGAAAACACAGGTCGAATCTAAGAAACTTTCTTAAGTAAGTAGTCACAATTACCACAAGATCTAAGAAACTGAACTTATTGATTTTTTTTCATACAAATCCATGCTGTTTTAATCAGATTAATTAAGAATTGGCTTGGATAAGAATACAATATTTGTAACTAATCCAATTAACCTAATCCATGGGCTACTTCAATTCTGATGAAATCGGCCTCGTGTTACTCCGTTGCTCCTCCACGCCATATTCTTCGTCAATACTGGCAAACTTTCTTATTCAACTTATTCTTGTTTACCATCCCATATATTGATCCCGAAACCTGTCATGCCTATGGGGTAAATCTACATATATATGTTTTAAGGGTTGTTCCTTAGTAAATATATCTTTAAATTTGGGTCCCCTTGCTGCATGTACAAAGGGTTGTGAAGAGTTTTTGATCAGTTGGTGGTCAAATTGACTTCACACTAGATTGATGGCGTGGAGTAAAATCCATATTTACTAGTTTGATAGGACGGCTAGACAAGTGCATATATGCCATAGAAGGCATTCCATATTAGATAGGTAAGACAACCGAGATGCTTTAATGCTTTGAAGCAATATTTATATGATTATTGACAAGGAGCCATGGCAGATCATCCTGAGATCCACTCTCCCCTTCGATCTTAATCCTCTAAAGCATATCTCCTAAATACCCAGAATCTAGAAATAGCAGCATGCATGATCATCAAATTATTTTCATGAACTCCATGGATGTCTCTACCTCAATAACAAGGAACTGAAACATGTCAATATATTTCATTTATTAGATAGTGGAAAACATACAGCATCACGATACTATGACATCAATCCGACAAGCAACTATCTTGTCACGATACACAAGGAAAAAAGATCACGTCTCACAAGCACGCATACATGCCATTTATTCTATATACTATTACATATTAACTTTCTCATAGGTGGAAACACCTACAAAAGAAGTTAGTAGTTGTTGTTCTCCCAGAACTGAGATTGGAGCCAATGGATCAGATCCTTCTCCACCTGAAACGCCCTGGCCAAAACATCATCTGAAATCGGTGGCTTTGATCCAAAGACTGCATTGGCAATACTAATAACCCCAGGGTTTTGGCTGCTGAGTGATGACAACGCAGCTGCCGGCTTGTCATGCGCAAGGTTCATTTGGAAGTGGATCATTGCCTTTGGGAACACGAATACATCACCCTTCTTAACCACCTTGGAGAAGAGCCTGTTTGGATTGGACGTGACAAATCCAAGGTATAGTGTTCCCTCAAGAACGGTGAGGAGCTCGGTGGCACGTGGGTGTATGTGTGGTGTGTTCACGCCCAATGGTCCATAGTCGATGCGTGCCAGCGAGATGCCGAGGGTGTTAAGGCCGGGAAAATTTATGACATTGATGTTGGTGACGTTGGAGCCAACCTTGCTCTTCATGGTATCCCTGGGTTGGTCAAGCATGGCTGCATTGAAGAAGTCGTCTGGGTTGACGGCCATTGGGTCCTTGCAAGGGAACCCATTTACTTGCACTGCACAGATAGACGAGGTAACGCAAAGCTCAGAAAATAGTAGGTAATATTTGATGTTAGTATCAGGATAGCTAGAAAAACACACAAAACTTAATTTAGATGTGATCACCAATATACTGCAATAAAATTACTAAATCACTAGAGCTAGTTCAAGACATAAATATATACACACAATAGATATATATATACATACCAGGTGATTTCATGTCGGCGACACAGAAATCTTGGAGAGGGCTAGGATCATAGGCAGTGGCCTGCCATGAAACCAGCGCAAGAAGGACGGCGAGGAGAAACAAGGAGGAAGAAGATGCCATTGCGAGATGGTTTATCCCTGAGCATGGATATATGCTCGTATATATAGCCGCAGATGGCTGCCTCAAGATAACACAATGAAGCAAAGTGTGGTGACGTGACCGAACTATATCATGTGAGCAAACAGGACATATTGTCAACTTGCTAAGCACGAGAAGAAATGTTCAACGCAGTTGAAACAGTCATTGCTATGTGCTAGAACTTGATTGGCTGTTCAAGATCACAAACTTATCTGCTCCACCAAGTAAACCCTACGTGTGCATGCGCTTAAATATTTCGCACGACCGAGTGAGTACGTAGTATGCAAAAGGTGGCCGACCATCCTGCTGATTTTTCTCCTGTTTTTAAGGTTTCGAGGACAGATGATCCGGCTGCCCGGTGGTATCTAGCCCGTGCTCATCTTCACAGAAAATGTGCATGACAATGTCAGCTCTGAATTAATTCTCTTCTCCACAATGTAATATATCCTCATGTGCATAACAATGCCAGCTCTGAGTTCTCTTCTTCACAATGTAATATTATCTCGTTTCCATTTGTAAATGTACGAGATTTTAGACTAAAAGATGCACAATACATGGTTTTGAACACATAATCTTGATTCTTGACCCATTTTTACATGAATATGATAGTGCGGGATTATGAAGCTATGATATTCCAAGAATAGTTCTCATGACCCTTATATAGCATTTGGGTGAACAATCCGAGTTTATGGGTGGACTAAATAAGGTACATCAGGTCGCATGAACATCAAAGAGCTATGATTCGAGCATTCGACCCACTAGATCACAAACACAACATGTTCTCTTTTTGTTCAAAAATGATAATTGTAGTATAACCCTTGCCTCTGCATCGGTTGGTGCAGACAACATGCTCCCTAGCATTGGTTGCATCAGTAGTTGAGGATAGAGATGGACTCGTGCATGGCCTTACATGTGCATATGCCACTAGTAGAAAACATGGCTTATATTTGGAGCTGCAAAGAGCATTAGCACCGGTTGTGCTACGAACTCACACTAAAGGGTGCATTACCACCGGTTCAAGCGGCCAGGACGTCGCAGGAGGCTCACAGGGTTTTAGCACCGGTTCTTACCATGGTTCGTGGCTCAAACCGGTGCTAAAGGGTGCTCAGCTCGTTTATTGCATGCATAATTATACTCACTATATTATGCAGACTGAAGATCCGCGAATGCCGAAAAGGACGAATCTATGACATTGGGTTCATTGACCCATATACCGTGAATGAGTATAGCCTCCACCACCATGCCAAGGACACGGATGATAACTTGGTATGGGCGTTAAGGAGACAAGAAACCAAAAGGGGATTACTATTTCCTTACAATTTCTAGTGAGTGTTACTATCTTGTACACATTCAATCTATTTCGTTTACTCGATGTTAAGTGTAATTGATGAGTTATGCGTGCTTGCAGGTTTTACTTTATTCTGCTAATCACTGAACCTGACCAAGGACTAGTAAAAGTCATGGACTCGAAACATAAATCCATTCAGGCGTGGGGGGCGCATGGATGATATGCTCCAGAGGTAATTTTAATCATTATGGCACTATATCGGTAACTTTTGGGTTTTTTCCTGATATCAAGTAATTCATAACTCTTTTATTCATTTTCTTTGCCGGGCAAAGCTTGGAAACGGTTCACCAAGAAGACTCTGGGTGAGTGGAAAAAGGAGCTTCGATTTAAGCAAATACTGGTAAGTACTACTAGCTAGGTCCGCGCATCTCTTTGATTCTAGTTTCAATACCATTATCATCCTTAAATATTATTTTAATTGAACTATGTTCTCGTAAAGTGCTTGACGCAAAAAGACGGAAATAATTTATGTGGATTCTAGGTTTGTGGGTTTATTCGCCAGACGACCTGCGAGACGGGGAGAATTTTAGAAAAACTTCAAGTACGTAAACAATATTCATAATTTTATTTTATCACCATCAATTGTGTCGTGTTTCATTCAGATATATTGACCCCCTTCTTTAAATTAGATCGAACGGTTGCGGGGCGGTCTTCTAGCAACCGAGCGTGTACGAGAAATTCAAGAAGAATTGCGGGATTCTTACTTGACGAAGTCATAGAACCAACCGAAGAATTCCATCAGCAAATCAATTTTAGACAATAGGGATCGTAATAGAAATTATATTGTAAATATGCATGAACATGTACCATTACGTAATATGTTTGACCAAGCACGATAAAAGAGGTCACTTCGATCTCTATATTGATAACGATGCTGTGTAATATAATGGATTCGCAAGACTTTGCCGCGGCATCATTTTAGGGTATTTTCCTGCTGCGATTGCGTTGCACCTGTTGGTCAACCGGTGCAAAAACCCCTGACGAGTCAGTGTTAATGCCCCGTTTTCTACAAGTGTACTTGACCGACGTTACTATATGTTTACGACGACCTGGTAGCAGTCATTGATCATTTTCATGTTCCATGGTAAAGAAATACTGTAGTATATATCAAACAACACACAAAGCTTTTGCATGATCAAAAATCATCAATATTAACTATCGGTTCACTCGTGTACGAATCAATTTTAGCATACTTAGTTTTTAAATTACAAAAAAAATGATTTACAAAAATGCCCAAGTATGAGTATTATTCTGCAAGTACCATGCAGTGCATAAATTTTTTTTGAAGGGTTTGTAGGATTCCACCTAAGGCTGATTAATTACCATAGATATATTCAATTTACGTTTTTGTGATAGCCTACCAGTAGACACTTTGTTTAAGATTGCACTGACGACTGCATGCATCCATGGATTTGCGTGCAAGTATATGTAACCACTACTAGAAAAATATTATGGCCTGGTCAGTGATCTTTCATAACGATTATGAGAATATATATTTACCTGGTGGTTGTGTTTAGGTGCACAATTAAGCAAGATTATCATAAGTTCTGATCCGTGACATGTATGCCATGGTTTATAAACCGACACGTAATTAAAAAAAGGAGTATGATCTTGAATTTAATTAATAAAATATAAATTATGTGCATAAAAATTATAGCATTGAAAACATTTTTTTGTTGACCGAGTTTATGGTTAGCATTTTTATTAGACTATATGTCACCTAATACACAGATACGGAGTATAGCACTAAATGATCGGGGGCGCCCAACCCGCGGGCCTCTGTCACGCTGCACTATATAAAGAGGTGGGGGTTGGTGGCACGCAACACGAGGTTCGTCGCGTGCCGCACACCCCACCGACACACCCTACCGATCTAGGGCTTGCGGGAAGCACCGCCACCACCACCTCGCCCACTCCCTACCGTCGCCGCCGCCCTTCACCATGGCCGGTCGACGGGATCTTCGAGCCAAGGAGAAGGTACCCCTTCCCCTCTCTCATCTCTCTGTCCTCTCTTAGTTTTAATAGATAGAGGCAAATAGATTCATTATATAGATTATACTACCGATTATATCCAGCCTAGTTGATCGATAGTTTTAACAACAACATGATCATTTGTATGATAACTAGGATCCTCTTGTCGAGCAAAATCTGTGATGCACTCTTGTGCAACTGTAAATGATTTTGCGCATCATCTGTATTTTTTTTTACTTATAGTAAAACTATTTATCTATTGGATCTATATGCTAAACTATTTATATAAGTAATTTTAGTACTAGATCATTTAGAAACATTGTTGATTTTTTATTAAAAAAAAACTGAAAAAACTAGCCAGATCCACAGGGGCGCCGCCCCGAAAACAGGAAACCCTCATCGGCGACGCCAATTCGGTCTGGACTCCAACAATTGTTTTTCACCGGCTACTCGCCTCTCCTGCAGGCAGGGGACGGCGACTGCCATTGCGCGCCATGGACAGCCTCTCCCTCTCTAGCGGCCATGGACGAAACCCCAACCCAGACCAGGTAATCAAGACCACCCCGAAAACATGAGATGACTACTCCAGCAAATCACAGGATGCACACGCGATAGTTCCATTCATAAGCAAATCACAAGATCCACAAGGTAGGTAGATACACATAGGTCTCGATCACTACAGGCGAATGCCAAATAGGTTTTGCATCACAGGAGAAAACAGTCACATACAGATCATCAGGTCTGGCCACGACGAACAAGAACACGGGACAGGTGCAAGCGAGCGATAACTAGGATACAAGATTGCACCGCATATGGAAGTACTACTAGGACAAACATCACAACCCAAGCAATATGACGCTGCTGGTGGCTGCCGGCGATCAGAGGAAGGTCCAGTTGACGAACATGAAGGCGAGGCAGTGCGGGGCGCCAGAGACGTCGTCGCTCAGCACCTTCCACGCCACAGCCTGATCATAGGACGCCTGCCGCCCCATGCTGGACTTGCACACGCCACCCGGCAGGTACGCGAAACCCTGGAACCACACATATACAGGAACTTCGATCAGTCGGCTGAACTAGGAGATCCATGGCCTTAGGTTCAGTCATTGCTGCTGGTTTAGGTTAGCTAGTTACCTGCTGCATGACCTTGGCAAACTCCGAGCACAGCGCTTTGCGCCCCTCCTCGTCCAGGATCGCCTCCAGCGAGATGTCTTGCAGGTTCACCAGCGTCGTTTCCAGCATGTCCAGGGCCGCATTGTTGCCAAAGGTGAACATGGGAGCAGGCTGCCAATAGCACAAGTTACCCTTGTTAGGTAGTGGTTTCAGGACAGGCTTTATTTTACAGCAGCACAGCCAGTTAATTTGGTGAAACAAGACAGTGAAATGAGCAGCACACTAACTGACCTTCAGAGAACAGCAGAGTATGGCGTCGCTGTGGTTCCACAACAGCTTCAGGGGAGAGTCTGCGTCTTCAGTGTCCGACCAGCGGATCTCTTCTCCAGTGTGAGCCCTGGAAGGTTTTGACAGTGTTAACAGCTTCAGAAATAATTACTCATGGGCAACTCAGGATACATGATTTTAGGATAGGCAATGTGCCGAGCTGTGTAGATGGTTTTTCTGACCTGTAGCTCCTGCCAATCCAGCTTGCAAGTGTAATCGCCTCGGGAGAGCCAGGAGGGTGCTTCATTTGGATCTGTGCGCCGAGGCGAGATGGAGCTATCGCCATGGCCACCCTCTGCACCGATGCCATCACGGCCCTTACGTACTGCCTGGCCATCGCCGCCACATTCTCACGGAGGTGGTTCTCGAATGAGAATTGGAAGGCAATGGTGAGGACCGATCTCGTGTTGGCGGCGTCACTTGAACCACGCAGAGCTCCAGCTGACCCAACCTCTAGGGAAGAGGCGAGGTCAAGCGTGCGTGTGGCAGATGGCATGTCCTGCAGTTGAATGCATAATGAACCAGTTAGCGTGGCAAGAAAAAAAAACACCAAAACATACGCTATATAGCTGCGTTGAGCATATAAGCACTAACCGTCTTCGTGTCCAGTGGTATCACGCGGAAGCCTGAGGGTAGCAGAGGTGCGTCATCAGCAAAAGATTCATCAATAGGTGCAAAAACGAGCTGTGCGCATGCGCCTGAAGCATTCTCATCAACCCCGCTGCATAGCTGCAGTAGCAAATCATGCCAGCCCATCAGGATACCACAAGCATAAAACAGGCAACCTAAAGATATAAACCAGAAAACACCTTACCTGCAGAAGGTACATATCTCGCGCAAGAAGCACCTCATCGTGGCTAAAACCATGTCCTTCCAGCCTAAGGACCTCAAGGAACTACAAATTTAAAAAATTATAAGATTGATGCGCTGACAATGGCGATACATCATGATGAGATAACTGAAGGTTAAGAATTAACTCTTTACCTCTTCATGCTCTAAGGTGTGGGCAAGGGGCAGTATAACTGGAGTTCCCATGAACCCACCAGCCCTTAAACCAGGAACTGCATACGGGCCTGCCCTCAAAGAAGCAGCTGAATAAGCGTCAACACCAGGATCAGCCCATTCCGAGCGATGCTCCCTCAGAAATCGCACAAGTAAAGCAGGCGGGACATCCTACATTATCAAAAAGTAAACTTGGTTAACTTTTTCATGACAGGAAAATTAATTTTGGTGATGTGGAACAAACAAAATTACTGTATTTAGTATAGGAACAACAAACGAAACGAGACTAAATATACACCTGCAGAAGCATTGATGCCTTTGCACACAGGATGCCACCCCCGATAGCAGAAAAGAGCGGGGACGGGCTGAGATGGGATCCAACAAGCTTGTTTGGGGACGAGTTAACTGTGATGGTAATATCCTCAGCGCCATCACTGCTCAGCAAGGACCACCCATCATCCGGAAATCCATTTAAAGCATCATTGAAGCCTCTGCAAAGTAGTGACTCGAGTTTAGAGGTGTGGTACACACATGCATGCAATATCAGAAGATGGGCGGCAAATGGCTTATAAGACCACAGGAACATTCAAATGATACAAACCTGCTGAGTCTTTGGCTGAAGGTTCTGAGAACTGCAGGCTGCCGGCCAGCTCCATACGGGATTTCACCACTTGATTCATGAGCGATTTGCCTGATGTGTCGCAGTGCCTGTACACAAAGAACAATCACATGTCATGCATCAATCAAATTACGGATTCAGTGTCACTACAGATGGCCAATAAATTATTATCAACAATGTAATGGAAGGGCATATATACCGCAATAGTCATCTTCTGCGCAAGAATCTTGGGAGACTCGTAGAGCGGTCGAAGGACCTCAGGCACACTCCAGGCCTACAGAGTACAAAAAATTTATAAGATGCATGTCTACCAAAAGTATTCAAGTGATAACCAATGGTATGAAAACCTTTGTTGCTACTTACATCCAAATCAACATGATCCACAATGTGGATCATGGAGCCACCTCCCTCGCATGGTCGAATCAGATAACCACTAGGGAGCACCTCAGCTCTGATAAAATTTGGAGTAGTAGGCCCAGATGGACCGCCTGTGGACTGAGTCAGTGACCTCTCACAGATCTGCAGAACAAGAACAGCATCATAATTTGAGCAACAATGCATGGTACTTCCTGCGGAACAGATAAGTACAATTTATTACAGAATCATTACACTACACTACTACAGTGGTAAGTCACAATAACACTGTTCGTCCAAACAGATTGAGCCCAATCAGAACATGACAAAGACCAGCAACAAACAACGATGACATGAGGGTAGAATTACAGCCTGTAAGTAAAGATCAAATTAATACCACAAGGCTGCCATCTTCCAGGCAGCTGGTGTAGCGGAGTGTCCAGAAGTCGCGTGGTGCCGCCAGAGTTGTCGGTGCGTAAGTCTAAGGAATTAAAATGAGAATGATCATCATCAAAACCAACAGATGAACTAGTACAGCAACAAGAACATGAAACCTGCAGCTCATTGGTGAGCAAACACACACCTGCATGTAGATTAGCTCGATAGTTCCACCGTTACCCGTGGGGAAAACATGGAGGATTTCAACGCAACGACAGTCACGATACCAAGATGGACGATCCTTGAGGATCTCCGCAACCTTTGTGGGCTCAAGGCTCACAAGACCGCAAGCTCGGGCTGCTACGCCAATACAATTGTGCGAAACAGCGATGATTCCAATGGAATCCGGACCAGGCTGCAATCAAGTGCCAGTTCAAGGTGGTTAGAACCAGCAAGCTAGAAAAAATCAACTCGTTCTGCAGTATTGCACAATGATTTTATGTATTACCTTCATCCCAACCATTTGCACCCATTCGACAGCAGTCCCTGTCGCCTTGGACAGGAACTCTGCCATGGTTTCCTCAGCGATAGCGAGGAGACTGCACGAAAAAAAACAGCATCTCAGCAAACTTGCACAGATCAAACATATGTTACCAGAAAAAGGAGACTAGGCATTGCACTTACCCAGCTGGGTTGTTCGCATCCCTTTGTGGACGCGGCACAATGGCGTTTTGCTGCTGATGGTGCTGACCACTCGTCACCACGGAGTCGCAGCTCGTGTCCGTGGTGGCCGCCGAAGCCTGAAGAAAATTATAAGATGTTACCAAAAGAACAACAATATGACAATACATTGAATCGACAGAGTCTACAACACAACATGAACCCATCTACATTGAACAGGTCCACCATATGGCATCTATAAGCAGGGCAGGGAGCTCACATTGTGGATATGAGTCTTGAGACTCTTGGTCGCCGCCTCCTTCTCGAAGATGAGGCGCGACAACTGCTTCTGCAGCCGGTCATTCTCCTCCATCAGCAGCTTGTTCATCGCAGTCAGCTTCCGGTTCACCGTCTGCATGCGGGAGGACTCCTTGCGCTGCTTCTCCCGGCACCTACCAATCACAAGAAAAAGGCACACACACTTCAGCACTTCAGTCAGTGGCATGCGCACCTAGATACTAAACTACTGAAATGATAGTAGTGGCCTCTAGCTGACACGGTAGTATTATTTCTTGTTATCAGGCAGAGGCAAAATCAGAAATATTCCTTGAGGTAATGGCATAAGGGGGGGGGGGGGGGGATCAAAAAAACAGGGCAAAAAAAGCCCTTTGCAAAAGAGACAAATGGCTAATACTACTACGCAAATGGAACAGATACATGTGAATCATTGCCTAACTGAAAGTGATGTGTGTGCCTGAATCTGTGAAAGTGCAGACTAGATTTCAACACATTGCACTGTGCAAAAGATTCCTGGATCATATTATTTCCCCTTTATGGGTACAAGTATGCTAGCAAACCACCAAGAAGGGCTGTTCTTCCACAGAGTTACTAACAGCAGTAGAGAAACGCTGCATTACTTTGTACTATGAATCTACCGAAGATTGACAAAGAAAGCAAATAAAGTAACCTTGGAGATGAAACTAAAATAGGACAGTAAACAAGAACGGCAGAACAAGACAGTGGGGAAAAGACAGGCCTTGTATGGAATGGCAAGCTTGCACAGGAAACAGAGAAATCAGCAAGGGAATATTTGTTGGAGAAAATTATATTTAAATAAAGTCCAGATTTGGGAGTGGTACTTGGCCCAAATTTTCCCATATAAATACACTAGACTTCTGATGTTGGTGTGCAAGTACATCCAGGTTGTTTGACTACAAAATCCACAGATGTCAAAGAACAGTGAGAGATGCAGAGCCCCAAACCAGTGTGGAAAGTTTGTGAAAATCATTGTAGAATACTAGAATGAAGCGAGCTCAAATCAAGAACAGATTCAAGCAGAACAGGCAAAGGCCCTGCCTCCTTTGGAGTGAGCCACATTTGCAGAGTTTTTTTTTCAGAGTTTTATACAAAAACGGAAGATTTCACCAATAAACTGTGGAAACACTACCAAAAGAATATCTTAAGTAGACTGGAAACCGCACAAAGCTTTGGCTCCGTCCCGCAAGAATATCACAGGAAACCCATGGCATTACCGAAAACCAACTCGGAAGAAAATTCCCCAAGAACATGCAGATAAATGTAGCAATCTCCACGAAAGAAGCGGGAAAGACGTCTGCTTCCCACCTACATTCCCCGCAAAAAAAAACGAGACTTGACCAGATCGGAGAGACTGGGAGAGAGAGCGAGAGGGACCTGCGGTTCTGGAACCAGACTTTGATCTGCTTGGGCTCGATGTTGGAGAGGATGGGGCAGTCCCTGATGATCTGCTGGCGGCGGAGGGAGGTGGGCTTGGGGCAGTCGTTGTAGACGCGCTCCAGCGCCTCCACCTGCTCGGGGGTGTAGCGCACGTACTTGCCCGTGTCCACCTGCGGCGCCGCCGCCCCACAACCCGGCGAGAGCCTCGCCATCCCGGCGCCGCTGTCGGTCGGTGCTGCTGCTAGGAAACGAAGGCGAGGAGAAGGAGGAGGGGAAGGAGGCCAAGGACGCTGGCGCGTCATGGCCTGCGAGCTCCGCTGGCCATGGCGTGCGTCTGCTTTGCGGTTCTTGGGGAGAGTGGTTGGTGTTGGAAGAGGAGAGCACGCCGCCTGGGCTGGTTTTAATACTGCAGTCTCTCAGTAGGCAGTAGCCCAGCTAGTAAGGAGTGACTCCTCTCTCTCTCTACAGACACACCATCTCTCTCTCGTTTTGAGACGTCTCTCTCTGCTCACTTTTGTCTAGAGTTTTTAACATTTGAATTGAATGTGACATTTCCTTTTCTGATTTTCTCTTTTTTTTATTTTTCATAATGCCTCTTAAATCGATTTTCTTGCAAAGAATGAGTGTCACATTATTATGTAAGTAATAGGTATCTCTAAAATTCAAGTTTGAAATCAGGGCTCCAAACAGTGCACAAAACAGAGAGAGAGGTTTTGGTCTGGTTCAGTAGATAAGCAGATACACCTTTAAACATTGCAAAGTTCCAGTGTCACACAAGGATTCTCTAGGAATGACTACCCACAAAAAAGATTCTTTAGGCATGCATGGGGCAGGAGGCAGTAGTTTTTTTTGGGTGGCATGAACTTTTTAGAAACCCGTGTGAATGTTTGTATTCAACCTCCAAGTTTCTATTCTTTCCAAGAGTGTAGCTTTTTTACTTACTCTTTACCTGCTATTGGTCTGAATAAAAAACAATTTTAAACACAACGGTGGAGCTGCCTCACTATTTCAAATTTACTCGGCTCAATTCAGTCCTAGCAGTCTACATGCGATTTTGATTTCTTTTTGTGGAACAATTTTCCAGTTCTCAAAATTGACAGAGCACATTAGCAAAGGTCTATCATACAAAAAAAAGAAATAAGTTTAGGTTCAATTACAGGAATTTTGGCAGTGGTGGAATGAAGGAAGTGGGTCAGTGAGTGAGCCCATGAAAAGAAATGATGCAGTCTGGCCTTTCCGCCCAAGAAAAAAGCCTTTTGTGCTCCGTTATTAATACTGTTCCTCCTGCAAATCCAAACAGTCAAAGCTACTGCGCCATTGGTGCAGACCTTCTCTGATCTTCTGCGGTCACCACCCAGTAGGCTCAAATACGGAGAAAAATATGCAGAGGTGAGGGAGGCTGCACAGGAGATCCATGGTGTAGGTTCGGCCCTGGGTGGCGCTAGGCCCGTGCACTGAGGGCCGCTCGCGTTGACTGGTCTGCGGCCGTACGATGGGTCTTGGTGCTGGTGATCGCCCTTTGTTTCCTCCCGTGTCTTTTCCACCGTTTCTTTTTTTTTTGGTATCGAAAGCATAATTCCTGACTGTCATGTCTATTTCTTCGACACATGTCTGGTTTAGCGCAGGTACAACAATTGAAAAGCGCTTATCTCCCAAAAACAGCGTCAGAAAGTAGTTTGATGTCTGCAAACACGTAGAACGTGTGTAGCTAGTTTTAAAAGTGCGAATGTAGAATCACGGTGGAGCTATTTGATGAAGTTTTAGTTGTTTCTTGCTATCTTTATTTACATGTACCTATTCTTGATCCAAACCAAAGAGAAATAAGTGTCGTTTTCCAGCAAAAAAAAAGAAATAAGTGTCGTTGATTGAATTGCGAATAGAGAGACGGTAAACAAAGCATGAAGAGGCAAGATGAGCAATGTAAAGTACCCGAAACTTTATAGGTGTAAAACGTTCTCGGTAAGTTGCGGATTCACCACAAGCATAAATACTATTTAATTATAATATTATGAAACTTTTGCAGTATGTGTCTACGGATGGATCCACATAAAGGCACACTTAGTAGTATTAACAAACACCCTTCATAACCACCGCTAGTCTTCCAAGATATTTGGAGTCCTAAGGGCATGTACAACGTAGGCGCTTCGGTGCGGGCGCTAGGATTAGAAACCAGCCCGATCGATAGTTGCGACATCAAATCCTGGCATCTAGTCAAGCAGCGGCGCGAAACTTTGAGGCCGAAGCTTAGCTTTTTTGTTCACAACCAAGGAAAGTGGCCCTGGAAGGGATACCATTTTAGCCTCTCACCTAAGCGCTCTCTGTTGCAAGAACGGTCTCCTATTTGCTTTATCATCTCAATCCTTTTATTTTTATGTACTTAAGCGTCTAAACATGCGCTCCCATTGTACATGCCCTAAGTAATTAAGGCTTGCCCCATTGTTGTGCACATTAACTCCTAGATCTCGCTTCCCCCGTTAATACATAGTAGGTGGAGGCGACGGATGTTGTCACATAGTTAACGTACATGTTTCTCCAACTACATACAACAATGATTTTCTCTAATGTCCTAAAAGCAAATATTACATGGTGCATGACACACAATATCGTTGGAGAACACTAATACACACATATTGCAAAAGAAGATAACACAAATCTTTATTTCAGATCATAATATTGCTAGGGTTTCTCCATCTTCCAAGAGGAGAAGGTGTTGTTCAAACATGGAGGCTAATAATATCATAATGAATATATGAATGGGGTGCGGGGGATTAAATGGATACAAGTGCAAATCCTCACTAGGGTTTGGAATTACAGTAAGATGAATGGAGATGATGATGATGATCGATGTGCAAAGGCACTAGTCCAAGCAGCGCTGGTGTAACATCCCATGAATCGGCGTTACAAAAAGAGGGGAAACTGATGTACGCATTGCATTCATGCATAAAAAATCCAAGGATTTTTTTGCGCTTTCAAATAAAACTTGTCACATTGACTGAAGTTCCACTTGAGTTGATGGAATTGAAGTAGATCATAAAGACAAGTGCTATAAACTTCCATGTGATCTTTGCTAAAATCTATTTTGGGTAAAAGTGATTTGATCTATGGGTTAGATCAAATGGCACGTGAATTAAAATAATGGCCCATTATTTAAGAATTGAACTCTAAATTATTAACACTCAAAAGTTTAGTAACTACATTTGTTTATAATTTAATTCACTTCTAAACTTATTACCAAATATGGTAAACCACAAGGTTTAAAGTGCATAATAGCCACAAATTCTTGATTGAATCATAACTTATTAAATATGTGATCATAAAACTAAATTTATTTACATTACGAATTATAGTTCAAACTATTTGAATAAAATTAATTACGAGTATTTTGAAACTCATATGATCATGCCTAGGTGAAATCAAGAACAACCATCCAAAAGTTATGAATAACCTTCAATTTTTACATTTTGACCACAATTATAAGATAAAGCCAATCATATATGATATGGTGTACTATCCACAAGTATAAAACCATCCACAAGATATTTAGTAACAAATGCCACTTGGATGCCAAAAACTAAAGGATAATGATAAGGCCACCTAGGATGGAAATATCTACATAGCTTGCATCCTAAGCTATGCCACCTCATGCTTAAAGAATTGCTATGGATGAGAGCATAACAACCAACCACTTTACTCATCAAAAGAGTCACCCACCTATGTGTCATGATATTACAGCTTGCTCAAGCCTATAAAAGGACCCTCCCATACCCTCCATTTGATCATCTAGTACCATGGTACAAGCTAACCAAAGAATTGAGCCATTCCATACATTAGATGAAACCAAGATGAAGCAGCTAGGAGATGGAGGCATACCACAAGATGTAGGTTTATCGGAATTCCTGAAGAACAAGGTACAGAAGATAGCAAGGTAGAATTCTTAGGAAGACCACATATTTAGATTCATCATTCCTTGAGTAGAACCCTAGATTATAATCCAAGTCCTTGTGGAGTGAGAGGGGTAATTGGTATAACCATAGCCAAATACTTCTAGTGATACTTTAGGAATCCCATACCATGATCATCACCACTTGTTAATGATCGTAAAACCAAGAACTAAAACTAAGAAGCTATTATGAATAATTTGATCATGTATAATGCATGCTCAAGCCCTGGATAAATAGAAGGATAAGTTAAACCTAGTATAATAAGCAGATATCATCCATCACATATAATCATAGGGAGATCACTAGTAAGCAACCCTAGAGCTATATCTCAATCCTAACTTGTGAATCACTTGGTGATTATAAGTAGAACATTAGAACCAAACCCCATCTCTAACCTATGATTCAATTAATAAACATAAGAAAACACTAGTGCCAAACCCTATAGTTAAATCCATGTGGTGTGGACAACCACTCATCCTTACAACCAAGGGAAACTATGATGAGAATGGTATCCACTCTAGATATTTACATTCTAAGTTAAATATAATAAAAGTGCTAATATTGGAAAGAGTTCTAACATAATTTTCAACTCTTTATCAAATATGTGAGCACATGAAATAATATGCAAGTGACCACATTCTCAAATAAGAAATCAAGTAATAAAGTTAGCCCTAAATTCATTCCTCACAAAAGGAATACAAGAAAAATACCCTTATAGGAAATTGTATAACTCTTAGAACATATCCTTAGAGCCCACAAAGAAGGTGAACATTAATTGTCACTATTAAGATACTTAGTTGAAAACCTAGCCATATTTAAAACACAAGTGAACAACCAATATGTTTGTGAAAAAAATTTGATCCACGTGCAAGAAACCTCGCATCAATGGAGCAGCTAAGGGCCTGCAGGCAAAAGTATGATGAGCCAATGAGGATGTATATCCAGAGATCCAACATTATAAAAAATTCGGCAGAGAACATATCTGATGAAAGAGCAATAGATGCGTTTGTTGCAGGGATCCAAAGAAAGGACTTAATCGAGGAATTGGGAAGGTCTAACCCGAAAACAATAGCAGTGCTCATGGAGATAGCGAATCGTTGGGCAAATGGCGAAGATGTTGTCCAAAACAAACGGCACAGGTCACCCGACGAAGACCGCAATAGAAATAACAACCAGAATAGGCAACGTTTCTCTCGACAGTTCTCAGACCATGATGGCCCCGGCCAAGTAGCGGCTGGTTTTCGAGGAAATAGTGGAGGAAATCATCGAGATGACTATTAGAGGAGTAACGAGCAGCGCAGTGATTATAGGGATGCTCAGAGTTCTAGCAGGCAAAATAATCGGCCGAGGTTCCAAAGGCCATATATATCACCCGAAGATCTTTTGAATGGACCATGCCAGATGTACTTCTTTCTCGATAATACTGGCAAAAGATAGTCGGGTCATCTTCAGAAGGACTGCCGAACTTTCCAAGCATTGCATAGATACGCGGGACATGCTAATGCATAGGCAGCAAGCAGGGGGACCCCCAGGGGCCAAGGAGTGAGATTCACCTTCCACCTCCACCCACAATTACCGACGAGAATCGACATCAGTTGCAATTGGCTGCAACCCCAGCCAACAACGGTCCTTTATTGACACAATGGGAGCAGTGTCAATGATTCAGAAGGGCAGATGATGAGGACATACCTACCACACTACTACCTCTGTCATTACCAAATGAAGATGAAGCTGCTGTGAAGCTCAAGTCCAATGAAGTTCGGATTGGACCTATTACAAGGGCTCGTGCGAAGCTACTTAAACAACAGGTGAACTTGTTCCTAAAAGATACTTTGATTGATGAGAACTTTATACTTCCTAAGTCTTGTTACTTGTGTATCATCAGGTATGAAGAGGAGACGAGCATCGCACGAGGAGGAGAGGAGCAGCTGGACGTGAAGATGGACGTGAAGCTGGACATGAAGATACCCTAGGACGCGCGAGGGAGTAGCGGGAGGCATGCGCGACAAGGGAAGACAAAGTCCAGGCCGGCCCAGCACCCGGTCAGACCGGCCGCCACGCCGGCGCGCCCGGTCTCTGGCCCGGAACGACCGGGTACGCGGACGCACCCGCGCCAACCGTGCGCTCACGACGCCAACCGGCGGTACCGAGCGAAAGTCCCCGCACCCCGTCACCACCGGTCTCTCGCCCGGTCCAAACCGACCGCCGGTCCAGCCGGTTGACCGGCCCCAGACGGCTGAGTCCGAGTTTGTCTCGACCATATCTATTCTGGGTCGGTTATTTTCGTACTTTTTCGACCCGAGGTCGTCCCGGACGCCTATATAAGTGCCCAGGACGCCCCAAAGTTGCTTTAGACCACGTTTAAGATAAACCCTAGTTCTTAGTTGTTTGCTCTGCAAAACTATTGAATCCCCTACATCATATTGCTTGATATTGGTGTGGATCTGAAAGTCTTGTGTAATCTGCTGTTCCATTGGGAATTAGAAGGTTGCAACTTACCGCTTCGTGGTCGATGGCTACGTGCGCAAGTGTGTGGAGTTGTGAATATCTTGCAGGGTTGAGAGCTGTTGCATTGGCGACAGGGAGCAATCGAGATATGTCGTTGCGTCATACAAGTTATCATCCACTTCATCATCTGTGTTCCTCCGCTGTGTTCATCCTGTGATCATCGTCACCACCGTTGCTTACTGAGAAGTTCGGGCCACCCCTTATCATCTTGGTACCAGATTTCAGCGTTTCCTCGGTAAGCCATCCACAATCCACCCCATAGTTCAGTTGTGAGTGTTTCCTATCCAGAAAAAGCCATACAAAGTTATGGTTAGGATTTGGCATAGCCTTAGATTGCACTAATTTCGAGTTTTAGTTGCTTTTCGTAGTTGTTTTTGTGTATCTTTTTCTTCCATCTAGTTGTTAGGGTTTGAGTCTCTGCTATCATCTAGTTTTAGTTTTTGCTGCTCCGAGTCCACATAGCATACAGTGTGTTTGTCCAAACCATAGCCACAGCCTTTCGATATAAGTGCCTATGAACTTCCCCAGAAGAGACTAGTCTTTACCGCGCGACAGGCTTCTCATTAGGTTTTGGTGCTTTGCATTATTTGTTTGTCCGTGTTATCAAGGAGTTGAGTCAAAAAAAACCAAAAATTGAAAATAAGAAAAAAGAGCTACATAGCTACGTATTATACAAAAAGAAAATACAAAAAGAAAAGTGAAGTGCTAGTAGAATCAAGTGAAGGCCTAAGTTTTCTTTAACTGCACCTGTAGTTGAGCAATATTGTGCCTGTTTCGTTGAGCTTTTCTAACGTCTCTCTAGTGCATTGCAACCTTTCCTACATATAGTTGCATTGCCACATTTATCGTCTTGTGTGAGTATCATTGGTTGTCTACGGTCAGCGCTAGAGCTCGTTATTGGTGCAAATAGGTAGCCCACCTACAGCCCCACATATATCCTGCTTTGTCGTGTGATTTGTTCTTGTACCCTTGATATTCGCTTCGCTACATCCGTGCACTAGTAGTCACTACAAGTGGTAAGCAATACTAATTCACTTTGGAGCGGTAAGATTTCCTTTTCTTATCAGCTTTGCGTGAGTTGTGAGAGTACCACAATATATATTTGTTTTAGTGCACTAACCTACTAACCATGTCTTCTAGTGATGAAAAAATTGTTAACCAGAAAAACAAGGATGCCGCTGATGTGATGACATGGAGGGAGTATGTAGCTCTTCGTAATGAGATGCGACGTGAATTCCGCACTCAGGATGATGAGCTTAGGGGGACGGTCCAAGGGATCTCCCAAAAGCTGGACGCTACTAATGCGACCGTCACTACAATGCAAGATCAAATGACGGATATCCAGCGCAGTCTTCAAGATTTGCGATTAGTTGTTGGCAATCTCACTCAACAACAGCAACAAGAAGATAAAGACGAAGCAGAAGATGAAGAAAATAATGCTAATCATGGTGCACCACGTGGTAACCGCCCTCGTGGATTTGATGAACTCCGACATCCAGATCGTGGGTTTGAGGAAGAAGATGGATTGGGTAAGCAAAAGTTCTCCATACCCAAGCTTGAAGGAGGTGCTGATGTTGAAGAATACCTCACTTGGGAGCTAAAAATTGAGAAGTTATGGCGCTTACATAATTACACTGAAGATAGGAAGATCAATCTTGCTTCTTCCGAATTTGATGGCTATGCATTGCGTTGGTGGGATGGACTTGTTCGTGCTCGCGGAGAAGATAGAGAGAGCCGCCTATTACCACATGGCGTGCAATGAAGGCGGCAATGAATGATCATTTTGTGCCCACTAATTATTTGCGACATATATTTGACAAGTTGACCCTATTGAGACAAGGTGTGAAGACTGTTGATGAATATTACATGGAGATGGAGATGCTCATGCAGCGTGGCCGTGTCCGTGAGTCCCTTGAGATGACAATGACTCGTTTTCTCAATGGTTTGAAGTATGATATCAAAGGCATTGTTCGTCATTACAGTTACACCACTATGAATGAGTTGCTACATCATGCAAGAGAAGCTGAATCACAGTTAGCTGACGAAGCTAAGGTTAAAGTTCGTACTACGGGAGCTGGGCGCTTCACGCCTCGGGCGCCACCATCAACGGCGCCGACGCCATCTATGCGCTCCGCACCTTATTCTAATCCGCCTAGCAAACCGGTCTCCAATGTGTCCAACACAAAGAAGTCTGAATCTGCTGCAAGTACAAGTGGTTCTAGCATGTCTACTGCGCGCAACCGCGATATGAATTGCCATACATGTGGTGGCAAGGGTCACTTTAGGAGGGATTGTCCTAACCGCAAGGTCATGATTGTTAATGAGGACAATGAGTATGAGACTGGAGATGATGTTGATCCAAATGCTCCAGAAGATGATGATTATGACAGTGATGGTGTAGATGCTTATCCGTCTGAAGCTCGCACTATAGTTGTGTCTCAGTGTGCTCTTAATGTGTTTCCTAGTGCATCTACTCAGCGCTGTAATTTGTTCCAAACAAAGGCTTTAGTTGGTCCTGACAAGGCTTGCAAGATCATTATTGATGGCGGGAGTTGCCGCAATTTAGCAAGCAAGGAGTTGTGTACCAAGCTGAAGTTGAAGTATCTACCGCACCCGCATCCATACTATATTCAATGGTTGAGCGACAATGGTGAGATGAAGGTAAACTACATGGTGCATGTTGAATTTGCGATTGGACCGTATAAGGATTCCATTGATTTTGATGTGGTTCCTATGACGGTGTGTCACCTACTATTGGGTCGGTCTTGGCTCTATGACCGTTCTGTGCAACACAACGGCCGTGCCAATACATATCACTTGGAGTTCAAGGGCAAGAAAATCAACTTGCATCCTATGTCACCACAGCATATTGTCAATGAATCTCGTCAGAAAGTTGAAGTAAACTTGGAGGATGCTTCTTTAGATAGGCGAGAGAATTGTAATGTCGTGAGTGATATAACGAAAAGTGAATTCCTTAGTCTCATTAGCCACCAAAGAAGACATGAGAGAATTTAGTGAGGATCCTACAACCATGTCTCTTGTGCTCTTGTACAGGGGTACGGTTTTGGTTTCTAACGACATGACCCCTCTTCCTCTTGGTGTTTCTAATGTTTTGCAGGAATTCGGCGACGTGTTTTCGGAGGAGGTACCCGCAGGACTACCACCATTGCGAGGTATTGAGCATCAAATCGACTTGTTGATCCCCAGAGCTTCGCTGCCCAATTGGGCACCATATAGAACGAACCCCGAAGAAATGAAGGAGATACAAAAGCAAGTACAAGCGCTAGTCGACAAAGGTTATATTCGCATAAGCCTTAGTCCTTGTGCTATTCATGTTATTTTAGTTCCTAAGAAAGATGGTACATGGCGTATGTGCGTAGATTGTAGAGCGATAAACAACATTACTATTTGATATCGTCATCCTATTCCCCGATTAGAGGATATGCTAGATAAATTGAGTGGTGCTGATGTTTTCTCTAAAATTGATTTACGTAGTGGTTATCATCAAATTAGGATGAAAGAAGGGGATGAATGAAAAACAACCTTTAAAACAAAATTTGGTTTATATGAGTGGTTAGTAATGCCTTTTGGTTTGACTAATGCACCTAGCACCTTCATGAGACTGATGAACCATGTTTTGCGTGATTTTATTGGCAAGTTTGTGGTTGTGTATTTTGATGACATATTAATCTACAGCCGCAATGAATCTGGTCATTCTATACATATTCGACATGTTTTGCAAGTGTTGCGTGATAATAAACTCTATGGTAATCTTGAGAAGTGCACATTTTGCAAAGATAAGGTCATATTTCTGGGTTATGTTGTCTCTCAGCATGGAGTAGAAGTAGATGTGTCTAAAATTTAAGCTATTCAAAATTGGCATACTCCCATGAATGTGAGTCATGTAAGAAGTCTTCATGGTCTAGCTGGGTTTTATAGAAGATTTGTGCCCAACTTTAGTACTATTGCTGCACCTTTGAATGATTTGACTAAAAAGGGTGTATATATGGGGCGCAGCCCAAGATCATGCTTTTGATGAACTTAAGAGATTATTAACTTCTGCACCGTTGTTGCACTTCCTGATTTCAATAAGCAATTTGAGATTGAATGTGATGCTAGTGGTATTAGAATTGGTGGTGTGTTGATGCAAGAGGGTCGCCCAATTGCATATTTTTCTGAGAAACTGTATGGTGCTAAGTTGAACTATCCTATATATGATAAAGAATTGTATGTTTTAATTAGAGTTCTTGAGGTTTGGCAACATTACTTGTGGACAAAAGAATTTATCATACATTCTGGTCATGAAGTTTTAAAATACCTGAAAGCTCAGTCTACTTTGCATAAGCGTCTTGCCAAGTGGATTGAGTTCATTGAGTCTTTTCCATACATTATTAAGCATAAGAAGGGAAAAGATAATATTGTTGCTGATGCTCTATCTAGGAAGAATATGCTATTAACTCAACTTGATGTTAAAATTCCCGGATTAGAAGTACTATGTGATTTGTATGCTACTGATCATGATTTTGTTGAACCATATCGCTTGTGTGCTATTGGTAAAGCATGGGAAAAATATCACATACATGATGGGTTCTTATTTAGAGTTAACAAACTATGTGTTCCAGAATCGTCTGTGCGTTTGCTCTTATTGCAGGAATCACATGTTGGAGGTTTGATGGGTCACTTTGGGCGTGAGAATACGCTACTCATGCTCGCTGACCACTTTTATTGGCCAAAGATGAGGCGGGATGTGGACAGGTATGTGAGGAGGTGCATTACTTGCAACAAGTCCAAGTCCAAGCTGAAGCCTCACGGTTTGTATACTCCTTTACCGGCACCTACTACACCTTGGGAGGATATTAGTATGGATTTTGTGTTGGATTTTCCACGTACTAAGAGAGGCCATGATTCTATATTTGTGGTAGTGGACAGATTTTCTAAGATGTCACATTTTATTGCCTGCCACAAGAGCGACGATGCGTCACATATTGCTAACCTGTTTTTCAGGGAGATTGTACGACTACATGGAGTCCCGAAGACTATTGTTTCTGATCGTGATGTGAAGTTCATGAGCTACTTCTGGAAGACACTTTGGGGAAAGTTGTGGACAAAGCTAATTTTTAGTACTACTTGTCATCCCCAAACTGATGGTCAAACTGAGGTGGTGAATCGAACCTTATCACAACTGTTGAGATCCATGATCAAGAAGAACCTGAAAGAGTGGGAAGAGTGTTTGCCGCATGTGGAGTTTGCTTACAACAGGGCGGTACATTCTACCACGAAGTTGTGTCCTTTTGAGGTGGTGTATGGTTTCAAACCCATTACTCCACTTGACTTGTTGCCTTTGCCCATACATGAGAGAGTTAATATGGAGGCATCCAAGAGGGCAGATTTTGTACGAAAGATACATGTGAAGACTAAAGATTTGATAGAAAAGAAAGGCAAGAGCAATGCTGCAAGGATGAACAAGAAGCGCAAGGAGATGTTGTTCAAGCCTGGTGATATTGTCTGGGTACATTTTCGCAAGGATAGGTTCCCGAAGCTACAGAAGTCCAAGTTGCTTCCTCGTGGTGCTGGTCCTTACAAAGTGCTTGCCAAGATCAACGATAATGCATACTCGATAGATCTTCCACTTTATGAGTTTGGTGTCAGTAATTCTTTCAATGTTGCTGATTTGACACCATATGACGGAGAAGACCTTGGAGCGTCGGGGTCGACGCCTTTGAAGGGGGAGATGATGAGGACATCCCTACCACACTACTACCTCTGTCATTACCAAATGAAGATGAAGCTGCTGTGAAGCTCAAGTCCAATGAAGTTCGGATTGGACCTATTACAAGGGCTCGTGCGAAGCTACTTAAATAACAGGTGAACTTATTCCTAAACGATACTTTGATTGATGAGAACTTTATACTACCTAAGTCTTGTTACTTGTGTATCATCAGGTATGAAGAGGAGACGAGCATCGCACGAGGAGGAGAGGAGCAGCTGGACGTAAAGAAGGACGTGAAGCTGGACATGAAGATACCCCATGGACGCGCCAGGGAGGAGTGGCCGAGTGGGAGGCATGCGCGAGAAGGGAAGACAAAGTCCAGGCTGGCCCAGCACCCGGTCAGACCGGCCGCCACGCCGGCGCGCCCGGTCTCTGGCCCGGTCCGACATAGCGGCACGCTGACGCCAACCGGGTGGCCCGCTGACGCCAACCGGGCGGGGTACTGAGCCGAAGTCCCCGCATCCGGTCACCTCCCGGTCCCTGGCCCGGTCCAAACCGGACCGGCCGGTCCCAGGCCCGGTTGACCGGCCCCCAAACCGGTCGAGTCCGAGTCTGTCTCGACCAGATCTATTCTGGGTCGGTTATTTTCGTACTTTTTCGACCTGAGGTCGTCCCGGACGCCTATATAAGTGCCCAGGACACCCCCAACGTTGCTTTAGACCACGTTTAAGATAAACCCAGTTCTTAGTTGTTTGCTCTGCAAAACTATTGAATCCCCTACATCATATTGCTTGATATTGGTGTAGACCTAAAAGTCTTGTGTAATCTGCTGTTTCATTGGGAATTAGAAGGTTGCAACTTACCGCTTCATGGTCGGCGGCTACGTGCGCAAGTGTGTGGAGTTGCGAATATCTTGCAGGGTTGAGAGTTGTTGCATTGGCGATAGGGACCAATCGAGAGATCTCGTTGCGTCATACAAGTTATCATCCACTTCATCATCCGTGTTCCTCCGCTGTGTTCATCCTGTGATCATCGTCACCACCGTTGCTTACTGAGAAGATCAGGCCACCCCTTATCAGCAGACCCTCGAATAGGGCCCAAAAGGTGATTTCGCGACAAGTTTACATGGCAGAGAAGATGCCTCCACCAGTGACCGAGTACTTGAATTGGTCGGCACAAGACATCGGGTTCACCCAACTGGACCATCCGCCTCAAGTTCCACGACCAGGGCAATCAGCTATGATTCTGCCAGCGGTGATCGCAGGATTCGACGTATCACGAGTGTTCATAGATGGAGGGAGCAAATTAAACCTTATGTACGCAGATACATTGAGGAAGATGAACATATCTCTAGCAAATTTAACACCAACTGACACGCGCTTCCACGGCATCACACCCGAAAAGCCAAGTTATCCACTGGGAAATATCAATTTTGACGTTTAGTTTGGAACTCGAGAGAATTACAGAAGAGAGAAGCTGGAGTTTGAAGTCATAGATTTTCCATCACAGTATCATGCCATATTGGGACGACCCGCTTATGCGAGATTCATGGCAGTACCACATTACACATACTTGTTGTGGAGAATCCCTGGACCCAATGGCCCAATCACGGTAAAAGGGAGCTTCGCTTTGGCAGATAAGTGCGACAAAGATTTCCACAGGATGTCAAAAACTTTCGGGATGCAAGCAGAATATGCGGCACCAAGGCTAACAACTAATTACGATGTGTTGCCTGAAGGAGGAAGGCCGCTTAAGGAGCAAAATTTTGACACCTCCAAGAACTCAAAGGAAGTACAGATTCACCCGACGGATCCTAAGAAGACGACAGCTATCGCAACAAACATGGACAACGCATAGGAAAGCGCGCTCATCGAGTTCCCCGTGAGCGCTAGGAAATCTTAGCATGGTGTCCAGCTGACATGCCAGGAGTACCCAGGGAACTTGCTGAGCACCCCTTAATCTGGATCCAAGGGCTAGGCCAATTCGACAACCTTTGCAACGTTTTTCGGAGCCAAACCGCAAAGTAATGCTTTCAGAAATTAATCGACTTCGAGAAGCAAATTTCATCATGGAGCTACACACAGAGGCCACATGGGTTGCTAACCCAGTTCTGGTCCCAAAGAAAAACACTGATGTCCTTCGCATGTGCGTCGACTTCACGTGTCTCAATAAACATTGTCCAAAGGATCACTTTCCCCTCCCGAGGATCGATCAAATTATCGACTCCACAACGGAATGTGAACGTCTTTCCTTCATGGACGCGTATTCTGGTTATAACCAGATCCTCCTAAAAGAAGAAGATGAAGTAAAAAAACAGCTTTTATAACCCCTTATGGCGTGTTCTGCTACAGAATAATGCCCTTCGGGTTGAAAAACGCGGGAGCTACTTATTAGAGGATGATGCAAAAGTGTCTCGCCACGCAGATTGGTAAGAACGTTCAAGTGTACATCAACGACGTCGTCATAACAACAAAGCAGGGGTTATCTTTGATTGATGATCTTAGAGAAACCTTCGACAACCTCGACAAGTTTCGCCTCAAGCTAAACCCGACGAAATGCTCCTTCAGTGTTCCTGCGGGAGAACTCCTCGAATAGTATCAGCCAGATGAATTGAGGCAAACCCCGAGAAAATACAAGCCATCGTGACAATGAGGAAGCCCACGAAGCTCAAGGAGATACAGCAGCTGACAGGCCGTGTCACCCCAAGGCGATAAAATGAAATATAAATTGCGGATGACATTCCCCAATGCATCAAATAATGAGGCAGAATATGAAGCACTCATACATGGGATGAAGATGATAAAGGTGTGCGGCGCAACTTGACTAAAAACCTTCGGCGACTCCCAGTTGGTGGCTCAGCAAGTGATGAACAAGTGCGATGCAGCCAATGGTAGCATGATCGCATACAAGGAGGTGTATAATGAACTTGAAAAACTCTTTGATGGCTGTGAAGTTAATCACATCAGCAGGCTCAGCAATGATGAAGCCGACGTTTTGGCAACATCGGGTCGCAATGCCTGCCAATACCACCTGGCGTGTTCTGGGAGGAGATAAGCGAGAGATCAACCAAGGAAAAGAAAGCACCAAGGCAGCCGAAGAAAAAAGAGAAGTCTAAGAAAGACTCGGGGGCTCCAGCAGATCCAGAAGCAAACACATCGAAAGACGAGGAGGAACCACATGAAGTTATGATGATACAAGTTCCTTGGATGCAGGTTTATGTGGCATATATCATGAGGAAAGAGGTACCCGAAGATATGGTGGAGGCAAGGCGAGTCATCCGACGATCTAAAGCCTTTATCGTGGTCAAGGGAGAGCTGTACAAACGAAGCATATCAGGAGTGTTGCAAAGATGCGTCACACCCGAGGAAGGAAGAGTTATACTGAAGGATGTACACGAGGGAATATGCGGCCACCATGCAAGCAGTCGAGCAATAGCAGGCAAAGTTTTCAGGATAGGTTTTTGATGTCTACGCACGCTTCTATTCCTGTAGACAGTGTTGGGCCTCCAAGAGCAGAGGTTTGTAGAACAGCAGCAAGTTTCCCTTAAGTGAATCACCCAAGGTTTATCGAACTCAGGAGGTAGAGGTCAAAGATATCCCTCTCAAGCAACCCTGCAATTACGATACAAGAAGTCTCTTGTGTCCCCAACACACCTAATACACTTGTCAGATGTATAGGTGCACTAGTTCGGTGAAGAGATAGTGAAATACAAGTAATATGGATGATTGTAAGTAGTAATTGCAATCTGAAATAAAGATGGCAGCAAGCAAACATGTAGCATAACTTGTTGGAAACGGTGTTTCAATGCTTAGAAACAAGGCCTAGGGATCATACTTTCACTAGTGGACACTCTCAACATTGATCACATAAATGAATAAATAAATGCTACTTTCTACACTCTCTTGTTGGATAACAAACATCATTCATTGTATAGGGCTACAAAAGCACACCTCAAGCCGGAGTAAACAAGCTCCACAACATGCGGAGTTCATATTTAAGTAACCTCTAGAGTGCATAATAGACCATTGCAATTTAGACCGAGTACTAACATAGCATACACACTGTCAACAATAGCTATGAAAGGGGGAATAGATCGCATCAATACTATCATAGTAATAGTTAACTTCATAATCTACAAGAGATTACAATCATAACCTACGCCAAGTACTACATGATGCACACACGTCAACATTACATCATGGAGGAGGAATAGACTACTTTAATAACATCACTAGAGTAGCACATAGATTAATAGTGATACAAAGCTCGTGATCACATAAAGATCACACCATGGGAGAGAAAGATGAACCACATAGCTACCGGTAGAGCCCTCAGCCACGGGGGAGAACTACTCCCTCCTCATCATGGGAGACAGCAACGGCGATGAAGATGGCGGTGGTGTCGATGGAGATGACTCCGGGGGCAATTCCCCGTCCCGGCGGCGTGCCGGAACAGAGACTTATGTCCCCCGAAACGGAGTTTCGCGATGGCGGCGGCGCCCTGGAGTCTTTCTGGAGTTTCGTCGTTTGGTATCGGGTTTTTAGGTCACGAGGGGTTATATAGGCGAAGAGGCGGAGTCGGAGGGGCAACAGGGCCCCTCACCACATGGCGGCGCGGCCAGGGTGGGACCCGCGCCCCCCTATGGTGTGGGTCCCCCTTGGCCCCCCTCCGGCTCTCCTTCGGTGTTCTGGAACTTTCCGGGGAAAATAAGGCCTTGGGCTTTTGTTTCGTCGAATTCCGAGAATATTGCCCGAACACCATTTCTGGAACCAAAAACAGAAAACAGGAACTGGCACTTCGGCATCTTGTTAATAGGTTAGTTCCGGAAAATGCATAAAATCATTATAGTGTGAGCAAAACATGTAGGTATTGTCATAAAACTAACATGGAACATCAGAAATTATAGATACGTTGGAGACGTATCAAGCATCCCTAGTTCCTACCTCGAGTAGGTAAACGATAACAAGGATAATTTCTGAAGTGACATGCTACTATCATAATCTTGATCAATACTATTGTAAAGCATATGAGATGAATGAAGTGATTCAAAGCAATGGTAAAGATAATGACTAAACAACTGAATCATATAGCAAAGACTTTTCGTGAATAGTGTTGACGCGTAAAGCACACGCCCGTTGGGAACCCCAAGTGTAAGGTGTGATGCGTACAGCAGCAAGTTTCCCTCAGTAAGAAACCAAGGTTTATTGAACCAAGAGGAGTCAAGGAGCACGTGAAGGTTGTTGGTGGCGGAGTGTAGTGCGGCGCAACACCAGGGATTCCGGCGCCAACGTGGAACCTGCCCAACACAATCCAAATACTTTGCCCTAACTTAACAGTGAGGTTGTCAATCTCACCGGCTTGCTGTAACAAAGGATTAAATATATGGTGTGGAAAATGATGTTTGTATGCGAAGAACATTAAAGAACAATGTTTGCAGTAGATTGTATTTCGGATGTAAAAGAATGGACCGGGGTCCACAGTTCACTAGTGGTGTCTCTCCAATAAGAAATAGCATGTTGGGTGAACAAATTACAGTTTGGCAATTGACAAATAAAGAGGGCATAATAATGCACCTACATATCATGATGAGTAGTGTGAAATTCAATTGGGCATTACGACAAAGTACATAGACCGCTATCCAGCATGCATCTATGCCTAAAAAGTCCACCTTCAGGTTAGCATCCGCACCCCTTCCAAGTATTAAGTTACAAACAACAGACAATTTCATTAAGTATGGTGCGTAATGTAATCAAAACAAATATCCTTAGACAAAGCATTGATGTTTTATACCTAGTGGCAACAACACATCCACAACCTTAGAACTTTCGGTCACTGTCCCAGATTAAATGGAGGCATGAACCCACTATCGAGCATAAATACTCCCTCTTGGAGTTACAAGTATCAACTTGGCCAGAGCCTCTACTAGCAACGGAGAGCATGCAAGATCTTAAACAACACATATATGATAGATTGATAATCAACATAACATAGTATTCCATATTCATCTGATCCCAACAAACACAACATGTAGCATTACAAATAGATGATCTTGATCATCTTAGGCAGCTCACAAGATCGAACAATGATAGCACATGAGGAGAAGACAACCATCTAGCTACTGCTATGGACCTATAGTCCAGGGGTGAACTACTCACACATCAATCCAGAGGCGATCATGGCGATGAAGAGCCCTCCGGGAGATGATTCCCCTCCGGCACGGTGCCGGGAGGCGATCTTCCGAATCCCCCGAGATGGGATTGGCGGCGGCGGCGTCTCTCGGAAGGTTTTCCGTATCGTGGCTCTCGGTACTGGGGTTTCGCGACGAAGGCTTTAAGTAGGCGGAAGGGTAGGGTTGGAGGCGGCACGAGGGCCCCACGCGCTAGGGCGGCGCGGCCCCACCCTTGGCCGCGCGGCCCTGGCGTGGCGGCGCCTCGTCGCCCCACTTCGTAATCCTTTCGGTCTTCTGGAAGCTTCGTGGAAAAATAAGACCCTGGGCGTTGATTTCGTCCAATTCTGAGAATATTTCCATTGTAGGATTTCTGAAACCAAAATAGCAGAAAACAGCAACTGGCTCTTCGGCATCTTGTCAATATGTTAGTGCCGGAAAATGCATAAATATGACATAAAGTGTGTATAAAACATGTGAGTATCATCATAAAAGTAGCATGGAACATAATAAATTATAGATACGTTTGAGACGTATCAAGCATCCCCAAGTTTAGTTCCTACTCGCCCTCGAGTAGGTAAACGATAACAAAGATAATTTCTGAAGTGACATGCTATCATAATCTTGATCAATACTATTGTAAAGCATATGAGATGAATGCAGCGATTCGAAGAAATGGTAAAGACAATGATTAAACAACTGAATCATATAGCAAAGACTTTTCATGAATAGTACTTTCAAGACAAGCATCAATAAGACTTGCATAGGAGTTAACTCATAAAGCAATAGATACATAGTAGAAAGTTTTGAAGCAACACAAAGGAAGATATAAGTTTCAGCGGTTGCTTTCAACTTCAACATGTTTATCTCATGGATAATGTCAACACAAAGAAATATGATGAATGCAAATAAGCAAGTATGTAAGAATCAATGCAGACAGTTGACACAAGTGTTTGCTTCTAAGATGGAAGGAAATAGGTAAACTGACTCAACATAAAAGTAAAATAATGGCCCTTCGCAGAGGGAAGCAGGGATAAAATCATGTGCTAGAGCTTTTCAAGTTTTGAAATCATATAGAGAGCATAAAAGTAAAGTTTTGAGAGGTGTTTGTTGTTGTCAACGAATGGTAGTGGGCACTCTAACTCCCTTGCCAAGCAGACTTTCAAAGAGCGGCTCCCATGAAGGACGTTATCTCTACCACCAAGGTAGATCATCCCTCTTCTCTTTTGTTTACACATGTACTTTAGTGTGGTTTATTTTATTTTTGGGTGACACTCCTTCCAACCTTTGCTTTCACAAGCCATGGCTAACCGAGTCCTCGGGTGCCTTCCAACAATCACATACCATGAAGGAGTGTCTATTTATTTTAGTTTTATTTAGGTGACACTCCTCCCCACCTTTGCTTTCTCAAGCCATCCTTGGGTTCCTTCCAACCTTTCACATACCATGGAGGAGTGTCTATTTGCAAAATTAAGTTGCTTAAACGAATCAGAGCAAAACATGTGAAGAGAATTATTAATGAAGGTTAATTAATTGGGGCTGGGAACCCCGTTGCCGGCTCTTTTTTCAAAATTATTGGATAAGCGGATGAAGCCACTAGTCCATGGTGAAAGCTGCCCAACAAGATTGAAAGATAAAACACCACATACTTCCTCATGAGCTATAAAACATTGACACAAATAAGAGATAATAAATTTTGAATGGTTTAAAGGTAGCACATGAAGTATTTACTTGGAATGGCAGAGAAATACCATGTAGTAGGTAGGTATGGTGGACACAAATGGCATAGTTTTTGGTTCAAGGATTTTGGATGCACGAGAAGTAATCCCTCTCAATACAAGGCTTAGGCTAGCAAGGTTATTTGAAGCAAACTCAAGTATGAACCAGTAGAGCAAAACTTACATAAGAACATATTGCAAGCATTATAAGACTCTACACTGTCTTCCTTGTTGTTCAAACCCTCACCAGAAAATATCTAGACTTTAGAGAGACCAATCATGCAAACCAAATGTCAACAAGCTCTACAACATTTCTTCATTAATAGGTGCAAAGTACAGGATGCAAGAGCTTAAACATGATTTATATGAGCACAACAATTGCCAAGCATCAAATTATTAAAGACATTATACCAATTACCACATGTAGCATTTTCTGTTTCCAACCATATAACAATTAACGAAGCAGTTTCAACCTTCGCCATGAACATTAAGAATAAAGCTAAGAACATATGTGTTCATATGCAACAGCGGAGCGTGTCTCTCTCCCACACAAAGAATGCTAGGATCCAATTTTATTCAAACAAAAGCAAAAACAAACAGACGCTCCAAGTAAAGCACATAAGATGTGACGGAATAAAAAATATAGTTTCACTAGAGGTGACCTGATAATTTGTCGATGAAGAAGGGGATACCTTGGGCATCCCCAAGCTTAGATGCTTGAGTCTTCTTGAAATATGCAGGGATGAACCACGGGGGCATCCCCAAGCTTAGAGTTTTCACTCTTCTTGATCCTATTGCATCATCCTCCTCTCTTGATCCTTGAAAACTTCCTCCACACCAAACTCAAAACAAACTCATTAGAGGGTTAGTGCATACTCAAAAATTCACATATTCAGAGGTGACATAATCATTCTTAACACTTCTGGACATTGCACAAAGCTACTGAAAGTTAATGGAGCAAAGAAATCCATCAAACATAGCAAAACAGGCAATGCGAAATAAAAGGCAGAATCTGTCAAAACAGAACAGTCTGTAAAGACAAATTTTTCTGGGGCACTAAATTTGCTCAGATGAAAATGCTCAAATTGAATGAAAGTTGTGTACATATCTGGGGATCACTCACGTAAATTGGCAGATTTTTCTGAGTTACCTACAGAGAATACTACTCAAATTCGTGACAGCAAGAAATCTATTTCTGCGCAGTAATCCAAATCTAGTATCATCTTTACTATCAAAGACTTTACTTGGCACAACAATGCAACAAAATAAAGATAAGGAGAGGTTGCTACAGTAGTAATAACTTCCAAGACTCAAATATAAATCAAAAGTGCAGAAGTAAAATAATGGGTTGTCTCCCATAAGCGCTTTTCTTTAACGTCTTTCAGCTAGGCGCAGAAAGTGTGAATCAAGTATTATCAAGAGACGAAGCATCAACATCATAATTTGTTCTAATAATAGAATCAAAAGGTAAATTCATTCTCTTTCTAGGAAAGTGTTCCATACCTTTCTTGAGAGGAAATTGATATTTAATATTATCTTCCTTCATATCGATAATAGCACCAACAGTTCGAAGAAAAGGTCTTCCCAAAATAATGGGACAAGATGCATTGCATTCAATATCCAAAACAACAAAATCAACGGGGACAAGGTTATTGTTAACCATAATGCGAACATTATCAATCCCCCCCAAAGGTTTCTTTGTAGAATTATCAGCAAGATTAACATCCAAATAACAATTTTTCAATGGTGGCAAGTCAAGCATATTATAGATTTTCTTAGGCATAACAGAAATACTTGCACCAAGATCACATAAAGCATTACAATCAAAATCATTGACATTCATCTTAATGATGGGCTCCCAACCATCTTCTAACTTCCTAGGAATATAAGTTTCAAGTTTTAATTTATCTTCTCTAGTTTTTATGAGAGCATTTGTAATATGTTTTGTAAAGGCCAAATTTATAGCACTAGCATTAGGACTTCTAGCAAGTTTATGTAAGAACTTTATAACTTCAGAGATGTGACAATCATCAAAATCTAAACCATTATGATCTACAGCAATGGGATCATTGTCCCCAACATTTTGAAAAATTTCAGCAGTTTTATCACAAACAGTTTCAGCAGTTTTAGCAGTTTCATGCAGTTTTGCACGCTTTGCATTAGGAGTAGAAACATTGTCAACACCAATTATTTTACCATTGATAGTAGGAGGTGTAGCAACATGTGAAGCATTAGCATTACTAGTGGTGTTAGTAGTCCAAACTTTAGCTACATTATTCTCTTTAGCATTTTCTTCTTTTTCCCACCTAGCACGCAATTCAGCCATCAATCTAATGTTCTCATTAATTCGAACTTGGATGGCGTTTGCTGTAGCAAATGACTTAATATCTTTAGTTTCATTAGGCATAACTTTCAATTTCAAAAGATCAACATCAACAGCAAGACTATCAACTTTAGAAGCAAGAATATCAATTTTACCAAGCTTTTCTTCAATAGTTTTGTTAAAAGCAGTTTGTGTACTAATAAATTCTTTAAGCATGGCTTCAAGACCAGAGGGTGCACTCCTATTATTGTTGTAAGAATTACCATAAGAATTACCATAACCATTACCATTATTAGAAGGATATGGCCTATAGTTGTTACCAGAATTATTCCTATAAGCATTGTTGTTGAAATTATTATTTTTAATGAAGTTCACGTCAACATGCTCTTCTTGAGCAACCAATGAAGTCAACGGAACATTATTAGGATCAACATTAGATCTACCATTCACAAGCATAGACATAATAGCATCAATCTTATCACTCAAGGAGGAGGTTTCTTCAACAGAATTTACCTTCTTACCTTGTGGAGCTCTTTCCGTGTGCCATTCAGAGTAATTAATCATCATATCATCAAGAAGCTTTGTTGCGGCGCCTAGAGTGATGGACATAAAAGTACCTCCAGCAGCTGAATCCAATATGTTCCGCGAAGAAAAATCAATCCTGCATAAAAGGTTTGGATGATCATCCAAGTAGTCAGTCCATGGGTGGGCAATTTTTTACCAAAGATTTCATTCTTTCCCATGCTTGAGCAACATGCTCATTATCCAATTGCTTAAAATTCATTATGCTACTTCTCAAAGATATAATTTTAGCAGGAGGATAATATCTACCAATGAAAGCATCCTTACATTTTGTCCATGAATCAATACTATTCTTAGGAAAAGATAGCAACCAGTCTTTAGCTCTTCCTCTTAAGAAGAAAGGAAACAATTTTAATTTTACAATGTCACCATCTACATCCTTATACTTTTTCATTTCACAAAGTTCAACAAAATTATTAAGATGGGCAGCAGCATCATCAGAACTAACACAGAAAATTGCTCTCTCATAACAAGATTTAGTAAAGCAGGTTTAATTTCAAAGAATTCTGCTGTACTAGCAGGTGGAGCAATAGGTGTGCATAAGAAATCATTATTATTTGTGCTAGTGAAGTCACATAACTTAGTATTTTCAGGAGTACCCATTTTAGCAGTAGTAAATAAAGCAAACTAAATAAAGTAAATGCAAGTAACTAATTTTTTTTGTGTTTTTAATATGGAGAACGCAAACAAGATAGTAAATAAAATAAAGCAAGTAACTAATTTTTCTGTATTTTGATATAAGAAAGCAAACAGAGCAGTAAATAAAATAAAGTAAAGCAAGACAAAAACAAAGTAAAGAGATTGGAAGTGGGAGACTCCCCTTGCAACGTGTCTTGATCTCCCCGGCAACGGCGCCAGAAATTTAGCTTGTTGACGCGTAAAGGACACGCCCATTGGGAACCCCAAGTGGAAGGTGTGATGCGTACAGCAAGTTTCCCTCAGAAGAAACCAAGGTTTATCGAACCGTAGGAGTCAAGGAGCAAGTGAAGGTTGTTGGTGGAGGTAGTGCGGCGCAACACCGGGATTCCGGCGCCAACGTGAACCCGCACAACACATCCAAATACTTTTAACTTAACTTAACAGTGAGGTTGTCAATCTCACCGGCTTGTGTAACAAAGGATTAAATGTATGGTGTGGAAAATGATGTTTGTATGCGAAGAACAAGTAAAGAACAATGTTTGCAGATTGTATTTCGGATGTAAAAGAATGGACCGAGGTCCACAGTTCACTAGTGGTGTCTCTCCAATAAGAAATAGCATGTTGGGTGAACAAATTACAGTTTGGCAATTGACAAATAAAGAGGGCATAACAATGCACCTACATATCATGATGAGTAGTGTGAAATTCAATCGGGCATTACGACAAAGTACATAGACCGCTATCCAGCATGCATCTATGCCTAAAAAGTCCACCTTCAGGTTAGCATCCGCACCCCTTCCAGTATTAAGTTGCAAACAATGACAATTGCATTAAGTATGGTGCGTAATGTAATCAACACAAATATCCTTAGACAAAGCATTGATGTTTTATCCCTAGTGGCAACAGACATCCACAACCTTAGAACTTTCTGTCACTGTCCCACATTAAATGGAGGCATGAACCCACTATCGAGCATAAATACTCCCTCTTGGAGTTACAAGTATCAACTTGGCTAGAGCCTCTACTAGCAACGGAGAGCATGCAAGATCTTAAACAACACATATATGATAGATTGATAATCAACATAACATAGTATTCCATATTCATCGGATCCCAACAAACACAACATGTAGCATTACAAATAGATGATCTTGATCATGTTAGGCAGCTCACAAGATCGAACAATGATAGCACATGAGGAGAAGACAACCATCTAGCTACCGCTATGGACCCATAGTCCAGGGTGAACTACTCACACATCAATCCGGAGGCGATCATGGCGATGAAGAGCCCTCCGGGAGATGATTCCCCTCTCCGGCACGGTGCCGGAAGCGATCTCCTGAATCCCCCGAGATGGGATTGGCGGCGGCGGCGTCTCTGGAAGGTTTTCCGTATCGTGGCTCTCGGTACAGGGGGTTTTCGCGGCGAAGGCTTTAAGTAGGCGGAAGGGTAGGGTTGGAGGCGGCGCGAGGGCCTCACACGCTAGGGCGGCACGGCCCCACCCTTGGCCGCGCGGCCCTGGCGTGGCGGCGCCTCGTCGCCCCACTTCGTAATCCTTTCGGTCTTCTGGAAGCTTCGTGGAAAAATAAGACCCTGGGCGTTGATTTCGTCCAATTCTAAGAATATTTCCGTTGTAGGATTTCTAAAACCAAAAATAGCAGAAAACAGCAACTGGCTCTTCGGCATCTTGTCAATATGTTAGTGCCGGAAAATGCATAAATATGACATAAAGTGTGTATAAAACATGTGAGTATCATCATAAAAGTAGCATGGAACATAAGAAATTATAGATACGTTTGAGACGTATCAAATAGTACTTTCAAGACAAGCATCAATAAGACTTGCATAGGAGTTAACTCATCAAGCAATAAATTCTTAGTAGAATGTTTTGAAGCAACACAAAGGAAGATATAAGTTTTCCGCGGTTGCTTTCAACTTCAACATGTATATCTCATGGATGTATATCTCATGGATGATTGTCAACACAAAGTAATATTATGAATGCAAATAAGCAAGTATGTAGGAATCAATGCACACAGTTGACACAAGTGTTTGCTTCTAAGATAGAAAGAAGTAGGTGAAATGACTCAACATAAAGTAAAAGAAAGGCCCTTCGCAGAGGGAAGCATGGATTACTATTTTTGTGCTAGAGCTTTTATTTTGAAAACATAGAAACAATTTTGTCAACGGTAGTAATAATTCATATGTGTTATGCATAAGACATCCTATAAGTTGCAAGCCTCATGCATCGAATACCAATAGTGCTCGCACCTTGTCCTAATTAGCTTAGATTTCCATGGATTATCATTGCATTACATATGTTTCAACCAAGTGTCACAAAGGGGTACTTCTATGCCGCCTGTACAAAGGTCCAAGGAGATAGATCGCATTTGATTTCTCGTTTTTGATAGATCTCAACTTGAGGACATCCATACCGGGAAAGCATAGAAAACAGATAATGGACTCCTCTTTAATGCATAAGCATTCAACAACAGATAATATTCTCATAAGAGATTGAGGATTAATGTCCAAACTGAAACTTCCACCATGATACATGGCTTTAGGTAGCGGCCCAATGTTCTTCTCTAACAATATGCATACTCAAACCATTTGATCATGATAAATCACCCTTACTTCAGACAAGACGAACATGCATAGCAACTCACATGATATTCAACAAAGGTGTAATAGTTGATGGCGTCCCAGAAACATGGTTACCGCTCAACAAGCAACTTATAAGAAATAAGATACATAAGCTATATATTCTTTACCACAATAGTTTTTAAGGCTATTTTCCCATGAGCTATGTATTGCAAAGATAATGAATGAAATTTTAAAGGTAGCACTCAAGCAATTTACTTTGGAATGGCAGAGAAATATCACGTAGTAGGTAGGTATGGTGGACACAAATGGCATAGGTTTTGGCTCAAGGTTTTGGATGCACGAGAAGCATTCCCTCTCAGTACAAGGCTTTGGCTAGCAAGGTTGTTTGAAGCGAACACAAGTATGAACCGGTACAGCAAAACTTACATAAGAACATATTGCAAGTATTATAAGACTCTACACTGTACGTCTTCCTTGTTGCTCAAACACTTCACCAGAAAATATCTAGACTTTAGAGAGACCAATCATGCAAACCAAATTTTAACAAGCTCTACGGTAGTTCTCCATTAATGGGTGCAAAGTACATGATGCAAGAGCTTAAACATGATCTATTTGAGCAAAACAATTGCCAAGTATCAAATTATTCAAGACAATATACCAATTACCACATGAAGCATTTTCTGTTTCCAACCAAATAGCAATAAATGCAGTAGCCTCCAACTTTCACCATGAACACTAAAAGTAAAACTAAGAACACAAGTGTTGAAATGAAAAAGCGGAGCGTGTCTCTCTCCCACACATGGATTTATTCAGAGAACTAAGATAACAAAATGAAAATAAAAGCATACAGATGCTCCAAGTAAAGCACATAAGATGTGACGGAATAAAAATATAGTTTCACTAGAGGTGACCTGATAAGTTGTCGATGAAGAAGGGGATGCCTTGGGCATCCCCAAGCTTAGATGCTTGAGTCTTATTGAAATATGCAGGGATGATCCACGGGGGCATCCCCAAGCTTAGACTTTTCACTCTTCTTGATCATATTGTATCATCCTCATCTCTTGACCCTTGAAAACTTCCTCCACACCAAACTCAAAACAAACTCATTAGAGGGTTAGTGCATAATAAAAAATTCACATATTCAGAGGTGACACAATCATTCTTAACACTTCTGGACATAGCTCAAAGCTACTGGAAGTTAATGGAACAAAGAAATCCATTCTACATAGCAAAAGAGGTAATGCGAAATAAAAATGCAGAATCTGTCAAAACAGAACAGTCCGTAAAGACGAATTTTTTAGAGGCACTTAACTTGCTCAGATGAAAAAGCTCAAATTGAATGAAAGTTGCGTACATATCTGGGGATCACTCATGTAAATTGGCAGATTTTTCTGAGTTACCTACAGAGGGGGCTACTCAAATTCGTGACAGCAAGAAATCTGTTTCTGCGCAGTAATCCAAATCTAGTATCAACCTTACTATCAAAGACTTTACTTGGCACAAGAATGCAATAAAATAAAGATAAGGAGAGGTTTCTACAGTAGTAACAACTTCCAAGACACAACAAACAGTAGCAAAATAAAAACGTGGGTTATCTCCCAAGAAGTGCTTTGTTTATAGCCATTAAGATGGGCTCAGTAAATTTAATGATGCACTCGCAAGAAATAAGAGTTGAAGCAAATGAGAGCATCAAAAGTAAATAAGATAAACTTTTAAGTCTAACCCACTTCCTATGAAAAGGAATCTTGTACACGAATAAATTCATGAAGAACAAAGTGACAAGCATAGGAAGATAAAACACGAGTAACTTCAAAATTTTCAGCATGTAGAGAGGTGTTTTAGTAACATGAAAATTTCTACAACCATATTTTCCTCTCTCATAATAATTTCTAGTAGCATCATGAACGAACTCAACAATATAACTATCACATAAAGCATTCTTATCCTGAGTCTCATGCATAAAATAATTACTACTCCCAACATAAGCATAGTCATTCTTATTAATTGTAGTGGGAGCAAATTCAACAAAGTAGCTATCATTATTATTCTCATCACCATAATCATCAAATATAGGAGGCATAGTATAATCATAATAAACTTTATCCTCCATAGTAGGTGGCACCAAAATACCACTATCATTATAATCATCATAAATGGGAGGCAAAGTATCATCAAATAAAATTTTCTCCTCCATGCTTGGGGGACTAAAAATATCACAACCAGCTTCCCCAAGCTTAAATTCTTCCATAGCATTAGCAATAATAGTGTTCAAAGAGTTCATGCTAATAACATTGCTACAACTATTTTGCAAACAAAGTTCCATGGGTTTTTTAATTCTCTCTTCAAACACATCATGTCCTAATTCAATATAAAGTTCATAAAGATCTCTAATTTTTTGTTGTTGTTTTCCATTAAGCCTAACTAGTGAAAAAAAAATAAGAAACAAAAAGATATAATTGCAGGATCTAAAGGAAATAACTTCGAGCACTCACACACCGGCAACAATGCTAGGAAATAGCTTAGTAGTCGGAGGATGTGAATACCTTTTACCTTACCTCCCGGCAACGGCGCCGTAAAAATAGCTTGATGTCTACGCACGCTTCTATTCCCAGAGAGTGTTGGGCCTCCAAGAGCAGAGGTTTGTAGAACAGCAACAAGTTTCCCTTAAGTGAATCACCCAAGGTTTATCGAACTCGGGAGGTAGAGGTCAAAGATATCCCTCTCAAGCAACCCTGCAATTACGATACAAGAAGTCTCTTGTGTCCCCAACACACCTAATACACTTGTCAGATGTATAGGTGCACTAGTTCGGCGAAGAGATAGTGAAATACAAGTAATATGGATGATTGTAAGTAGTAATTGCAATCTGAAATAAAGATAGCAGCAAGCAAACATGTAGCAAAACTTGTTGCAAACGGTGTTTCAATGCTTAGAAACAAGGCCTAGGGATCATACTTTCACTAGTGGACACTCTCAACATTGATCACATAAATGAATAAATAAATGCTACTTTCTACACTCTCTTGTTGGATAACAAACACCATTCATTGTGTAGGGCTACAAAAGCACACCTCAAGCCAGAGTAAACAAGCTCCACAACATCCGGAGTTCATATTTAAGTAACCTCTAGAGTGCATAATAGACCATTGCAATTTATACCGAGTACTAACATAGCATACACACTGTCAACAATAGCTATGAAAGGGGAATAGATCGCATCAATACTAACATAGTAATAGTTAACTTCATAATCTACAAGAGATTACAATCATAACCTACGCAAAGTACTACATGATGCACACACTGTCAACATTACATCATGGAGGAGGAATAGACTACTTTAATAACATCACTAGAGTAGAACATAGATTAATAGTGATACAAAGCTCATGATCACATAAAGATCACACCATGGGAGAGAGAGATGAACCACATAGCTACAGTAGAGCCCTGCCTCGGGGGAGAACTACTCCCTCCTCATCATGGGAGACAAGAACGATGAAGATGGCGGTGGTGTCGATGGAGATGACTCGGGGGCAATTCCCCGTCCCGGCGGCGTGTCGAAACAGACTTCTGTCCCCGAAATGGAGTTTCGCGATGGCGGCGGTGTCCCTGGAGTCTTTCTGGAATTTCGTCGATTGGTATTGGGTTTTTAGGTCACGAGGGGTTATATAGGCGAAGAGGCGGAGTCGGAGGGGCAACAGGCTCCCCTCACCACATGGTGGCGCGGCCAGGGTGGGAACCGCGCCCCCCTATGGTGTGGGTCCCCCTTGGCCCCCCTCTGGCTCTCCTTCGGTGTTCGAACTTTCCTGGGAAAATAAGGCCTTGGGCTTTTGTTTCGTCGAATTCCGAGAATATTGCCCGAACCTTTCGGAACCAAAAAAGAGAAACAGGAACGCACTTCGGCATCTTGTTAATAGGTTAGTTCCGGAAAATGCATAAAATCATTATAAAGTGTGAGCAAAACATGTAGGTATTGTCATAAAACTAACATGGAACATCAGAAATTATAGATACGTTGGAGACGTATCAGTTTTTATTGGCTAACAGCAATAGAAGACGCAAAAGACATAGTGCGTACCTGCAATGCGTGCCAAAGATTTGCGGCAAAACCTCATTCTCCGGCAGTAGAGCTGATGCCAATACCATTCGCTTTACCCTTCGCACAATGGGGTCTCGACATGGTGGGGAAGCTACACAAGGCTTGGCCAGGAGGATATGTATATTTGCTCGTGGCTGTCGACAAGTTCACCAAGTGGATCGAAGCAGTACCAGTAACTTCGGCAGATGCATCATCGGTGGTGAGCTCCATCAAGGGCAGAGTCTTTCGATTTGGCGTCCCTAACGACATAGTTCCGGACAACGACAACAATTTTACCTCCAAAGAATTCAAGGCATACTGTGCAGAGGTAGGCATAAAACTGCACTTCGCATCGGTGGTGCACCCGCAAACCAATGGCCAACTCGAAAACGCGAACGGCATCATCTGCAACGGTATCAAGAAACGGTATCAAGAAACGGTTGTTAACACCATTGGAGAAAGCTCGACACACCCGGGTGGATGAGTTGCCTAGCGTGCTATGGAGCATACGGACAACACCCAACACAGCAACGCAAGAAACTCCGTTCTTCTTGGTCCATGGAGCTGAGGCGGTACTCCCGATAGAAATAGAATATAATTATCCGAGAGTGGCGGAGTATGGTGAAGAAACATCAAGAAAGGCGCTGGAAGATGATGTCGACGCACTCGACGAAGCCAGAGACGAGGTGCTGTGAAGAGTCACCACGTACCAACAGAACCTGGAAAATTACCATAGTCGAGGCTTGCGACCAAGGTCCTTTCAAGTTGGCGACCTGGTTCTTCGGCTCACTCAGGATAGCCATGAAAAATTTGAATCTCCTTGGATAGGACCATACATCGTTACCGAAGTGATTCTAGGAGTAGCATACAGAATGAAAGACAAGAAGACGGGGAAGGAAGAGCCAAACCCATGGAACGTGGCGCAGCTCTGATGTTTTTACGCGTAGAAGCCAAAATCGTGTCACACATGTAAGCACACAATGTACTGAAATGCTCACGAGTTTTCAGATGCACTCTTTTCCTTGCAGAGCACCGAGTGGGGCTGAAAGGTTTTTAATGAGGCAGGCTCGCGATGCTGCAATATAGTAAAAATATTGGTGATATATATTTTTTCCTCGTCAGGCTCGAGGGCTCAAACCTGAAGAACTAAACAATATATATTCGGCTCTCACAAAACATAGCTGGAAACTATTTGCCTTGGTTTAAAAACCTCGTGAATAATAAACATAGATATGACTACCAAAACACTCGGGGGCTAGAGGAAAACAAAAAATGTACAAACTTGCTTTGACTATACATGAGTCTTGCAAATAATGTTTACAGTACAAGTGACCCGCAATATACAAACTTTAACTCTGACCTAGCAGTGAGCATAATAGAAAGAAAAAAACAAAACAACTATAGAAGATCATCTATCGTTACCCTTCCACCTTCAGCAGGAGCATCCGGGGCATCCGTATAGTGATAGTCATGGAAGAAAACAACATCAATCCTCAGGAGTTCTTCAATCATCTTCTCGGCAACCGGCGTAACTGCATCGTTAAACTTGTCGACATTTCTTCTTCTCTTCTTTAACTTGGAGTAGCAGACGTCGATAACCTTATCCAGATCCAATTTTCAATGGCAAATCTTAAACCAGATCAATGCAAACCTGGCGCTAGCCATCAGTTGGGCTTTCACAAATTTATGGATCTGATTCACGTTTTTGAACTTTTTCATCAACTTAGGAAGAGTTTCGGGTTGAGGATTCCGAGGAAACATAGCGTTGTACACCATGACTAAGGTACTAGTGCAGAACTCAAGAAATTCCCGGACTTGAGCAGCACGATCCTGGAATCACTGCCATTATGTCTGGCAAGCCGGAGAAGGACCTCAACCCGCGAGTCAACGTGTTGATCTTCAGCAACAGTATCAATAAAGGAACCTAGAACCAAAAAAGAAAAGCAACATATGACAAAACATACGAGCATTGTCGAGGAAAAAGCAAGATGAAGTGCAATGTACCCACCATACCTAGACTTGCGTCAGTCATCAGGTCAAGTATATAATTTTCTCGGGCGGTAGCTTGCAAAGCCTCGGCCACCGCAGCTTCCTTCGGTTCCAGAGCTTCATAAGCTTGTCGGACAGCAGTTTTTTCACGCTCGGAGGATTTGCGGGATTGGTCCATAACAATGATAGTTTGTTTTTTCACGGCTTGGAGTTGCTGTCGAAGATCAGGTAACTCTTGCAAGGGATCAGCACACGAAGAATCATCTACAAAATCACCGGCAGGAGTCCTTCTCGAATAAGATGTGGCTGGTGAAGTATCAGCAGGCCCACATGCCGCGGTATAGTTATCAAATACGAACTGAAAGAAAGAAATGTCGACATCAATCATTCAACAAGGATCACCTTTTTCATTAATAGCGAAGATATTTACATATTTGGGGTCCCTTACACAAAGTCGACTCCTATCGAGTTGACATAGATAGTCACAAATCATAAGGACAGCGACACATACAAAAGGAAAAAAAGAAAAAAACAAAGAGATAGGTTGGTCTAGTTGACCTCCAGCTTGGCAGTGCTAGCGGACGCAGCAGGTTTTGGCCCCAGGAAAGCGAGGATTTTCTTCGAGTGAGGCTTTGCATCCTTCACCAGAGTATTCCATTTTTCCTTGTTCATCCCCTTGGGGCTTCCAGCTTTCGCCCAGTCGACATCTTCAAGTTTTCCTGCCGGTAAACGAAGGCAGGATCCTCTTCACCTCAGAAGCGTTGCACAAGCTCGGAGAAAATCTCGGGATGTGTCTGCTTCGGAAAGAAGTGAGGAAATAGTCGCTTAAACGCGACACGAGATTCGGAGATATTAGTGCGCGTCAGATCGCCATGCAGTTCGAGGATTGAAAGAGCATCGAGAAGACGATCCTCAGCACCCTCGTGCAAGGTAAAATCCTCACCCATCCTTCCCGCTGGAGCAAAGCAGAAGCTCATCGATATTCAGAGAAGCAAGTAAAGATAAAAACAAAGGCAGGTGGAGGAAAACACTTACTAACGAATCGCCGGTTTTGGGTCTCCAAACGATCTATGATTGCATTCTCACGCGCGATTTGCTGAGAAACCTTATCACTCAGAGCACTTTCAGCATCGTGGAGTCTTTGGCGAAGATCTCCAACAGCAGCGGCATCTTGTTCATCTTTCTCGCTAGCCTTTTCGCTTTGCTCAAGCTTAAGAGCCAGTCATCAGCGCGTTTCTCGACTCGGTTGAGGTTCTCTGAAAAGAAGGTCAAAGGACGAAAATCCGTTGTTAGCATACAAAACAGGTTTGCCGAGAAAAATGGGTTACCTAGAACAAAGCGGGCCTTACCTCTCAAATCTTTGGCTGCGTCACGAAACCCAACAAATTGGGTCCCAAGTTTGATGAGATGCTTCATCACAGGCTATAAAGAGAGCATCAGGAAACAAGTTCAGAAGAGGAAAAACTCGACAAACGATCAAAGATAGTCTGGCAAAGCAAAATAGTGAATCTAGAAGAAAAAGAAGACTTACATCGTCCAAAGAAGGAGTCGAGGAACTCCCCGCAACAATGGCATGACTATCGCCAGCCGAAATCCTTGCTCTCTTCGGCGAGGGAGCTCGAGGGCTGGTCGTAGGAGTATGCGTCTCCATGTCCTGTTGAGGGGGAGGCGAAGATTCTGGGGCGGTGCGCTGCTCTTCAGAAAGAACCATGGTATGGGACGTACTCGTTAGAGCCGTACCATGAACCTCAGGTTCCTCCTTTTCTTCTTCCTCCTCGCCACTGTCAACACAGAAAAATGAGTATGCCGAAGAAAAAGGAGTTGGACAAAAAATAACAATAAAGAAGCTTACGAGCTAACGGAGCCAGCATCATCGTAAGGGTTAAAGGCACCCTCTTCTTCATGTGAAGTTTCTCCGGCAGCTAACTCAGTGGGATTGGAGGTGCCAGAATCTTCGACTTCATCCCTTTTTCTCTTGCTCCTTGGAGAAATGGTGGAAGGAGGAGCGCGGCCTGATTCAGAAGGCTTCGATTCAGTTTCTTTTTCGGAGGAAGCCGCAGATTTGTGAGATCCTGTGACTTCACTCTCAGGACGAGAGGGTTCTTGCGAGTCATCAGTGACAACAGTTCGCTCGTCCACCTCTCCACCTTCATGAAGGGGAGGAAGAGAAGATAGAACTTGGTGGTTCTGTAAGATGAAAAAGCAAGATCGAGGTGAATATACAAAGCAAATGAGGAAGCAGTCGAAAAATAAAAGCACAACTCGAAAGAGAAAGTTACTTACTTCGGGAAGGGCGTGGCTGCCACTATACGGCTCCACGCGACAAGAGGTTGGAACCTCATGTTTCTTGCTTAACGAGGAAAAACGTCGAATGGGCTTCTCCAAGTCCTTAACAGAGAGATCTTTGGACACGCGACCAACGTCTTTCTCGCTAGCATACATCCAAAGGGGGTTTTTGCGAGCCTGCAGAGGCTACACCCTGATCCTAAGGAAATAATCAGTGATTTGAACACCCGATAGTTCTTCACCGTGGGTGTTCTGGAGCTAGTGGATGCGCTTCATCAGAGCATTAGAGTCCGTTTTTCGGCAGTAGCCTCGGCGTCCCAGGATCGGCGCCTGAGGATTTATGCGGCAGCATCAAAAGGAGCGATGTTGTACTCCTAGGAGTTGTTGTACTCCTCTTGGACGTACAACCACCTTCTGCGCCACCCTTGGACGGAGTCAGGGAATTCGACGTCAAAGTAGTAAACGTCGGGTCGAACGCAGATGCACACGCTGCCCACATTATAGGCGACATTGCGGGAGCTGTTGCGCCGGAGATAGAAAACGCGCTTCCATAGGCCCCAATGAGGATGGGTCCCGAGGAAGCATTCGCACAAGGTAATAAAAATCGAGATGTGGAGGGTGGAGTTGGGGGTCAGCTGATGCAGCTGAATCCCGTAAACAAAGAGAAGTCCACGAAGAAACTCGTGGATGGGGGTGGAAAGGCCGCGAATAAGGTGATCGATGAAAGTTACCCGGTATCCAATCAGAGGACGCGGGAAGCTTTCGTCACCAGGGAAGATCAGCGAGCCCTCCTTTTTGACCAGGCCAAGCTTCTTGAGGGTCTTCTGGTCCTGGTTGGATATTTTGGATCTCTCCCATCCAGAGATCTCCAGTTTATCCATCGATGCGTTGGTGTATGGAGCGGTGCGCCTCATCAATTTGGTGCGTGGCGGCATAAAACTGAGCTTTAGTGGAGAAGAGGGATGATTGGAAGCACGAGCGTGAGAAGCTTGGGGACGGCAATGGCGAAACTGGAGAGAGGAGAGAGATGAACGGTGCAACGAAGGGGGAGAATGAGGACGAAGGGGCAGTTTTATAGCGAGGAACCAACCCGTCGCACCGTTGGATGAAAGGCAAATGAATCTTACGCCTTACGCGTGTCAACAAAGGTATAATCATCATTTCGGCAAGAAGTTACTGGACAGAAGTTACTGCGCGCGTGCCGGTAATTGTGGAGGACGTGTGTCCCCCACTTGCGCAACGTGTCGACCGTGCAGAACTTTGGACCCACACTTCAGAGACGTGACATGAGCCGTGGTTTTCCAGGAGGTGGTCGTGGCTATCGGCGGCAATGATATCACTATGAAGAAAAACATTGAGTGTTTCTATCAAATATAGCGACAGGGAAAAGCACGAGTGAGCTAACCAGAAAAACATCGGGAGGTTATGATCAAATACAAAACATTTGCCATACGCTCTAGGGCTACTCTTATCAGAAATATGGTTCATATTTCTGATAAGAGGAAGAGGCAGCAAAAGAAAATATTGAGTTGATACAAAATACAAAAAATTGAGCCTACAACCAAGTACAAGTACTTGGCTGTAGCCTCGGGGGCTACTCCCATCGGGAGCGCTGGTCGCGCACCCGATAAAAATGAAAAAAAATGGGAAGCTGACAATATAGCGATAAGACAGCAAAAAGTTGAGCCTACAACCAAGTACAAGCATTGGTTGTAGCCTCAGGGGCTACTCCCATCGGAAGCGCTGGTCGCGCACCCGATGAAATATAAGGAGTATCATTGTACATCTTCGAGTTAAAACATAACTCTTCATATACTCCCATAGGGAGGTCAAGATAGTAAGTCATCATATGACTCGAATATAGCTCCCACTTTAATAGTTCTCACATTAGAAATTGTATTAACTCCACATACTTTATCAATCCTCTTGGGGAAATAAATGGTATGCTCCTTGTCATCGACATTGAAAGTAACTTTTCCTTTATTGCAATCAATAACAGCCCCTGCGGTGTTAAGAAAAGGTCTCCCAAGAATAATAGACATATTATCATCTTCAGGCATTTCCAACACAACAAAATCAGTTAATATCAAGCTTATTAGTAACTTGAACAGGAACATCCGCACATATACCAACAGGAATAGCAGTAGATTTATCACCATTTGCAAAGATATCTCGGTATCAACTTATCGAAATAAAGTCTCTTATAAAGAGAAAAAAGGCATAACACTAACACCTGCTCCCAAATCACATAGAGCAGTTCTAACATAATTATTCTTAATAGAACAAGGAATAGTCGGTATACCTGGGTCGCCCAACTTCTTTGGAACTTTGCCATTGAAAGAGTAATTAGCAAGCATAGTGGAAATCTGCTCATTAGGAATTTTTCTTTTGTTAGAAACAATATCTTTCATATACTTTGAATAAGGAGGCAATTTAATAGCATCAGTCAGAGGGATTTGCAAGAATAAAGGTTGCATCCAATCGCAAAATTTATTATAATGTTCTTCTTCCTTTGATTTTAGTTTCTTAGCAGGAAAAGGCATTTGCTTTTGAACCCAAGGTTCCCTTTCATTACCATGTTTCTTAGCAATAAAATCTTCTTTAGTATACCTTTTTTAGCATGCTTTTCAGGTTCATCTTCAACCTCTTCTTTATCAGAAGCATCATTCTTATCATTATCATGTTCATTACCACTTTCAGTTTCAGCATCAGAAATAGAAATACTATTAGGATCATTAACATGTTCAGAGGATTCTACAACATTTTTATGTTTCTTCTTCTTTTTCTTAGAAGGAGCACTAGGTTCAATTCATTGAGAATCTTGTTCAACTCTTTAGGTACTCGATAAAATATGACTAAAATTCGGATCATGGTAAGACCTTAAGCGGCACATGTCGAATTATGCCACTATGCCGGGGTCGAGTCCAGGGACTTGACCTTCAAATAGGTTTTTGCGGGTTTGCCACAAGAGCAGTTAACTGGTACCTGATCCGTCAGATGAACCAACTCCATTTACCATTATCCCTTCACAATATATATATAGAAATAATCTGGTAACTCGAAGAAGTTATGAGTTGATTTTAGTGATGGATATTTTACTTGATTCTACTATTCAAGAAAAATCTCGGGGGCTACTGACATAGGCATCCCAAATGGGCCTGCCTAAGAAGGTACCCGGGGATTACTGAAGGCCCACGACCCAAAGATTACGAAGCCCGGAAGTCCAATAAAGCGTCAACTATGGAAGATAGAGATGTATTAGGAATAGAGACTTGTAACTATACGGGACGAACTCAAAGAGTCTCCCGCTGTTTGTAACTTGTACATCAAGAAACCCTCGGCTCTGGCTCCTATATAAGGGGAGTCGAGGGAGAAAGAAATGATCGATTCATTGTCAACACAACCCTAGTTTTTAGCAGTCGAGCACCTTTTCGGCTGAAACCTTCGAGATCTACTTGCCCTCTACTTTCCGCGAAACCCTAGTCTACAACGTGTATGCATTGACAAGTTAATACCTTGTCACCCAGTGATTGGCTAGGACCTTACACATGGCCTTACACCAAGGAAGTATGGACGGGATGAGTTGCTCGGTTGGTAACAATGATAAGATATCTTATGGGTAAAGTAACACACCTCTCTAGAGTGTATCAAATTGTGGCTTGTCGCTCCCTGTTCCAGGTTTGAAACTGTGAACGCCGCTGGAAAGGAACTCCATGAAGTTCTAGACACCCAGTGAAGGCTGACGGACATAGTTCTTCAGAATCAAAGCAACCTTTTGAAGAAATTTTTACAAAAACATGCATTGCCAATGGCTTTCTGGTCCATGGTTGTAGCTTGTGTATTAAACACCTCTTTTCTATAATGAACTTGCTGAGTACGCTTGTACTCACCCTTCTTTGAACCCCCTGCTTAGATATAGAGACATCGAATGAGAATCTACAGTGAAACTCGGAGACAGAGGAAGTCAACTACTTCAAAGAGACAAGATCCTGCCAACAGAGTCAACGGAATCAACCACTACATCCACCATGGAGATAACCTATATTAGAAGTAAAAGGGAACTAGCTCCTTAATCCTAGAACCTAAGTAGCTAGAGTTGATCTATAGTTCTGTAGTAATTAAGCCAAGTACCTCTATATGTAGAGCTAGGATAAGTGTAGTCCACAAGTTATTCTTGTGGAGCTTATTGCCATTTTACCTCATTGTAACTAAGAGGTTGTGTTGATTTTCTGTAAAGCTAGAGTCCGTGATATAATTCTATAGATATGTCTTGGACCCGCATATGTTTCTGTTGTACCACTCCGAGGGATGTAATGCTATTGGAACGATGTTTCATTAGTGTTATATCAACGACTTGCATACTACACCATGCAGTGGTATGCTGGGTCACCATAGCTGTCGATGGATTCCCTCTGCGAGTCCCCCCTCCATGTCCCTTCTAGAAATTTCGTGTTTTCGTGTCTCTGAGTCTCAGACCTCTCATCTGATTGCACAAGGTGAAAGTATGTGATGATGCGATGCCACCGTCACATCATACATTCATGCCGTACGGGCATGCTTGACCGTACCAGTGGTCTTTAAAACATTTGATGGTCTTTCTTTGCTATTTCTCTCCTTGGCTCGGCCACCAGGTGTGTGGGTGCATGTATGGAAGATATTTATTGCCTCCAAATACCACATGTGTGTCCAAAATAATCTCCTTAATTTATTTTTTCATCAACCTTCTTATTTTAGGGATCCTTGTGAAACATGCTGACTAGGTGCGCTCACGCGCTATAAAATGTCAAAACTTTGAATAAAGTTTGTTATTTTTATCTACTTTCTAGTTTGCGCTCAATACTCTTTCGAGCAAATCATTTCTCACTCACTACTTTTATTTCCAATACTTGTAGTCAATTCACTCAAGACTGGTGACACCTTAGGTGTGACATAAACACCAATAATAAGCACTTGTTAACGCTCTTTCATTAGAACTTAACATAAAACTGGAATAATACTTCTGCGGATATATGCTCCGACGAACCGCTGATCTTGCAGGTCATGAATGAATTTCTCACTTTCTCCTAAAAACTAGTCCAGCGGTTACAGCATTTCTTTATCACATCATAACATCCTTTGAACTGGTCTCAATGAGCGGGTAGAAGGGGTTTATTTGCAATATTTTCTGGTGGTTTGATCATTGTCCGCGTCGAGTGAAACATTCTCCCATGCCTTGACCAAAGGGAATTCCTCCACCTCTTCTTGTTTGCACTTCTTATTGCCTTTCCTTTAGGTTGAGATGCATGGAAGGCCTCCTCTCCTCCAACTCCGGTTCCATCTCATCGTTCTCATCAACCGCCCTTACGTCACTCTCTCCAACACTAATACCGACATTGTAATCGTTAAGTGGGTTGGCAAAAAATACACCTTGTTTTTCACCTTGTTCTCCTCCAACGAATTTATTGGGTGTGTGCAGAATATTCGCGCCATGGACCCGGCTACATGTAGAGTTGCGAGCTGAATCCAGCACCCCCGGAAAAAAAAATCCAGGATAGCCATTTTTCCGAGATCTGATCACGTCCATTTTTTACGAGAAATCAAATGCTGGCGGTTATTAATCCATACAGATGGATTTATCTACATACACGTAGAAAAATCTGTGAAGCGGAGGTTGTATCATATATATACAGAGCCAAACATGGCTTTGATCGGTCAATCTTGGATGTTTTTCGGAAGTCATTATATAAAAGGAAATCGTTTAGTTTTGGGCGGGGTTTTACATTTTGAACAAACAGGGATCGACGCATGCTTTGGCTGTACGTAGCCCTGTCTCTCTCTCTCTCTCTCGCTTGCCCGCCCGCCGGAGGAAGACGACGTACTACGTACGAGCTGAGGTCTGCGTGCATGCTGTACCGCACGGCTTTTGCGGAGAATATATGCATGCGCGCATGCATGCTGTGCTGACACTATACATATATACCGCGCATGCAGCAACCGGACAAATCACCTGCCATATGCCTACACGTACGTGGCAGTACCACATTGTTGTTGTTGCTGGACGGGACGTCTGTCACGTACTGTGGTGCACTGGTGCGGCTGGTGCCTGCATACCTGTGCCAACCAGCACTGTCTATACGTACGTATACGCGTCCTGATGTGACACTGCATTGCACCAGCACGCACGTACAGCGTGTCCCCAGACTCACGGATAGATATCGACCGATTCCATATTATATTTCTGCACCCGTGCTCCAGCGATCCTTCGGTTCCAAGGATTTTCAAAAAAAAAAAAAAAAAAAGGATGAATCCAATCGACATATAGGATCTTTTACTAAGGAATCCCTTTGGATCAAAGAAATGACACCTCCAAAATTCTTATGTATCGCGTTTCTACCTCAATATCATGCTAGTAGTAATTTCATCGTACACTCTAACATCTTTCTCACACTCAGCCATGTAGATAGATTCACTTTTTCTGTGTCTTTGCTAAAGATATATTCTATCTTGTAGTGTAGGGTTTGTGATCTTAACCTGCCTTATCTTTAGAAAAGCTTCTTAATTAGCATCTAAATCTCTTACTATATGACTAGCCAAACAGACTCAATGCCTTCATCCACGGCATTACGCTATCGTAGACCCGGCCTCTAAACATGTATCCGCCCAACGCTCGGCCCTCGGTGAGGTCAATCTCCATGATCTTCTCCAAGGACCGCGCCACCTATACTCTTGTAGTAGGGTTTGTCCGCTGATTGGTTGATTGGCCGCCATCGAGTTTTACATGTTTTTTTTCGCCGGTCACTTGATCAACTATTTTGTTTTTTTGTATAGCGGATCATAGATCGGATTGACTCGACTACTGTTTATCGTCCTCACGCCTCTGCTCTAACCACGCCATTGACCCAGCCCTCGACAAACTGCCGCAAATGCTTGCTCGGCTGTCGCGCGTGCCTTGGCAGGCTGCAGCGGCCGTCCCGCCAAGTTTGTCTTCCTCTCGTCACCGAGCACACACGTCTACCATAGATCGAGCTGCGGGTACCTCTATGTTGCCCATTCGGTTGCGGCACCGCCCTTCGTGGTCATGGCTACTAGGTGCCTGTAATAACCCAGAACATAGGAACAACGAAGGGTAGATTTAGAAATGGGATGTGCATTTCATCGCAAAACGGGGGAAATTTTCGCGCCTTATTGCAACTAAACCTAAGAGGGATCGAGGTTCTCTCTCATTTTGCACTTAGGGTTAGGCATTGTGAGTTAGGGAAATTTCGACATGATCTCTTTTGTATCTTGTTGATTTGAGGAATTGATTTCATTTGACAAGTGTCAATACATTTAACAATAAGTATTGAACAAAATGAAAATGGAATTCATAATTTAAAAACACAACTCATGAATTCAAATCACTTTGAATTTCAAAGTGAATCACAAATACAATATTTATTCCAGAATATAAATGTCACATAATCACAAGCTCATAAACAAAAACTTGGGCTTTATTGATAACAACACAGATTACAAAGTCTTTACAATATTCTTGATACAAGAATTGATAAATAAGAAACAGAAATGAAAATGAAGATTACAAGTTTATTCCTAAACTAAAACCTAGACTAAATGGCTTGGAGAGTATCTTCTGGCCATGTCCATCTTCACAAACCTGCAATAATAAAGCACCAACACTAGCCAGAATATAAGTGTTAGCTCAAGATTCAGTTTAGACAGTTAGCAAGTGACACAATATTCAGTTTGGACAGAACCAAGTCACAGCACACTTGTGCTTGTCCAAAACCAGGGAAGCACAAGATAAGGGCAGCAGCAGACCAAACCTGAGCACACACCAGGGCTCAAGTTTCAGCATATGAGAGCACACAGCTCAAGTGTGCTGGGCAGCAACAGCAAGGCCATGCAAAAGCATAGTCACCAAGCATGCCAGGCTTGTGTGTCAATGCAGGGAGAGAAGTAGGGATCATATAAAAGGAGCACAAACCCTAAAACCAGTGACCAGTCGACCAGATAAGATCACCAGGTAGGGGGGAAGCAAAAACAAGCATAGTTCATCTGTTCTTGAGCAAGAACAGAACCAACACACACAACCATTCAAGCCACCAGAGATCATGGTGACCTAGAAGATCATCCAAGCTCTGGAGGTGAAGGGCTGTGAACAAACCCAAGTCTGCATCAACAAAGCATTACTTTCTAGGAGCTGGAACAAGGTATACCTAGTTCCTGGAAGAGATCCAATGGATCTAATCCATCATATGCATAAGCATGGGATGAGCAGATGCTCATATGGGTAGATCATCACTTGGTTTTCACCAAGGATTACTGCCGTCAAAAGGCCACAGAAACCATCCAGATACAGATCATGTGCACAGAGGCTAGAAAGCATGCACAGATGCACACTAGCAAGATCACATGCACAGATAGCACCAGTAGATAGCATGGATTAGCAACTAAGACTACACAGAAGATCCTAAGCAAGCAACCATCAGAAACCCTAGATTTCTTCAGGCAAGCATATTGGCATTCATACTTACTATGATCCCCTAATATGCAAGCAAAGTTGAGTAGCCAACAAGATCCAACCAATCATGTGAGCAACCAGTCAGTAGCAAGGCTACTGAGGTCACATCACACTTAGCACCAATTAACAGAAAGCCAAATAGATCACATCACTATCCAGAAATGGATTCAGATTTAATTGCTTGTAAAAGAATCATGAACAACAAACTCATATACAAGCAAGACATTTAAATCATCACTGCATAAGCAGTTCATCATAATTAAGTAATCCAAGCATGAATTTATCACAGATCCATGCTAAGCATGACACAGCATGTTAAGCAATACAACTTAATTCATAGCCACTAGAGCAAGTCTAGATAGCTAGAAATAAGCAACAGTACAAGTAAGCAACAGCACAGGGATGCTTGCGCATCAGCATCACCAGATAAGTGAATCATATAGCCACAGTGTTAGCCAGTAAACAATCACTGACAATCAATTGATCAAATTAATCAATCATAGCAAGCCAAGCTATACAGAGAGAGTTGCCAACAAGCAAGAAATGGTCCAATGGATCATTGGCTTGCAGAATTAGTACTGAATCATATCACAGGCACCTCTGGCACACACACAAGTGTCACAGATGCAACACAAGTACACCTAGACAAGCAAGTATGATAAACCAGTAAGCATAGCAAGCCCATAAGCATGAACAGCAGGGTATATCAAGCCGTAAGCAAGCACAGTAGAGCCTGGCAAGTGTAGAGCAAGCTAGGAGTAGCAGAGAAGCAAGCATAGCATGAACAGCAAGCAAATCGACATGTGCCAGTACCAGTAACTGGTAATCTGACCATAAGCTTGCAGTAAACCGAAGCACAGTAAGATTGCGCAGCAGTAGCATGACTCTAGATGATCACAAGATCACCAGAGAATGACATAGCATGAGGAGAAAGAAGCACAGTAACAAGGGGAGGCGCACAGAAGAGAAGGAGGAGGAGCATAGGACCTACCCGCGCCTGGAGGCAGAAGCTATGGCATGGCGAGGTGCGTGCCCGCGCGGCCATAGCAACTGCAGGTGGTCGCGCGGCGTTACGCCGACGAACACCACCACAAGAGCACAGCATGGAGACGACGGCACGGCGCGCAAGCAGACCGCGCGGTCGGTCTCTGAAGCGCACACGTCGTCGGCGAGGACGAGATCTCGCCGGAGTTCATCGAGGCGATTCTCCGGATCCAGACGAGGCGATTCGCCAGAGAGGACGAGAGGGAAAAACGGCGCGGACAGATCGATAGATCGCTCGCGTTCCGAATCGATAGGTGGCTACGGTGGAGAAACTCGGCGAGAGCCGGAGCAGGGCGGCGGCCATGGCGGCGACGCCATCGCCACGGGGTCGCCAGAGATTAGGGTTAGACGAGTAAGAAGAGGGCCGAGTGAGAGTGAGTGAGGTGGGCCGCTTCGGCGCCACCGAACCCAAAAGGGGGCCAGCCTATTTGGGCCGTCCCTGGGTTTGAGTTATTGGGCTGGGCCCAATATGAGTCCAGTGGGGTATTTTGGTCTTTTTATAATTAATAAAAGATCAAAACTTTACCAAATTTTAATAAATTATAAACAACTCTAAAAATCCAATAAAAATTGGATTTATGAATGAAAAATAAATCTTAACCAAAATAAAATATGAAATGGAATTTATGAAACAAATTCAAAATTATGAATTTTCAGAATTTAAATAATAACTTGGAATTTTAAATTATATTTCCTTGTATTTAAAATTCAAGGAAAAATCTCAAATAAGTTCAAATACTTATTTTCAAACATTTCAAAATGAGATTCTATTATTCCAAGTCATTTCTTTTGAACAAGGGAATTTTTCCCAGAAAACTACTATATTCTCTTTTATTCCAAAAATTATAGAGGTAACTCTATAATTTCAAATTATTTTGGAATGACTAAGGCAATTATCAAATAAAATCATGTTACTTTGAATTGTTGTACTTTGTGTGAATTACAATGATTAATACTTTTAAATTAATTGTAAATTACCGTCAAAGACATAAATCTTAAATACAACCCTAAATTGTAATAACTCATTGGGATAAAGGGATTCAACATAAAATAATCCATCCATGATTGCATTATTTGGATTTTCATAACATTGTCCTTACCGGACAATGATGCTTCTTACAGAACCCGAGGTCCAGGTTCCATCAACTGCATTGAACTGCACTATCTCGCAGTCCACAGGCAAGTTCACCCTTGCTCATGTCAACTTGATTATTTTCTATTACTTTAATGCAAAGCTATATACTTATCATTCCTGCATCGCAAATGAAATGTTATTTTCCAACTATGAATATGACTATGTGGCTGGCAATGGAACCATGGTATGTGTTGATATGGTGGAGGTTCCATTGCAATGGGTTATATCACCTTAGGATTAATTACCAATGCCGTCCAGTGATTCTAGCGCCGTACAAATCGCGTTGACCATGAGATCTATAATGGCTCTGGGAAAGCCAGCCGTATCTTTTCCCTTCTGCACGCCAACGGATCGGAGAGACGGTGGGGTGCTGGAGGCACTGCCGCAATAGGTTGGGAAATCCTTTTAAATCCCCATCCATTGGTGATGTTAATCTCTTCCGATCTATGAAGGATTGTCCAAAGTACACCATGAGTAAAGCCGTATTATCGGGGGAAGTCTACTGGAGGTGTGCGGGTGGACAAAAGGGTGGGTTTGCAGTCGCGGAGAAGGCGGTGTGGGCTTGGATCTTTATACCTGGCCTCACACCAAAGGAAGTGTGAACGGGGGCAAGTCCCTGCGGATGGCAAAAAGGGTGAGATCTCTTGTGGGAAAAGTAACGCACCTCTGCAGAGTGTATCAAATTGTGGCTGTCACTCCCTGTTCCGGAAAGGAACTGCGAACGCGGCGGAAAGGAACTCCACGAAGTTCTAGTCAACCCGTGAAGACTGACGGGCATAGTTTTCATAATAAAAGCAACCTTTTGAAGAAATGTTTTCAAAACATGCATTGACCTGCGATTTCCTGATCAATGGTCGTAGCTAGTGCATCAAACACCTTTTATTCTTTTAGAACTTGCTGAGTACCTCTGTACTCACTTTCTTTCGACACCCTTGCTAGACTGTGATCCGGAAGTGGAGGCTATCAACGATGGAGCACCAGAAGGAAGCTACGAGCTGGTCTACGAAGAACCTGATCTTCGGCGGAGTGGAAGGCGTAGACTATGGGATAGTCTACGGACCAGATGACACGGAGGTGGAGGAGTAGTAACATACCCTAGTATCTTAGAGCCGAGCAACGTAGAACTTACCTAAATAAGTTGTTGAGCTCTTTATATTTGTTATGAGTTGTAATCGTACTTAAGTAGTATCTTAGGGTGTTCTCATAGGACCTGTGAGAATACCAACTTGTTAAGACAATGTTTGTAATAAAGTATGGAGTGTTATGACCTGCAATGTTTCTGTTGTACCACTCTGAGGGATATGGCAACTTGTGAGGAAGCCCCTTCACAAAGATCATATCAACGACTTGTATACTACAACATGCAGTGGTATGCTGGGTCACCGCAGCTGGTATCAGAGCAAATGTTGCGACCTTAGGTTGGAAAAACCTAGTATAGGGAAGAAACCTGTAGGAGTCTAGTAGAAATAGTAAAGGATTCTCTAGAAATATGGTGGTTATTCACTTGAGAATAGCAAAACCATATATTTTAGTGCGATAATTCTTTATTATAGCTATTATGATGCATTATCACCACTAATATTCTGTTTTTGTATACAGCCATAATGGCGAACACTTTTCCTAAGAGGACTTTGAGGAAAGTTGAGGGTTGGCTCGGTGATTATGATGGACCAATAACAGCTCTCCTGTGTGGGATGCTGAAGGAACTTCATTGTGATCCACGGATACCTGTTATCAAGTATACTTACTATGATGGGGAAATCCTAGCCAAGTGCAGAGTATCGGTCCAACTACCGGAAAAACTGCTGATGAGTCGTATAATGCCATACGGAGAAGCCAAAACTATCACCACAGCCTATCATATGGGCCTATTCAAGGCAATCCTTGAGATAAGGCAGCACAAGTCAGTAGAACTGCTATGTTCAGAGTTTTCTCATATACCTCATGCCGAGGAAGATGAGGATCCCACTCTGAATCATTTGGTGTTAGCACACAGAAGTCCTGAAGCTGCAGCACAGCACATGGATAGCTGTAAGTCTTTATTGACCACGATGTACCTTTTACACATGAAGATGAGAGGTGAGATTGACCACATGCTAGCTGAGTTCACGGACCCTGACAAAGTCCAAACTCGGATGCGTGATTTGAGGGCACAACCACAACATACTACACCCTTCTTTAACCCAGATAGCGATGTAGATTTGAGTGACCAGTGGTTCAAGAGAAATCTACCTACAAGAGATCCACTTACACCTAACTTTGTTCCGCACTATCCACACGTGTCAGCATCATATGATACTGGATATGGGGGAGATCATTCATGGAACATAAACTGCTCGGAGTCGCCGATCGAGAACTCGACGGGTTGGCGTTTCGGGGAACCTTTCGGTGATGAGGAGGAGCCAATTCCATGTGATACAGGAGATGAGAGTGATGCGGTTAACCAGAATGTTAACCAAAGCTTTGAGCAGAAAGAGAAAGACACCAACTCCATTTCTTTAGATTTGGAGATGGGATTACCCAAAACATCCCAGTACGTCGTAGGTGAGAGTTCTGGAACAAAGAAGAAGAAGAAGAAGAAGATGAGGGGTCAAGTGAATAGGAATCCTCCATGGATGACTGGGGAAGAGGAGATGTATTCCACTGGGGATATGTATGAGTCTTTATCTAGTTACTTTGGCATGACAGATCTCTGTCTCGGCACTTCGTCCGATTCAGACTACATACCTACGGGAAGAACTTTCATTCCGGACGGTCTTCGGAGGACAGACCGTTGTACCGGATGGACCCCAGGGATGTACGCGGAGGCGAATGAAGACGATGAGGAGTAGAGCTCCAATGAAGAATAAAGTAATCTAGGTGGTATTGTAATAGAACGTATTTTAAATTCCCGTTGGCTTGGGCTTGGAGCCAAATAAGTGGTTTATATATCCCACATGTAATATAAGTTTGTGAGTGTGTTATGTATTATACGGTGTATATACATAATAAATGTTTGTTTTGGATTTGCTTCTTGATTTCATTGTGTGACTAGTTCTGGGCATTGAGTTGAGCTCAGAAAACATTCGCATGGTGTAATTATGAGTAATCGCTCTTTGTTACAGGACTAGGGGGAAATGGCGTTAGTAGAAACCGAAGAGGCTCGCAGAGAGCGGGAAGCAAGAGAGAAAGAGGAGGCAGATGCAGCAGCTAGAGCAGAAAACGCACCACCACCACCACATCCAATGTTGCACCCAGACTTCCAACAGTATATGAGGTCAATGGAGGAAGATAGGAGGCGTTACCAGGAAAGCCAGAGCAAGAATATGCAGGATTTCTTTACCCATGTCATCAATGATAGGGGTAATGAAGGCAAGGGAGTAACACTATCGGACTTCCAAAATGCAAGACCACTACCATTCACATCAGCCCCAGAACCAATGGACGCTGAAGATTGGCTCATGGATACGGAACGGAAGTTGAAGACCGTTGGTTGTAACGATGAGGAGAAGATTAGATACACCACTTATCTGTTGTCAGGACCAGCAGCATCATGGTGGGAGAACCTTGTAGCAGTACACCCTCCAGATAAGGTATTCACCTGGGAGGAGTTCAAGAAGAAGTTTCGGGATGCTCATGTTCCGGACAGCGTGGTGGAGCTAAAGAAGAGGGAGTTTGAAGAACTAAGACAGAATACTGCACCAATCATGCAGTATGTTCGGGATTTCAATAGGTTATCCAGGTATGCACCTGAGGATGTAGATACAGAGGAGAAGCGGAAGAAGCGGTTCATGAAAGGCATGAATCCATACATGAAGATGCAACTGAGGTTGGCACGGACTGCAGAATTCCAGGAACTGATTGACTCGGCAATCACTTTCGAGGATGACTACAGGCAAGTCCAGGAGGACAGGAGGAAGAGAGCTCGTATAGAGCCAAGGAAGTACCCAATCAGTAAACCATTACCTGATCGGAGTTTCAAACCTCGATACAGACCTACTACTGGTAATCAATACAACCGGGGAGGTCAGAGTCAGAACCCAATTAACCAGATCATCTGCAACAGTTGTGGCCTGAGAGGGCATTTGCAGAAGGACTGTCAGAAACCCAGAATCATCTGCTATGGTTGTGGGAAGGAAGGACACATCAAGCCGGAGTGTCCGAACAAGTCATCTTGGAGCGGACAGAGCTCTGGAGGACGAGGTGGAAACAACAACAACAACAACAATCGCAACAACAACAACAACAACAACAACAATAACCGCAACTATAACTACAACAACAAGAAGGGAAAGCCTTATGGGAAGCTGAATTGCACATCTTTGGAACAAGCGGAAGAGTCAGATCAAACAGTCTTAGGTACGCTAAGCATTCTTACTCATCCTGGCAAAGTATTATTTGATACTGGAGCAACCACATCATTTCTTGCATTGGAATTTGTGGAAAAATTCGGGCTTAGATGTTCTAAGTTAGAAACCCCTATAACTGTCCTATCCGCGGGGGGAACGGTCTTAGTAACCCACGTGAAAGAAGCACAAGTCCTAACCATATGCGACTGTGTGTATTTCGCGGACCTATTCATCATACCCATGAAGGACATATCAGTCATCTTAGGGATGGATTGGTTGACAGAAAATGGAGCGGTGATTAACTGTGGAGACAAAACAGTATCACTTCGCAACTCCATAGGAGGTCGAATAGTGTTCCAAGGAGATAGGTACAGTGAGTTGGAGATCGGATTGGAACTCAATAGCTTGAAGGAAGTGAGAATTGAAGATATCCCTGTAGTGAATGAGTTTAAGGATGTATTTCCTAAGGAACTACCGGGAATGCCACCCGATAGAGAGATTGAATTCACAATCGATCTGATCCCAGGCACAGCACCAATAGCACAACCACCATATAAGATGGGACCAAAGGAGTTAGTGGAACTTAAAGCTCAGATAGATGAACTGGAACAGAAGGGATTTATTCAAGAAAGTGTGTCACCATGGGGTACACCAGTTATTTTTGTGGATAAAAGAGATGGAGGAAAGAGAATGTGTGGAGATTACAGAAATTTGAACAATGTAACTATCAAGAACAAGTATCCTTTACCTAGAATTCAAGATCTTTTTGATCAAGTTCAAGGAGCAGGAGTCTTCTCGAAGATAGATTTAAGGTCAGGATACCATCAAATCAAGATCAAGAAGGAGGATGTACCAAAAACAGCATTCGTATCAAGGTATGGACACCATGAATACTTGGTTGTACCATTTGGACTAACAAATGCACCAGCAATTTTCATGAATTTGATGAACAAGATATTCATGAAGTACTTGGACAAGTTTGTGATAGTATTCATAGATGATATTCTAATCTATTCCAAAGATAAAGAAGAACATGCCAAGCATTTGAAGATAGTTTTGCAAACCTTGAGAGAACATCAGCTATATGCAAAGTTCAGCAAGTGCAAATTTTGGTTAGATAGTGTTGAATTTCTTGGACATGTTATAACCAAAGAAGGCATAGCGGTGAATCCAAGCAAGGTTCAGTCCGTATTGGAATGGAAATCACCCAAAAATGCTAAGGAGATACGAGGATTTCTTGGTATGGCAGGCTACTATCGGAGATTCATAGAGGGATTTTCGAAGATTGCAGGACCAATGACCAAGTTACTCAAGAAAAATACTCCATTTGTGTGGACTGATGAGTGTGAAGCCAGCTTCCAAACACTCAAAGATAAGTTAACCACAGCACCGGTATTGGCAGTTCCTGAACCTGGAAAGGATTATACGGTGTATTGTGATGCTTCCAAGAATGGACTTGGATGTGTTCTTATGCAAGATCGGAAGGTAATAGCTTATGGATCAAGACAGTTGAAACCACATGAACACAACTACATGATCTCGAGTTAGCAGTTGTGTATGCTCTGAAGAGTTGGAGACAATTTCTATATGGATCCAAGTGTGAGTTATACACCGATCACAAAAGCTTGAAATATTTCTTCACCCAGAAAGAATTAAACATGAGGCAGAAGAGATGGCTAGAGTTGATTAAGGATTACGATCTTAAGATCAACTATACCCCAGGCAAAGCTAATGTAGTAGCAGATGCTTTAAGTAGGAAGAGTACGGAGAATCAACCTACGGAATGGGAGATTCCAAAGGAACTTCGGAAAGAGTTAGAGGATGCTCAGATTTTGTTTATTCAAGGTGATGTCAAAGGAAGTATAGCAACCATGAGGATTATGGATGAGATGTACTCAGACTTGAAATATGAGATTATCCGAAAGCAAGCGGATGATTTGTTCATTCAAGAGGAGATCAAAAGGATTGGCGAAGGAAGACCATCGGAATTTCATCTAGGGGATTTTGATTCATTATACTTCCAGAAAAGGATCTGTGTACCGGATGATCCAGAAGTGAAGTCAATCATATTAAAAGAAGCACATGAAACCCCTTATTCCATACACCCGGGAAGTACGAAGATGTATATGGATTTGAAGGAGATGTTCTGGTGGAACAACATGAAAAGAGAAATAGCACAATATGTCTCGGAATGTCATACATGTCAACGAGTGAAGGCAGAGCATCAGAGTCCTGCGGGATTACTCAAACCACTAGAGATACCGGAATGGAAATGGGATGAAATAGGAATGGATTTTGTTACTGGTTTACCAATGACTAGTAAGAAGAAGGATATGATATGGGTAATAGTGGACAGACTTACCAAGAGTGCTCATTTCATAGCCGTAAACACAAAAGATACTGCGGAAAAGCTTGTGGATATATATGTAAAGGAAATTGTGAGTAAGCATGGAGTACCAAAGAAGATAGTCTCAGATAGAGGTTCGATTTTCACATCAGCATTCTGGAAACAACTACAAGAATCTTTGGGATCCAAGTTGGATTTCAGTACAGCATATCATCCACAAACCGGAGGACAAACCGAAAGAACCAATCAGATACTAGAAGACATGCTTAGAGCTTGTGCTCTAAACTTTGGAGGCTCATGGGAGGATCATTTACCTTTAGCGGAGTTCTCATATAACAATAGTTATCAGAGTAGCATTCAGATGGCACCGTACGAAGCATTGTACGGAAGGAAGTGTAGATCACCAATTTGTTGGTTTGAAACCGGAGAAAACAAGGAGTTTACACCGGACTACATCAAGGAGAGACAAGACATCATCGAGGTGATCCGAGATAGACTCAAGATAGCTCAGAGTCGTCAGAAGAGTTACGCCGACTTAAAAAGAAGAGATTGGGAACCGAAAGTGGGAGACATGGTTTATCTGAAGGTTAGCCCAATGAAAGGACTTAAGAGGTTCGGAGTGAAAGGAAAGTTAAGCCCTCGATATATCGGACCATTTAAGATACTCAGTCAGAATCGAGGAACAGCTTTTGAGTTGGAGTTACCGGCACAATTAAGTCAAGTTCATAATGTATTTCATGTATCACAACTCAGAAAATGTTTGAAGGCACCGGATGATCCTATCACATATGAAGAAATAGAATTGCAATCTGACCTAACTTATGTGGAAAGGCCTGAAAAGATCTTAGAAGTTCAATGGAAGAAGTTAAGAAACAGGGCAATCAAATATTGTAAAGTGCAATGGCAACATCATCCTGAGCGAGAAGCAACTTGGGAGATGGAAGAAGAATTGAGGAGATCTCAGGTAGATGTTCGGACGAATCTTAACTGTTAAGGGAGAGGTGTAATAACCCAGAACATAGGAACAACGAAGGGTAGATTTAGAAATGGGATGTGCATTTCATCGCAAAACGGGGAAATTTTCGCGCCTTATTGCAACTAAACCTAAGAGGGATCGAGATTCTCTCTCATTTTGCACTTAGGGTTAGGCATTGTGAGTTAGGGAAATTTCGACATGATCTCTTTTGTATCTTGTTGATTTGAGGAATTGATTTCATTTGACAAGTGTCAATACATTTAACAATAAGTATTGAACAAAATGAAAATGGAATTCATAATTTAAAAACACAACTCATGAATTCAAATCACTTTGAATTTCAAAGTGAATCACAAATACAATATTTATTCCAGAATATAAATGTCACATAATCACAAGCTCATAAACAAAAACTTGGGCTTTATTGATAACAACACAGATTACAAAGTCTTTACAATATTCTTGATACAAGAATTGATAAATAAGAAACAGAAATGAAAATGAAGATTACAAGTTTATTCCTAAACTAAAACCTAGACTAAATGGCTTGGAGAGTATCTTCTGGCCATGTCCATCTTCACAAACCTGCAATAATAAAGCACCAACACTAGCCAGAATATAAGTGTTAGCTCAAGATTCAGTTTAGACAGTTAGCAAGTGACACAATATTCAGTTTGGACAGAACCAAGTCACAGCACACTTGTGCTTGTCCAAAACCAGGGACAGCACAAGATAAGGGCAGCAGCAGACCAAACCTGAGCACACACCAGGGCTCAAGTTTCAACATATGAGAGCACACAGCTCAAGTGTGCTGGGCAGCAACAGCAAGGCCATGCAAAAGCATAGTCACCAAGCATGCCAGGCTTGTGTGTCAATGCAGGGAGAGAAGTAGGGATCATATAAAAGGAGCACAAACCCTAAAACCAGTGACCAGTCGACCAGATAAGATCACCAGGTAGGGGGGAAGCAAAAACAAGCATAGTTCATCTGTTCTTGAGCAAGAACAGAACCAACACACACAACCATTCAAGCCACCAGAGATCATGGTGACCTAGAAGATCATCCAAGCTCTGGAGGTGAAGGGCTGTGAACAAACCCAAGTCTGCATCAACAAAGCATTACTTTCTAGGAGCTGGAACAAGGTATACCTAGTTCCTGGAAGAGATCCAATGGATCTAATCCATCATATGCATAAGCATGGGATGAGCAGATGCTCATATGGGTAGATCATCACTTGGTTTTCACCAAGGATTACTGCCAGTCAAAAGCTACTAAGACAGAAACCATCCAGATACAGATCATGTGCACAGAGGCTAGAAAGCATGCACAGATGCACACTAGCAAGATCACATGCACAGATAGCACCAGTAGATAGCATGGATTAGCAGCTAAGACTACACAGAAGATCCTAAGCAAGCAACCATCAGAAACCCTAGATTTCTTCACAGGCAAGCATATTGGCATTCATACTTACTATGATCCCCTAATATGCAAGCAAAGTTGAGTAGCCAACAAGATCCAACCAATCATGTGAGCAACCAGTCAGTAGCAAGGCTACTGAGGTCACATCACACTTAGCACCAATTAACAGAAAGCCAAATAGATCACATCACTATCCAGAAATGGATTCAGATTTTAATTGCTTGTAAAAGAATCATGAACAGCAAACTCATATACAAGCAAGACATTTAAATCATCACTGCATAAGCAGTTCATCATAATTAAGTAATCCAAGCATGAATTTATCACAGATCCATGCTAAGCATGACAACAGCATACTGTTAAGCAATACAACTTAATTCATAGCCACTAGAGCAAGTCTAGATAGCTAGAAATAAGCAACAGTACAAGTAAGCAACAGCACAGGGATGCTTGAGCATCAGCATCACCAGATAAGTGAATCATATAGCCACAGTGTTAGCCAGTAAACAATCACTGACAATCAATTGATCAAATTAATCAATCATAGCAAGCCAAGCTATACAGAGAGAGTTGCCAACAAGCAAGAAATGGTCCAATGGATCATTGGCTTGCAGAATTAGTACTGAATCATATCACAGGCACCTCTGGCACACACACAAGTGTCACAGATGCAACACAAGTACACCTAGACAAGCAAGTATGATAAACCAGTAAGCATAGCAAGCCCATAAGCATGAACAGCAGGGTATATCAAGCCATAAGCAAGCACAGTAGAGCCTGGCAAGTGTAGAGCAAGCTAGGAGTAGCAGAGAAGCAAGCATAGCATGAACAGCAAGCAAATCGACATGTGCCAGTACCAGTAACTGGTAATCTGACCATAAGCTTGCAGTAAACCGAAGCACAGTAAGATTGCGCAGCAGTAGCATGACTCTAGATGATCACAAGATCACCAGAGAGTGACATAGCATGAGGAGGAAGAAGCACAGTAACAAGGGGAGGCGCACAGAAGAGAAGGAGGAGGAGCATAGGACCTTACCCGCGCCTGGAGGCGAAGCTATGGCATGGCGAGGCAGTGCCGCGCGGCCATAGCAGCTGCAAGCCGGGAAGTCGCGGCGTTACGCCGACGAACACCACCACAGCAGCACAGCATGGAGACGACGGCACAGGCGGCAAGAAGCACCCGCGCCAGGTCGGTCTCGGAAGCGCACACGTCGTCGGCGAGGACGAGATCTCGTCGAGGCGATTCTCCAGTGGATCCAGATCGAGGCGATTCGCCAGGAGAGGACGAGAGGGGAAAAACGGCGCGGACAGATCGATAGATCTGCTCGCGGCGGTTCCGAATCGATAGGTGGCTACGGCGGAGAAACTCGGCGATAGCCGGAGCAGGGCGGCGGCCATGGCGGCGACGCCATCGCCACGGGGTCGCCAGAGATTAGGGTTAGACGAGTAAGAAGAGGGCCGAGTGAGAGTGAGTGAGGTGGGCCGCTTGCCCACCACCCAAAAGGGGCCAGCCTATTTGGGCCGTCCCTGGGTTTGAGTTATTGGGCTGGGCCCAATATGAGTCCAAGGTATTTTGGTCTTTTTATAATTAATAAAAGATCAAAACTTTACCAAATTTTAATAAATTATAAACAACTCTAAAAATCCAATAAAAATTGGATTTATGAATGAAAAATAAATCTTAACCAAAATAAAATATGAAATGGAATTTATGAAACAAATTCAAAATTATGAATTTTCAGAATTTAAATAATAACTTGGAATTTTAAATTATAATTTCCTTGTATTTAAAATTCAAGGAAAAATCTCAAATAAGTTCAAATACTTATTTTCAAACATTTCAAAATGAGATTCTATTATTCCAAGTCATTTCTTTTGAACAAGGGAATTTTTCCCAGAAAACTACTATATTCTCTTTTATTCCAAAAATTATAGAGGTAACTCTATAATTTCAAATTATTTTGGAATGACTAAGGCAATTATCAAATAAAATCATGTTACTTTGAATTGTTGTACTTTGTGTGAATTACAATGATTAATACTTTTAAATTAATTGTAAATTACCGTCAAAGACATAAATCTTAAATACAACCCTAAATTGTAATAACTCATTGGGATAAAGGGATTCAACATAAAATAATCCATCCATGATTGCATTATTTGGATTTTCATAACATTGTCCTTACCGGACAATGATGCTTCTTACAGAACCCGAGGTCCAGGTTCCATCAACTGCATTGAACTGCACTATCTCGCAGTCCACAGGCAAGTTCACCCTTGCTCATGTCAACTTGATTATTTTCTATTACTTTAATGCAAAGCTATACTTATCATTCCTGCATCGCAAATGAAATGTTATTTTCCAACTATGAATATGACTATGTGGCTGGCAATGGAACCATGGTATGTGTTGATATGGTGGAGGTTCCATTGCAATGGGTTATATCACCTTAGGATTAATTACCAATGCCGTCCAGTGATTCTAGCGCCGTACAAATCGCGTTGACCATGAGATCTATAATGGCTCTGGGAAAGCCAGCTGTATCTTTTCCCTTCTGCACGCCAACGGATCGGAGAGACGGTGGGGTGCTGGAGGCACTACCGCAATAGGTTGGGAAATCCTTTTAAATCCCCATCCATTGGTGATGTTAATCTCTTCCGATCTATGAAGGATTGTCCAAAGTACACCATGAGTAAAGCCGTATTATCGGGGGAAGTCTACTGGAGGTGTGCGGGTGGACAAAAGGGTGGGTTTGCAGTCGCGGAGAAGGCGGTGTGGGCTTGGATCTTTATACCTAGCCTCACACCAAAGGAAGTGTGAACGGGGGCAAGTCCTGCGGATGGCAAAAAGGGTGAGATCTCTTGTGGGAAAAGTAACGCACCTCTCAGAGTGTACTGTTCTTGGGAAGGAACTACGAAGGCAGAAAGGAACTCCACAGTTCTAGTCAACCCTGAAGGACGGGCATAGTTTTCATAATAAAAGCAACCTTTTGAAGAAATGTTTTCAAAACATGCATTGACCTGCGATTTCCTGATCAATGGTCGTAGCTAGTGCATCAAACACCTTTTATTCTTTTAGAACTTGCTGAGTACCTCTGTACTCACTTTCTTTTCACCCTTGCTAGACCCGAAGTGGAGCTATCAACGATGGAGCACTGAAGGAAGCTACGAGCTGGTCTACGAAGAACCTGATCTTAGCGGCGGAGTGGAAGGCGTAGACTATGGGATAGTCTACGGACCAGATGACACGGAGGTGGAGGAGTAGTAACATACCCTAGTATCTTAGAGCCGAGCAACGTAGAACTTACCTAAATAAGTTGTTGAGCTCTTTATATTTGTTATGAGTTGTAATCGTACTTAAGTAGTATCTTAGGGTGTTCTCATAGGTCATAGGACCTGTGAGAATACCAACTTGTTAAGACAATGTTTGTAATAAAGTATGGAGTGTTATGATCTGCAATGTTTCTGTTGTACCACTCTGAGGGATATGGCAACTTGTGAGGAAGCCCCTTCACAAAGATCATATCAACGACTTGTATACTACAACATGCAGTGGTATGCTGGGTCACCGCAGTGCCAACGCGCCTTCCTAGGCGTGTAGTCTAACATATTTCTTACACCCATCCACGTCGGATTTATGCACTTTTCATGTGGTTAACTTATGTTCTGTCCAAATAAATATTTCTACAAATATTCTCTGTTTTTCATTCCTCCATTTTATACTTACAATCCTACCAAATTGTTGTGTTTTCTTTTTCTTTTTCTCTGCTTAGTAATCCTGCGATCCAAGTAGCCATAAGAAGGGATTCTTGGATGTTTCTTCACTAGTTTTCTCGATCCATTATTCTTCAAGGGGCCAAACATGAGATATTACTTGTTTCAAGGTACTTAATCATTCCTACAGGACGGCAATCAGAGAGGCGATGCTATACGAGGTAGAATGTTAGCTCACTAAAAACAACGAATTCAAGAGATGAGTATTGCGGGGATGCGCATGCTATGGTGAATGTGTGACATGCAAGAAAGAGCCAAACTAAGAACGAGGTAATACGAGGTAGGCTAGGCGAGGCAAGCTAGTCCAACACCAAGTAATGTGGTCAAATCATATCAGACAAAGACCCCCAGAAGCAACAGTTAAAATTCGAAGGAGTGTGAAAAATACAAGGACGCCCAAAGTTAACATGAGCGGAGGCGGTAAAAAGAGATTTGATGGTTTGGATTGTCCTTAAAGTTTTAGCTCTTGAAATTTTAGTTTAATTGCATTTTCTTTCCTTCTCTCTTCTTGTTTTAGTTTCTTCTATTTTTGTTGGGTTTCTTATCTAGCCTACTTCAATTTCATTAAAAAAGCTTTGATGTAATTATTTGTTGTTATTGGTACTTAATCAGGGCTAGCTGGCAGCAGATAGAAACTGAGATCTACTCCAGGTTAACTAATTGCACTAGCAGTAGTACTTGCATCACTCTAGCTAGCGCCCAGCTAGTGTAGTTAACCAAGAACAGTGTCGGCCGGCCGGTGGCGAGCAGTAAAACAGAACCACAGAGTTGTCGCTACTGCTGCTGCCGTGCCACAGGATAAAATCAATGCGCAACAGTATGCAAGAATAGAGATCCACCGCAGAGGATAGAACTCTTCCCGTATCTATCTACTACGTATCATCTGCTGCCGGTGGCAGCGCATGCGGCACGGGCAGCTAGTTTTGACCGTGCATGTCACGTCTTGTCATGCCACACATTTACATTACAGCCTTGTTTCGGCAGTACGCAGGCCGGCGAGCGGCGAGGCAGGAGCTAAATTTGACCGTGCATGCCAAGTCATGTCATGCCATGAATTTACGGCGATGAGCAGTATTAAGTCAGGCTCCCTCTCCTCTCGATCGAGACTGGAAACCCTGGATGCATGGACCGGAGGTTTTGGCTTTGCTCTTGCAAGTTGCAACATCTGCGTCGCCGTATGCGTATCGTGCATGCATGCATGCGCGTGCCTTGAGTTGCTGCGGGTATAGCAAAGACTTCATTCAATTCCATCCGTTTTGCCCCCCTTTCCTGCACAGCTGCAGCTGCAAAAGCAGATGGATATGCAGGAAGAGGAAGACGAAGTTACTGAATCTACTCGCCACAAAACAACTCTCCTCGTACTATTTACTAATTACATCTAGCTTATGTAACAACGGATCAACCACCAAGATAGCACCAGAAATCCATCGTCTCCAAAGTGACGTCTTAAAAAAACACCAACGCATAAAGCATCGTCATCACCATGATCAATGATTATAGGTTTTCACACTGGAGAAAGTTGGCACTCGCAAAATAATGCCATTAACAAGACTATTGCTAAACACAACCAACTAAAGATATACCTTGGATTTTCACCTACAAGTTTAAACACTGAATCATGTGTTATCGCCTCCACTTGCCAATGTTGCGGCTCTAAGTCACGAATAACTATGCCAAAATCTCGTCACTACTGAGACACAAACCTCCGCACCCAAGATAAACACTGCGACTCCTGCAATTAACAATTGAAAGTGTAGAGATTTTTGTGTTAATTTTCGTCCAACTAGAATTCAGAAAAAAACATGACAACATGTAGTGAAAATATTCTGACAAAAGGAATAAAACCTCATGGTTCATCCTATACAGATCATATTATGTCAATTGCTAGGACCCATAGAACAGTTAGAATGTTGGGGAAGAATGTGACCTCTAACATGGTACGCCACAAGAACGATGCCATCACAATGCTGTTGGAGACCTCTCCGCCCTCATTGGCGGCTTCACCTTCAACGTATGCTTGCACAATTGCCCTGTCACCTTCCTCTTCGGAGACATCTCAACGATGGCGTGGGAAAGGGTGTGCTCTGGGCGCAAATTGGAGCAACGAGTGGGAAAATAGAATAGAGATGGAAGTGTGCGTGCGCGCGCGTGGTCTCTATGTGTGTCTGTGTGTGTGCACACACATGTGCGTTTAAGGGGTGAAATAGATGTAGGCTTTTGGGTTGTGCGGCTGGCAAGGAGGCCCAACATGTGAAAACCAACATGGAGATAGTTGTCGGCGCCCCCATCGAGCCCTCTTGGGTACTCTTTACCTATTATTATATAATCTTACAAATGAAAGGTTAGGGTTTTTCTCAACCGGTATTTTTTAGATCTTGCCGAAATCGAATTGTTCAATGCCATGCAATGTATGGAAATACCTCTACCAGCATTTGATATTTTGCTTAAAGTTCAAATAAGTTTGATAGATTTTGGACTAACTTCAAATTTATTTGATTGGTATTTGTTGTAACCGGTAATACCGGTGCACACAGGTATTTTTTCGAGAACCGAAAAGAAAAAAAAGCTTAACGAGCTACCATTAGTAGAAAAAGGCCTATCAATACCGGTTCCAGAGGGCCTTTTGTACCTGTTAAGCAACCGGTACAAAAGCTTCGGTACAAAAGTCCCCCCCATTGTATCCCTTGTTTGACTGTCCTGAAAAGTTACTAAGAGCAGGACAATCATTGATGGTTACAAACAACAACGCTCGTAGGTTAAATTTCTTTGTTCGTTCTCATCCTGCAGAGGTACATCTTCTTCACGCCACAACTGTAAAGGTTCTTCAACAAATGGCCTCAGGTACACATCAATGTCGTTGCCGGGTTGCCTCGGGTCTTGGTTGAGCATTGACATCATAATGAACTTCCGCTTCATGCACAACCAAAGAGGAAGGTTATTGAAAGTGCATGGAGCCCCCATGTGTGTGGTGACCCAGCGTACCACTGCATGGTGTAGTACACAAGTCGTTGACATAACACAAGTGAAACACCGTTCCACTCATATTACATCTCTCAGAGTGGTACAACAGAAACATATGCGAGTCCAAGGTATGTCTATAGAAGTACACATGAGCTGTTTACATAAGATCAACACAACCTCCTACTTTACAGTGAGGTAAAACTTCAAATAAAGCTCCAGAAGAACGACTCGTAGTCTATCTTATTGCTAACTCAAGTTTAAGAGCTAATTGGCTTGCTATAGAACTCTAGCTACTTAGGTGCTAGGATTAGGGAAAGGTTCCCTTCTATTACTATTCTAGGTTTCCATTATAGTTGATGCAGAAGTTGACTCCATTGGCTTCTTTGATTGAATTCTTCATCTTGTTGTGGTTGACTCCTTTGTCTTCGAGTTCCACGGTAGTTTCTCCTTCGGTGCATTGCTCTAAGAAGGGGTTCAAACGAGATAGAATGAGTACGAGCGTACTCAGCAAGTTCATATTAGGAAATATGTGTATCATGCACTATCTACAGCCATAGACCAGAAAGTCATAGGCCAATGCAGGTTTTCATAAACATTTCTTCAAAAGGTTTATTTTATTCTGAAAACGATGCCCGTCAGTCTTCACAGTTGGCTAGAACTTCGTGGAGTTCCTTTCCCGCTTCGCAGCTCCTTCCCGAACAGGAGTGTACAATTCTTGACACCCTCGCAGAGGTGCGTTACTTTACCCCACAAGAGATCTTAACCATGTTGCGGCCGAGAGTATGTCCTCCTCGTCCACACTTCCTTTGGTGTGAGGCCCGTATAAGATCCAAGCCAATCACCGCCTTCTCCGCGACCCCGCAAACCCACCCTTTTGTCCAACCGTACACCTCCAGTAGACTTCCCCCGATAATACGGCTTTACTCATGGTGTACTCCGGACAATCCCTCATAGATCGAAGAGCTTATCATCACTAATGGATGGGGATTTAAAAGGATTTCCCAACCTATTGCGGCAGTGCCTCCAGCACCCCACCGGCTCTCCGATCCGTTGGCGTGCAGAAGGGAAAAGATACAGCTGACTTCCCCAGAGCCATTATAGATCTTATGGATAACGCGATATGTACGGCGCTAGAATCACTGGACGGCATTGGTAATTAGTCCTAGGGTGATATAACCCATGCAATGGAACCTCCACCATATCAACACATACCATGGTTCCATTGCCCACCACATAGTCATATTCATAATTGTAAAATAATACTTTGCTTTTCAATGCATGAGTGATAAGTATAGTACTTTGCATATAGTTTGATACAAATAATCAAATGACATGAGCAAGCGATGAACTTGCCTTTCTTGACTGCAAGATTATGCAGGCAAAAGCTTCGATACGTGATAACTCCAAATTCTGAAATACCATCATCGTCCGGTAAGGACAATGTTTAAAGAACGAGCAAAGATGCTATAATGCATAGTATGAGATGCAATCGTCCCGAGCGTAACCTAACCTCGATGGTTTAAGATGTATGAGTTGTAAAGATTTCTTTAGGGTTGGTTGCACTTTTAGAATGGTTCTCAAACAAGGTTCTTATTAGGGTTTGGTTATATTAGCATCATATCTAAGTGATATAAGACATTATAACAATCATACACATAAAGAATAGTGATGGAATAGTATGTAAAGAACAGTTGTCAATTTTAAGTGCTACAGATCATGGTTGATGATTACTTATACTATACTTCAAAAGAATAACTTTTGGAGAACATGTTGTTTAAGAAATATTTAGTATTTCAAAGAAGGATTAGGGCTTCTAAGGTTTGATTGACATTTGTACTTCAAAAGAATATCTTTTGAGGAACAGGTTAAATAAGAATATGAACTACTATGCATAGGAGCTATGGCTTTCTAGGGTTTACTATTGAATTCATTTAGTTCCACTAATAAGAACTAGTTGGGTGCTTAAGTTGAATTGGTTCTATATACAACAAGTATGGGCAGGTTTATTACTATGGTTGATTATGATATCATATCAAAGGATGGTTATCCAGATGGTTCCATAAATTAGCTACTAGGGTTTACTATGGTTTCTCATTTGCTTCACTAAATAATCACTAATAGTTTCTAAGCTAAGTGACTTATCATTTCCTAAGTAGGGTTTAGTTGATTAGGAGCATGTGATGTGATTTGCTACACAAGGTTGGTACTAGGGTTTATTATTATGGTTCTACTAAATTATGATGGTTGAGGTTGATCCTAATGGTATAGTGAATCCTATAGGTTTTAACTAAGCATATGGACATGAAATGATGATCTCATGTGACTTGGTTTATGCTAGTGGATCATAAGCATGCATTCATTGGTTGTTTATTAAGTTTCTACATCTAAAGGTGAAGTTGATATAATCATATGGGCTAAACCCCTAGGGTTTTAGGGTGCACTAATTTAGGATGATCACATGAAATAATGGAATCAAGGTTTTACTCAAATTGAAACTAGGGTTTCTAAATTATGGTACAACTCCTAAAATGATAATTGGCAATATAGGTGTGGTGACTAATTACTTTGAAACAAAATTAGTAATGGTTTGACATTTTATTAATTTTTACACGATTGAATAATTAGGGTAACTCCTATTTAGGTTTAATTGAGAATTAGGGTTTAACAATTGTGATTAGGTTTTAAAATAATTAACTTGTTACTCAAATATGTTGAAGTAAACAATTGTTGGGCTACCAAAATAATATTGGCTTTTAATATTTTCTTGAGTTATTACTATTTAAAGAAAATGGTAAATGGTAATTTGCAAATTAGGGTTTACGAATTACCACTAATAATTAAGTTAATGCAAATATGATAAATAAAATTAATCTTAACATTTTACTTAGTTACTGAATAGTTAAAATTTAATTTTGAAATTTCACTAATTATTGATTTCAAATTGTATTTAAATAATTGAAATGGCATAATTAATAAGGTTAAAAATAAATGGATTTTTATTTTGGCACACATTTTTGTTTTATCTTTTATTTGAATAGAGTTTATTTTTGTGAGCATTTTGATATATTATTCATATTTTTCTGAGTTGAAATTATTTTTCTATAATTTTACAAAGTTTCTGCAATTTTCTGGAATTTGAAATTAACACTAAATACTAAACATACCGGTTCATGTACACCCGCAGCGACTGACTGGTGGGACCAAAACATATGTTGACCGCCACGTTGGCGTGGACAAGTCAAAGACCACACGGGGTCCTACAGGCCACGTCGGCCTCGCCGGTCAATGACCGCCGGTGGTCAGCGCACGACGGCGCCGCCGTTTTACGGCCCCCCGGGAAGAACTACTGGGATCTTTCGACTCCACTCGAGCTACTGAACACGATGGTCGTGTTGCCCCCTCGAATAGATCACCGGAGCTTCGCCGGTATTCATGTCCGCGGCGGCGCGACTCCGGCCAAACGGCTACCTAGCGCTACGGTGGATGATTCGAGAGGATAAAAGGTGCTACAGACGCGTAATCATACCCTGAGTCTTCTGAGATGGTCGCCGGTGATGATTGAGGGCTCAGGCGAGCTCCACTTCGCCATTCCCGGCGATGTACTGCGGGAGAAGATCTTGAAATTGACGTTGTACCGGTCCCTCCTTGATGCTCTGCTCCTCCAGATCACTCAACTCGATCAGACGCTTCGATTGAGCTACTCCATGAACTCCGGGATGCTCTCAATCGACGGCGCCATGGAGGTCGCCGGCGACAGAGACTTGCAGCTAGAGGAGGAATTAGGAAACGAGGGAGGATAAGGATGGGAGTCTAGGGTTTCTCGAGCCGTGGCGATCTCTCCGACCTATTTATAGCTCCAAGCACGGTCTGGTTCGACGGCGATGCTTGGCGGTGAGCGTCCAGGATGCGGCGGTGTTCCAGTTAGGGTTTTCGGGCGGGAATCTTGATAATCCTACTGGCAACGGATTCCAAAGTCATGCGGTCGAGCTCTGGGACGTCTGACGAGGTCCGGGCTGTTCTTATCGACATCGAGGACGTGGCCGAGGCTTCACCTCTGCGCTGTCGTCGCCGGGGAAGAAGAAGAAGGTGGCTTTCTTCTTGCACGATTTTTAAAGCGATCCAAATGGTAAGTGGCTTTGGGCTGGGTTGATACTGGGCTTGGTGGACGTGGTGGTGATGGGCTGCTGCGGTGCTGCTCGGCCTACCAGGTAAGTTTCCCTCCATTTTCTTTTTCAAATTTCTGTTTTCTTTTTCTGTTTTTATTTACTGGTTTGAATTCAAATTGAATCCTATTTTGTTTTTGCAGGTTCTAAATCATTTGAATTTCAATAGCACTTCATGATAATACTCACTGCATAATTCTTTGGTTTAAACAACTATTGAATTTTAATTAAAGTGACACTTGGTGAGGTTTAATTAACAATGAAATAGGTTTAGCTTTTTATCTCACTTCCCTTTTAATTTAGGAACCAGATCCATTTAAATGGTTTGAAATTTATAGCTGGTGCATAATGAACACATGATTAGGTTGAGCTAGTACTTAATAATATGATTTGTTCCCATATTTATAATTATGACTAGTATTTAAAGTAGTGGTGAAAATGTGGATGGAATTGGATTCATCATTTTATGTGGAGAATTTATTTTTAAGAGTTTAAGAAAATGGTTGAATCTACACTATATTCACTAATCTTGCTTAGCAAGTTATGGCTTGAACTTCTTAATATAATTCCCAAGCTTATCATTGGTCAATTTACTTATTAAGGTGATGCTACTTTATAAAGACCATTCTTTTGGTTCACTTAGGCAAAGTATTTGGATTGCAAAGTAGAATAGGGTATTGGTTTCATTCCACTCACCAAAGGCATTTAGTCCTAAGTATAGATGGCTTGGTTTATATTTGTGATCCATGATACACAAGTGGGGACATAATATTTTATGTGGGGTGGATCCTACATGAAAAGGTGTAGGTTTTGCATACTCTTCACTAAATTTAAGTATAAATAGGCATGAGGTATGGCAGGGTTCTAATTATAATCCAAGTTAATCCATGGGTTGGAATTCAAATGTAGTTTAGGGTTTAAGTAGTGATCACCAATGTGATACACAACTAGGATTAGAATATGAGCATAAGCTTTGGTTATGTTTCACTAATGGAACATGGCTCTCATCTACAAGATTAAAGGTTGGTTTAAACAAGCAAGATGTAATACTACTCTAAAATTCTCTAGGATAGACATGGCTATGGTTAGCATCTATAATCTCTCTCACTTCTAAATGTCTTGTAATAGCCTAAGGTCCTACTCAAGATATGATGATATGATCCTCAAAATATATGGTTTGCCTAGGGATTCTACCTTGCAATATTCTGTAGCTTGTTCTTCAGGAAATCTGATAAACCTGCATCTTGTGGTATGCCTCCACCTCCTAGCTTCTTCATCTTGATCCTAGCTAATTCACATGGAGTGGCTCTATGTGTTTGTTCCCATGTATCATGGTACTTGATGAGCAAATGGATGAAGGGTGTGGCTCTATTTATAGGCTTGGGCAAGCTCTAGCATCATGACACATAGGTGGTGACTCTTGTGTTGGTTAGATGACTAAGGTGCTTGGTTGTCATGCCCTCATCCATAGCAATCCTTTGAGCATGAGGTGGCATAGCTTGGAAAGCAAGTCATGTAGATATTTTCATCCTATGTGGCAAGATCATTATCCTCTCATATGATTTATTTTTGGATAGCCAAGTGGCATTTGTTACTAAATATCTTGTGGATGATTTCATTATTGTGGATGAGTCACTATATCATATTGGATTGGATTTACATTATAATATTGATCAAAAGATCAAGGTTGAAGGTTATTCCTCAAATTTGGATAGTTGGTTTTGAATTCACCAAGGCATGATCATATGAGTTTCAAAATACTCATAGTAAGTTTGATTCAAATAGTTTGAACTATAAATCGTAATGTAAATGGATTTAGTTTTATGATATTCCATATACTTAATAAGTTATGATTTAAATAAGAATGTGTGGCTTTTATGCACTTTAGACCCTGTGGTTTACCTTATTTGGTAATAAGTTTAGAAGTGAATTAATTTACACACAAAGGTAGTTGCTAACTTTTAAGTGTTAATAAGTTGGAGTTTGATTCTTAAAGAATGTGTTGTTCTAAATCTAATTCCATTTGATCTAATCCATAGATCAAATCATCTCTACCCAAAATAAGGTTTTAGCAAAGATCACAGTGAAGTTTATAGCGCTTGACTTGATGATCTACTTCAATTCCAGCAAGTCAAGTGAAACTTCTGTGGTAAGTTTTATTTGAAAGCGCGAAAATTCCCCGGATTTTCTATGCATGAATGCAATACACACTTTGGTGTTTTCTCATTTTGTAGCCTCTAAACCTGGGATATTACAGCCTCTCCCCTTAAACTGAACTTCGTCCCGAAGTTCGAACGCTCTCATGTTTCAGAATGTTGAAATGTCTTGAACAGATCACCATCCTTCAACTCCATGGTGATCACACTAGATGTAATTGGATATATCCCTTGTCCAGATCCTTCCTGGAGTCTTCTGATGTCTGGCACGGATACTTTCTTAAATTCTATGATTTCTTCCAACACTCTAAGCTTATAGGCTTACTATCCAAAGATTCTTGGATTAAGACATCTTATTGTGTTAATGGGCTTTACTAATGGCTGCGGTGACATCTTCCTATTTGGGTACTTAAAACTTGGTTCTACCAGCTGCGGTAATCCAGCTGCGGTGTAATATAGCACTACGATTACCAGCTGCGATACTCAAACCTTAATTCTAAAAGATTCATTTAAAGCAGGGTATTGTTTTCCCTTACTACCATAACGAAAGTAATGGTACTTCGTAAGGTGTTTACAATAGGCATGGTCCTGGTTGTTTAGTCCTACGAATGGATTAGACTCATTTAGTCCATCCCATCATGGCTTCTAGTTTATACTAGTTATCTTCCTTTTGGTTTCTTTAGGTTCCATGAAAGGAATCTTTCTAATAATCATTAGTTTTGGTTTGGTCAAACTCCTTCGTATAGTATCTTCTTAGGCTTTGATTGTTCTCCTATATCTTCTTCCTCCAACTTCATTATCGAAGACTTACTTAAGTTTATCTTGGTTTTGAGTAATTACAATTACCCACTCAAGTTAAGGTCTAACCCGTACTTCCTCGAGATATGAACCTTGGCTTCTGGTCTGACATCCTCCTGAGAGTACTTTTATATGGGTACTTCCCAACAACCTTATGAAAATAAGATTGTACTTCCTCCCAGATCAGACCTTTTTCTTCGTCTATCATACTCCAAATCATATTTAAATACTTCTCCTTCAGCCTTCCTCTCCCCCTTGGAGTTTACTAATAATCTTCAAACTTCCTTTCTTCTAATCATTAAACTCCAAGGGTAGGTAGTTGGTTTAAGTCTGTTTTATATTTTGTACCTTTCTAAAGTCTCACGAAGAATTCTTTGTGGTGTATCCACACAGTTGTGGGTATCCATTATGAATCCTCCGACTAAATATTTACCAACCACGAGATTCCAGTTGTGAAATACTAGCTGCGGAATCCCCCTCTCTTTTAGGGTAAAGAAATGTTCAGGCTGTGGGCTATTTGTTACCAGCTGCAGACTATCTAACACAAGATGTGACTTATTGGATACCAGCTGTGGCTATGTTATGCTTCTAGTCAATATATACCTACCAGCTGTGGCTACTTACATAGTTTTAGTTAAGATATACCTCACCTCACATACCTTCTCTTCATGGTTATCCTATATCAGCTGCGGTCTTATGATGCTAGCTACGACTTCACTTGTCTATTTTCCTTCTTCTAAGGTTTGTTTTGCAAGAAAACCACTTGTTGACACTATGAAAATAGTATTATAAGTGACTTCACTTGCATTCCCTTCTTCCAGAATGAATATGGCTCCACTTCTTCTGCTCCATATTCACTATCTTTCTTACTTTCATGATACTTCCATGTTGAAGTACTCCTTGATTAAGGATAAAAGTGAGTTTGATTGGTCCTTCCTTTAGAGTATTGTGGTTGCTTCCCACTTCTTTCTTCCAGTGAACCTTCATCTTGTCTTCCAAAATCTTCAGAATTCGTCACTTCCTCACACGAATACCTTTACCCTCTAGACCTATAACATCAAGTAAGAGCTTGATATTGCAACATGCATTTGCATATCAAAGTCAAACTTCATGTATGGATCTAGTCAATCAATGAAAATCCAATAAAATCCAAGAAGATTCAGCTTTGTGTTCATAATACACATCCTTATATGCCTGAATATAATAGTTGGGTAAGACATCCCTAAACATCAGGATCAGATGTGTAGTATATAACACCACATAAGATAGGTTTAGGTTGTGATACTTAGCACGAATACGTGAGGTTCTACTATTTGTCTCAACATTTATATTAATTGCACATATGCAATAGGACAAACTTGAAACACAATGGCCTGGGATAGTGGAAGTTAACCTAGTTTTCTTTGGAAGTACTAACAAAATAGTATACCCTATATATGTGCTATTGAAGACTACTTCCTATAATACAATTATTTCTAATATGTCTACTCTAAACACATGATTGTTTAGAATATACCACCTATAACTCTAGGATTTCTCTATGTGATATGCTCTAAATAAGCCTTCTTTAAATTAAGGACTATGATTCTAACATACTTGGTACAGTTTCCAGGATTTTAAGGCCTAAGCTTTCGAACTATTCCCTAAATCCTTACTCCTTATCATTCTTTTGTCATCGTACTTATGATGTTCTACTCCCTCACATCATGATTCTCAAGTGAATCATATATGATTATAACTTTACCATGAAAAGTAGACTTAAGTACTCCTATCACTCTTCCTTACCTCCTATGATTGACTCATCATAGGTACATACTACCTCATATTACTTATCTCCATTACTTAACATCAGTCATTTGACATTTTAAATGACTCTTACTTAACCATAACTTGCGTTGGTATACTTCTTCCAATAGGATATCTTCCTTATGGTTGTATCCTCTCTTTGGACTACCATGTGTTGTATACCAACTGTGGTCTACTACCACCCTTTATCTTAAGCTTCAATGGTGTTCTAATTATTTGGAATGAAGCCAGATAACTAACTAACTTTACTTAAGAAAATAAGTGAGAAAGATTGACTCAAGTGTGTCAGGATTATTCTCAAGTGAATACCCATCTCAAGTCAGAAGAATAATTGGTTTAACTAAGACATCTTCCTATAGACACTACCAAACCTATAGGTCTCCTTTAAAGGGTTTTAATCCTAGGGTCAAAGCATTTGCTCTGATACCAACTGACCCAGCCACATGGCGAAGTGAAGGACGTGGGAGATAGAAATCTTTGTGGTGTAACTTTTCTTCAGTCCCCGGCAACGGCGCCAATTTGCTTGATGCGTGCTTGACACGTCCGTTGGGAACCCCAAGAGGAAGGTGTGATGCGCACAGCAAGTTTCCCTCAGAAGAAACCAAGGTTTAATCGAACCAGTAGGAGTCAAGAAGCACGTTGAATGATGGCGGGATGTAGTGCGGCGCAACACCGAGATTCCGGCGCTAACGTGGAACCTGCACAACACAACCAAAGTACTTTGCCCCAACGAAACAAGTGAGGTTGTCAATCTCACCGGTTGCTGTAACAAAGGATTAACCGTATTGTGTGGAAGATGATTGTTTGCAAAACAGTAGAACAGTATTGCAGTTGATTGTATTTCAGATAGAGAATTGGACCGGGTCCACAGTTCACTAGAGGTGTCTCTCCCATAAGATAAACAGCATGTTGGGTGAACAAATTACAGTTGGGCAATTGACAAATAAAGAGGGCATGACCATGCACATACATATTATGATGAGTATTGTGAGATTTAATTGGGCATTACGACAAAGTACATAGACCGCTATCCAGCATGCATCTATGCCTAAAAAGTCCACCTTCAAAGTTATCATCCGAACCCCTCCAGTATTAAGTTGCTAACAACAGACAATTGCATTAAGTATTGCGCGTAATGTAATCAGTAACTACATCCTCGAACATAGCACCAATGTTTTATCCCTAGTGGCACAAGACATCCATAATCTTAGAGGTTTCTCACTCCCCCATTCACAGACATGAACCCACTATCGAGCATAAAATTCCCTCTTGGAGTTACAAGCATCTACTTGGCCGAGCATCTACTAGTAACGGAGAGCATGCAAGATCAAACAACACATAGATATAAATTTGATAATCAACATAACAAGTATTCTCTATTCATCGGATCCCAACAAACGCAACATATAGAATTACAGATAGATGATCTTGATCATGTTAGGCAGCTCACAAGACCCGACAATTAAACACAATGGGGAGAAGACAACCATCTAGCTACTGCTATGGACCCATAGTCCAGGGGTAGACTACTCACTCATCACTCCGGAGGCGACCATGGCGGCGTAGAGTCCTCCGGGGATGATTCCCCTCTCCGGCAGGGTGCCGGAGGCGATCTCCGAATCCCCCGAGATGGGATGGCGGCGGCGTCTCTGGAAGGTTTTCCGTATCGTGGCTCTCATCGGGGGTTTCGCGACGGAGGCTTTAAGTAGGCGGAAGGGCAGGTCAGAGGCGCACGAGGGCCCACACTACAGGCCGGCGCGGCCAAGGCCTGGGCCGCGCCGCCTAGGGTGTGGCCACCTCGTGGCCCCACTTCGTCTCGGTCTTCTGGAAGCTTCGTGGCAAAATAGGACCCCGGGCGTTGATTTCGTCCAATTCCGAGAATATTTCTTTACTAGGATTTCTGAAACCAAAAACAGCAGAAAAAGGAACTGGCACTTCGGCATCTTGTTAATAGGTTAGTTCCAAAATGCACGAATATGACATAAAGTGTGCATAAAACATGTAGATATCATCAATAATGTGGCATGGAACACAAGAAATTATCGATACGTCGGAGACGTATCGCATCCCTGCTTAGTTCTGCTTCCCGAGCAGGTAAAATGATAACAAAGATAATTCTGGAGTGACATGCCATCATAACCTTGATCATACTATTTGTAAAGCATATGTAGTGAATGCAGCGATCAAAACAATGTAAATGACATGAGTAAACAAGTGAATCATATAGCAAAGACTTTTCATGAATAGCACTTCAAGACAAGCATCAATAAGTCTTGCATAAGAGTTAACTCATAAAGCAATAAATCAAAGTAAAGGTATTGAAGCAACACAAAGGAAGATTAAGTTTCAGCGGTTGCTTTCAACTTATAACATGTATATCTCATGGATAATTGTCAACATAGAGTAATATAATAAGTGCAATATGCAAGTATGTAGGAATCAATGCACAGTTCACACAAGTGTTTGCTTCTTGAGGTGGAGAGAAATAGGTGAACTGACTCAACAATGAAAGTAAAAGAATGGTCCTTCAAAGAGGAAAGCATCGATTGCTATATTTGTGCTAGAGCTTTTATTTTGAAAACATGAAACAATTTTGTCAACGGTAGTAATAAAGCATATGTATCACGTAAATTATATCTTACAAGTTGCAAGCCTCGTGCATAGTATACTAATAGTGCCCGCACCTTGTCCTAATTAGCTTGGACTACCGGATCATCGCAATACACATGTTTTAACCAAGTGTCACAATGGGGTACCTCTATGCCGCCTGTACAAAGGTCTAAGGAGAAAGCTCGCATCGGATTTCTCGCTATTGATTATTCTCAACTTAGACATCCATACCGGGACAACATAGACAACAGATAATGGACTCCTTTTATGCATAAGCATGTAACAACAATTATTATTCTCATATGAGATTGAGGATATTTGTCCAAAACTGAAACTTCCACCATGAATCATGGCTTTAGTTAGCGGCCCAATGTTCTTCTCTAACAATATGTATGCTTAACCATAGGGTGGTAGATCTCTCTTATTTCAGACAAGACGGACATGCATAGCAACTCACATGATATTCAACAAAGAATAGTTGATGGCGTCCCCAGAAACATGGTTATCGCACAACAAGCAACTTAATAAAAGATAAAGTGCATAAGTACATATTCAATACCACAATAGTTTTTAAGCTATTTGTCCCATGAGCTATATATCGCAAAGGTGAATGATGGAATTTTAAAGGTAGCACTCAAGCAATTTACTTTGGAATGGCGGAGAAATACCATGTAGTAGGTAGGTATGGTGGACACAAATGGCATAGTGGTTGGCTCAAGTATTTTGGATGCATGAGAGGTATTCCCTCTCGATACAAGGTTTAGGCTAGCAAGGTTATTTGAAACAAACACAAGGATGAAGCTGCAGCAAAACTCACATAAAAGACATATTGAAAACATTATAAGACTCTACACCGTCTTTCTTGTTGTTCAAACTCAATACTAGAAATTATCTAGACTTTAGAGAGACCAAATATGCAAACCAAATTTTAGCATGCTCTATGTATTTCTTCATTAATAGGTGCAAAGCATATGATGCAAGAGCTTAAACATGAGCACAACAATTGCCAAGTATCACATTATCCAAGACATTTTAGCAATTTACTACATGTATCATTTTCCAATTCCAACCATATAACAATTTAACGAAGAAGAACCTTCGCCATGAATACTATGAGTAGAGCCTAAGGACATACTTGTCCATATGCTACAGCGGAGCGTGTCTCTCTCCCACAAAGTGAATGCTAGGATCCATTTTATTCAAACAAAACAAAAACAAAAACAAACCGACGCTCCAAGAAAAGCACATAAGATGTGATGGAATAAAAATATAGTTTCGGGGAGGAACCTGATAATGTTATCGATGAAGAAGGGGATGCCTTGGGCATCCCCAAGCTTAGACGCTTGAGTCTTCTTAGAATATGCAGGGGTGAACCACCGGGGCATCCCCAAGCTTAGAGCTTTCACTCCTTGATCATGTTGCATCATACTCCTCTCTTGATCCTTGAAAACTTCCTCCACACCAAACTTAGAACAACTCATTAGAGGGTTAGTGGACAATAAAAATTAACATGTTCAGAGGTGACACAATCATTCTTAACACTTCTGGACATTGCATAAAGCTACTGGACATTAATGGATCAAAGAAATTCATCCAACATAGCAAAAGAGGCAATGCGAAATAAAAGGCAGAATCTGTCAAAACAGAACAGTTTGTATTGACGAATTTTATCGAGGCACCATACTTGCTCAAATGAAAATGCTCAAATTGAATGAAAGTTGAGTACATATCTTAGGATCACTCACGTAAATTGGCATAATTTTCTGAGTTACCTACAGAGAAAACAGCCCAGATTCGTGACAGCAAAGAAATCTGTTTCTGCGCAGTAATCCAAATCTAGTATGAACTTTACTATCAACGACTTTACTTGGCACAATAAAACACTAAACTAAGATAAGGAGAGGTTGCTACAGTAGTAAACAACTTCCAAGACACAAAATAAAAAAAAGCTGTAGTAAAAACCATGGGTTGTCTCCCATAAGCGCTTTTCTTTAACGGCGAAAGTGTGTATCAAGTATTATCAAGAGACGAAGTGTCAACATCATAATTTGTTCTAATAATAGAATCAAAAGGTAACTTCATTTGCTTTCTAGGGAAGTGTTCCATACCTTTCTTGAGAGGAAATTGATATTTAATATTACCTTCCTTCATATCAATGATAGCACCAACAGTTCGAAGAAAAGGTCTTCCCAATATAATGGGACAAGATGCATTGCATTCAATATCCAAGACAACAAAATCAACGGGGACAAGGTTATTGTTAACCATAATATGAACATTATCAACTCTCCCCAAAGGTTTCTTTGTAGAATGATCAGCAAGATTAACATCCAAATAACAATTTTTCAGCGGTGGCAAGTCAAGCATATTATAAATTTTCTTAGGCATAACGAAATACTTGCACCAAGATCACATAAAGCATTACAATCAAAATCTTTAACCTTCATCTTAATGATGGGCTCCCAACCATCCTCTAGCTTTCTAGGAATAGAGGCTTCGCGCTCTAGTTTCTCTTCTCTAGCTTTTATGAGAGCATTTGTAATATGTTGCGTGAAAGCCAAATTTATAGCACTAGCATTAGGACTTTTAGCAAGTTTTTGCAAGAACTTTATAACTTCAGAGATGTGGCAATCATCAAAATTCAAACCATTATAATCTAAAGCAATGGGATCATCATCCCCAATGTTGGAAAAAATTTCAGCAGCTTTATCACAGGCAGTTTCAGCAGTTTTAGCAGTTTCAGGCAGTTTTGTACGCTTTGCACTAGGAGTAGAAACATTGCCAACACCAATTATTTTACCATTAATAGTAGGAGGTGCAGCAACATGTGAAGAATCAACATTACTTGTGGTGGTAATAGTCCAAACTTTAGCTACATTCTTCTCTTTAGCTAGTTTTTCATTTTCTTCTCTATCCCACCTAGCACGCAATTCAGCCATCAATCTTATATTCTCATTAATTCTAACTTGGATGGTATTTGCTGTAGTAACAATTTTATTTTCAATATCCCTATTAGGCATAACTTTCGATTTCAAAAGATCAACATCAGAGGCAAGACTATCAACCTTAGAAGCGAGAATATCAATTTTATTGAGTTTTCCTCAACAGATTTGTTAAAAGCAGTTTGTGTACTAATAAATTCTTTAAGCATAGCTTCAAGTCCAGGGGGTGTGTTCCTATTATTATTGTAAGAATTCCCATAAGAATTAGCATAACCGTTACCATTATTATAAGGATATGGCCTATAGTTATTACTAGAATTGTTCCGATAAGCATTGTTGTTGAAATTATTATTTTTAATGAAGTTTACATCAACATGTTCTTCTTGTGCAACCAATGAAGCTAATGGAACATTATTAGGATCAATATTAGTCCTATCATTCACAAGCATAGACATAATAGCATCAATCTTATCACTCAAGGAAGAGGTTTCTTCGACAGAATTTACCTTCTTACCTTGTGGAGCTCTTTCCGTGTGCCATTCAGAGTAATTAATCATCATATTATCAAGAAGCTTTGTTGCTTCACCAAGAGTGATGGACATAAAGGTACCTCAGCAGCTGAATCCAATAAATTCCGCGAAGAAAAATTTAGTCCTGCATAGAAGGTTTGGATGATCATCCAAGTAGTCAGTCCATGGGTTGGGCAATTTTTAACCAAAGATTTCATTCTTTCCCATGCTTGTGCAACATGCTCAGTATCTAATTGTTTAAAATTCATTATGCTACTCCTCAAAGATATAATTTTAGCAGGGGATAATATCTACCAATAAAAGCATCCTTGCATTTAGTCCATGAATCAATACTATTCTTAGGCAGAGATAGCAACCAATCTTTAGCTCTTCCTCTTAATGAGAAAGGGAACAATTTCAATTTAATAATATCACCATCTACATCCTTATACTTTTGCATTTCACATAGTTCAACAAAATTATTGAGATGGGCAGCAGCATCATCAGAACTAACACCAGAAAATTGCTCTCGCATAACAAGATTCAGTAAAGCAGGTTTAATTTCAAAGAATTCTGATGTAGTAGCAGGTGGAGCAATAGGTGTGCATAAGAAATCATTATTATTTGTGGTTGTGAAGTCACACAACTTAGTATTTTCGGGGGTGGCCATTTTAGCAACAGTAAATAAAGCAAACTAGATAAAGTAAATGCAAGTAACTAATTTTTTTGTGTTTTTGATATAGCAAACGAGATAGCAAATAAAGTAAAACTAGCAACTAATTTTTTGTATTTTGATTTAGTGCAGCAAACAAAGTAGTAAATAAAACTAAGCAAGACAAAAACAAAGTAAAGAGATTGGGAAGTGGAGACTCCCCTTGCAGCGTGTCTTGATCTCCCCGGCAACGGCGCCAGAAATTTGCTGCTGGCGTGCAGTTGACGTGGGAGATAGAAATCTTTGTGGTGTAACTTTTCTTCAGTCCCCGGCAACGGCGCAGAAATTTGCTTGATGCGTGCAGTTGACACGTGCGTTGGGAACCCCAAGAGGAAGTGTGATGCGCGCAAGTTTCCCTCGGCAAGAAACCAAGGTTTAATCGAACCAGTAGGAGTCAAGAAGCACGTTGAAGGTTGATGGCGGCGGGATGTAGTGCGGCGCAACACCAGAGATTCCGGCGCCGTGGAACCTGCACAACACAACCAAAGTACTTTGCCCCAACGAAACAGTGAGGTTGTCAATCTCACCGGCTTGCTGTAACAAAGGATTAACCGTATTGTGTGGAAGATGATTGTTTGCAGAAAAAGAGAACAAGTATTGCAGTTGATTGTATTTCAGTATAGAGAATTGGACCGGGGTCCACAGTTCACTAGAGGTGTCTCTCCCATAAGATAAACAGGATGTTGGGTGAACAAATTACAGTTGGGCAATTGACAAATAAAGAGGGCATGACCATGCACATACATATTATGATGAGTATTGTGAGATTTAATTGGGCATTACGACAAAGTACATAGACCGCTATCCATGCATCTATGCCTAAAAGTCCACCTTCGGTTATCATCCGAACCCCCTCCAGTATTAAGTTGCTAACAACAGACAATTGCATTAAGTATTGCGCGTAATGTAATCAGTAACTACATCCTCGAACATAGCACCAATGTTTTATCCCTAGTGGCAACAACACATCCATAATCTTAGAGGTTTCTGTCTCCCCCAGATTCACGGAGACATGAACCCACTATCGAGCATAAATACTCCCTCTTGGAGTTACAAGCATCTACTTGGCCGGAGCATCTACTAGTAACGAGAGCATGCAAGATCATAAACAACACATAGATATAAATTTGATAATCAACATAACAAGTATTCTCTATTCATCGGATCCCAACAAACGCAACATATAGAATTACGATAGATGATCTTGATCATGTTAGGCAGCTCACAAGACCCGACAATTAAACACAATGGGGAGAAGACAACCATCTAGCTACCGCTATGGACCCATAGAAGGGTAGACTACTCACTCATCACTCCGAGGCGACCATGGCGGCGTAGAGTCCTCCGGGAGATGATTCCCCTCTCCCGGCGGCGGAGGCGATCTCCTGAATCCCCGAGATGGGATTGGCGGCGGCGGCGTCTCCGGAAGGTTTTCCGTATCGTGGCCTCGTGACCGGGGGTTTCGCGACGGAGGCTTTAAGTAGGCGGAAGGGCAGGTCAAGAGGCGGCACGAGGGCCCACACTACAGGCCGGCGCGCCAAGGCCCGCCGCGCCGCCCTAGGGTGTGGCCACCTCGTGGGCCCACTTCGTCTCCTTCGGTCTTCGGAAGCTTCGTGGCAAAATAGGACCCTGGCGTTGATTTCGTCCAATTCCGAGAATATTTCTTTACTAGGATTTCTGAAACCAAAAACAGAAACAGGAACTGGCACTTCGGCATCTTGTTAATAGGTTAGTTCAAAAATGCACGAATATGACATAAAGTGTGCATAAAACATGTAGATATCATCAATAATGTGGCATGGAACACAAGAAATTATCGATACGTCGGAGACGTATCATACCACTGCATGGTGTAGTACACAAGTCGTTGACATAACACAAGTGAAACACCGTTCCACTCATATTACATCTCTCAGAGTGGTACAACAGAACCATATGCGAGTCCAAGGTATGTCTATAGAAGTACACTTGAGTTGTTTACATAAGATCAACACAACCTCCTACTTTACAGTGAGGTAAAACTTCAAATAAAGCTCCAGAAGAACGACTCGTAGTCTATCTTATTGCTAACTCAAGTTTAAGAGCTAATTGGCTTGCTATAGAACTCTAGCTACTTAGGTGCTAGGATTAGGGAAAGGTTCCCTTCTATTACTATTCTAGGTTTCCATTATAGTTGATGCAGAAGTTGACTCCATTGGCTTCCTTGATTGAATTCTTCATCTTGTTGCGGTTGACTCCTTTGTCTTCGAGTTCCACGGTAGTTTCTCCTTCGGTGCATTGCTCTAAGAAGGGGGTTCAAACGAGATAGAATGAGTACGAGCGTACTCAGCAAGTTCATATTAGGAAATATGTGTATCATGCACTATCTACAGCCATAGACCAGAAAGTCATAGGCAATGCAGTTTTCATAAACATTTCTTCAAAAGGTTTATTTTATTCTGAAAACTATGCCCATCACTTCACAGGTTGACTAGAACTTCGGAGTTCCTTTCCCGCTGCGTCAGTCCCTTCCCGGAACAGGGAGTGACAGTACAATTCTTGATACCCTCTGCAGAGGTGCGTTACTTTACCCCACAAGAGATCTTAACCATGTTGCCGGCTGAGAGTATGTCCTCAGCTCGTCCACACTTCCTTTGGTGTGAGGCCCAGTATAAGATCCAAGCCAATCACTGCCTTCTCCGCGACCCTGCAAACCCACCCTTTTGTCCAACCGTACACCTCCAGTAGACTTCCCCCGATATTACGGCTTTACTCATGGTGTACTCCGGACAATCCCTCATAGATCGAAGAGCTTATCATCACTAATGGATGGGGATTTAAAAGGATTTCCCAACCTATTGCGGCAGTGCCTCCAGACCCCACCAGCTCTCCGATCCGTTGTAAGGGAACAGCTGACTTCCCAGAGCCATTATAGATCTTATGGATAACGCGATATGTACGGCGCTAGAATCACTGGACGGCATTGGTAATTAGTCCTAGGGTGATATAACCCATGCAATGGAACCTCCACCATATCAACACATACCATGGTTCCATTGCCCACCACATAGTCATATTCATAATTGTAAAATAATACTTTGCTTTTCAATGCATGAGTGATAAGTATAGTACTTTGCATATAGTTTGATACAAATAATCAAATGACATGAGCAAGCGATGAACTTGCCTTTCTTGACTGCAAGATTATGCAGGCAAAAGCTTCGATACGTGATAACTCCAAATTCTGAAATACCATCATCGTCCGGTAAGGACAATGTTTAAAGAACGAGCAAAGATGCTATAATGCATAGTATGAGATGCAATCGTCCCGAGCGTAACCTAACCTCGATGGTTTAAGATGTATGAGTTGTAAAGATTTCTTTAGGGTTGGTTGCACTTTTAGAATGGTTCTCAAACAAGGTTCTTATTAGGGTTTGGTTATATTAGCATCATATCTAAGTGATATAAGACATCATAACAATCATACACATAAAGAATAGTGATGGAATAGTATGTAAAGAACAGTTGTCAATTTTAAGTGCTACAGATCATGGTTGATGATTACTTATACTATACTTCAAAAGAATAACTTTTGGAGAACATGTTGTTTAAGAAATATTTAGTATTTCAAAGAAGGATTAGGGCTTCTAAGGTTTGATTGACATTTGTACTTCAAAAGAATAACTTTTGAGAACAGGTTAAATAAGAATATGAACTACTATGCATAGGAGCTATGGCTTTCTAGGGTTTACTATTGAATTCATTTAGTTCCACTAATAAGAACTAGTTGGGTGCTTAAGTTGAATTGGTTCTATATACAACAAGTATGGGCAGGTTTATTACTATGGTTGATTATGATATCATATCAAAGGATGGTTATCCAGATGGTTCCATAAATTAGCTACTAGGGTTTACTATGGTTTCTCATTTGCTTCACTAAATAATCACTAATAGTTTCTAAGCTAAGTGACTTATCATTTCCTAAGTAGGGTTTAGTTGATTAGGAGCATGTGATGTGATTTGCTACACAAGGTTGGTACTAGGGTTTATTATTATGGTTCTACTAAATTATGATGGTTGAGGTTGATCCTAATGGTATAGTGAATCCTATAGGTTTTAACTAAGCATATGGACATGAAATGATGATCTCATGTGACTTGGTTTATGCTAGTGGATCATAAGCATGCATTCATTGGTTGTTTATTAAGTTTCTACATCTAAAGGTGAAGTGGATATAATCATATGGGCTAGTCCCCTAGGGTTTTAGGAGTGCACTAATTTAGGATGATCACATGAAATAATGGAATCAAGGTTTTACTCAAATTGAAACTAGGGTTTCTAAATTATGGTACAACTCCTAAAATGATAATTGGCAATATAGGTGTGGTGACTAATTACTTTGAAACAAAATTAGTAATGGTTTGACATTTTATTAATTTTTTTACAGGATTGAATAATTAGGGTAACTCCTATTTAGGTTTAATTGAGAATTAGGGTGTAACAATTGTGATTAGGTTTTAAAATAATTAACTTGTTACTCAAATATGTTGAAGTAAACAATTGTTGGGCTACCAAAATAATATTGGCTTTTAATATTTTCTTGAGTTATTACTATTTAAAGAAAATGGTAAATGGTAATTTGCAAATTAGGGTTTATGAATTACCACTAATAATTAAGTTAATGCAAATATGATCAATAAAATTAATCTTAACATTTTACTTAGTTACTGAATAGTTAAAATTTAATTTTGAAATTTCACTAATTATTGATTTCAAATTGTATTTTAAATAATTGAAATGGCATAATTAATAAGGTTAAAAATAAATGGATTTTTATTTTGGCACACATTTTTGTTTTATCTTTTATTTGAATAGTGTTTATTTTTGTGAGAATTTTGATATATTATTCATATTTTTCTGAGTTGAAATTATTTTTCTATAATTTTACAAAGTTTCTGCAATTTTCTGGAATTTGAAATTAACACTAAATACTAAACATACCGGTTCATGTACACCCGCAGCGACTGACTGGTGGGACCAAAACATATGTTGACCGCCACGTTGGCGTGGACAAGTCAAAGACCACACGGGGTCCTACAGGCCACGTCGGCCTCGCCGGTCAATGACCGCCGGTGGTCAGCGCACGACGGCGCCGCCGTTTTACGGCCCCCCGGGAAGAACTACTGGGATCTTTCGACTCCACTCGAGCTACTGAACACGATGGTCGTGTTGCCCCCTCGAATAGATCACCGGAGCTTCGCCGGTATTCATGTCCGCGGCGGCGCGACTCCGGCCAAACGGCTACCTAGCGCTACGGTGGATGATTCGAGAGGATAAAAGGTGCTACAGACGCGTAATCATACCCTGAGTCTTCTGAGATGGTCGCCGGTGATGATTGAGGGCTCAGGCGAGCTCCACTTCGCCATTCCCGGCGATGTACTGCGGGAGAAGATCTTGAAATTGACGTTGTACCGGGCCCTCCTTGATGCTCTGCTCCTCCAGATCACTCAACTCGATCAGACGCTTCGATTGAGCTACTCCATGAACTCCGGGATGCTCTCAATCGACGGCGCCATGGAGGTCGCCGGCGACAGAGACTTGCAGCTAGAGGAGGAATTAGGAAACGAGGGAGGATAAGGATGGGAGTCTAGGGTTTCTCGAGCCGTGGCGATCTCTCCGACCTATTTATAGCTCCAAGCACTGTCTGGTTCGACGGCGATGCTTGGCGGTGAGCGTCCAGGATGCGGCGGTGTTCCAGGTTAGGGTTTTCGGGCGGGAATCGTGATGATCCTACTGGCAACGGATTCCAAAGTCATGCGGTCGAGCTCTGGGACGTCTGACGAGGTCCGGGCTGTTCTTATCGACATCGAGGACGTGGCCGAGGCTTCACCTCTGCGCTGTCGTCGCCGGGGAAGAAGAAGAAGGTGGCTTTCTTCTTGCATGATTTTTAAAGCGATCCAAATGGTAAGTGGCTTTGGGCTGGGTTGATACTGGGCTTGGTGGACGTGGTGGTGATGGGCTGCTGCGGTGCTGCTCGGCCTGAGTTTCCCTCCATTTTCTTTTTCAAATTTCTGTTTTCTTTTTCTGTTTTTATTTACTGGTTTGAATTCAAATTGAATCCTATTTTGTTTTTGCAGGTTCTAAATCATTTGAATTTCAATAGCACTTCATGATAATACTCACTGCATAATTCTTTGGTTTAAACAACTATTGAATTTTAATTAAAGTGACACTTGGTGAGGTTTAATTAACAATGAAATAGGTTTAGCTTTTTATCTCACTTCCCTTTTAATTTAGGAACCAGATCCATTTAAATGGTTTGAAATTTATAGCTGGTGCATAATGAACACATGATTAGGTTGAGCTAGTACTTAATAATATGATTTGTTCCCATATTTATAATTATGACTAGTATTTAAAGTAGTGGTGAAAATGTGGATGGAATTGGATTCATCAGTTTATGTGGAGATTTTTTTCAAGAGTTTAAGAAAATGGTTGAATCTACACTATATTCACTAATCTTGCTTAGCAAGTTATGGCTTGAACTTCTTAATATAATTCCCAAGCTTATCATTGGTCAATTTACTTATTAAGGTGATGCTACTTTATAAAGACCATTCTTTTGGTTCACTTAGGCAAAGTATTTGGATTGCAAAGTAGAATAGGGTATTGGTTTCATTCCACTCACCAAAGGCATTTAGTCCTAAGTATAGATGGCTTGGTTTATATTTGTGATCCATGATACACAAGTGGGGACATAATATTTTATGTGGGGTGGATCCTACATGAAAAGGTGTAGGTTTTGCATACTCTTCACTAAATTTAAGTATAAATAGGCATGAGGTATGGCAGGGTTCTAATTATAATCCAAGTTAATCCATGGGTTGGAATTCAAATGTAGTTTAGGGTTTAAGTAGTGATCACCAATGTGATACACAACTAGGATTAGAATATGAGCATAAGCTTTGGTTATGTTTCACTAATGGAACATGGCTCTCATCTACAAGATTAAAGGTTGGTTTAAACAAGCAAGATGTAATACTACTCTAAAATGCTCTAGGATAGACATGGCTATGGTTAGCATCTATAATCTCTCTCACTTCTAAATGTCTTGTAATAGCCTAAGGTCCTACTCAAGATATGATGATATGATCCTCAAAATATATGGTTTGCCTAGGGATTCTACCTTGGTATCTTCTGAAGCTTGTTCTTCAGGAAATCTGATAAACCTGCATCTTGTGGTATGCCTCCACCTCCTAGCTTCTTCATCTTGATCCTAGCTAATTCACATGGAGTGGCTCTATGTGTTTGTTCCCATGTATCATGGTACTTGATGAGCAAATGGATGAAGGGTGTGGCTCTATTTATAGGCTTGGGCAAGCTCTAGCATCATGACAGATAGGTGGTGCCTCTTGTGTTGGTTAGATGACTAAGGTGCTTGGTTGTCATGCCCTCATCCATAGCAATCCTTTGAGCATGAGGTGGCATAGCTTGGAAAGCAAGTCATGTAGATATTTTCATCCTATGTGGCAAGATCATTATCCTCTCATATGATTTATTTTTGGATAGCCAAGTGGCATTTGTTACTAAATATCTTGTGGATGATTTCATTATTGTGGATGAGTCACTATATCATATTGGATTGGATTTACATTATAATATTGATCAAAAGATCAAGGTTGAAGGTTATTCCTCAAATTTGGATAGTTGGTTTTGAATTCACCAAGGCATGATCATATGAGTTTCAAAATACTCATAGTAAGTTTGATTCAAATAGTTTGAACTATAAATCGTAATGTAAATGGATTTAGTTTTATGATATTCCATATACTTAATAAGTTATGATTTAAATAAGAATGTGTGGCTTTTATGCACTTTAGACCCTGTGGTTTACCTTATTTGGTAATAAGTTTAGAAGTGAATTAATTTACACACAAAGGTAGTTGCTAACTTTTAAGTGTTAATAAGTTAGAGTTTGATTCTTAAAGAATGTGTTGTTGTAAATCTAATTCCATTTGATCTAATCCATAGATCAAATCATCTCTACCCAAAATAAGGTTTTAGCAAAGATCACAGTGAAGTTTATAGCGCTTGACTTGATGATCTACTTCAATTCCAGCAAGTCAAGTGAAACTTCAGTTACTGTGGTAAGTTTTATTGAAAGCGCGAAAATTCCCCGGATTTTCTATGCATGAATGCAATGCACACTTTGGTGTTTTCTCATTTTGTAGCCTCTAAACCTGGGATATTACAATGTGTGGTTTTGGTAATTAATGACAATCCCTATTGACTAATGTTTGCATTGAGTTATATTTGTAGGAGTTGTCCATAGGCAATGCTTGAACCATTTGTTGACTTCAAGGTTGCAATAAGAAGAAATTGATGAAGGATAACAAGTGTCAAGTATGTCTTGAAGATGAAGATGAAGTGAGCCCTCAAGTTACTTCAAGACATCAACATAATGAAGTGCAAGTTCAAGATGAGCCATCTCAATGAGATCCTTTGCTTGAGTCTTGCCATCCATATGGTGATCATGGATATGTGAAGATGCGCCGAAGAAGAAGCTCTCCCATGGTGGATTATGGGGGAGCAATCCGCAAGACTTCGTCAAGCAAGCACAATCAAGAAAGGCGTCCAATCTTGTTGCGGTCAAGACCGTCATCATCAAGCTCAAGTGGAATGCGCAAGGTTAAGAGCTTGTGCCTATAGTGTTCATGGATATGTGAAGATGCGCGAAGAAGAAGCTCTCCCATGGTGGATTATGGGGAGCAATCCACAAGACTTCGTCAAGCAAGCACAATCAAGAAAGGCGTTCTATCTTGTTGCGGTCAAGACCGTCATCATCAAGCTCAAGTGGAATGCGCAAAGTTAAGAGCTTGTGCTTATAGTGTTCATGGATATGTGAAGATGCGCCGAAGAAGAAGCTCTCCCATGGTGGATTATGGGGGAGCAATCCACAAGACTTCGTCAAGCAAGCACAATCAAGAAATGCGTTCCATCTTGTTGAGGTTAAGATCGTCATCATCGAGCTCAAGTGGAATGCGCAAGTATAAGGTTTGCTCTTGATAGGGTTTCTTTCTCACCGGTCTCATAGTGTAGTTGGAGACCGGTTTATAGTTTAGTTGCCGTACTATCAAGAGGGCTCTCGAGTGAGTAACTCGATCGTATCGTTCGAAGAGAACTCAAACCTTTGCATCCTTGAATCATCTTTCTTGGTTGTTATTTGGATCTTATCCATGTGATGTTTTAGAGCTTGTGCTTATTCTCATGACAAGCTCTAGTTCATCGAAAACGGATTTCACATAGATCACTTGTTGCGTTTTCGAGTTTGGTTCATCATCTTTCTTAGTGGTTATTTGGATCTTGTCCATGTGATGTTTTAGAGCTTGTGTTTATTCTCATGACAAGCTCTAGTTCATCGAAAACGGATTTTGCATAGATCACTTGTTGCGTTTTCGAGTTTGGTGATTTTCTCGGTTTCTCATGTTGAGGTGTTGCACCTCTAAAAATATTATAAAATCACCCCCACTGGTTTGTTGGGTAGCTCTTGGTCGTCCTCTTTCCAACAAAATTGGTTTCACTCCATTCGGAGCTACCAATCTTGAGATATTGATTTTACAAGTTTGCTAGGCCGGATTATCCGGGCCGAATATTTAAATATCCGGCCCCTGAAATTTGGCTAAGGACTCAAGTCCATCCGGCTCAGTACTACCCTGGCATGAGGTCGGATATTTGGCAGGACTTTTGACCGGAAATTCCCATTTTTTTTGGGGGGGGGATTATCCGGCCCCAACTTAGGCCGGATTATCCGGCCCTGGTTTTGCCCCAACGGCTCGATTTTGGTGGGGGGTATAAATAACCCCCTTCTTCCTCCTTGGGCTGTAGGCTTCTTCCACTCTCTGTCTACTCCATTGTTGCCCTTGAGAAGCTTCCTCTCCCTCTAATCCCTCCATGATTCTTGCACCTATTTGAGGGAAAAGAGAGAGAAGATCTAGATCTACATCTTGACCAATCAAATCCCTCTCTTTGTGAGGGGAATCCACTAGATCTAGATCTTGGAGAAATTTGGTGTTCCTCCTCTTATTTTGTTTTTCCTCTCTTATTCCCCCAATAGCTTTTGTAGCTTTGTTGGAATTTGAGAGAGAATTTCTTGAGCATCTTTGTGGTGTTCTTGCCATTGCATTTGGTGCATCGGTTTGAGTTCTCCACGGTGATTCGTGGTGGTGAAAACAAGAAGGTTGCTACTCTTGGGTTCTTGGAACCCTAGACGGTTTCTAGGCCTTTGTGGCATCTTAGTGGTGTTCTTGGGGACTCCAATTAAGTTGTGGAGATTCTTCAAGGGCAAGGCCTTTGTGGCATCTTAGTGGTGTTCTTGGGGACTCTAATTAAGTTGTGGAGATTCTTCAAGGGCAAAGACTTTGTGGCATCTTAGTGGTGTTCTTGGGGACTCCAATTAAGTTGTGGAGATTCTTCAAGGGCAAGGCCTTAGTGGCAATTTATTGGGAGCCTCCAATTAAGTTGTGGAGATAGCCCCAAGCTTTGTGCGGGTTCGGTGACTTCCCTAAGGTTTCATAGTGGATCGAGGACATCCCTTTTTGGTGGGAATTCTCGAGGAGAATACGGTGACCCTCGTGCATTTGGAGTGACTTGTCCTCCACACCGCTCCAACAGAGAGTAGCACTCGCAAGAGTGTGAACTTCGGGATACATCGTTGTCTCCGCGTCACTTAGGTTATTCCTATACCCGAGATCTTTACTTATGCACTTTACTTTGTGATAACCATCGTGCTTGAAGTTATATATCTTGCTATCACATAGTTGCTTGTATTGCTTTGCATAAGTTGCTGGTGCACATAGGTGAACCATAGTATATAGGCTTTGGGCTTGACAAAGTAAACGCTAGTTTTATTCCGCATTTGTTAAGCCCATATCGTAAAAGTTTTAAACCGCCTATTCACCCCCCTCTAGGCGACATCCGTGTCCTTTCAGTTATAGATACATAGAGTCACTTGCCAGGTGCTATGACTGGAGCTCTGCTCCCCGAAAGGATTAAAGCCATCTGTACTTACACCAAATCTTAAGTTCCTTGCGTCATCTGAAAATGACTTGAACTCTCTGTCGATTTTTCTCCACTGCGATCCGTCAGCGGGGTGTCTCAACATCACATATTTGTTACGGTCCTCTTTGTGCCATCGCAACAACTTGACATGCTCTTTGTTTTGGAACAAACGTTTCAACCATGGTATTATAGGAGCATACCACATCACCTTCGCAGGTACCCTCTTCCTAGGGGTGGACTCGCCCTCAACATCGCTAGGGTCATCTCGCCTGATCTTATACCTCAATGCACTACATACCGGACATGCATTCAAATTCTCGTACTCCTCGTGGTGGAGAATGCAGTCATTGATGCATGCATGTATCTTCTGCACCTCTAATCCTAGAGGGCAGACAACCTTCTTTGCTTCTTATGTACTAGAGGGCAATACGTGCTCCCCTTGAAGCATCTTCTTTATTATTTTCATTAACTTTTTAAATCCCTTGTCAGAAGTACCATTCTCTGCTTTCCATTGCAGAAATTCCAGCGTGGTACCCAGCTTTTTTGGGCCATCTTCGCAATTTGCCAACTTCAACCTCTCCTTTTCACTTCCGCAGTTTATCTTCGCATCAAGAATGGCTCAACCCAAATCGTCATCGGGGTCATCAAAAAAAGGCTCATCAAAAATGGGCTCTTCTTCAACTTCGTCTTTCCCCATTCTATTATCACCGTCTTCAGTGAACATAGGATAGTTCTCACTATCCTCTTCTTCTTCTTCGTTGTCTTCCAATATAACACCTCTTTCTCCGTGCTTAGTCCAACAATTATAGCTGGGCATGAAACCGTTCTCCAGCAGGTGGACGTGAAGGGTCTTTGAGGTAGAGTAATCCTTCATAATCTTACATGAACTACATGGACAATAGATGAAACCATTCGACCGACTGTTTGCCTCAGCCACATTGAGAAAATAATGCATGCCATTAATGAAGTCGGGATGGCACCGGTCACTGTACATCTATTGTCGATTCATCTGCATTATATAAGTATATCAAAAATCATTAAGTACAGAACATCATGGATATATGAGTGACCAACTTAATTAATATTCAAGTTCATCACATAAAACTAAGTTTTTTTATAAAAATGAAGAGGCTCACCGAGGTGGCACGGTGCCGTCTAGGGGACGACGCTGGCGATCGACGGCGGTGAGGACGGGGACGATACTAAAACCTACAAATCATACTTTAATTTGAGCTCAAATTGCATATAAAAAGAATAAAATCCCTAACTTAGGCATTTCATCGAACACCTTGCTAGCAATAGAAAAATAATACGAGTTAAACTAGCAAAGAAATGAGCTAAATTAGGAACGCTGGAAGAAAGGATGATATTGCTAACGAACGAACCGGTACAAAAGTCCCTCAACGAATCGTTATTGATGCTCCTCGCCCGTCACAGCAAAGAACCGGTACTAATGTACCATTTAGTACCGGTTTATAAGGATTAGACGAATGCCCATTTTTCTACTATTGTTAGATGTTCTACTTTCTAATAATACTATGTTGACCAAATTAATAATCTAAGGATACGCGTATGTTCTAGGAGGTAGTAGTAACTAGTAATACCGATGCATACAGGTATTTTCTTCAAGAACCAGAAAAAAAAAACTTAACGAGCTACAAAGAGATATTCTTAGAGAAATGGATTCCTCGATTTGTATCACAAAAATGGGTATTCCCGAGAGAGATCGTGGCGAGTATGCGCATAGGCATGTTGTAGCATGTGTTTAAGCCGAGGCAGGAGAGCGAGGAGCCGTCGAGTTGTCGCGGGAGGAACCGAACGAGTCGGGACTCGCTTCGGCTTGCGCGTCGGCTTTGGGAGACGCGCACTGCACCGGCAGCAGCGATACCGCATGTCCTTGTCATGTCATCTCCCCCTACTTCACAGAGATAAACAACCAAAAGCAGCAGAGGCGCGCTCGGGCATCGAGAGGAGAGAGGCGGCCCCCGTCGCCGTCCGGCTGGCATTGCTACGGCCACAGGCGACAGGCAGCGCACGCCGGCGTCTTTGCCGTTTCTTTTCTGGCTCCCGTGTCTGTCAGCCAGCGGCGTGCCACGCGACGCGAACGCGAGCAGGGAGGAGGAGGAAGGACCACCGCGCGCGCGAGCGCCGCTCGGCAAGGAGAATATTTGGAGGAAGGGCATCATGTCGCAGTGCCTTTTGCTGCCCTCCTCTGCGGCGCCCCTCTCTGCCGCTGTGGGGTTTGCATATCGCAGTGCCTGCCCCAGGAGGAGGCCACGTTTTCACCTAGCGTAGCGATTCTTTTCTTTTTGAGGGAATTCACCTAGCGATTCTTGTTTCGCAGGAGCAGGGCTTTAGGGCAAGTTGTTGGATAATTGTTCACCGTAGTAACATTTGTTTATTCCATAAACACCCTTTGGGTCAAATGAAGCTGCTACCGCCGTTACCAGCCGGTAACCCGAATTTCCAGCCCCTGTGGTACACAAGTCTATCGTAAATACTACCTCCATTTCAAAGTTTAAGGCTTGTATTTTTTGAAAAATCAAATAAAGTAAAGTTTGACCAAATTTTTAGAACAATCTATCAGTAAATATAATATTTTGTAGATACCATGCGAAAATATATTTTATTATCTATTTAATGATATTAATTTTGTATTTTGCATGTTAACGATTTTTGGTAAAAAATTGATTGAATTTAACATAGTTTGACTTTCTAAAAATAATACAAGCCTTTGTCAGAAAAGTCTAATGTAAAGTGTGTGAGTCCCTCCTCTTCTACAACACCAGGACCCAACTCATTTGTCAGAAACATTTGCTTCCACTCCTCCGAAAATTATGTTCGAAGCACATGTACATTTTTTAGTTTAAAATCTAAATTTTGCCTGACCGGTTATCTCCGGTAAACAGCGATTACCATAAATCCCAGCCCCCAAATTTTTTTCTTACATGTACCCAAAAACTTGCATTCATGTCAAAATCAAATATTTTCTCCTTTTCGTGTTTAAAACCTTTGAGAAACCATTAACAATATATTATAAGGGTGCCCGTTGTCCACTCTGCGCCACGTGGCCCGAGACTGCGAGCCATATGGCCCTCCACTGCCCCGCGATCGCTCTGTTCTGGGCTTCGTTGGGCGTATAGATCCCGCACGATGCACACGTCCGTGACCTGCAGCTCCTCCGCAAGATGTACCGCGATGATGCCGCTCTCTAACGCGGCCGTTTCTCTATGCACGATCACGATGTTGTTGATGCCTGGCTCGACCTCCTTCATGCCTCGTATGTGTAATATCCCCCTTCTGATCTCCTCTTCTCTCTGTCTAATGCTGTAAAACTCTGGGTTTTAGCCCTCGGTGAAAATTCGAAAAAAAAAACTTATTTCTGATATAACCAAATCGACTAGCATAAATTACAAATCAAAATTAACGATTCAGAACGTTTTTTCAGTTACAACTCCACTTACTACTCATAGATGCATGAATCACGATTTAATTAGACGGCGTACAAGTTGATTGAACTAGCAAATCCGGTAGTATTAGGAGGGCGAGGTTCTAGAAAAACGCATAGCTTCAAATTCCATTGGTAGATTTAAAAAAAAAAGAATTTAGCTTTGAAGTTAAAAACCTCACGTGTTCACAGAACTCCGTGTCTCCGCCTCTCCAATATACAATATTATAACTTTGATTTACTTAAAGCGCCAGCTTCGACAACACAAGCTAGCAGTTTTTTTTTTCAAAACGAAGGTGGTATCCCAGCCTCTTCATCAAAAGAGATATATATGGTATTTTTATTAATTTATTAAATAATGTGCGGGCAAAGATCATACCTCTGAAAATTCGAAGCCAGCACGCAACATCTGCACACCCGATAACGAGTGAAGATCATGTTAGCAAGGCCTTATTCCCTGAACAACGACGAAAAACTCCCATCAACTAGAAGTCATCACCGACATTAATCACTGGTCCATCTTCACGGAAAAGATCTGCAGAACCCTTGCCAACCTGTCGTCGATGCCACCATGGTGCCCGACAGCGCCTTCACCCTACACGTGTCTACCATCACGCAACCTACGCCTAAGATCTGCTGCGACATGCTGCTGATACTCATCGTCGATGATGCGCAAGAGAGCGGTACCGCTCCACCTCAGACCTCCGCAGTCAGTATGTGCTCCAAAAACATTGCCCTCAAGAGGGAGAAACGACACTGAAAGTGTCGCCAACGTCCGATCTAGGGGGCCAGATCTCGGGTTTCCCTCAAAAATCCCGATCAAGAAAGTGGCAACTGCAAAAAGCATGCATTCGATAAGAAAACAACACCAAGAGGCGCCGGCATCGCCCGCCTCGATTTTCACTGACAGAATCACAATTTTAAAACTGGCACTAACTGGACCGCGATGCAGCCGCCAACGAAGACGTGCATGATGGGTCAGAGTTGTCCAACCCTAGTTGAGCCCCTACGGACCTAGATCGGGCCCAAACATCCCCATCGCTGCACATGTTGCTTATCCCTTCCCGCCGGGCGAGACGGGAGGGTTACAAGAGGAATTTCTATGGAGCATTTTTTTTTTGCGGGCGAAAGGGATCCCCAAGTTACACAGGGCCAGTACAATCAGCTAGGATTGTCGCAGCAACATCTGGCGGAAAGTCTTGTAACCAAAACTCTGTTCTTCCCTGTGTCCTCCCTAAAGCAGCAAGGCGATGGCTGACTCCGTTTGCATCCCTCCCGACTTTAGTGACAGATATCTCCCTTTCCCTAAGAGACTCACGGATCCGGGACACCCTCGTGGCGTAGCGCGACAGGTTCGGAGTACCCTGGGCAACAAGCTTAATGGCATCCGAACTGTCGACTTCCACCACGAATGGCTCCGTCGTCCAGTGCAGGGCTAACATCAGCCCTTCCTCCATAGCAGCTAGCTCCGCGTCAAGGGCGTCCGCACATGCAATAATGCTTCTGCATGCTGCGAAAATCGCCCTACCGCCAGCATCCCTTATCACCATCCCTGCGCCAGCTCGACCATCAGCCGTGAAAGCCCCGTCGGTGTTCAGCTTCAGTTGGCCGTCATCAGGCGGCTTCCATTTCTGCTTGACCTGCGGTCTTTCGTCAGGGCGTCTTACTTTCTTGCCAAAGCCTAGACTATTGTCGATCACATGCTTCCCCTTTCCAACATCAGCGTTGGGGCATTGTTTGATCGTCAGAAGTGAGTCCATGTAGCTAGTCAGGAAGCGTTTCGATGCCTCCACCGGCGCTGGCTTCTTTTTGTGTGTGAGCTCATTATGTACGTGCCAGATTCGCCATAGGAGCATCAGTAGGGCTGCACGCTGGTCAAGGTTCAGGCGTTGTATCACATGCAAAAACCAATCAGGATTCTGCTCCAGGAGCAGCTAGCTAGCAGGGAGGTCCCATACTGATCGCATCACATCCCAGAGGCCCCGAGCATGAGGGCATTTTATCATGACATGGAAGGTACTCTCCTCCTCCATACCACATATCAGGCATGTCGCTGGTGTTTTGATTCCCCTCCTGTGCTTGTTGACCTGGGTCGCCAGGGCATTGTTAGCAAGTTTCCACGCAAAGATACGGATCTTAGGAGGGACTGGACATTGCCATATCATCTTCCATTCTGGGCTATCTCCGCTAGGGCGGTTACTGGTTGTGAGTCTGCCATTCTCCTTCTGCTGCAACTCAAAAGCCAGCCGATATGCACTCTTCACCGTGAATACCCCAGTTGGCTCAGGGTTCCAAGCAACAAAGTCAGTCTCATTCCTTGTAGAGGTGCGAATTTTAACAATCTCCCTAATATCGATCGGCAAAAACCACCTCATGAGGAGCTGCATGTTCCAGGTGCCATCAGGGTTTAAGAAATCAGATACCCATCGCAGTCTACATCTTCCTTTCCTAGTAATCGGTAGGAGGTAGGATTCTCTGGGAATCCATGGTTGCCGCCATACACGGACGCTGGCCCCATTACCAATGCGCCATATAGTCCCTAGCTTAAGCAACTCCAGTCCATACTCAAGGGCTCGCCAGGTTGGGGACGCATTTCTTGGGAACGTTGTGTCGGTGAGGAGCCCTTGTGGGAAGTACTTGGCCTTCAGGATTTGCGCACATAAGGTATCAGGGTTTTGGAGGAGGCGCCACGCCTGTTTTGCAAGGAGGGCCTGGTTGAAGAGCCGCATATCTTTGAACCCCATACCCCCCTGATCCTTTGGCCGCGGCATACTGTCCCATGACATCCAATGTGCCTTCCGCTTTCCTTTCTCAGAGCCCCACCAGAAGTCCCTGATCATGTGTGTTATTTCATCAAGCAGGCCAAAGGGCAACTTAAACAACCCCATGACATAAACCGGAATCGCCTGCGCAACTGCCTTTATCAGCACTTCCTTCCCTCCTTGTGAAAGGTAAATCTCTCCCCACTGAATAAGCCGCTTAATTAACTTCTCCTGTAGGCTCTTGAATTTACTTTTGCCCATTTTGCCATCGGGTGTGGGAAGACCTAGGTATTTCGGCTCAAAGGTTTCCTGTGCCACCTGCAATACTTGTTTCACCGCCTCGCGCTCCTCCATAATGCTAGTCTCACCAAATAAGATGGAGCACTTCCCTGGATTAATAAGTTGTCCAGTACTCCTTGCATATATGTTCAGTACCTCTTGGACCTGGCCGGCTTCCTCCGGGTTCGCCTTGAAGAACAAAAGGCTGTCGTCGGCGAAGAGGAGGTGAGACACCCCAGGGGCCCTTCTACATACACGCAATGCCTGAATGCTCTACTCCTGTACTTTCTTTTGCAACAAGGCCGACAAACCATCAGCGACAAAAAGGAATAAGAAGGGGGACAGGGGATCACCTTGCCGAAGTCCTCGGGAAGGGGAGAAAGAATCCAGAAGGGTTCCATTAAATTTCACACAGTAACTCACAGTGGTGACGCATGCCATTATCCAGTCCACCCATCTATGAGAGAAACCCAGTCTTTCCATCGCTCTCCTCAGAAAGCCCCAGTCCACCCTATCATACGCTTTTGACAAATCCAGTTTGTAGGCACAGAAACTCTTCTTCTCACTCTTGTTGTGTTTTATGAAGTGCAAGCACTCAAAGGCGACCAGGGCGTTATCTGTGATGAGCCTTCCTGGAACAAAGGCGCTCTGGTTGATAGATATGATGTCGCCAAGGATTGGTCGCAGCCTATTGACAAGGCACTTAGCAATAACTTTATACAACACCGAGCATAAACTGATCGGACGAAAATCCTTTAGTGTTTCTGGCTGTTCAGTCTTGGGAATGAGGACGATGGCCGTGTCATTGACCCCGTCCGGCATAGACCCAGTGAGGAAGAACAACCTCACGGCATTCACCACTTCAGCTTTCAGAGTGTCCCAGTTACGCTGATAGAAGCGCGCCGGGAAACCATCTATGCTCGGCGCCTTCAAGGGTCCGATCTAGAAGAGTGCATCACTAATCTCCTCTTCTGAAAAGTCCTTGCATAGGTTATCATTCATCTCATTAGTGACCTTTGCCTGCAAAAGATTAAGGAGGTCATCATAGTCTAGGTTAGGGTCCCTGGTAAAAAGCTCCTTAAAATAGGAGGTAGCCATTCTCTCCATATCTGATGGCACATCTCTCCAGACACCGTCTTCATCCTTCAGCTTTTTAATCTTATTCTTCCTAGCTCGCCAGACTGCCTTTTGATGAAAATATTTGGTCTTCTGGTCTCCTTCCTTAAGCCAGCTAATACGTGATCTTTGCATCCAAAGCATCTCCTCCTTGAAAAGCAGCTCATTCATTTGATCAGAAACTCTCCTGATCGCCTCACGGTCATTCCCATTTTGCATCAAAGTTGTAAGCTGTTTCCTGCATTTATCTAGTTCAGCAAGGAGATTGCCGAACTTCTTCCTACTCCACGATTGCAAGACCTGCATAGTTTTATCGAGGCTAGCACGGACACTACGCAGGTCACCCTTGGGCCCAGCCTCCTGCCACGCTTGGGCGATAAGCTCAGGGAGCTCGGCTTCCCGCTCCCACCAGACCTCATAATGGCGACGAGGTTGTCGCGACGGTACCCTGTGTTCCAGCAGGAGGCGAACAAGAATAGGGGTATGATCAGAAACTGGAGATACAAGGTGTTCAACAACAGCCTCATCGAACATATCCCGCCAATCAGCCGAGGCAACAGCCCTGTCTAGACGGACCCGAACATTTGCTCGACCCTTCCTCTTGTTATCATATGTGTAGGGTAGACCAGTAAAGCCAAGATCCACCATATTACAGAGGGCCAGGGTCTCACGAAAGGCAGCCATCTGCCCCTCCAGACGAGGAGTACAGGACAAGTGTTCCTGCTGCCATAAAGCCTCATTAAAGTCTCCCATCATCATCCAGGGAAGGTTTGAAGTTGCTTTTAAATTTTTGATAGTTGTCCACATCCGATGACGGTTTTCGACTCTAGGCTCTCCGTACACACAGGTGAGGCGCCATTGGGGAGCATCTGGCGACTCTTTAATATAAGCATCAATGTACCGTTCATTTATATCTTTGATTTCAACACATAGACTCTCATGCCAAAACAAAGCTAGACCACCACTAAGACCATTACTACTAAAGCCAGCAAAACCCTTAAGACCTAAACGAAACCGAAGACTCCTAATCTTATCTTTATTCTGTCTAGTTTCACATAAGAAAAGAAAACGAAGATTTAAGGACTTGGAGAACTGGGCTAATTCTCTAACTGTCGGGGCATTCCCAGCTCCCCGACAGTTAAAACTCATGCAATTCATTGCTCCTGACGAGACCACACATTCGGTCTCGTCAGTTTCCCGGAATGCTTATGTCCGGTGGCAGCCATACTCTTGGTCCTCGTATACACCTTTGGTTTGCTTTTTCCAGCTGGCGTCCCTGTTGATGCACTTGTCTTCCCCTTCTTCGGCGGTGTAGTGATGGCGTGTAACTCACACGTTCGTTGGGAACCCCAAGAGGAAGGTATGATGCGCACAGCAGCAAGTTTTCCCTCAGAAAGAAACCAAGGTTTATCGAACCAGGAGGAGCCAAGAAGCACGTTGAAGGTTGATGGCGGCGGGATGTAGTGCGGCGCAACACCAGGGATTCGGCGCCAACGTGGAACCCGCACAACACAACCAAAGTACTTTGCCTAACGAAACAGTGAGGTTGTCAATCTCACCGCTTGCTGTAACAAAGGATTAACCGTATTGTGTGGAAGATGATTGTTTGCGAAAACAGTAGAACAAGTATTATAGATTGTATTTGATGTAGAGAATTGGATCCACAGCTCACAGAGGTGTCTCTCCCATAAGATAAACGGCATGTTGGGTGAACAAATTACGGTTGGGAAATTGACAAATAAAGAGGGCATGACCATGCACATACATATTATGATGAGTATAGTGAGATTTAATTGACGACAAAGTACATAGACCGCCATCCAACTGCATCTATGCCTAAAAAGTCCACCTTCAGGTTATCATCCGAACCCCCTCCGGTATTAAGTTGCAAAGCAAGACAATTGCATTAAGTATGGTGCGTAATGTAATCAACAACTACATCCTTAGACATAGCATCAATGTTTTATCCCTAGTGGCAACAGCACAACACAAGAACTTTCTGTCCTGTCCCAGTGTCAATGTGGCATGAACCCACTAGAGCATAAATACTCCCTCTTGGAGTTACAAGCATCTACTTGGCGCATCTACTAGTAACGGAGAGCATGCAAGATCATAAACAACACATAGATATAACTTTGATAATCAACATAACAAGTATTCTCTATTCATCGGATCCCAACAAACGCAACATATAGAATTACATATAGATGATCTTGATCATGTTAGGCAGCTCACAAGATCCGACAATGATAGCACAATGGGAGAAGACAACCATCTAGCTACGCTATGGACCCATAGTCCAGGGGTAGACTACTCACACATCACTCCGGAGGCGACCATGGCGGTGTAGAGTCTCCGGAGATGAATCCCCTCTCCGGCGGTGCGGAGGCGATCCCTGGATCCCGAGATGGGATCGCGGCGGCGTCTCTGAAGGTTTTCCGTATCGTGGCTCGGTGCGGGTTTTCACGGAGGCTATTTGTAGAAGAAGGGCAGGTCGGATGGGCAGAGGGGCCCACACCTAGGTCGGCGCGGGGAGCCGCGCCGCCGTGTCGCCCTGGCCCCACTTCGTCTCCTCTTCGGACTTCGAAGCTTCGTGGCAAAATAGGACTGCGTTGATTTCGTCAATTCGAGAATATTTCGTTACTAGATTTCTGAAACCAAAACAGCAGAAAATAGAACTGCACTTCGGCATCTTGTTAATAGGTTAGTTCTAGAAAATGCACGAATATGACATAAAGTGTGCATAAAACATGTAGATAACATCAATAATGTGGCATGGAACATAATTATCGATACGTTTGAGACGTATCAGCATCCCCAAGCTTAGTTCTGCTCGTCCCGAGCAGGTAAAACGATAACACAGATAATTTCGGAGTGACATGCCATCATAATCTTGATCATACTATTTGTAAAGCATATGTAGTGAATGCAGCGATCAAAACAATGTATATGACATGAGTAAACAAGTGAATCATATAGCAAAGACTTTTCATGAATAGCACTTCAAGACAAGCATCAATAAGTCTTGCATAAGAGTTAACTCATAAAGCAATAATTCAAAGTAAAGGTGTTGAAGCAACACAAAAGAAGATTAAGTTTCAGCGGTTGCTTTCAACTTGTAACATGTATATCTCATGGATATTGTCAACATAGAGTAATATAACAAGTGCAATAAGCAAGTATGTAGGAATCAATGCACAGTTCACACAAGTGTTTGCTTCTTGAGGTGGAGAGAAATAGGTGAACTGACTCAACATTGAAAGTAAAAGAATGGTCCTCATAGAGGAAAAGCATCGATTGCTATATTTGTGCTAGAGCTTTGATTTTGAAAACATGAAACAATTTTGTCAACGTAGTAATAAAGCATATGTATCATGTAAATTATATCTTACAAGTTGCAAGCCTCATGCATAGTGTACTAATAGTGCCCGCACCTTGTCCTAATTAGCTTGGACTACCGGATCATCACAATGCACATGTTTTGACCAAGTGTCACAATGGGTACCTCTATGCCGCCTGTACAAAGGTCTAAGGAGAAAGCTCGCATTGATTTCTCGCTATTGATTATTCTTCAACTTAGACATCCATACCGGACAACATAGACAACAGATAACTCCTCTTTTATGCATAAGCATGTAGCAACAATTAATAATTTTCTCATTTGAGATTGAGGATATATGTCCAAAACTGAAACTTCCACCATGGATCATGGCTTTAGTTAGCGGCCCAATGTTCTTCTCTAACAATATGCATGCTTAACCATAAGGTGGTAGATCGCTCTTACTTCAGACAAGACGAACATGCATAGCAACTCACATGAAATTCAACAATGAATAGTTGATGGCGTCCCCAGTGAACATGGTTATCGCACAACAAGCAACTTAATAAGAGATAAAGTGCATAATTACATATTCAATACCACAATAGTTTTTAAGCTATTTGTCCCATGAGCTATATATTGTAAAGGTGATGATGGAATTTTAAAGGTAGCACTCAAGCAATTTACTTTGGAATGGCGGAAAATACCATGTAGTAGGTAGGTATGGTGGACACAAATGGCATAGTAGTTGGCTCAAGTATTTTGGATGCATGAGAAGTATTCTCTCGATACAAGGTTTAGGCTAGCAAGGCTTATTTGAAACATACACAAGGATGAACGGTGCAGCAAAACTCACATAAAAGACATATTGTAAACATTATAAGACTCTCACATCGTCCTTGTTGTTCAAACTCAATACTAGAAATTATCCAGACCTTAGAGAAACCAAATATGCAAACCAAATTTTAGCATGCTCTATGTATTTCTTCATTAATGGGTGCAAAGCATATGATGCAAGAGCTTAATCATGAGCACAACAATTGCCAAGTATCACATTACCCAAGACATTTATAGCAATTACTACATGTATAATTTTCCAATTCCAACCATATAACAATTTAACGAAGAAGAAACTTCAGCCATGAATACTATGAGTAAAGCTAAGGACATATTTGTCCATATGCTACAGGAGCGTGTCTCTCTCCCATAAAGTGAATGCTAGGATCCATTTTATTCAAACAAAACAAAAAACAAAACAAACCGACGCTCCAAGCAAAGCACATAAGATGTGATGGAATAAAAATATAGTTTCAGGGGGAGGAACCCGATAATATTGTCGATGAAGAAGGGGATGCCTTTGGGCATCCCCAAGCTTAGACGCTTGAGTCTTCTTAATATATGCAGGGGTGAACCACCGGGGCATCCCCAAGCTTAGAGAGCTTTCACTCTCCTTGATCATGTTGCATCATACTCCTCTCTTGATCCTTGAAAACTTCCTCCACACCAAACTCGAAACAACTCATTAGAGGGTTAGTGCACAATAAAAATTAGGGATTTCTAGTTTCGTGCCTGGTCGTTAGTTGTACAGTTTTCCCTACCCTTAGTTTTCCTCGTTTTCTCCCTAGTTTGAAACACGCACAAGTGCTTTGAACGCCGGTAGCCGCGTGTCGGAGGCCTTGACCGTTGTCCGACCGGGTGGGGCCGCACAGGGCGCCTCCTCTGACCGTCTCGTGCTGACGGGTAGGGTCGGGAGACACGTCGGAGCAGCCATCCATCTATCGCTGACGTGTGGGCCGTTTTATTTCATGATTTTATACGCGGTCTGCCAATGACAAATGGGGCCGCTCTATAGGGCTGCACCAATGACCCGTGGGGTCGTATATTTTTCAGTAAAAGACATATATTGCCGCTCTGGGGCACGCAGCCAATGACCAATGGGGTCGTCTATTTATTTAGGGAAACTCATATATTGCCGCTCGTGGGGCCTCCGCAGCCAATGACCAGTGGGGTCGTCTATTTTTCAGAAAAGACATATATTGCCGCTCTGGGATGCGCACCAATGACCGGTGGGGTCGTCTATTTATTTAGAGAAACTCATATATTGCCGCTCTGTGGGGCCTCCGCAGCCAATGACCGTGGGGTAGTCTATTTTCAGAAAAGACATATATTGCCGCTCTGTGGGGCTGCCGCAGCCAATGACCGGGGGTCGTCTATTTATTTAGAGAAACTCATATATTGCCGCTCTGTGGGGCTGCAGCCAATGACCAGTGGGGTCGTCTATTTATTTAGAGAGAAAAAATCATATCTTGCCGTTCTGATATGTCTTTAGAGAATATCATAGAGAGAAGCAACAAGTTCGCTAATTAATTATTCTTGCTAGACCGAGAACCGCGGCAGCTCGCTTCCCACCGTCGGACGAGCAGCCATCGCCGGGCGGCGCGCTGCCTTGCTGTCGCGCCGCTCGGCTTGTCCCCCTGCGGCTGACGAATCGGGCGGCACGTCAACCACGGCTCCGCACTTGTTTCGTCCGCACGCATTGTACCCACCGCAGGAAAGTCCGCCAGCATCCGCCGCCCACGACGACCGGGATTTGTTCCGCGCACCAATTGGTAGACCTCCGCTTCTGCCCCGCCCCCTAATCGATTCGGTTCCCGTAATTTATTGGAGTTTGCAGGTACGAAATAGTCCTCAATGTCTCGTCGTAGCGGGTACACGCGAGGGTGGGGATTCGATCATGTCGTGGCCACGTTCTACTTCTCCTACCTCGTCGGAAGTGCGGTATATAGCTTCAGCTCTCTGTACTACCGTTGAATTTGAAGTTCCGCCATGGCCTGTTGGGGTGATTTCAGTTGTTCTTTTTTCCATTATTGTTACAGTTAGCCGGCAAGCCGATGATCCATGGTACATTGCATACCAAGATGAATCAACCCAGTGGTGTAGCCAGAGGATGGATTTGGAGGAGAAGGTGGCCAATTTAGGTGATGAATTGGCCCGTAAAAACCTGATGATTCGAGCTGAAGCGTATTGTGGATGAAGAAAAGAAGAATTCAGAGCTTATTCGCAAGGAGAAGTTGAGAGTTGAGACAGATCTTGCCGTATTTGATCAAGTGGTAGAAAATCTAGAACATGAACTAAAAGTGATGGGAGAGGAGAAAAGTAGATTTATCTGTGCAGTTTTATTAGGTGTCATCCCTGTCCTAGCAGTTATGTGGTTCTGGTAGACGATTTAGTATAGAATTGTTATTCAGTAGATGGCTCTAACCACTGTATTTTGTTGTGGCTCTAAGCACTGTATTTTGGTGTACAATTTCCTACTTGTGCTAAGTAATGTGCACGATAATTTTAGCATGCAGTGAAAGCATGTACCAGCCTCCGGATCAAATACATATCAATATCTTCCCAATCAAGTTGGGATAGAATTCAAATCATACATACGGATGTACATGGACACATCAAGAACGTGAAGAAGCTTTTTTGAGACGGAGGTAGTAGTTCGAATTTATAATAATTTATCCCAATTTGCGGCGTCGAACACGGTCGCGCAGCCATGGGCAAGAAAGGCCGGACGACGGGCGGCTGAGGGGTGGTCATCTGCGCCATCAAACGTTGAAGCGATGTTATCGGCGATGGCTTCAATGTTCGTGGCATCGATGACCACTGTCGGAACCGCCGCTGTCTTGGTGTTCTTCATCAGCGACGGATCTGCGGAGGGTGGATCGGCGGCTTTGCAGGCGGTTGTAGACGATGGCTTCAATCGTCTTGGCATCGATCGCACTCTCGGCCGGAAGTGAGACATCAACAGCCGAGCATTGAAGGTGGGTCTGCGCCGTCGAAGCGATGTTGTAGGCGATGGCTTCAATGTTCGTGGCATCGATGACCACTGTCGGCACGGCCGCCGTCTTGGTGTTCTTCATCATTCAACAGATCTGAGAATAGAATCGAAAGTGAGACAGAGAGAGACATTTCAACTATTTCTGACGGTTAGATCCTCACCGGCACTCTTAGATCCACGGCGCACGCACGTTAGATGCACGCCGCACGCACGGTTAGATCCGCGCCGCCGCACGCCGACGCACGCACGGTTAGATCCGCGCGCCGCACGCCGCCGCACGCACTGTTAGATTCGCACGCCAACGCACGGTTAGATCCCCCGCCGCACGCCGCCGCGCCGCCACGGTTAGATCTCGCCGCCGCGCGCGCACGCCGCGCACGCACGGTTAGATCCGCGCCGCCGCGACCGCCGTAGAGAGAGGAAATACGAGAGAGGAGGATGCGACTGGAATATGCGGCTGGGTTGGTAGGTATGTGCTCGCTCTTGTCTCCGTATGCGTCCATCGTGGTAGAGAGAGAGATACAGCCGTCCGATCATAAATGATCGAACGGTGCAAGCGTTCGTTGAGCTTTCAACCAAGATCCGTGTGACATACATCTCGACCAATCAGAGATCAGCCAAGTACAAGTTAGGAAAACTGAGTAGAACTAAGAGGGGGAAAAGTGAGGAAATGTTTATCGAAAGGGCAAAACTGAGTATGACTGAGTAAAACAAGTGGGCCCGGAGGGGGAAAACTGAGTAACACTAAGTAAAACAGGGGCACCCAAATAATAAACGGACTAAGGGAAATTGAAGCTTTTGGCATAAAAATTGTAAAATTGTGTTATTTGAACAATATATTACATTTTGGCCGACTAGATATTGTTTGCAACTCAAAGATACACAAGTGTGATGAATTTGGACTCATTTGGACAAAGTTTGTAAGCATAGTGGGTATTTGGGAGGTGTGAGCAGAAAGCCCTGCATCTTCATATCTAGTAGCTCATGGACTAGGAAGTGGTTTTGAAGCTTTTGGCATAAAAACTTCATATCTCTATATTTCCTTTTCCATTATTATTTCTCTAGGTTGTAGGTAACATAACAGGCTCCATGGGAAGGTTCCACCATGTTTTGAATTATTTTGAATTGAACCCTAAAACCCTAAAACCCTAAAACCCTAAAACCCTAAAATGATAAATGTGGCTTAAATGTGGCATACAAATTGTTCATACAAATTCAAATTGTTCAACACAAAGGATCCCCAATACAAAGGGAACCACAATACAAATTGTTCATACAAATTCAAATTGTTCAACACAAAGGCATCCCCAATACAAATTGTTCAACACAAAGGCATCCCCAATACAAATTGTTCAACACAAAGGGATCCCCAATACAAAGGGAACCACAATACAAATTGTTCATACAAATTCAAATTAGTTGTTCAGAATAAAATCTTTCTCTTGCTCCTGGTGTGACTCGGGCCACCACCTTACTCCGGGTAACCCTACCAGGGATATTACCGGTGTCTACCTTCCTTTTGCCCTCTTTCTTGTTCTTCTTCTTCTGCAAAGCTTGTGCTTTTTCTTCTGCCATGTACTCTTCGAAGTTAGCATCTATCATGGCCTTACTACTTTCGAGGCATTCTCGACTATACTGTTCCCTCTCCTCTAGACTCATCGGTTGAAGCCATTCTACATCCATCTGTTCCCTCTGCTCTCGATCCATCGGTTCAATCTCCTCATGTTCAATTGCTGCTTCAATCTCCTCTCTGCATTTGCTGCTTCAATCTCCTCATGTTGAACTGCTGCTTCAATCTCCTCTGCATTTGCTGCTTCAATCACCTCATGTTGAATTGTTGCTTCAATCTCAAGTTGAATTGCTGCTTCATTCTCCTCTGCATTTTCTGCTCCCGCCCGATCTTCCATTCCAAAAGCTGGGTCAACTCCATTTTTACAAATCCTAGCAATGTGTCCAGGGATTCCACAACGTTTGCACTTACGTTTTCGAATCGGTGCACCACCCTCTGCACTAGCTCCGATCCTATTCTTCCTCGGCCTACCTGCCGGTCTAGTCAATACTGGAGAGTACAGTTTGAAGCCTGGATCGACTTTCATCCATTGGTCTTTTCCCAACAAGGTAGGAACATTCATAGCATATGCAGCCCTAAATTTGGCAACAGAGAAATACTCTGACACATACCGATCAACTTCACCATCTTCACCCCCTATAACACTCATGAAAAACAATGCGTGTATGCAGGGTATCCCACGGATCTGCCATCCCCTACAATGGCATGTCCTATCAACCAAACTCACTGGATACCTCCACTGCCTGTTTTTACTGTCAGTGTAGGTTACCTCAGCCTCCATTCCTTTTCTGACGCATTGCATCCTCAATTGTTTTGCCCTCTCATGCAAAGACTTAATCAAAGATGGGAGCATGAGATGGCCAACATAATTTGTGGATGCAATTCTTTGACGCAGATCGATCTTTATCATGATCATCTGCCTAATCTTATCAAATATTTGCCACAGCATAAGCCCTTTCAATGACTTGACCTTTGAATTGAAACTCTCCGCAAGGTTACTTGTTACATAGTCTACCTTGCAAATTTCATTGAATTGGCTTCTTGACCACACCCTACCATGATGTTCATCCAAGTACTCCTTCACCCCAGGTTTTTGTTTATACAACACATCCAAATGAAACAGATGCTTCCTAGAGCTGCATGTGTATGAAGCTGGCCATAGGGTCAGCAAAAACTTTACCCTTGAATTTCTTTGTAAAATTCTGTACCAAGTGTCGCATACATTCCCTATGCTCCACTCCAGGGAATACTGCTTCTACCGCAGTCTCCAAACCTTTGCAAGCGTCGTGTGGATAACAAGTCCTGGTGGATGACCTATAAGATCGCGCAAATTCTGCAGAAACCAAGTCCAACTTTCTGTGACTCAACCTCCAAAACCCCATAAGCAACAGGGAACATCCAATTATGTCCATCAACCGCAGTAGCAGCAACTAGCTGTCCTTTAAACCTGCCATGAAGAGCTGATGCATCCACGGCCAAATAAGGCCTGCGCAACCGTCCAAAAAGCCTTTCCAGAAGCTTTGAAACAAACAAAAGCCCTTAAAACATTCCTTGTGCATTACCTTCCCGCTTTTCAATTTGTAGGGAACTGTATGCTTGTCTATCGCTACAACACTGCCTGGACTAGCCATCTCCACTTCACTTTGAAAGTGTAAAGCAACGAAAGCTTTCATTCCATGGACCATTGATCTTGTCAAGAGCCATTTCCTTTGCATAGAACATCCTCATGTAAGGTACTTCCATTTTATACTTCTCAACCACCTTTTTTATGAGTGCTGTTGGACCAAGTGAAGGATCTTCTCTCAGCCAATCTAGGATTATATCTGCCAACCACCTAGTCTTCGCTAGCTTTGTTTTCAGCTCTGGCTCTCCCCCTAGAGGTGGACACCTATGGATCTCCTTATTCTTCTTTATCTGAAACATAATGATAAGGGATGTCAGTAATAGATAACAAATTTTACACCGTGATCTAAATACACAACTGGTTGGCGTAGTACCTGAACCAAGCTGCTTCTGCGCATTGTGGATGCATGCAGCCTAAACCTACACCTTGGGTATGGGCATTTAATTGTGAACCTACCTGGCTCACTTTTAACAACCTCAAAATTATTCTTAGTGAGAATGTGATATGTAGTAATTGCATTACGGCAGTCCATCATCGTTTGAAACACGGTGCCTTCTACAAGCTGGGGATCCTCCCTGTTCCACTCAATTGTGCAAGTCTTCACCTTCGTAATCGGCTAAACGGCTGTCATCATTCTCATTCTTCTCTTCATCATCATCATCAAATCTGGCACCAAAAGCAATATCTTCCATGTATTGATCCTCCATTGCCTGCTTACTGCATCGATCTACCAATTCAGGAAACATCAACTCATCCTCATCATCTTGAGGAGGCTGATCCTCAATGTCTGCATCGTCCTCCACAATGACCGTACGAACGATCTGGCTACCACTAGCACTGGGGACAGATGGTGCTGCTGTGGACCTACAAGGAGCGCCGCGGCGCACACTGTTAGAAGAGGCAGCAGCAGTAGAGAGACATGATGCCCGACCACCTGATGATGCCCCAGCACCAGAGAGAGATGATGCCCGGCCCCTGTCCACATGGATACGAATTTTACCGAACCGGCAAGAAGCATTCAAAGCAAAAAGAATTCCCAGATCGTCGTCGGAAATTAGTGGAACAAATCTTCCCTCCGTGTTGAAATATTCGAAATGAACTGCGTCGTAAGAGCTCCAGCTGTACTGATCGCAGATGTTAGCTTTCAAATCCTCAACGAGATGGTGGTTGCAACCACCGCAGGGAAGAAAAACCCATTCTTATAGCGTTTAGAATCACGCGTATAGCTAGAATCCAGCCTAGCCACCAGCCGAAAAGCCAGCGCTGGATCAATCCTATTCGAAAAGCAACGCAGTTAGTTGAGCAACAACGATTGGCGCTCAAAAACTGCCTACGTTAATTCACATAGGCAGACGATGCTTACCCAGATGGAATCCATGCGTTAGATCCCTCCGATTCCCAATCTTCTCCGCGGTTGACGCGAACATTTGGCACACCAGATGGACATACAAACTCCACGAAAGGGGTAGATCCAGATCTGGTGGAGGCGGAGCCCTCTCCGCCTCCCTGGTGGTGGTGGGGACGGGGCGGCTCGGCGGCGGACGACGCCATAAGGTAGGAGGGCAGGACGGCGTGGTGGCGGAGGGGCGGTGTGTGAGCTCCTCCAGTCGGGCGGAGTGGAAAGCTTTGGGTGAGCTCCTCCAGTCAACAGTCAACACAGTTCGAAAGAAACGGTCAATTCAACACCAACGCGGCTTCTAGCCGTCACACGGTGAACGGTGAAGGCCTCTGACGGCAACCTCTCCCGTCTGAGCGCCGACGGGTTTCAAACTAGAGGGAGGGGAAAACTGAGGAAAAACTAAGAGGCTGGGGAAAACTGAGTACAACTAACGAACCAGGGGCACGAAAATAGAAATCCCTAAAAATTAACATATTCAGAGGAGACACAATCATTCTTAACACTTCTGGACATTGCATAATGCTACTGGACATTAGTGGATCAAAGAAATTCATCCAACATAGCAAAAGAGGCAATGCGAAATAAAAGGCAGAATCTGTCAAAACAGAACAGTTCGTATTGATGAATTTTAAAATGGCACCAGACTTGCTCAAATGAAAATTCCCAAATTGAATGAAAGTTGCGTACATATCTGAGGATCACTCACGTAAATTGGCATAATTTTCTGAGTTACCTACAGGGATATTTTGCCCAGATTCGTGACAGCAAAGAAATCTGGAACTGCGCAGTAATCCAAATCTAGTACTTACTTTTCTATCAACGGCTTAACTTGGCACAACAAAACACAAAACTAAGATAAGGAGAGGTTGCTACAGTAGTAAACAACTTCCAAGACACAAAATAAAAACAAAATACTGTAGGTAAAAATGGGTTGTCTCCCATAAGCGCTTTTCTTTAACGCCTTTCAGCTAGGCGCAGAAAGTGTGTATCAAGTATTATCGAGAGATGAAGCATCAACATCATAATTTGTTCTCATAATAGAATCAAAAGGTAACTTCATTCTCTTTCTAGGGAAGTGTTCTATACCTTTCTTGAGAGGAAATTGATATTTTATATTACCTTCCTTCATATCAATGATAGCACCAACAGTTAAGAAAAGGTCTTCCCAATATAATGGGACAAGATGCATTGCATTCAATATCCAAGACAACAAAATCAACGGGACAAGGTTATTGTTAACGGTAATGCGAACATTATCAACTTTCCCCAAAGGTTTCTTTGTAGAATGATCAGCAAGATTAACATCCAAATAACAATTTTTCAATGGTGGCAAGTCAAGCATATTATAAATTTTCTTAGGCATAACAGAAATACTTGCACCAAGATCACATAAAGCATTACAATCAAAATCTTTAACTTTCATCTTAATGATGGGCTCCCAACCATCCTCTAGCTTTTTAGGAATAGAGGCTTCGCGCTCTAGTTTCTCTTCTCTAGCTTTTATGAGAGCATTTGTAATATGTTGCGTGAAAGCCAAATTTATAGCACTAGCGTTAGGACTTTTAACAAGTTTTTGCAAGAACTTTATAACTTCAGAGATGTGGCAATCATCAAAATTCAAACATTATAATCTAAAGCAATGGGATCATCATCCCCAATGTTGGAAAAAATTTCAGTGCTTTATCACAGGCAATTTCAGCTTTAGCAACAGTGCGCTTTGCATTAGAAGTGAAATGTGTAACATTAGCATTACAAGTGGTGGTAATAGTCCAAACTTTAGCTACATTCTTTCTTTAGCTAGTTTTTCATTTTCTTCTCTATCCCACCTAGCACGCAGTTCAGCCATTAATCTTATATTCTCATTAATTCTAACTTGGATGGCATTTGCTGTAGTAACAATTTTATTATGATGATTTTCATTAGGCAAAACTTTTGATTTCAAAAGATCAACATCAGCAGCAAGACTATCGACTTTAGAAGCAAGTATATCAATTTTCCCAAGCTTTTCTTCAACAGATTTGTTAAAAGCAGTTTGTGTACTAATAAATTCTTTAAGCATGGCTTCAAGTCCAGGGGTGAACTCCTATTATTGTTGTAAGAATTCCCATAAGAATTACCATAGCCGTTGCCATTATTATAAGGATATGGCCTATAGTTGTTACTAGAATTGTTCCGGTAAGCATTGTTGTTGAAATTATTATTTTTAATGAAGTTTACATCAACATGTTCTTCTTGTGCAACCAATGAAGCTAATGGAACATTATTAGGATCAATATTAGTCCTATCATTCACAAGCATAGACATAATAGCATCAATCTTATCACTCAAGGAAGAGGTTTCTTCGATAGAATTTACCTTCTTACCTTGTGGAGCTCTTTCCGTGTGCCATTCGAGTAATTGATCATCATATTATCAAGAAGCTTTGTTGCTTCACCAAGAGTGATGGACATAAAGGTACCTCCAGCAGCTGAATCCAATAAATTCCGCGAAGAAAAATTTAGTCCTGCATAGAAGGTTTGGATGATCATCCAAGTAGTCAATCCATGGGTTGGGCAATTTTTAACCAAAGATTTCATTCTTTCCCAAGCTTGAGCAACATGTTCAGTATCTAATTGTTTAAAATTCATTATGCTACTCCTCAAAGATATAATTTTAGCAGGGGGTAATATCTACCAATAAAAGCATCCTTGCATTTAGTCCATGAATCAATACTATTCCTAGGCAGAGATAGCAACCAATCTTTAGCTCTTCCTCTTAATGAAAAAGGGAACAATTTTAGTTTAATAATGTCACCATCTACATCTTTATATTTTTGCATTTCACATAATTCAACAAAATTATTAAGATGGGCAGCAGCATCATCAGAACTAACACCAGAAAATTGCTCTCGCATAACAAGATTAAGTAAAGCAGGTTTAATTTCAAAGAATTCTGCTGTAGTAGCAGGTGGAGCAATAGGTGTGCATAAGAAATCATTATTATTTGTGGTTGTGAAGTCACACAACTTAGTATTTTAAGGGTTGGCCATTTTAGCAACAGTAAATAAAGCAAACTAGATAAAGTAAATGCAAGTAAACTAATTTTTTTGTGTTTTCGATATAGCAAACAAGATAACAAATAAAGTAAAACTAGCAACTAATTTTTTGTATTTTGATTTAGTGCAGCAAACAAAGTAGCAAATAAAACTAAGCAAGACAAAAACAAAGTAAAGAGGTTGAGAAGTGGAGACTCCCCTTGCAGCGTGTCTTGATCCCCGGCAACGGCGCCAGAAAATATGCTTGATGGCGTGTAACTCACACGTTCGTTGGGAACCCCAAGAGGAAGGTATGATGCGACAGCAGCAAGTTTTCCCTCAGAAAGAAACCAAGGTTTATCGAACCAGGAGGAGCCAAGAAGCACGTTGAAGGTTGATGGCGGCGGGATGTAGTGCGCAACACCAGGGATTCCGCGCCAACGTGGAACCTGCACAACACAACCAAAGTACTTTGCCCCAACGAAACAGTGAGGTTGTCAATCTCACCGGCTTGCTGTAACAAAGGATTAACCGTATTGTGTGGAAGATGATTGTTTGCAGAAAACAGTAGAACAAGTATTGCAGTAGATTGTATTTCAGAAGAGAATTGGACCGGGGTCCACAGTTCACTAGAGGTGTCTCTCCCATAAGATAAACAGCATGTTGGGTGAACAAATTACAGTTGGGAAATTGACAAATAAAGAGGGCATGACCATGCACATACATATTATGATGAGTATAGTGAGATTTAATTGGGCATTACGACAAAGTACATAGACCGCCATCCAACTGCATCTATGCCTAAAAAGTCCACCTTCAGGTTATCATCCGAACCCCCTCCAGTATTAAGTTGGAAAGCAACAGACAATTGCATTAAGTATGGTGCGTAATGTAATCAACAACTACATCCTTAGACATAGCATCAATGTTTTATCCCTAGTGGCAACAGCACAACACAACCTTAGAACTTTCTGTCACTGTCAATGCAGGCATGAACCCACTATCGAGCATAAATACTCCCTCTTGGAGTTACAAGCATCTACTTGGCCAGAGCATCTACTAGTAACGGAGAGCATGCAAGATCATAAACAACACATAGATATAACTTTGATAATCAACATAACAAGTATTCTCTATTCATCGGATCCCAACAAACGCAACATATAGAATTACATATAGATGATCTTGATCATGTTAGGCAGCTCACAAGATCCGACAATGATAGCACAATGGGGAGAAGACAACCATCTAGCTACGCTATGGACCCATAGTCCAGGGGTAGACTACTCACACATCACTCCGAGGCGACCATGGTGGTGTAGAGTCCTCCGGAGATGAATCCCCTCCCGGCAGGGTGCCGAGGCGATCTCCTGGATCCCCCGAGATGGGATCGGCGGCGGCGTCTCGGAAGGTTTTCCGTATCGTGGCTCTCGCGGGGGTTTCGTCATGGAGGCTATTTGTAGGCGGAAGGGCGGTCGGATGGGGCACGAGGGCCCACACCCTAGTCGGCGTGGCCGGGCTTGGGCCGCGCCGCCCTAGGGTGTCGCCACCTCGTGGCCCCACTCTCCTCCTTCGGACCTGGAAGCTTCGTGGCAAAATAGGACCCCGGGCGTTGATTTCGTCCAATTCCGAGAATATTTCGTTACTGGGATTTCTGAAACCAACAACAGAAAACAGAACGGCACTTCGGCATCTTGTTAATAGGTTAGTTCCAAATGCACGAATATGACATAAAGTGTGCATAAAACATGTAGATAACATCAATAATGTGGCATGGAACATAAGAAATTATCGATACGTCGGAGACGTATCATGTAGCCACCTCCTCCCCTGTATAGTCCAAGCCTGAAGACAGCTCACGTCTTTCCCCTTGGACTTCCTGCTCCTCCGCAGCTCGTTTGCCCAACACAGTATCTGCTGGTGCCATGGCTGTATCACTCACGGAGCCAAATGAAACCTGCAAGGAAGACAACCCGTGAAGCGCTGGTATCATGTCGCTTACCCTTGGCCCGCCACGCCAACTACTGCCTCCAGATGCAGCTCCGCTACCCGCATACATGCGATGGAAATTTGAGAACTTATCCTCCGTCATGGTTACACGTACTGGATTGCCCTGGGTATGGTATGCAGGAAACCCTTCATCCTCTGGGAACTCAATGATCGGGGCTGCTGCGTCCCTCCTCTAGCCAGCTGGTGGCTGCACACTTGGCTGTGTCTGCGTGCACTGTCCCTGCTCAACCAGCATTGCATCTACTCCTGTCGCCAGCGTCGTTTCAACCTCCACGGGCACCTGTTTCTCCTAACTATCAAGCTCGGCCTGCATCATCGCAGCTACATAATCTGGGTCATCCTCAAGGGGCGGCATCACATTGTCATCCGCGGATTCAACCGGCGATTGCACCCGTCCCGCTGGAGTGCTAGAGCGGTGATGGCTACGGGTGCTTCTATTCTTGTAGACAGTGTTGGGCCTCCAAGAGCAGAGGTTTGTAGAACAGCAGCAAGTTTCCCTTAAGTGGATCACCCAAGGTTTATCGAACTCAGGGAGGAAGAGGTCAAAGATATCCCTCTCATGCAACCCTGCAACCACAAAGCAAGAAGTCTCTTGTGTCTCAAACACACCTAATAGGTGCACTATTTCGGCGAAGAGATAGTGAAATACACGTGGTATGAATGAATATGAGCAGTAGTAACGGCGCTTTAAAAGTGCTTGTCTGATGGTAGTAATATTGCAGAAGTAAAGATGCAGTAAAACAGAAACAAGCAGCGATAGCGTATTTAGGAACAAGGCCTAGGGATCATACTTTCACTAGTGGACACTCTCAACATTGATCACATAATGAATAAATAAATAGATGCTAGACTCTACACCCTCTTGTTGGATGATGAACACCACTAATTGTGTAGGATTACACGAACCCTCAATGCCGGAGTTAACAAGCTCCACAATATTCAATGTTCATATTTAAATAACCTTAGAGTGCATAACAGATCAACATAACCAAACCAAGTACTAACATAGCATGCACACTGTCACCTTCACACTACGAAAGGAGGAATAGATCACATCAATACTATCATAGCAATAGTTAACTTCATAATCTACAAGAGATCACAATCATAGCCTACGCCAAGTACTACACGATGCACACACTGTCACCATTACACCGTGCAGGAGGAATAAACTACTTTAATAACATCACTAGAGTAGCACACAGATATATTGTGATACAAAACACATTGCAATCATAAAGAGATATAAATAAGCACTTCACTATGCCATTCATAACAGTGAATAAGTATTCTGTGAAATATAGCCTAAGAGACCCACACGGTGCACACACTGTCACCTTTACACACGTGGGACAAGGAGTCTCCGGAGATCACATAAGTAAAATCCACTTGACTAGCATAATGACATCTAGATTACAAGCATCATCATATGAATCTCAATCATGTAAGGCAGCTCATGAGATTATTGTATTGAAGCACATAGGAGAGAGATTAACCACATAGCTACCGGTACAGCCCTTAGCCTCGATGGAGAACTACTCCTCCTCATGGGAGACAGCAGCGTTGACGAAGATGGCGGTGGTGTCGATGGAGAAGCCTTCCGGGGCACTTCCGACGGCGTGCCGGAACAGACTTCCCAGATCTTGGCTTCGCGATGGCGGCGGCTGGAAGGTTTTCTCCGGTTTCGTCGAACGTGGTAGGGTTTTCGCGACGGAGACTTTAAGTAGGCGGAAGGGCAAGGTCGGTGGAGTCCTGGTGGGGCCACACACTAGCCGGCGCGGCCGGCTTGGGCGCGCCGCCCTACCGTGTCCCCACCTCGTGGCCCCACTTCGTTCCCCTTCGGACTTCCGGAAGCTTCGTGGAAAAATAGGACCCGGGTGTTGATTTCGTCCGATTCCGAGAATATTTCCTTACTAGGATTTCTGAAACCAAAAACAGCAAAAAGGAACTCACACCGGCATCTCGTCAATAGGTTAGTTCCGGAAAATGCATCAAAACGATATAAAGTGTGAACAAAACATGTAGGTATTGTCATAAAACTAGCATGGAACATAAGAAATTATCTGTTGTGAAGTGTATATGTGGATTGCCTAGCCCTTTCCATCAGTTCGGACTTTTGGTTCAAGTGGCTAGTGCATGAAGCTTAACATGGTATTAGAGCCCCAGGTCTCGAGTTCAAATCCCTTTTCGCAATTAAGCCTAAAATTGTGTTGCCCCCCCTCTTTAGCCAGTTTCGGTGTGCTCTTATTCTTTCACGTGTTGACTTTCTCTTCTCCCGTCACACGCGAGTGGGGGTGTTGTGAAGTGTATATGTGGATTGCCTAGCCCTTTCCATCAGTTCGGACTTTTGGTTCAAGTGGCTAGTGCATGAAGCTTAACATTATCGATACGTCGGAGACGTATCAGCATCCCCAAGCTTAGTTCCTACTCGTTCTCGAGTAGGTAAACGATAACAAAGATAATTCTTGAAGTGACATGCTACTTACATAATCTTGATGATACTATTGTAAAGCATATGAGATGAATGCAGCGATTCAAGACAATGTAAATGCAATGAGTAAACAACTGAATCATATAGCAAAGACTTTTCATGAATAGTACTTTCAAGACAAGCATCAATAAGTCTTGCATAAGAGTTAACTCATAAAGCAATAATTTCAAAGTAAAGGCATTGAAGCAACACAAAGAAAGATTAAGTTTCAGCGGTTGCTTTCAACTTGTAACATGTATATCTCATGGATAGTTGTCAATGCAAAGTAATATAATAAGTACAATATGCAAGTATGTAGGAATCAATGCACAGTTCACACAAGTGTTTGCTTCTTGAGGTGGAGAGAGATAGGTGAACTGACTCAACATAAAAGTAAAAGAAAGACCCTTCGCAGAGGGAAGCATTGATTGCTATATTTGTGCTAGAGCTTTGGTTTTGAAAACATAAAGAGAGCATAAAAGTAAAATTTTGAGAGGTGTTTGTTGTTGTCAACGAATGGTAGTGGGCACTCTAACCCCCTTGCCAGACAAACCTTCAAAGAGCGGCTCCCATGAAGGACGTTATCTCTACCACAAGGTAGATCATCCCTCTTCTCTTTTGTTTACACATGTATTTTAGTTTTATTTATGGATGACACTCCTCCTAACCTTTTGCTTACACAAGCCATGGCTAACCGAATCCTCGGGTGCCTTCCAACATTCACATACCATGAAGGAGTGTCTATTTGCAAAATTAAGTTGCTTACTGATGAATCAGAGCAAAACATGTGAAGAGAATTTTTAATGAAGGTTGATTAATTGGGGGCTGGGAACCCCGCGCCAGCTCTTTTTGCAAAATTATTAGATAAGCGGATGAAGCCACTAGTCCATTGGTGAAAGTTGCCCAACAAGAATGAAAGATAAACACCACATACTTCCTCATGAGCTATAAAACATTGACACAAATCGAGGTGATAAATTTTGAATTATTTAAAGGTAGCACTCAAGCAATTTACTTTGGAATGGCGGAGAAATACCATGTAGTAGGTAGGTATGGTGGACACAAATGGCATAGTGGTTGGCTCAAGGATTTTGGATGCATGAGAAGTATTCTCTCGATACAAGGCTTAGGCTAGCAAGGTTTATTTGAAACAAACACAAGGATGAACCGCAGCAAAACTCACATAAAAGACATATTGTAAACATTATAAGACTCTACACTGTCTTCCTTGTTGTTCAAACTCTTTACTAGAAATTATCTAGACCTTAGAGAGACCAATTATGCAAACCAAATTTTAGCAAGCTCTATGTATTTCTTCATTAATAGGTGCAAAGTATATGATGCAAGAGCTTAAACATGAGCACAACAATTACCAAGTATCATATTATCCAAGACATTTTACCAATTACTACATGTAGCATTTCCCGTTTCCAACCATATAACAATTAACGAAGCAGATTCAACCTTCGCCATGAACATTAAAAGCTAAGAACACATGTGTTCATATGAACCAGCGGAGCGTGTCTCTCTCCCACACAAGCATTTATTCAAACAAAAACAAAAACAAAAACAAACAGACGCTCCAAGTAAAGTACATAAGATGTGACCGAATAAAAATATAGTTTCAAGGGAGGAACCTGATAAATTTGTCGATGAAAAAGGGGATGCCTTGGGCATCCCCAAGCTTAGATGCTTGAGTCTTCTAGAAATATGCAGGGATGGGGCATCCCCAAGCTTAGAGCTTTCACTCTTCTTGATCACGTTGTATCATCCTCCTCTCTTGACCCTTGAAAACTTCCTCCACACCAAACTCGAAACAAACTCATTAGAGGGTTAGTGCATAATTAAAAATTCACATGTTCAGAGGTGACACAATCATTCTTAACACTTCTAGACATTGCCCAAAGCTACTGGAAGTCAATGGAACAAAGAAATCCATCCAACACAGCAAAAGAGGCAATGCGAAATAAAAGGCAGAATCTGTCAAAACAGAACAGTCCGTAAAGACGAATTTTAAAGTGGCACCAGACTTGCTCAGATGAAAATTCCCAAATTGAATGAAAGTTGCGTACATATCTGAGGATCATGCACGTAAATTGGCAGATTTTTCTGAGTTACCTACAGAGAATTCTGCCCAGATTCGTGACAGACAGAAATCTGTTTCTGCGCAGTAATCCAAATCTAGTATCAACCTTGCTATCAAAGACTTTACTTGGCACAACAATGCAATAAAATAAGATAAGGAGAGGTTGCTACAGTAGTAACAACTTCCAAGACTCAAATACAAAATAAAAGTACTGTAACAAAATAAACACATGGGTTATCTCCCACGAAGTTCTTTCTTTATAGCCATTAAGATAGGCTCAGCAATTTTAATGATGCACTGGCAAGAAATAGTATTTGAAGCAAAAGAGAGCATAAAGAGGCAAATTCAAAACAAATTTAAGCCTAACATGCTTCCTATGCATAGGAATCTTGTAAATAAACAAGTTCACGAAGAGCAAAGTAACAAGCATAGGAAGATAAAAACAGTGTAACTTCAAAAATTTCAGCATATAGAGAGGTGTTTTAGTAACATGCAAATTTCTACAACCATATTTTCCTCTCTCATAATAATTTTCAAAGGCATCATGAACGAACTCAACAATATAAGTATCACATAAAGCATTCTTATTCACATGCATAAAAGTATCATTACTCTCCACATAAGCATAATCAATTTTATTAGTTGTAGTGGGAGCGAATTCAACAAAGTAGCTATCACTATTATTCTCATCATCAAATATAGGAGGCATATTGTAATCATAATCAAATTTATCCTCCATAACAGGCGGTACTAAAAGACCAATATCTATATAATCATCATAAATAGGAGGCAAAGTATCATCAAAGTAAATTTTCTCCTCAATGCTTGGGGGACTAAAAATATCATGCTCATCAAAGCCAGCTTCCCCAAGCTTAGAATTTTCCATATCATTAGCAGCAATGGTGTTCAAAGCATTCATACTAATATGTTCCATAGGTTTTTTAATTTTCGCATCAAACCATCCATATCTTAAATCAGGAAATAGAATAAGAAGCTCATTGTTGTCCATTATGCCTAACTAGTGTAAACAAGAAACAAAAAGATGCAATTGCAGATCTAAAGGAAATAGCTTCGACACACACAACGGCAAGAAAAGTACTTAGTTACTGGACCGGAGTATGAGTGCCTTTACCTTTCCTCCCCGGCAACGGCGCCAGAAAAGTGCTTGATGTCTACGGGTGCTTCTATTCTTGTAGAGTGTTGTTGGGCCTCCAAGAGCAGAGGTTTGTAGAAACAGGCAAGTTTCCTTAAGTGGATCACCCAAGGTTTATCGAACTCAGGGAGGAAGAGGTCAAAGATATCCCTCTCATGCAACCCTGCAACCACAAAGCAAGAAGTCTCTTGTGTCTCAACACACCTAATAGGTGCACTATTTCGGCGAAGAGATAGTGAAATACAAGTGGTATGAATGAATATGAGCAGTAGTAACGGTGAATGAATAGCAGAGTAACGCGCTGCAACGCTTTTGTCATTGATGATGGTAGTAATATTGCAGAAGTAAAGATGCAATAAAAGTAACAAGCAGCGATAGCATATTTAGGAACAAGGCCTAGGGATCATACTTTCACTAGTGGACACTCTCAACATTGATCACATAACAGAATAAATAAATAGATGCTAGACTCTACACCCTCTTGTTGGATGATGAACACCACTAATGTGTAGGATTACACGAACCCTCAATGCCGGAGTTAACAAGCTCCACAATATTCAATGTTCATATTTAAATAACCTTAGAGTGCATAACAGATCAACATAACCAAACCAAGTACTAACATAGCATGCACACTGTCACCTTCACACTACGAAAGGAGGAATAGATCACATCAATACTATCATAGCAATAGTTAACTTCATAATCTACAAGAGATCACAATCATAGCCTACGCCAAGTACTACACGATGCACACACTGTCACCATTACACCGTGCGGAGGAATAAACTACTTTAATAACATCACTAGAGTAGCACACAGATATATTGTGATACAAAATACATTGCAATCATAAAGAGATATAAATAAGCACTTCACTATGCCATTCATAACAGTGAATAAGTATTCTGTGAAATATAGCCTAAGAGACCCACACGGTGCACACACTGTCACCTTTACACACGTGGGACAAGGAGTCTCCGGAGATCACATAAGTAAAATCCACTTGACTAGCATAATGACATCTAGATTACAAGCATCATCATATGAATCTCAATTTTGTAAGGCAGCTCATGAGATTATTGTATTGAAGCACATAGGAGAGAGATTAACCACATAGCTACCGGTACAGCCCTTAGCCTCGATGGAGAACTACTCCTCCTCATGGGAGACAGCGTTGACGAAGATGGCGGTGGTGTCGATGGAGAAGCCTTCGGGCACTTCCCCGTCCCGGCGTGCCGGAACAGACTCTGTCCCCGATCTTGGCTTCGCGATGGCGGCGGCTCGGAAGGTTTTCTCCGGTTTCGTCGAACGTGGTAGGGTTTTCGCGACGGAGACTTTAAGTAGGCGGAAGGGCAAGGTCGGTGGAGTCCTGGTGGGGCCACACACAGGCCGGCGCGGCCGGGCTTGGGCCGCGCCGCCCTATCCCCACCTCGTGGCCCCACTTCGCCCTTCGGACTTCCGGAAGCTTCGTGGAAAATAGGACCCTGGGCGTTGATTTCGTCCGATTCCGAGAATATTTCCTTACTAGGATTTCTGAAACCAAAAACAGCAAAATAGGAACTGGCACTTCGGCATCTCGTCAATAGGTTAGTTCCGGAAAACGCATCAAAACGATATAAAGTGTGAACAAAACATGTAGGTATTGTCATAAAACTAGCATGGAACATAAGAAATTATCGATACGTCGGAGACGTATCAAGCGGCGTTGATCACGGTGGTGCTGGTACATGCCCCCCTTGTATGATTCCGCACTACCAAAGCTCGCAAAGCTGAGTCCACGCTTAACAGGCGGAGGCGGTACATATCGCGGCCGGTGCTCAAACCTTTTCTGCGGGCTACATCGGAGTTCATGTGCATCATAATTCAGAGATGGTATTCCCCTAATTTTCTTCTCACAGTGATCAGTCTTATGGCCCATGAAGCCACAATGTGTACAGTAATATGGTAGTCGCTCATACCTCAGTTTAAAAACTTTTTTCTCCTGGGGTTTCCCTCTCACACCCGTAGTGATGTGTGTCTGTAGCCGTCTGTTATATGGTAGCTTCACCCTTACACGGAGGTAGTCCTTCTTGTGTTGATCACTGGCTGGCACATCAACCTCCATGGCCTCGCCCAAGCCGTCTCCATACCTCATGCCCCATTCCCTGTCCTGCTTCCCCCATGGCACATCATATATTTTCACCCAGACCGGAACAGAATCGAGCACCGTCTCCGATGGGCATTTTACTGGATCCAGGTCAGTGACAATGAGGGCGTTCTGGTTAAAAATCCAGGGGCCTCCTCGTTTCACAAAGTCATAGTCCCCCTTTGAGAAGAGCGTGATCATGTAGTAATTCTTCCCCTTCTCCGAATACTCGATGCCTACCCTCGGATGCCAAACTTCATCAATGAAATAAGCAAACATAGCCCTTGTATTCGGTTTGAACGAAGCGATGTACCGAGCTAGCAGATCCCATGATTTTTGCTCCCTCGGTTCCTTCTTCACATCATCGTCCTCCTCAAATTCCAGATACACATCATCATCGACCTCCACATTGCCGTCGATCCGTGTCTCTGTACCTTGCCTAAACCCGGCCTCGCCTGACCCATCGCCGTCCTCCCAATTACCATCCTCTTCCTCCCTCTGGCCTGACTCAAGGAGCGCTTGGTGCCATGGCCGCATACCCGCCGACACGCCACCAAGAAGCTTCGGGTGGGTAGGTCTCTCACCGAGTCCCCCTTGTTCACCCCCACTTCTCGACGGCGCCATCAGCAGGCCAGCAGTTCTTGGGGGCACCTGCACACGCTCAACCCGGCCCTCTCCAGAGTGGGCACTATCGCGCCGGCCATGGTCTCTGGCGGCTGCGACCGCCTGTCGTCCCTCGCGGCCGGAGTTAGCGTCCGACGAGCCCCTCCTTGTTCCTCCCACATCATCCATCGTCCACGCAGCGGCTTGAGTTGCACCGATCTGGGTAGTGCTCTCCGGCCTATTCAGGTTTTGGACTTCACGATCTAGGTTACCCGGACGAGGGGGCTTTAAAGGATCACCCACCGCCTCAACCTGATCATATCTGGGAGGGACTCTCCCCGATCTTCCTTTCCTACGCATCTTGTAGCACGTGTTGCCTCTCTCGCCGCTTTCCGGCGCACCGAAGGACTCTCATAGGTCGGCGGCGGCGGTGGCAGGGCGAGATCGCCCCGGTCGCCCCGATCGCCCATGCTCCGTAGATATCGGAACCGTTTTTTCTAAACGCAAAGGTCCTATGGAGCATATTTTAACTAGCTTCAGTCACTATATCGTTCCCCTCAAGGTTCTTACAATGTAGGGCTTCTTCGGTCCAAATGAATTTCATAGGAATCTCAGAGGACTCTATTTCTTAGGAGTTTTTCTAAAATAGCATGTTTGGTTCGGAGGAATAGAAACCATAGGATTTCTTTTTTCTATGGTTCACTTTGTATACCGTTCGAAAAGAAAATTACGTTAGGTTCAGCCTCATGGAAAATTTTATCTGTCTACTATGACAATCATGTTATTTTGCAGCTAATCGTTCAGAAAAGAATCCATGCTTTTTCCCTGTACGTGATGCAACCAAAAAACTTTTCTATTACATACTCCCTCGTTTTCAATTCCTATAGGATGGTGAGGATCTCAAATGTCATGACATGTGAAACCTACGTCTTTTCTATTCCAGGTTTCTAGAATCCTTCGAACCAAAGACTCACTTATTGCTAGTTAATTACAGAATAGAATACATGAAGTTTGCACTAGTTACTATAGTTTCTATAACTTGTTTTCTGATCTACATATCCCACGTCGTTCCGGTCAATTATTTTCTACAATCTTTCTTCAGGTGCAGTTCTTCTCTTCTCGTCTTGCAGTCCATATCCAATGGAATGAACTACTACCACCTATTGTTTGTGCAAACATGTGGCAGGCAAGTCCCTCAATCAAATGAAGAAGCATAACAAACAAACAAATTGGAACTTTTTCAGTGGCTCGAGTGCCTGCCTGATGGGGCTAATTAGTGGGGTTCTTTCTAGGGATATGATTCTTTTATTAGCACAACGCATTGGAGCAACTGCCTTGCCTGTCTGTCCGCCCTAGTGTTAGGGGCAAGGCAAGGCATGCACGCATGCATGAGTGAGATTAAAAATATGTCACATTAGGAGTGGGTAAACAGAATTAAAAGATTTCCATTTCCTTGCCAATTGGCTATATGTGCCTTGGATCCAAAGGGATGCCACTAGCTGCCTCCACAAACCTAGGCTTTGTTCCATCATCACCAAATGTGCTTCTCGGAAAGAGAGGGGAAAGATTTCGGCGGCGAGAAAAGCGTAAAAAGCTATAAAAATACGCATTAATAAATTAAAATGTAATCAAAACAAGATCGAGAAACGACTTCTTTGAGCTCCTTGGTTGTCGATGCGTTTAAATTAGTATGTGGAATCCTTATTGGAGTGTCGTGTGGAACACATCAAAATGCATGTCATTTTCTATTAGAAGAAGAAAGGCAAGAAGGCACAAAAGTTTACAAACTGAGAACAAAGCAAAACCAAATACAAAAAAATCAACAATCTAGCAATCGTGGAAAAACTTACCCTCAAATTCCCTATTATACTGAAACTTTCGAATTTTTAACAGTGTATTGTCCTCTACAATAGTAGTATATTGCAGTGTTGTATCTGTAGATCACCTGTGCAAACTTTTGCCCGCATCGTTACAAACACAGGCAGAATACCTTGTTATCCAAGGTTGGTACTCTACAAGTGTCTCTCTTGTCAGATACAGTTTGTTTTCTTTGAGCATTCAATTCAGATTTGAAATGTTTTGCTCTATCAATACACAAAAGGAGTATATGCAGCTACCAGTGTCCATCAGCTCCTGTCCCTATCAGCCTAGATTGATTCAGAGAAAGCTTGCCATGTTCCTCTCTGGCATTTACACCAGCCACACTTAAATGCTAAAACATTGATACACTACTACAAACCTATTAACAACCTATCCTTGCATGAAGAGGGATCTGGGATGAAAAAACTGAAAGGAAAGTGCATGCTCTCTACAAGATCTTGTCCTGATCATGCTATAACGTTTTCCATTTCATCACTGAAGAAACCTGCAATCTTCTTCCAGCTGCCAAAAGGTGATGAATATGCATTCAAATGCATCTCCAAAATGTGAAACATGATCTAGAGGCCAAGATTTTTTGTTGCATGCATGCATCAGCACCTCCCATAAAAAGACATAGGACGAAATAATTCTATAGAAAGTGATGCGCCTTGTTGCTTCAGAATGACAGGCAGTAAAAGCTGATGGTTGGATGGATGCAAGCAAGCAAGCTGCAAGATCCTGTGGCATTTAAGCACCTGGTGCAGTTAATGGAGTTACTCATTAGATGTGTTGGATTGGCCGGAAGCAGTCCAAGGTGCCTGTGCTGGGTTTGAAATGGCAAAACCTTCTGCTGCTTGCTGCTGCATGACTGACAGTGCATTCAGTGGGCTGTCATTGCTGCAAACCGCAGGTAAACACACTACTAGTGTAGTGACTACACTTGTGATGGCACTGATTAACATCTGGTTAGTCAATCTGCGATTTGGGGTTTGGGATAGGTTCATGATCAAGACATGCATGTAGCATTTAGGACATCCATTGAGTGAAATTCAGATCAACTGCTTACTTAACCACCTCCTATATAGGGTTAATTGCTATGTGTGTCACATTCAGATTGAGCTACACTATCACTTTCAAACTCTGAAATATTTGGTAAATCATGGGTTGCTTTTGGATAGACAGCTTTCCTTAGAGGATAACAAAAAGGAGAGACCACACTACTGGCGGTGGCTGAGTGGCATAAAAATAAGAGCAAGAAAAAGGCAGAGCGTTGCTGCCCATTGCAAACATCACAAGAGCACGGCTTTTTAAACTCGGCCGGGAGCAAAAGCAATTTTGTCAAGATCATGCACCCAAAATGCACTTCACATTTCAGTGTTCTGCTGATCACAAAACATGTAGCCGTAGTGGTGTAGGAGTACTGTCTATCACAGCCTTAAGCCCTAAAAACCCTAGCAGGACCCCTACTTTGTCCTGAAAGCCACTTTCTTGGCATGAAGAGAGGGGGTGGCACCAACCATCACTTTCCAGTAAAAATCCCTTCATTCATTCTTTATTTCTCTCCATATGGGTGACAAGTGAGAGTGCTGGCCACCATGACCCATCTCCCTTCACCCCCAAGCTTGTCATTGTCCTTCTACATCAAAAAAGAGAGTGTGGGTCTTACAGAGAGAAAGAAAAGAGAGTTTTAGAGAGAGAACGAAACTGACTACGTTCTTGAGGAGGGCATGCTTGTATTTTTTTTCTTCTAAGGTTGACATGCACAACATGCCATTGGAGCGTGTGCTTTTTCATGACACATTCTTGCAAACAAGATTATTGTCTTTTGATAGTTGGGGACAATCATGCATGCCCTTCTGATCAGTAGTACTACTAGACACACTCGTATGTCATGTCGCTTTGTGTATATGCTTTGATTGCAACGGGGTATCAAAAGGGACAGAAGCTAGGGCCAGAGCCACAAGAACATCAGAGAATGCAAAGATTGACATGACTCGAGGAGTTGATATGTGTCTGTACTTTTTACTCAATTACCTGCACATAAATAAAAACCAATAGCTAGTTTAATGACCAAATCTGTTGGAGCTGTTTCGTTTCATTGTTGGTAACAAGACCGATCATCATTTATAAGGAGATCCGTTGGAGCTGCAGTAGATGCAAATGCAATGAAATACTGAATGACCCCGTGTTTGTGTGGGGGAGAGAATGAGTAACTTTATAGCAGTGTCATGCATGCAGCAAGAAAAGAACAAGAATAGCAACCATAACAACACAATTAATGGATCATGATGGATATTGGGGGAGATGGTGTGAGGTCAATGGGCCTGAAGGCTTTCTCTGTCTGCCTTGCACCAATGTGTGTTGTGTGTGTGCACCTGCTTGCCTTGTCTCCCCTGCCATTGCCATCATCAGGGCTCATGTCACTTTTCCCATGCCTAGCCTCTCCTCCATGCCCCCATCTCCCTCTCTCTCCTCCCTTCCCAACATTTTTCTAGATAGAGAGATGCATGGCATGGTGGTGACACTCTTTGAGGAGGGATGGGGCCTGGCTTTGTAGTGCAAGCAAAGCATGTCAAGAACCCCTTTCACTATTGGGGAGCTCATGCCTTGCTTTTCTCTCATCAACATCTTGATCTTGGACACTTTGGAGAAGTGTACCACTGTTCCACCAGGAAACAGCAACCTAGAACAGACCTGATCCAGGGAGACAGTTGCAAGAACTCACTTTACTTCACTTGGATTGCCAAAATGAAACCAACTGTATTTCCAAGAGCACAAATATATGCAACATTAAGCCCATGCATGAAGATTGGCTTATGAGCATGCAGAATAAGCTGGTCTTCGTGCATGAAGGTGCCCTGTTAATCTGAGGAGGTGGACCAATGAAGCATATATAATGTATTACATGGGGGAATGATTAAAGATTTGACTTGGAATTTGTATGCATAACTGCATGCAGATGCAGGGATACATGATTAGTGCTGGGGCATAACAGCGCTTCTATACTAGAATATGTATCTCATGTGTACATGTTTAACTAGTAGGATATAATAGGAATCCTATGTGGGAGGTTGCTTTGCTTTCCTAGTAAACTTGTGGGCAAAGGGAGAAGTACGGTGACGTGGCCCCTGTGTCTGGCCTTTTGGTGAGTACCTGACATGATAACAGAGTGCCGCCTAAGCTAATCGCATGCCTGCGTGCATCTACATCTGCATGGTAATACTCAACTGCAGCACAATTAAAAACAGTTCAGATGGAGACTTGGAGAGCATCTCCAGCAGCTCTGGTTCTAAGAGAATGGGGAAGACATGATCTTGTCAATAAGACTGCCAATTACTTAACAGAGATTTTTAGTTGTTTCGCACTTCTTCCCCAAGAAATGCTTTATCTTGCTGATGTTGGAGACGCTCTCTTAATTTTTTTTTTTTTTTTGCGAAAGGAGACGCTCTCTTAATTACTGTAGGAGACATGATGTGGCCCTTTGCCACTCTTCTGGTCCTTCCAAGCAAAAGCGACATGTGTTCGTGCAAGAAAAGATGCACATTCATAGTATATGCTTCAGCTCTTTCGAGAAAGTATATTCTTCTTGGTAATTGTTGTTAATTCCTCCTATCTTCTCGAGGAATGCCTGAACAAAATGTTCATGTCAAACACAAAGTATGGTTCAAACTTCAAATGCCCATGAGTACGGCTGTTAAACCTGAAGGCATCAGCAACTCAGGTCCAAATGTGTTCACGGGACGATCTGAACTCAATGGAGAACATATCACAGAACGAAATCACTTGAACTGAATGCATGCGAAGCAAAGAAGGCTGAAGGTAAAACTATTATAATATCCTACACTAATGTTTACTGTCATGAACTTGCACATAACGAATTTTTGTTCTCCGCACAAAGAATGAGGATGCAAAGATAGCAACGGACCAAGTCCACTCCAAAAGAAACAATGTACTAATTATACTTCTTTGAGGCTACAAAGCTTTCTAAAGAACCACGGCTAATCCCCAGAACGAAAACACAAAAACTACTCATTGTACAGAAATGTAGAAACAATCCACCAATGCTGCAAAATCTGTCAGACACGTCTATCACTATAGCGCCAATATATATCCTACACCTTCCACCGCCGACGCGATTCTTTCTTGCTCACTAGCATATACTGTACAAAACTGTTGGCACGCCTTGCGTCTGGCGGATTTCTAACATCTCATTCACGCTTGCCCGTCTGATTAGCTGAAGTTGCACCGTTGGGAGACTGGGAGGAAGACAGTTGGCCACTATTGCGGGGGATGACTCCGTTCTGTTTATCTTTGGAACTGGTATCAGAATGCTCTTCATTATCATCCGACTTAGCGTTGAGAAACCGGCCTCCAGCTCCCCTGGCCCTTTTCAGGGCATGTTGATGTCGTGACTCGTGGAGATATGGCTACAAAATGCAGATGTATGTTGATCAATCATTAGACGATACAGGAAACTGGATACCAAAAAGCAAATAACCTAAGAGCACAAGAATAAACATTTCACCCCAAGAGTGAGACACTAGCAAGCAACTTGGCACTGGCAACAACAGTATATGGCACAACGTTTATGCAAGTCCTAGAATGAGCTCTTCCAGATAAAAAGATAATGCCAACACAAATCTCTGTGTCAGACTTGAGACTGAGAGCTTAGACTTTGATCCAAGAACCATAATATGAAATTACATATTACATATTACTTTTTACTACACCATAATTAATAAATTAAATTTGCTCCAGCTTAACAACTTCCCATATGAAAAAAACAAGTCAGAAACCTCCCATCCGTATTAAATATATCAAAAACCCGACATTTGGTAATTTGTACTGCAACTCATTTCTATTCCCAACTCTTTACTGTTTTTATGTTGGCCATGACACATTGGTATATTTAATTTGAAATACATATAGTGCGAAGATTGAAAAAATGTTCACCCTAAGACAGTAAACGTGGAGCAGAATGATCTTCAGAGTGTGGGTAGGGTAAGTAGAATGAAGAATTCACTTGATTATTTGCCCTATCTGTTGTCCACTTGTGCTTCCAACCTACCCTTAACTATATACTGAATAATCAAAAACAGAAATATCTAATCAAATTTCGAGTTTTACAGTAATGTAAGTATGTTTATACGCATTTACCTTACGGCCCTTGATAAGCTTCCTTTCTGACTCTGCTTTAGCCCGAGACTGACGCCGCCTTAATATGGCATTATATTGCTTTGCGTTCACATAAACAGGCTCTTCAATTGTATCAGTAGGCAACGGTAACCCGGCTGGATGCATTCCAACCAATGGTGCATGCATCTGAAAAAACACACCAGTTTTATGAGCTCAACTAGTTTGAACAGAGTGACAATGATCATCCAAAGTTTACATTTGACTGGCTATGAACCAGAACAGTCTATACAGGAATACAGGAATATTCAATGTTGGCCTAAATATTCCCACCACAGGTGTACTAGTGGTATATACCCTATATAGCTATACCTTGTAATAAGAGCTTACCATAGGTTGTCCACCGTAAGCAGCATAAAGGCTTCCGTAGTATGGATCGATATTTGCATAAGCCATTTGACCCTGTCGAGCACCAAATGTGGAATTAACCAACAAATATTACACAATAAATTTGGCATTATGCAGGAATATGATAGAAAGTCATAACAAGGAAGCAACGAAAGGAAAACACAATAATCTATCCAGCCAAAGTATACAAAATCACTCAATTAGAACAAATGGCAAGGCTTGTTAACAAATTCAAATTCAGTGCTAATTTTGATTTCACAAAATAAAGTTGCTGTAAGCTTAACAAAAGAATCCATAGAGGAATTTATTAGAATGCAAAAGAGATGGCAAGAAATTGATGCAAACTCATGTGTGGAGGTTACAATAGGCAAAACAATTGAATGTGACCGACAAGTTGACATGGGTGGCAGTACTAGAACAAAATAAGCCATGCAAACTGTGGCACCGTCATCACACATTTAATTAAAAACTTAACTAATAGTCTGCATTAAAAGGGAAAAAATCATATGTTGCCTTAACAAGAAGGAAATGATGCCAGCATAACCTAATCATTGTTTCTAAGGAAAGTTTAATCTGACCAAGTTTTAGAAGTTTTTCCCACTATGTCATCTAACCGAATATATTGATTACTAATGAAGTGTTTCAACCAGGAAACATCAAATCGATCATGTAGAATGGTAAATAAATGTTACACTGGTGTGATCGATATAATGTCAAACATGTAGTCAGGCAGAACAATTCATATCGGAAGACCGGATTTCCATAGTGATCTTACCGTACCCAGCATATTTCTCCAACCTTCCACTATGACCAATCCTCAATCTCTTTATAAACTAGAACCTCAACAGAAAACATTACAATCTAAGAAATTACAAGTTTCATACCATTGCATGGCAAGCTTCCGGGTGGGGATAGGGTGTCACGAATTCTGTCGAAGGTGTTCCCACCGTCGTCTGACTATCTACACTTGTAGCTGGGGCCTCTTGCTGGTCGTTCTGAGCAGCTTGCTTCTGCTGTTTCTCAGCAGCTGTATGATCGCCTGCACAATAAATTGTTGCATCAAAATAAGACATACTTTAAATAAAACTGAAACAACTGGAAAATTTATGTTTCAGAACTTGCCAAGCATTAACAAGTAACAATACGGTGCAGATGTTCAGTCAACGTTTATGGCATGCGGCAGGTGAGATAGGTACAAACGTTGCAGAACAATAACAGCTCATGAATGAAAACCCAGTATTTTATGTAGTCTTACAAGCTAATGGACATTTTCTGTAATAGAGCAGCTGGTATTACCGTCATAGGCAGCTTCACATTTTAGTGCTGGCACACAACTTTCAAATGCTAGTGGATTACTCCGTAATCATATGTATAAGAACAACATTCAAGTTTTAATAGATTTCACGGTACAACCAAGCTGAGGTATTGTAATGAATATACTAAAGCTCCAATTCCATAATCCGAGAGTCATAAAACCATTGCAATTATTATTGTTACAATTCCAGACAGGCACTGCTGCCTAACAAGTATTACAGTTCAACATCAACATGACAAAATAATTGGGTGATAAAAAGCATACCTGAAACACCATCATCAGCCGAAGTCATGGTTTATTATGTTCCAACTTCCAAGCCAAAAGGCAGCTAGTATCAAGCTCGGAAGAAAGACACGCTAATTAAGATCACCATTCCATGTTGTTTTGTGCAAAGGCTGTTCCTGGAATGACAGACAAAAAAATGGTCAGAGAACCGAGCTTTCTGACAAGATGCGGCTATACACCTCCTTTCTGTTTCTATCGAAGAACGAGCGCGATTCAATGATCCAAACCACAAAACAGACTTCGAAACTACATCAGAAAAGGAGACAATAGGAACTAATCAAGAATTTACAGGTAAGGGATACTCCTACAGATATTAAGAAGACACATCGTCTACACACGCAGCTAATTATCCAACTCGGCAACGCTCAGTTCAGTACTATATTAGAATCTCACGCCACTAAATCAAAGCGTGCCGCGTGATTCCGTGGAACCAAGCCCACGGACATGATATCCCCAACGCCATAACTGAATTTCCTGGTTAACAAAAAGCAAATTCACCACTGATAAACGACAGGGGGTTCAGTTGAACCCCCCACAATTGTTCCCAAAACACTCCGCTACTGAGCACTCCGCCACGCAGCAAGCGAATCCGCAATTCGTCTTGGATCGCGCATGCGGCGAAGTGGGGACTGGCCAGAACAATCGGGGCGAGCGGGCGACCTAGGGTTCCGCTTACCGGCGAGAAGAAACCGGGTCCGTGGCCCGGACGGATCTCCGCCCCGGGCGGTACAGCGGCGGAGGGAGGACGGCGACGGCGACGGCGGAGGGAGAATTCCTTTGGCGCGCTTAGCCGGAGGGAGCGGGCGTGTACGGCGGAGAGGGCTCGACGACGACGTCGCGAAAGGGAGGCGGAGCGGGGAGAGGATAAGGGGGGCGACTCGGGTATTCTCGTGGTTTTGCCGGGGTGTTTTCGTATATGTACCGGTGTGGGCATGTGGGCGGTTGTGAATGAAATGAAATTACCGGGTGCTTATTGTAACTTTGTCGACAGTACCGTGTAGGATGGAACCTTCCAATTTGCTGACAGCTAAACGTCTAGAGTTTTCGATGGTTAAGATCTGTTCGCCGGTTCTTCTCCCATTCGATTATAAAACCTAACTGTTGTTGTCACATTGTTGTCGAAATAAATAGTTCTCTCCAACCACAATAGAAACTACTCCCATGGTACAGAGACCGTATTAAGTTAGTTTATTGGTAGGATATTTGTTTTCCTCGCAAATGATGCATAATTTTGAATTAAGCAAAAAAACATTAAAACATATCAAATAAATCAAAATAAATACCAGCAATAAAGAGCGTACATCAAACGGATTTTCTTTTGCTATTTCAACCTTCCATCTCCTTATGTAAGTAATGCACTTGAGGATACCTCTCCATCCAAGTCTTGTTGGCTCTCGGCAAACCTCAATTCCACACTACGGATTGATTGATAATCCAATTTGTATTTTCAATTAGATAATTTCTTTTAGAGAGTACGCAATTGCATACCTTACTTTTATCCAGTAGATAAAATCAAGAGAAAATAAATTGAAATCTGTATTTGAAAACCTACTCAATTTCATCAATTGTATGTTGTAGATAAGAAGTTTATAATAAGAGAACTCGCCATATCTAGAGTCATTAGCAAAGTTTGCGTGTTAATGGATTTTGTATGGAAAGGCCACCATAATTAGTTTCATTGATGTTAAAGAATAGTTTTATTGTCCATAAATTTATCGAAATCAATCAACGATGATGAGATTTCACACAAAAGATAGCATAAGTCAAATGATTCTGCAATACTGCAAGATGCAGCAAGAGAGGTCGTCGAAGGTATACAATGCTTTGTAAAATAATTCAACCAAAATTTCTAATTTTAAACATCTTTTATGACACAAAGAGATTTATACTCTAATCAACTTAATTTGACATAATCTTGCGTTGATAATGTGTTTCTTATTATGGTCAACTGTCAAAAAAAAATGGTCGACATACCGACTTATCGAGATTTATTTTGAATCGGGTGGTAACCGATAAGATTTCGATATATAGAGTGATTTATCGTCAGCACCGATAGTTCAGCCAATTTTTAGTTTGATAATCGATATTTCGAACAATTTTCGGTGAAATTTCGCTTAACTTTAGACACGCAGTCGATATTTTCCTACTATACTCTTGTAGAACTATGCATTAGCTCAAATTTTCCATTCATATTGATTCACATGCAAGGAATAAAGGTAATACTCCTTCAATGCTCCAATATTATTTTTACATTGTATATTATAGAAAAATAAGACGATAAATGGTTGACATATAAAATTGATTAATTGGCGATTAATCTCTATTTTGAGGCCGACCGATGTGTTAACGATTTCCTCAACATTGCTATGGTCTAATGTGCACATTATGCATATATTTGTTTTCTTAGGTCCTATTTCATGTCTATTAACCGAGGGCATGTATACATGAAGGAATCTACTACCCTATGCTCGTACTATAGTATTAATTGCTATATCCAGTTACTGAATCCTTTTTTTCTTCTAAATCGTTAATCAGATTATCGATTTGTTTTCACCGATATGATCATCTCGATAAGGGCTTCAAAAATAGATTCTATATTCCTTTGTTTTGATGAGTTCTATTTCATCTCACCCGCCCTACTCCCCAATCTAAAGTAGCTAAGTGTGGAAGTAAAATTAAACCTTGTTAGTAGGCTTTTCTGCTACGAAATGAGCCACTCCATATAGGTTCATTGCTCTAACTCAGGATAGGATTGATCCAGCTTGTCATATTCTTGATTATTCGACGTTAGATTGGCCTTATATTCTTCTAGATAATTCAAATTTGTAAACGAAAAAGCAAAAAAGAAAGGGTTTTCCATTCCATTATAATATCATAAAAACAAGAGGAATACCTAATATCTTGTTTGAGGATTTTGATTGAAATACCCTTTATGTGTGTTCCGCGTAAAATACTATAGGGATTACTTTTGTAACTTCTTGGGTTAAGATTTGGTTGGGCCGTGCTCACGTGGTGGCGGCGTCTTCTCCAATAATGTCTCCGCGACTTCAGCACCATCTCGATAGCGACATCAGAAGTTTGTGGGAGTGGTGTGGTTCTCGAGGATTTCTTCTGGCTGGAGGATCTCCGGATCTCCAAGGAGTTTTATTGGCAGTTATTCCTTCTTCGTCGTCTCTGGGATGGGTGTGGTCTTCTACACCCGTTCGGCAATTTCCTGTCCACAACCAACAACGTTAGGCCGACTCGCGGAGGAGTGGCAGCGGCGCACCATCGATACAATTTGGAGGTTGAAGACGAAGGGTATCTCAAGGATTTCAATATAATTTTCGTTTTTGTTAGGATGCTCTGTATTATTCAATATTTCTCTTAATAATAGGGTCCTATACGCAAAAAAAAACTTCTTGGTATGCCTATGAATAGGCTAGTTCCTACTTGGAAGGTTGAACTTTTTATTAACCACGGCTTTACCTACGCCAATAGTTTGGCATACTATGTGCCGCTACTATGGGTCTTCTATCTTGTATTTGTGTATGAGCCGTTAATTATAGTTGTGGTGCCTATAAGGCACCTTAGCACTATAGTGGTTTTGAGCAAGGAATTGCAGCCAATCTCTTCGATTGATTCCACCCCAATAATAGTTCTATCAATTAACCGAGGGAGGGAGTGAAATATCAAACTTAACCTATAAATAACTACTACCTAGACTATATTACCTTGGTTGTCAGATCAATAGAGAACCGATACCACAATAATAGTGCATAGTTATTACTACTCCCTCCGTCCCCAAGCTTCTCAAAATTTTCTAGATACAGATGTATCTATAACTAAAATATGTCTATATACATCCGAATCTAGACAAAGTTGAGAAGTTTTTTATAGAACGGGGAGTAGATCTTTTTTTACATGTTTCCTCACATCCGCAGTGTTCGTTACGGAGTGCGTATTCAAATTGTACAAACAACTAAAAAGAATATCATTTCACTGAAGTACTTACAACTTTACAAGTACTATTATGACGTAGAATGACGCTTAGGGTGGAAATAAGTTATTTCCTCTGTCTAAAAATAGGTGTCTCAATTTTATCTAGATATGGATGTATCTCTAACTAAATATATCTAGATATATCCGTATCTACATAAAAGTGATAAAATATATCTAGATATATCCATATGTAGATAAAAGTAAGATACTCTGTCTAAAAATTTGTGTCTCAATTTTATCTAGATATGGAAGTATCTCTAACTAAATATATCTAGATATATCCATATCTAGATAAAAGTGAGACACCTATTTTTAGATGGCAGGAGTACATTTTAGCAATTGAGTGAAACTAAGAATGGCCTACGGGATTTTTTATCAAAACTTATGAACATCTGATAGAGTATTAGCAAACACCTCACAACTAAGGCAACTGTGAAAACGGATCATCAAACAAATATTTGCACATTCGATTAATTATTTTCGAGTTTAAGATAGAAGAATATTGAGTGATGTATGAGATAGACCACATGACACATGTGGTTAGCAACATGAGTGATGTATAGGAATGGTATAGGGGAAATAAATATTCAACAGCTGCTCCTAGTACTAGTTTCAGAAGAACACTTGGTATTATACGCAAATATGAGTAAACCCAACAGCAAATTACGTTCTAAACCAAAATTGCTACTCGCGGAGCCACCTGACAAAAGAACAACCACATATTCACATCGTATGCATCATAGAGAAAATAATTTAAATTTCACTTTCATCAAGATCATTACCAGCCATCAAAATTTGCTATTAAAGAGAACGTCTCCCAAGCCAAAACCACATAAATGTTCTTCTGCCAAAAACGAACCTCGGCGATTCAGTGATTTCCTGTATCAATCATTTCAGGCAGGAGCCAGGACGAATGCTACAGAACTAACACCTGCTACCGAAATTACAGAGTGAATCATGCTACATCCAACTATCCAAGGCCTCTTCATCCGCCCTTGCACGCAGAAAATTGTGTCATTCAGCAATAGCTGCCTGGACTGGTAAGCTGGTAAATCATAGAGCTGTGGCATGTGTGAAGCTTGTGGTTCAACCTTCCTAGATCTTTTAGCTGCAAGTGTGACACTCAGGTGTTGGCACAATCCTTCTCGTCTTGACAGTGTATGAACAAGCCGCAGGGTTCTCAATACACCCACTATGTACCTACAAAACCTCAGAATCATCTTGTAGACTGAGCTGATGAATCGCGACCCCATTTTTTGCAGCAGCAACACATCCCCATCTTCCAAGACGAGGTTCCTGATAAAATCGAGATCAGCTCATACTGTTGGAAATACGTATAGCAAATGGATAATGTATGCTGCTTTGTTAAGTGCTGCTGGACCAAATTTCTTGAGAGCCAACATAAGAACAGCCAGCATTAATGATTATCTGTTTGACATTTCTTCAGTTTATATATAATGAAGAAATAAATATCACATCATCTGCATCTTATGATGCTGTAACCAAAATATCTTGAGATAGATGGGGAAAACTCTTACTCGGCCAACACCAGCGACGATGAAACGTCCCGATTTTGCAATTGCAAGAGAATTAACAAAGCCATCCTGCCCATGAAATATCACAGATCAGAGTGGCAGAAGAGTCATACGGAGGAGATTTAGGGACAATCATTATGGGAGTAGGTCAAAATCAAGAGAGTACAAATACCAGTGGCAAGTCAAACAATGGCTGCATCCCTTTTGAATCAGGTTGAATAGTCCATAGGCGAACAACACCATTTGCTGCTCCAGATGCAGCCAAATCAGAACCTTTTCTTGACGCAACAGCACTAACCCATGAATGAGCTGATGAAAAGCTCTCAGACTTGCAGGTTCCATTTTCTGCATAGTTGCACAAGGAATAAACATGATGTAATCTCAGCTGTAAGAAAAAGGGAGCATATAGAAAGGCACAAAGAGATAGAGATGTGCTCTCTACATTGACTACAAGTAATAAACTAACAACGCATCCTGGAAAGGGCAAAGGTGATCAATGTGTGGTCACATACATTTCTGCAAAGATTCCAATTACTATAAGGGGCTGAACAAATAATGATAAATTCCTGCCATATCTTGCATCAAAAGAAACTGCTCTTTATTTAGCGCAGAAAAGAGAGCTGCGGAATTGAGGAAGTGTCTCTTACCTTTGGGCAACTCTTCATCAGCACTGTCAAGTGAACTAGGAGTTAATGCTGGATGGGCATTTTTAATTATGTGAGTAGGCTTCTTTCTCATGACACTCCAAAGCTCAAGGCTTCCGTCATCTGATCCAGACAAATATTCCTTATCATCAATAAAGCAGCAGCACTCCAAAGACACAGCAGGTGCACGAAAAACTAACTGTGATTCCTCCGGTATCTGCCAAGAAATGGAAAGGTAAGTCCTGACACGACAAGGTATTCGCCTATTTTACTTAACAGAGAGAAGCATATCTGTTGAAGAATTAAAGAATCTTCTCTCTGATTGCATGAAACACAGATGAATGGGTCATTTTTATGTTTATATGCTGTTCAAACCTTTACAGAAAATCTTATCAGGTACTTATTTATTGAACACGGGGGAGGGGGGTACAAGGCAGGCTGATGAATTGCACAGCGTTTGTATGCAGATCTGATAATAGCACAAAAGTGATGAAGCTAAAAAATTACCTTCCAAAGATGCATTGTTCTGTCCCGCGCTACAGTCAGAAGTCTGTCTTTGCTGAGTGCATCAGTTGTCAATATTTCACCTTGATGGCCATATAGGCAGTGCATGTATGTTCTATCTTCAGCATTCCACTGCATTATTGAACGGTCGTAAGAACCAGAGAATAGCTCTGGAGAGTCCAACCCAAAAGCAAGACATGAGACTGGCCCTCTATGGCCACTGAATGCCTGCAGAATAACAGGAAACAACACTAAATTACATTGCACAATCAGGGCAAACAAATAACATCATCAATAGTACCAAAAAGCATTGAAAAATATTCCCTCGGTCCCAAATTAATTGACATAATTTTGTCTAACATTACATACATATCCAGACAAAGTTGAGTCAATTAATTTGGGACAGAGGGAGTATGTATTTGAAGTTTGAACAATGAGGACTACAAAGCCTCGTGTCCCAAGAAAATTGGGGTATGCAGTACGCTAGAGATGAAACCCAACAAAAGCCTGTTGCAGAATATTGCAAGGCGTAAGCTATGCACCTTGACATTAAACAGCATGACATCTATAACCTGATTGAAAAGGGTGCTCACTTGATAACCAACACACAGCCTACACTGGAACACGAAACCAAAGTCCCAGTGAATAGGCCAAAGAAAATACCCCACACAGACCCGCACAGATGTCTAAGGACAACAGCAATTCTACATCTACCAATACTGACAGCAAAATCTTGGATCTCATAGATAATGAACAAGTTAAACCATAAGTTTGACATCAGAGGATAATAACCTTTGCTTGAAACAGCATCAGCACCAAATAGAACAAGCATCAACAGATAGCAATGTTTATAGGTAATTATCAAGTCAAACTAACACTGCAGGAGTAAAAAAAAATTAAGTGAAACCATCTGGGTTTAACTATAAGTGATTTGCCTCTATCAATAGTTTGGTTACTAACGAACATAGCTCTAATATACAACACATATATGCAAATAATGTAAGTTGGTCATTCCTTCACACAATTTTACAAAACAAGCCAACTTTGCACTTGGATTTAAGAAGGTTATCCCTTGTTAGTTTGCACTTGGATTTTACCTACCAGTAAAATGACAAGGACAGAAAGCGAATAATGTTTGACAGGCAATTGTTTCTAAATTACACTGCAGAGGTAGTAGTAGTAATATTTCAAGAGGACCCAACAGGGGTGTACTATAAGTGGCTTGCCTCTATTGATGTTTTGGTTCCTAGCCAGTATGACTCTGAGATACAATATTAGTGTATGTAAATAATGTAAGTTGGCCATTACTTTGCACAATTTCTCAAAGCACGCCAATTTCAATTTTCGAAAACAATTCTCCGAATAGGATGGTTAGCTCTTATATCAGCAATTGACAAGGAGTGGCGAACCTGTATGTGCTCCCGTGAACGAACATCCCACAAATGGATATGCCGATCCATGCCACCGGTAGCCAAGTACCTCCCATCCGAACTAACAGCCAGCGCAAGAATGTGCTGGCTTCTCTTTTTGGACAGGGGGGCTTTAGCATGGTGCGAAGCCAACACCTTTTCACTGGGCCACAAGTACTTCTCACATTTCCCAGTCTCAACATCCCAATGCATGATGACTCCGTCTTTGGACGCCGAGAACCCCCTGTCACTGTCCTTGGACAGAGCGACTGCTGTCACCGGCTGCCGGTGCTTGGCTATAAATGTGAATCCATCCTGCTCGCCCGGCGGCAGCACTCTGCAAAATGTAATTAGTGCCTCGTCACATACAGCAGATCAAATTCGACTGAATCATTTCTAGTTGAGCAGGGTAACTGAAGGGAGGCACCTGTAGCATATCAGAACAGACAAGGGAAAAATACAAGACGGTAAAAATTGGCAGAGAACAATTGCTCACCTCGCAGCGAGGCTCAAGCGCTGCCTGCCGCTCTCCACAAGATGCTTCTTTTTGAGAATCCCAGCGACCCCCCTGCTTCCCCTGCCCGGCGCATCATCCGAGTCTTCGTCGGAATCGTCGTCGTCAGAATCCTTCTTGCCCCTCTTCAGCGCGTCCTCGATCCTCGCCAGGTACTCGTTGGTCATCCGCAGCTTCTTCTCCCCGGCCGTCTCCTCATCCTCCTTCTCCTCCTCCTCGCCGTCGTCGCCGACGGCGGCACCACCCAGCGCGAGCGCGTCGTCGTCGCTGTCCCCGCTCTCGATGTCCTCGTCGGCGCGGGCGCGGCGGCGCTTGGGCTCCGCCTCGAAGAAGGGGTCGTCCCCGGCCGAGGCGGCGGAGGGGCGCTTGCCCTTGCCCTTGCCCCGCGGCGGCGGCGGCCTCTTGCTGCTGCGGTTGCCGCGCGGCGCCATTGGTGAGTGGGGGCGGTGGGGGAGGGAGGGAGGAAGGCGAGCTGAGCTGAGCTAGGGTTTTAGGATCCTTTCTGCGGCGGGGTTTTGCGCCGGAATCCGACTGCCAAAGTTAGCACCGCTTCCTGGGCTTTTAGTGGGCCGCTGTTCAGCGTCTACGGACTGAAGGCCCATCTGTTTGGCCTTACGGACTTCTCTTTTTCCTGGTTACAGACAAGACAACCGGCCGTTCTAGAAGGCGCCGTATCTTATGAATCTCCTCGTTTCGTGTATCCGTGCATCCGAATGTTTTTCAACCGGCCGATCTAAATCACAGCATTGGAGATGATTAGGCGGTAATCTTTCAAAAACATGCCCGCTTCCTCTGTAAGTTGGCCCTGCGAATTTGCACAGACACCCCTGCCAGGAAATACCAGGCGGCCGAAACTCACGTTCCTTCACATGAATCCATGATCGGTTGCAGTTGCATGTATCAGATCGTTGTGGCGGCGGCCCGCGGCTAGCAACGAGGGAGAGCTCGTCGTGCGCAAGATCCCGATCGATTACAGTTGGATGCAGCGTGATCTCCAAAAAAAGCCGCTCACCGTACACTTGATAGCAAAGGTATGCACGTCGATCTGACTCAGCTTTCTTGTGACGCAAAGCGCCAGCTATCTCCAAGTGCTGCTGAGGTACCTCACGTCGGGACTATGAAAAGAAGGTAGCTAGCTTGCTATGAACTCACAAGAAGAAAGCACTCGTTTGCAGAATTAATGTGGATGTCCAATGGATAGATTATTTATCATGTAGTCAGTTAACTAGATGACGTGTCACAATGTTCAGAAAACTTTAGTTTCGTCAGCAGATTATAAGTTAGCTAGTTGGTCTGTCCGTTACAACTGTTAGCATTTCCATCAGTTAAACAGTTAGCAGAAATAATCCAAGCTGCGTGAGTTTGAGCTAGAACCAACACTGTACATGAGTGCTTCTAGTTTCAAATACTTATTACATACCTGTTTGTGTCTTTTTGCAGCAATGCAATCTATCGATACCTTGCAAATGCAGTTGTTGCTACATCCTACAGGTGAAGGCCTCAGATTCCTACCAAATTGCTTCTGTATGTGTGAGGCTTAACTGATTTTGTGAAAAATTGAACTGCAGATTATGATGAATGAATGATATTGGTCAGGTCAAGGTGTATGGTAGTTGAGTTATGGAAGATTTTCTGAAGCGGATGAAGCAAAAGCAATGACATGCTGGAAGGTTTACAACTTGGTCTGGTTTGTTGTAACTGTGTTCTTCAGTGGTGTCTCAGTCCAGAAAATGGCCTTAATGTCTCTAGATTATTTACTATTTACATAGAAACTAGCCTATTGTGTGATTTACTTCCTGAAGTTTAAATAATCAAAGTGAAAGAAGAGAGAACAAAGTTAGCACATGAGTGAGCGATGTATATTAGGAACTAGGGCATTTGTGATGTATGCTGACACAAAAAATTTATGTTTTTCATTCTGTTGTAGCTACCATCCTACCCTGCTGTTGATATCTAACAAGCAGGTATGACCAAAGCTTCTGGCAATTGTGATTGAATTTATCAAGGAGATAAAATTATCCTACAATAAACAAGGCCATGTTTATGATTTTGGGAAGCTTAGCTGGTTTTAAATCTCAGAACTTGAATATCTGCAATGTATCATGTTCTGATGCTATTAACTATGGAGCTCTGTATTTATCTGTTCAAAAACTAAGGTAAACTGACTTTTGTTGCCTTTTTACAGTCAGCTGTCGAATAGTGCATCTGCAGCTCATTTGCTGGTCTTACTATCTAAGCTAAAAGTCTCCTTTGCTAAATATTTTTTTAAAGGCTCTTCATATTTTCCAGAACCATAGCATTGACTTGATCTTTTGGTACTTGCCGACATACAAGCTGATTAGCTGATGCATGATTTCAGCAAAGGCAGCCTTCATTTCAGCAAACCTTTATATACCAATTGAAGCGCCACCAAACCTGATAGAAAAACTGCAATACATTTATTCTGCTCACCCTAAGACAAACAGTTGGACAAAATAAAATTCTAATCCATTACATAAAGACAGTGTACACCAAATAAAGTAGTAAAATTGATAAGCCATGCATTTTCTTGCAAGAGTTGCAACTTTCATGAGGCACCATCTGAAAGAATGCCATGCACATTTATTTCTTTTCCTTGACCATTTTTGCTTGGGCACTTGCGACTATCATGAAACCTTAATGTATTGCAGGTCCTGCACATTCGCGCGACCTTGGCCTTGGCTTCTTTGTTCTTCTTTTTCTGTTCTTCCCCATTCATCTCCTTTCCTCACTTTATTCTTTTACTTCTCCCCACCGAACGGACATCACTTGGCGGGTGTATGTTAACTTTGTTAGGAATGTTGCAACCAATAAATGCCTCATATTCTTCTTGCCTAGTGTGCTTGACTGCAGCGGGAACCTTTTGGTTCAGAGGCTCTTCAATACTCAACACACTTGATAATAAAAATTCCATGCCTTCATCTGATTGCTTGGCTGTTTGAATTAGATCTTCCAACTTGTTCCGTGCAGCTGAAATCTTCTTCCTCGCAGCTACATCCAAGGAGTCCGCGGGCTTCTCTTCTAGAAGATTACCTTGGACATCATATACAGTCTCTCTACAAAAAAGGTAAATGTCAATCATATGACTTTCAAGAGAGTAAGAGTAATGACGGTTATGATTTTTTTCCTGGTACCTTTTACACCTTTTCTGCCATCTTTCCATAATATAGAAGGTTGGAAGCTCATTTAGTAAGAACGCACCACCAAAAAACACACTTTGTAAATGGTGATTAACCCCAGTAAATGGTGCAAATATCATGTCATACTGATTAGTAGTGTATGTAGAATCAAATGATACCCCACGACCGAAGTGTTTGTAGTTCTTCCTGCTCGTGGCATCTGCCCAGAACACATACTTCAAATTTCCTTCATCACTCACAACAAAATCATAGAAAAACTCTGAATTAACTTCCTGTTTTCTAGCTAATTGGGAAACAAACATTTGGGCATCTGCGTTCCTGATTTTGTACCTGAGGTCACGATAGTAGTTTTGAAAGTCTCTCTTTGTGCATCCAACCTTGTCAATCCCACCCTCACTGACTTGGAGGAACCTGTATGCCTGCCATGTTCCTATGCTTGCTTTGTGGCATGTGTACAATGCATTCTTGGCTCTCTCACTAACTTGACGATTTGATCTAATTAATTGACGCTTATCAGGTGACACAAGACCATGATTGTGGTGCTCAACCCATGATTCTATCTTGTAGGTATCAAGACCACACAACTTCACAAAGATATGTGCATCACAACCACATCTCGTGGCCGTGTTCTTGCGCATTTTCTTTGACGGATCATTAATCTCTTTACTCTTTTCAGACTTGAATCCTTCTCTGTTACACATGTACCGTTTAGTGCGAACTACCTCGTTGTCTAACTTTTTCTGTTGTCCAACACGAACTCCAAAACCAGATTCATGTGCATAATACTTGTAGAACTTCTCCACGGCCTCCAGCCCTTCAAATGTCATCCCTAATTTAGGCTTTAAATTCTCTTCACATTCAGTTGTAAAAGCTGAAGCCTTCAATATAAACAATGAATCCAAAAGCACCACTATGTACAACTAACTAAATTGAATGCAACCATGATCAGTAGAAGGAATTGACTTACAAAGAGAGGAACAGTAGCTTTCTTTACAGGTGTGCTAAATTCTCCATCGTTCAACTGGATGCCGACGGGTCTGAAGTCGAGCTCGTCGACGGGACGCTCCATGGCGCACACCCTCCACCGGAAAGACCTCGCCTTGTCATCTTCCATGTCGACCCCCTGCTCTGTCTCAGCGACTCCTAGCAGCTCGTCGTCGCCGGCGGTGAAGCCGAGGCTCTTCGGCTCCCAGCGCCAACGGAGGATCCTGCAGGGCATGTCAAAGGAGGCACTTGACTTGAGGCACCCCGCGCCCAAGAACGGAGGAGCACGGCCGCGGTCGTAATCTTCTTCCCTGCGTCGGCAGTCCACAGCAGGGGAAAACGAGGCTAGTGCCCTAGATTTTTTTTAGGAAGAACCGGTTGGGTTCGGGCAATCTGGAAGTAAAGGGGATTTCTGCAAAAATAAAGTGGCCTTAAATATGGAAGCGGGCATGTATTTGTAAATTTTCTTTCTAGTTGACATGAGGCACATGATTTTGATCGCTGGGCTAAGATTGCACGGATGCACGGATGCACCAAACTAGGGGATTCTTAGGATACGGCGCCATTCTAGAAAGAAAACATTTTGCAAACCTAAGCCACATTCTCGCATTCTACACTCGTGGGAGAAAGAAGGAGGGACGGGGGGCGCCAAAACCAAAGGCACAGATGGCTAAATTTAAGCAAGCTTTGGAAGATTGCGAGCTAGATGATCTTGGTTTTGTGGGTGACACTTTTACGTGGAGAAATAATAGCCATACAACAGACAAATATATAAGAGAACAACTTGATCGTGCGGTGGCGTCACTGTCTTGGCGTATGAGGTTTCAGCATATAAAGTGGTACATGGTGATCATCGTCACTCAGATCATATGCCGGTGATTGTTGATACACATGATAGTGTGAGAGTACGAAATGGATTGGCTCGGGGTTCGATGCCTCACTTTGAGGCGAGATGGTTGGAGGAGGAGGCGTCTAGGGAGATTGTGAAGCATAGTTAGACAAGAGAGGTACATGGTAATAATAAAGCGGTGACGTGAGTGGGGTGTTAGGAGATCTAGTAGATTGGAGTAGGACCGTGCTAGGAGATTTGGAGAAGAGAGCAAAAAAAAGGAGCTTGAGGTGTGGTGGAAGAAGGAAATATGTCATGAGCAAGTGCAAAAGGAGCATGTACTTCGGTTCAAGCTAAGTAGATTAGAGGAGAAAAAGGATACGTGTTGGAAGCAAAGAGCTTATGCACATTGGATGAAAGAGGGAGATAGAAATACAGAATATTTCCACTCGTTTGCTTCTGAAAGGAAAAAATTAAAGATGAATCGTATCACTAAGCTTCAAAAGGAGGATGGTGGAGTTGTAGATGAGGAGGAGGCCATCAAAGAAGTGGATACTAACTATTTTGAAAAACTTTTTTACTTCTTCTACAGGTGCACGTATGGAGGAGCTGATGGAGTTACACAAGAGATGAATTATATGTTATGTAAAGAGTTCACTAATGGCTGTGAAATATGCCATATTTTCTCTCATTTATACCTCTAGCTAATTCAAGAAATTGACTAAGTTTGTCTCTCAACTTGCTACTAATGCCTAATCAATGCAAAGATGTGCAATCTCTTCTATTTTTAGATGTTGTGCAGGATATCACGTCATAATGGCAAATGGATCTGCAAATACTGAAGAAAATCGCGTCAGGAGCATGGCAAAATTGACTACGCTAGGAAAGGCGGTTCCAGGGGCTTTAACGGACACCGGTACGGGAAAGCCCCGCCCGTACCGTACACCCGTACCGTGTGCCGCTGCGTTCCGACGTCAAACTCTATAAAGTCGTGAAGGGATCGATGTCAAAAAGAGAGTCATTCGTCGCCAAACAGAGCCGCCATCTACCAGATTCATCTCAACACACTGAAGGAGATCCATCCCCATAGTTCATCCATTCCATCCTCCATCTCCTCCATAGCCATAGCCATCACTATTGTAATAGAGATCTCCTTGAGAATTGGCGACCATTGTAAGAATATTGTGATTTCAATCTAAGTATTTTGCACAATGATTTCTATGTAGGATCTTGATCTTGATATTATGTGTGAGTAGTCCTCACGGGCTTTGGGCTGGGGTGAATCCTCGCAGCAACTATGTGCATCTAATCTTATGTTTATGTGTAAGGATTTAATAAGAGTTTTGCGATCTTGTACCCTTGTCTCTTTGCCTCGTCTTTGATGATCTGCAGGTACCCATGTCATTAGAGAGGATCAAAGGAAGAGGTGGGATGAGTGGAGAACGGCGTGTACGCGCAAAAACTCAGTGACAGAAAGGGGAAAGTACCGGTACATGTTTACTGATTCATTCGGGATCATAGCACAATTATCTAGCTTAAAGCTTTGGTCTATATTTACTTAATAACTGTTGTTGCTTGCGATTGTGAGTACAATGGTTGGACCATTAGGCTCTTGTCCCCTCTGGCTTTAGGGGCAAAGGTATTTACGGATGTGCTACCCACAAATCTCTTATCTATATTTTATCTATTACACATACGAGCTTCATTTATATATGTATGCATAGCTGCAGGTGGAACCTTAACCCTGTCCTATTTCCATCATTTAACACAATCCCCTTAAAAGTAAACTAGATAGGTCCGGTAAACTGAAGATAAGATACACTAGCAAAGTCTTGTAGACGTTTCCTTCATTACACCATTTAGCAGTTCTTCCCAATGTTCGATTAAACCTTGGTCTTCTAGGGAAAAAGCTTACCATACTACAATCCATAATCCGGATCGGAGGTATCATTCACCGAGAAAGAAGTGGTGGAATGATGTCTACGCACGCTTCTATTCCTGTAGACAGTGTTGGGCCTCCAAGAGCAGAGGTTTGTAGAACAGCAACAAGTTTCCCTTAAGTGGATCACCCAAGGTTTATCGAACTCGAGAGGTAGAGGTCGAGATATCCCTCTCAAGCAACCCGCAATTAAGATACAAGAAATATCTTGTGTCCCCAACACACCTAATACACTTGTCAGATGTATAGGTGCACTAGTTCGGCGAAGAGATAGTAAAACACAGGTGGTATAGATGGTGGAAATATTGCAGGAAGTAAAGATGCAGTAAAACAGTAAACAAGCGATGTTTGCAGTATTTGGAAACAAGGCCTAGGGATCATACTTTCACTATTGGACACTCTCAACATTGATCACATAATAAATAAATAACTTCTCCTCACTTGTGCTACATACACTCTCTTGTTGGATAACAAACACCATTCATTGTGTAGGGCTACAAGAGCTCCCTCAAGCCGGAGTAAACAAGCTCCACAACATTCGGAGTTCATATTTAAGTAACCTTAGAGCATAATAGATCATTGCAATTTAGACCGAGTACTAACATAGCATACACACTGTCACCTTTAAGCTATGAAAGGGGGAATAGATCACATCAATACTATCATAGTAATAGCTAACTCCATAATCTACAAGAGATTACAATCATAACCTATGCCAAGTGTAGGATAACGTTGCATAGAAAACAAAAAATTTCCTACCGCGAACACGCAATCCAAGCCAAGATGCAATCTAGAAGACGGTAGCAACGAGGGGGTATCGAGTCTCACCCTTGAAGAGATTCCAAAGCCTACAAGATGAGGCTCTTGTTGCTGCGGTAGACGTTCACTTGCCGCTTGCAAAAGCGCGTAGAAGATCTTGATCACGATCGCTTCCGGCGCCACGAACGGGCGCACCTCCGTACTCGGTCACACGTTCGGTTGTTGATGAAGACGACGTCCACCTCCCGTTCCAGCGGGCAGCGGAAGTAGTAGCTCCTCTTGAATCCGACAGCACGACGGCGTGGTGTCGGTGGTGGTGGAGAAATCCGGCGGAGCTTCGCTTAAGCGTGCGGGATGTGGTGGAGGAGAGACCGCTAGGGTTTGGGGAGAGAGAGGGGTTGGGCGCCGGCCCTCTAAGGGGTGCGGCCAAGGCTGAGCCAAAGAGTGGCTGCCCCCCTCTCCTCCTCATTATATAGGTGGAAGCCCCAAGAGTTCTAGTCCAAGTCTTCGAATAAGACCCCAACACTAAAACCTCCCATATGTGGGAAACCTACTCAAGGAGGGAGTCCTACCCAAGGTGGGACTCCCACCTTTCCTTGAGGTGGGTTGGCCGGCCACCCTAGGGGAGTCCACCTTGGACTCCTCCCCTTTAGGGTTGGCTGGCCATGCAAGGTGGAGTCCCTCCGGGACTCTACTTTCCATGGTGATTTCTTCCGGACTTTTCTAGAACCTTCTAGAACCTGCCATAAATGCACCGGATCATTTCCAAACTTGGAATATGACTTCCTATATATGAATCTTATTCTCGGACCATTCCGGAACTCCTCGTGATGTCCGGGATCTCATCCGGGACTCCGAACAAATATTCGAACTCCATTCCATATTCAAGTTCTACCATTTCAACATCAAACCTTAAGTGTGTCACCCTACGGTTCGAGAACTATGCGGACATGGTTGAGTACTCACTCCGACCAATAACCAATAGCGGGATCTGGAGATCCATAATGGCTCCCACATATTCAACGATGACTTCAGTGATCGAATGAACCATTCACATACGATACCAATTCCCTTTGTCACGCGATATTTTACTTGTCCGAGGTTTGATCTTCGGTATCACTCTATACCTTGTTCAACCTCGTCTCCGACAAGTACTCTTTACTCGTACCATGGTATGTGGTCTCTTATGAACTTATTCATATGCTTGCAAGACATTAGACGACATTCCACCGAGAGGGCCCAGAGTATATCTATCCGTCATCCACTACAAGAAAAGTTGCCATGGCCGACGAAGTTGAAGTCGCGCCGTGGTTGCTGGTGTACCATGGCCGACGATTTTGGTCCCTCCGTGGTGCATGTCAAAACTTTTCTCGTTTTTGAGGCCACCTAGCCCGACGAAGCGGCCAAAACGTGGCGTATGGTGGCCCGGGACGTGGTGCATCTCGAAATCTCGGGTTCGCCGGCCGAGTCAACGCAAATCCGCACCCCGAGGGATGTAGGGCCCAGATGGCAGCCTCTCTGGCATTGTTTTTTTTCTACATCGCGCCATCTCGTTCAACGAGCCGTTTACGATGCAGGATCATGGGTCCCGCATGTCATCCTCTATGAACCAAAATTCTTTCTATTCTTGGATTTTTTTGACCCCCTGATTTCTGGCTACTTCCTTTTTCTTTTGATCCCTTGCCGCCTTGGAAACGTTGAGACCGCTGCTGCTAAATGGGACCCGCATGTCATCCTCTATGTGCAATCAACTTTCTTTTCTTGGAGTTTTTTTGGCACCTCAAATTTGGTCACTTGCCTTTTTCTTTCGATCCCTGCCGCCTCTCAAACGGTGATACCGCTGCTAACGGGACCCGCATGTCATCCTCTATGTACTATAAAACTTTCTTTTCATGGATTATTTTTGGCACCTCAAATTTGGTCACTTGCCTTTTTCTTTCGATCCCCTGCCGCCTCTCAAACGGTGATACCGCTGCTGCTAACGGGACCCGCATGTCATCCTCTATGTACTATAAAACTTTCTTTTCTGGATTATTTTTGGCACCTCAAATTTGGTCACTTGCCTTTTTCTTTCGATCCCCTGCCGCCTCTCAAACGGTGATACCGCTGCTGCTAAATGGGACCCGCATGTCATCCTCAATGTACTATAAAACTTTCTTTTCCTGGATTATTTTTGGCACCTCAAATTTGGTCACTTGCCTTTTCTTTCGATCCCCTGCCGCCTCTCAAACGGTGATACCGCTGCTGCTAATGGGACCCGCATGTCATCCTCTATGTACTATAAAACTTTCTTTTCTTGAATTATTTTTGGCACCTCATATTTGGTCACTTACCTTTTTCTTTCGATCCCCTGCCGCCTCTCAAACTGATACCGCTGCTGCTAAATGGGACCCGCATGTCATCCTCTATGTACTATAAAACTTTCTTTTCTTGGATTTTTTTGGCACCTCATATTTCGTCACTTGACTTTTTCTTTCGATCCCTGCTGCCTCTCCTGAACCGCTGCTGCTAAATGGGACCCGCATGTCATCCTCTATGTACTATAAAACTTTCTTTTCTTGGATTTTTTGGCTCCTCATATTTGGGCACTTGCCTTTTTCTTTCGATCCCCTGCCTCTCAAACGGTGATACCGCTGCTGCTAAATGGGACCCGCATGTCATCCTCTATGTACTATAAAACTTTCTTTTCTTGAATTATTTTTGGCTCCTCATATTTGGGCACTTGCCTTTTTCTTTCGATCTCATGCCACGTTTGAAACGTTGAGGAACCTGCTGGCTCATGGGACCCGCATGTCATCCTCTATGTGCTATAAAAGTTTCCTTTGTTGGATTTTTTTCACCCTCCGATTTTTGGCTTGCCTTTTTCTTTTGATCCCCTGCCCCTTTGAAACGTTGAGTAAGCTGTTGGCTCAAGGGACCCGCATGTCATCCTCTATGTCCATCAACTTTCTTTTCTTAGATTTTTTTCACCCCCTAATTACTAGCTACTTTCTTTTTCTTTTGATCTCAAGCCGCATTACAAACATTGAGACCGCTGCTGCAAAATGGGACCCACATGTCATCCTCTATGTACAATAAATCTTGGATTATTTTTGGCTCCTGATATTTGGTCACTTGCCTTTTTCTTTCGATCTCATGCCGCCTTTGAAACGTTGAGTAAGCTGCTGCAAAATGGGACCCACATGTCATCCTCTATGTACAATAAATCTTGGATTATTTTTTACCCCTAATTTCTGGCTATTTGCCTTTTTCTTTTGATCCCCTGCCCCCGTTGAAACGATGAGGACGCTGTTGGCGGTCGGTCCCACATGTCATCCTCTATGAACAATAAAAGTTTCCTTTGGTGGATTTATTTTTGACCCCTAATTAATTTCTGGCTATTTCCTTTATTTTTCTTTTGATCCCCTGCCGCCTTGGAATTGTTGAGAATGCTTCTGCCTCATTTTTCTTTTGGTCCTGTGCCGCCTTGGAAACGTTGAGACCGCTGCTACAAAATGGGACCCGCATGTCATCCTCTATGTACAATAAAGTTTCTTTTCTTGGATTATTTTTGGCTCCGATATTATGTCACTTGCCTTTTTCTTTCGATCTCATGCCGACTTTGAAACGTTGAGGATGCTGCCTCATGGGTCCCGCATGTCATCCTCTCAGAACGATAAATGTTTTGTTTTCTTGTATTTTTTTACCAACTGATTTTTGGCTTTTTTTATTTTCGATCCCCTGCCGCCTTTGAAACGTTGACTCCACTGGCTCATGGGTCCCATGTCAGCCTCCCCGTACAAGAAACATGTGATATTTTATTTTGCAGACAATAAACGTTGTATTTCGCTCTGAGCTATTGCAAACGGATAAATTAAATCTTTATATCTACATAAACAAACTTATATGTTGAATCTCCTTGTTTTTTGTTTTTGCGAAGCATAGGACTTTCTGTTTTTTTTTTGAGAAAAATCCGACCTTTCTGTTTTGGAGTGGGCTGAAATTGTACGAGTCAAAAGGCCCAGCAGTATAGTTCGAAGGCCCAGATGTCCAGATACAGCCCAATTAAAATCTTTCTTTTCTTGGATTTTTTCACACCCTGATTTCTGGCTACTTTTTTTCTTTCGGTCCTGTGTCGCCTTGGAAGCGTTGAGACCGCTGCTACAAAATGGGACCCGCATGTCATCCTCTATGTACAATAAAGTTTCTTTTCTTGGATTATTTTTGGCTCCTGATATTATGTCACTTGACTTTTTCTTTCAATCTCATGCCGACTTTGAAACGTTGAGGAAGCTGCTGGCTCATGGGTCCCGCATGTCATCCTCTATGAACAATAAAAGTTTTCTTTGTTGGATTTATTTTTTCCCCTAATTTCTGGCTATTTGTCTTTTTCTTTTGATCCCCTGCCCCTTTGAAACGATGACGACGCAGCTGGCAAGTCGGTCCCACATGTCATCCTCTATGAACAATAAAAGTTTCCTTTGATGGATTTATTTTTACCCTAATTAATTTCTGGCTATTTCCTTTTTTATTTTGATCCCCTGCCGCCTTGAAATAGTTGAGGATGCTGCTGCCTCATGGGTCCCGCATGTCATACTCTCAGAAAGGTAAATGTTTCTTTTCTTGAATTTGTTTACCAACTGATTTTTGGCTTATTTTTTCTTTCGATCTCCTGCCACCTTTAAAACGTTGACGACGCTGCTGGCTCATGGGTCCCCAATGTCAGCCTCCCCATACTGCAAATCCTCTTTCTGCAAAGGTTGTATTTCTAGATAGATAAGGTGGATTCGAATCTGCCATGGTTCAGGCAGCTCAGGTAAGCCTTCTTGCACTAATTAATGGAAGTAGTGTATCGCAAGGTCAAGACATGTGGCTCGGTGTAATGAATCTATATGAATCATGTTGTGGGTTCAATCTGATAGTTCTCTAACAGGTCAGCCAAAATAGAAATTAAGTTTTTTTCTAAAAGGGAAATGCAAATTAAGATGAACACAAACATTAGTTATCATAATAGCTGATCATACATACATACTTGCTAAGAGCAAAAGCTTGCCAGAGTTTTACCACCCATACAATTAATTAGCAGTTCAGATAAGATAACCTTATATAAGTATAACTACAAATGCATTTGCTAAGGGCTCATGGGACAACAGAACTAGACAACCGCGAACTTTATGACCAGCATGTCACAGCGGCATCGAAAGATCTTGACCTTCAACTTTGATCCAATGCGAAGTTTGGCACCGTCAATGAACTTTTTCCACTGGAAGTAACAGCCAAGCGGCCATCTGTGGGACTGACAGAGTACCGTCCCTCCACGGTGAGACCTTCACTCTCCATGACGAGGGATATCTTGCCCCTTCGGCCAGCATTGAGATCCTTGGAGATACTTTTAGGCAATTTCTGATTCAAAGCAAGAGATACCACCAAAAATTAGTCAATGGCACCAATGCACTGAACCATGTGAGACTTTGAGCAGAGAAGACATCAAGATAAGAGCAGTTATGCTGTCATATACTCACGAACATAGCCTTCAGATGCGTCCTGGTCACCACACGGGTGGCCACAGCAATGAGCTGAGACCTCGGTGATCTGGCTGGGGCAGGTGCATGAGCCTGGGCTGGTACACGAGCTGGTGCTGATGCAGGAGACTGCTGGGCAGGTGCAGTAAACGGTGCCTCTAGAGGAACCGGTGCGATGCAGGAGACTGTTGGGCAGGTGCAGAAACGGTGCAGCTAGAGGAACCAGTGCTGATGCAGGAGCCTGCTGGGCATGTGTAGTATATGGGGCCTCTACAGGAACCAATGCTGATGTAGGGGACTGCTGGGTAGATGCAGGAGAGTGGGAAGCCGGTGCCGGTGCTGGTGTGGTTGCCCTTTGTGACATCCGCTCCTGTTCCGTCAGGGGATCTGCAGCTTTGATCATGTTAAACCCAGCAAGCTAGAACAGAGGGAATGGTTTAGAACAACTGCTCAGAATGCAGTTATCAAAAGATATGAGTAGAAAAAAGTTACATATTATATATTTGGAAGTGTCTCCAACTCTGTAAGCAGTTACGTATATCTGCCCGTTTGAGTTTCTGATCCTCAGCTCGTCGCCCTTCTTCAGACCGTAGTCAAAAGCAAACTTTCTCCAATCATGTCCATACAAATATGTGATGGCCTGCGTCTTGTAGACATACACCTCATAGACCGTGTAGGTGTTCATCAATTTGCCATTGCCATGCATAGTGAAAGATCCTTCATGCGGACACATCTGGTTAATCATTGGACGAAGTTCACAAGGTACAGTCTGCATGTGAAAATTGATACAAATGTAAGAAGCAGGAAGACTAAAAACAAGACTTTACTATATGCCAATTCATGCTAAACCACTGAGAATACATACCTGTAACTCTGTGAAGGAGCTACTAGAAAGGTAGATAGAGCCATAGGAGGTGTTATATGCGGGGTATGTACATGGGCCCGCCATATTCCCGCAAGCTCGGCATCGGGATGGTGAAGGAAACATGGGAGGTACTACTGGTGCGTAGCGCTGAACGTAAGTGGAAGAATTAGGTTGTGTAAAGTGCATAGTTCAGAGCAATGCAAATGTTGACAAGCAAGTGCATAACACTATGTTACAAACTGAACAGTGAAAAATTAGTGTATGATGAATATAAGCATGCTAATTTGGTGTTTCCGAATTCCAAAAAGCATTAGACAGAGCCAGTGATAATATCAGACATAAATCATGGCATGTATATGTGGCTTAAGAAAATATACCCGAACCCTTGGATGGTTACGGCCCGGCTGATCCTTGGACTTGAGCTTATATAAGCATCCAGAAGGTGGGGCTGACAGTAACTTGGTGGCAGCCTCTGCAGATGCCTCATCAGCAGCAGTTGCAATCCTTTTGACCAATGAAGGCTTAGCAGTTTCAGTCTGCATATAAAAATTGAAGAGCAACAGACATCAGCAGTGATATATAAAATGAATCTATGAGACACTGATGCATATAGTGCTGGATGTAAGTGGAAGAATAGGTGTGTGTGTTTCTGAACTATTGGTAAGCATTAGACAAAGCCGGCAATAAACAGACAAAAATCAAATCATGTATGAGGATTAAGAAAATATACCTGCTTACTGAAAAGGGTACCACCCAGCTGGCCCGTGGCCTTGTGCTTGAGGAGGTTTTCAGAAGATGGTGGCAGCACCATCGTCTTCACAGCAGCCTCATCAGGATCATTTTTTATCCATTTGAGTAGAGGAACAGAAGTTTCATCCTGCATATGAATAGCAACAGAACTCATCATTGATATTTAATAAATCTATGAGATAGACTGATGCAAATAGTGCGGGGTGTAAGTGGAAGAATAGGGTTGTGCATAGAGAACAGTTGACAACAATGCAAATGATTACAAAAGAAGCCAATGGAAATCAACAGTTTATATACTGGATGAGACAGACTGAAAAGTGAAAAATTAGTGTATGATGATTGTAAGCAAACGCAGTGTTTCTGAACTTTTGGTAAGCATTAGACAAAGCCAACAGTAATTAAACAGATAATAATGAAATCATGTATGTGGATTAAGAAAATATACCAGATTCATTAAAAGGTCACCACCCAGCTGGCCCATGGCCTCGTGCTTGTAGAGGTTTTCGGAAGATGGTGCCGGCACCATCGTCCTCACAGCAGCCTCATTAGCCCCATTTTGCATCCACTTGAGTAAAGGCGCAGCAGTTTCAGCCTGCATAAGAATGGGAACAGATCTCAGCAGTGATATTGAATGACTCTGAGACAGACTGATGCATATAGTGCTAGATGTAAGTGGAAGGGTATGGCCGTGTATGGACAACAGTTCACAACAATGCAAGGGTGTGTTCGGTTCTGAAACAGCGTGGAATGGAATGGAATGGTTCCATTTCAGAGGAATGGAATGGTTACATTTTTGTTCGGTTGGGAAAAATGGAGAGCAGAAGAGATCGAGGTTAAACTAACCAATTGTCTCAAAATTGTAATTAACAATTGCAAATGACATTTTAATCTCAAAGTCGTAATTAACAGCGCCTAATGGTGCTCTTTTAATCTAAAAATCGAAATTAACATCATTTTATGTTGGGTTAGGGGAACTGGAGTAGATGAACATTACTGTATGATGATTGTAAGCAAACGAATTTGGTGTTTCTAAACTTTTGGCTTCGAGATCTTATGGGTTTCAACTCTAGCCTACCCCAACTTGTTTGGGACTGAAAGGCTTGGTTGTTGTTGTTGTTGTTGTAAACTTTTGGCAAGCATAGAAAAAACCGACAATAAACAGAGAAAAATCAAGGCATGTTTTGTGGATTAAGAAAATATACCATATTCATTAAAAGATCACCACCCAGCTGGTGCGTGGCCTTGTGCTTGTAGAGGCATTTAGAAGATGGGGCGGCATCAACATACTGGCAGCCTGATCAGCCGCAGTTTTGATCTTCCTTTTGAGTAAAGGCCCTAAAGTTTCAGTCTGCATATGAATAGCAAAACAAAAGGCAGACCTCAGCAGTGATATTGAATTACTGTATGAGATAGACTGATGCATATAGTGGATGCTCTTAGCCTTTTGCAGCGTGAACACTAGCTATGGACAGACAAAAAAACTAGTTAACTCAGCTTTGTCTAGATATGAATGTACTACCACCATCCAAAAGCTTAAGCCTTATTTATTTTTGAGAAATCAAAACAAGCAAAGTTTGACCAAAATTTTAGAACATTCTATCAACAAATATAATACTGTGTAGATACCGTAGGAAAATATATTTTATTATCTATTTAATGATATTAATTTTGTATTTTGCATGTTACTGATTTTTGGTAAAAGCTTAGTCAAACATGGTATAGTTTGACTTTCTAAAAATAATATAAGCCCAAAGCTTTGGGATGGAGGCAGTAGTATCTAGAGCTAAAACACATCTAGATACATCCGTATCTACAGATAGTTGAGTCAATTAATTTGGATCTGAGGGAGTATCAGATTCAGACTACATCATGGTAAGTTGGTTAAAAAAAATTACCCCTGGGCGGTCCCTGCCCAGCTCGGCAGTGGCATTTCGCTTCTTGTGCTGCAGATCGGGCCATGCTCCTGCAGCAGGTGGGGCGCTATTCTCGTTCCCCATAGCCTCAGCACGGAACCTGGAGGTACCAACCTGATACAGAGAATATAGAGCATGGTGTCACAGAGGCTTTACGCACAAACAGCTGAAGACATGTGCTACTTTAAGCATATTCCAGAACAGGAACAGATTGAGGATGCAGAGACCAGAGAGACACTTAAAAGGTAAAGAGTGGATAAGCAAACGGAGTACCTGCTTCGCGGGGCTGGGGACGCAGCTCAGGCTCAGCCAACTGCCCACATGCGTGGTGGCCTTACGCTCCATTGCCCCCACCGCCGAGGTCTTGCCTTTCCTGTACAAGCTGACAAAAGATACAGTGAGGATCAGCAGAAACTACAAAGGTTGCAAATGTCGACAAATAAAGGAAGAACACCCCAATCCAAGCAAAGGTAGCCCCCGCCCCCACCCCCATCAATCACTCCCAGCTCGAGGGTGACCAGAAAGACACCCCTTTGCCCAGAATAGGAAAGAGATGCGCAAGATATCGAGGAGAGGAAAAAAGAACCGATCTCGAGAAAGGAGAGAACATTACTAGTCCTACCTAATCCGCTTGGGCTAGATGCAGCTTGCCCCTCCAAGCTGGATGCCTGGACGGTGGAGGCGAAAGGAGGGGATCGAGCTAGCGGCTTGCATCCGTCGGCAATCGGCACTCGATCGGGAGAGAAGGGGTGCTACATAAAGGGGAGGGGTAACATATTTTATTACACAGTGAACTTACTGATGTGACTAGTCATTACATGTCTCACTGAAACTAGGGCCCATAGTGTGGCACCCCAAATTTACTTGAAGCTGCCCGGCGGGACGCATTGGCGCGTCAAGAAACCCCCGAATTGTAGCGGGGAAATGAAACATTTCACAAAAATTCGAAATTCAAGCACACCGCCACGCGCCAAGCACGCGGCTGTTCCTTCCTCTTCCTCGGTTCCTCCTCCCCTATCCGAAAAAACCCCAAATCCCAAGCTCAAACCAAAAAAAAAACAAAAAACAAATCCCCTGGCCGCCATGCATGTCCTCGTTAACCCGCTGGAGATCGTTCCCGGACGATGCGGACCACCCGCCCGAGATCCAGAATTCCGTCCACCTCGAGGCACTGCGTGCTGTCTCGCAGCAGCGGCTTGAGGGCGCTGAAGAGGAAGTTCCGCCGGAAAGTGCTCATGGCAACCGTGCAAGCTCACCGGCGTGCTGTATCCCGAGAGGAACTGGTCAAAGCTTTGCTATTCGCCACACACAAAAAAATTGCGGGCCAAGATCTGGTCAAAGCTTCGTCGATGGCTTGCCGCGAGAGGCTTGGAGTCCAGAGTCAATAAACTAGCTGCTCGAGGACTTGGGCGGTTTACACGGATTCATATTAACTGACTCAAGTTTGTTAGTCTAGTTAACAAATGCATCTAGATACATCCATATCTAGACAGAATTGAGTCCATTAATATGAATCAGAGGGGAGTACCTGAAAGTGTTTCATGCTACCAACTAATGCGCTGGCAGGAATCGCTGTAGAAGTAATTGTGCTACTACTTGTACGATGAACTGATTGTGTGGGTGTCGAATTTTGCAACGCGATCATCCACTGAATGCTTAATCTAGCGCCAAAGGCGTACAAATCATAACATACTACAGCACCAGAACATAAGAGTACGAATCATAAAGTAGCTCAACATTTTGCATCAGGGCTGGGTGGTCCTGAGACTACCGGGACGCCCCTGATGATCTCCGGGTGTGCATCCTCTTCAACGCAAAGCTGTGTACTCGGTCCACGGCCTCCTTCTGTAGGCTGGATAATCTCAGGTGCAGGACCTTCGTCTATGAGAGGCTCGTCATCAGTACCATCCACAGGTGCATCAGGGCTGGGTGGTCTTGAGACTACCCGGACGCCCGTGATGATCTCCGGGCGTGCATCCACTTCAACGCAAAGCTGTGTACTCGGTCCACGGCCTCCTTCTGTAGGCTGGATAATCTCAGGTGCAGGACCTTCGTCTATGAAAGGCTCGTCATCAGTACCATCCACAGGTGCATCAAACTGAGATTCATCTTCAAATCTCCCATCAAACTGAGAGACCTCTTTAACTCTATGCTTCTGCAATTAGTACATCAACCGATTAGACAAACATCTAAGGGATGCAACCTGAACAAATGCCGTTTTACATATTTACCTTCTCATCTGGCACAGCACATGTCCCAGAGCTGAAACCCGTTTCCTGAAGCAAGCGCTTTTTCTCTCCTTCCCGTCCATCCATCTGCAACAAGTTAAATTTGAGTACAGAACCTTGCACAGCAATGCAAACTATTGATTGAAACAGCGGCAGCATCAATATAAATAATTAACTACATATGCCAGCACACATACAGTGTGAGCAAGATCTGCTTCTCCTGCTAAAGGATCATTATATGGTTCACCATGCTAAACCCGCCTAACATATGTGCGGTCCATCCCAAAAATGTGTAAATGATCTGCCACTACAGGGTGAGGCCTCTTCTCACCATTCATACATGTGCAGCGCGGGCAATACACGTCCAGGTTGTGACCATCATGAGCTCTAATAAACCCCATAAAGGGTTGAACACCATTTATATATGAAGGGGAACATAAGTGTCCATGCAGTTTCCAAGTTCTGTCCATCTGTTTAATTATGAGATACAGTGGTTGGTGATTAATTTAAGGCGAAGTAGGAAATGTATATCCATCGAGTACAAAACTATACTACATGATTATGCATTTCAGCAATCATGTCGAGTACAAAACAAAAAATGCCCATCGACATTTTAGCAAACAGATCGTGTACAAAACTCTGCCATGGCATTTCAGCAAATTAACGGATCGAGTGCAGAACTGACTCTATATGCCCACGCAAATGAACAAATTGATCGATGACAAATCGAGCGGAAAACTATAAAGTGCCAATTAGTTCGAGCATACTGACGAATTTTTTTAGCAGCATCAAGAAAATATAAATCGTTAGGCTGTCTTGCCCGATACATGATTGAGCTAGAGATAGCAGCCCTACCGTGGATCAACTTGACCGCCGGTGCGTCTCGAGAAGAACGACGGGGAGGGGAAGCTTCTTCTTCGCACGGACGGGACGGGGAGGGGAAGCTCTTCGCACGGACGGGGATAAGTTGTGTACGGGTGGGTGGGGGGTCATGCGGCCGGGCCGCCGGGGTGATAATTAAGGTTGGTAGGTGGCGTTTAATGGAGTTGCGTGTGTAATTTGCCGTGCACAAGGTTGAGGAATAGGCGGTTCCCTTTGCCGCGCGCACAATTCAAACTATCCCGCCCATGTAGTTTAAATTCGCCATATTTTCGTTAAATCGACATAAAGTCATGTGAGTGGGGGAAAATTAGCAAAGTTGCTTGAAAAATAGTAAAACTCTGGAATTATCCTTTAAATATGCTCTACTTCGTGTGAAAATCGGGGTGTGGAAGCATGTTGAGCTGTTTTATTTGTACTTTCTTCATTAAAACTCCCATTTTATGCACTTTGGATGGAAAGAAATCATTTGTACATAAATTTTGACAACGCCATTTGCAAACACTAATTGTTTACATGCCAAGATGCACCCATCCACCAAATATATATGTGGCAAAAGTTTATCACAATCTAGCAGATATGCATAATTAGTGAGGGACCCCTTTTGATTTTGTGCAATTTCCACTAATTAGGTAGAGATCGAGAAGGGTTAATTAATTAGGCCATGTTAGGGGTTATGTGTTTTAATAGGTTGTGTGGATTCAAATACAACTTCTTTATTTGTGTGCTATGATTAATCAAAACTAGATCGATCGACTGCGCACACATTATTAGAGGCGCATGCCTTTGCGCACAAAGTGCATGTGTGTGTTGTTGGCCACCAAGAGAGAGAGAGAGAGAGAGAGAGAGAGAGAGAGAGAGAGAGAGAGAGAGAGGTAGAGAGAGCTACATACGAGAGAGCGATTGAAATCCCCAAATTAAACACATATATATGCATGGCACATTTAATTTAATTAGAGGACCGCGAGGCACCCCTGGCCTGCTTGATGCATAATTAAGTGTCATTGGCCTATATATATAGGGTTTAATTAGGGTTTAGGGTTTAGGGTTAGGAGGTTAGGGTTTAGGGTTTAATGTTTATGGTGTTTAGGGTTTAGGGATTAGGGATTAGGGTTTATTTAGGGTTTAAGGTTTAGGGATCATCGATCGAGTGCGCACACACACATTATTAGAGGCACACGCGCCTTTGCGCATAAAGTGCATGCGTATATGTGTGTGTTTTTTGGCCACCAACGACATATAGATGATCGAGAGAGAGAGATTGAAATCCCCAAGAATATGTTCAAATATATATTAAAATATATGCACGAATTAATGCATGCATGGTAGGCCATGCATGCACACTAATATATATATATATTATGAGGAAACTTAATCAAATGTGTTTTCATTCGAGAGAACTTGTCAAAATTCAAGTTAATTAATTTATCATCGATAATTATATAATTAATTAATGAATCTCAGGGAGATGTTATACAACATATGATCGATATATAGGCCATGTATATATTAATTGGTTTTAATCTACCGTTTTTGCTAGCTAGCTGCATGCTATATATAGAGCATGTTTTTATTAGATCGGGTTATAGCTAGTATAGTTTAGGGTTATGTGTTTTAATTAACTAGGGTTTGATTATCTAGGGGTTAGTTATATATATATGGTTTAGGGTTAATGCATGTCACATTTAATTTAACTAGAGGACCGCGAGGCACCCCTAGCCTGCTTGATGCACAATTAAGTGTCGTTGGCCTATATATATAGGGTTTAATTAGGGTTTAGGGTTAGCTAGCTGGGTTTAGGGTTTAGTGTTTTGGGTGTTTAGCTAGGGTCTAGGGTTTAGGGTTTAGTGTTTACTGTGTTTAGAGGGTCTAGGGTTTAGTGTTTAGGGTGTTTAGGGTCTAGGGTTTAGGGTCTAGTGTTTAGGGTCTATGGTTTAGGGTTTAATTAGTGTTTAGGGTGTTTAGGGTTTAGGGTTTAGTGTTTACGGTGTTTAGGGTCTAGGGTTTAGGGTTTAGTGTTTAGGGTCTAGGGTTTAGGGTTTAATTAGTGTTTAGGGTGTTTATAGGGTTTAGGGTTTAGGGTTTAGGGTTTTAGGGTTTAGGGTTTAGGGTTTAGGGTTTATGGTTTAGGGTTTACGGTGTTTAGGGTCTAGGGTTTAGTACATGTTTAGGGTGTTTAGGGTCTAGGGTTTAGTGTGTTTAGGGTGTTTAGGGTTTAGGGGATTAGGGATTAGGGTTTTAGGGTTGTTTAAGGTTTAGGGATCATCGATCGAGTGCGCACACACATTATTAGAGGCACACGCGCCTTTGCGCATAAAGTGCATGCGTATATGTGTGTGTTTTTTGGCCACCAACGACATATAGATGATCGAGAGAGAGAGATTGAAATCCCCAAGAATATGTTCAAATATATATTAAAATATATGCACGAATTAATGCATGCATGGTAGGCCATGCATGCACACTAATTATATATATATTATGAGGAAACTTAATCAAATGTGTTTTCATTCGAGAGAACTTGTCAAAATTCAAGTTAATTAATTTATCATCGATAATTATATAATTAATTAATGAATCTCAGGGAGATGTTATACAACATATGATCGATATATAGGCCATGTATATATTAATTGGTTTTAATCTACCGTTTTTGCTAGCTAGCTGCATGCTATATATAGAGCATGTTTTTATTAGATCGGGTTATAGCTAGTATAGTTTAGGGTTATGTGTTTTAATTAACTAGGGTTTGATTAGCTAGGGGTTAGTTATATATATATGGTTTAGGGTTAATGCATGTCACATTTAATTTAACTAGAGGACCGCGAGGCACCCCTGGCCTGCTTGATGCACAATTAAGTGTCGTTGGCCTATATATATAGGGTTTAATTAGGGTTTAGGGTTAGCTAGCTGGGTTTAGGGTTTAGTGTTTTGGGTGTTTAGCTAGGGTCTAGGGTTTAGGGTTTAGTGTTTACTGTGTTTAGAGGGTCTAGGGTTTAGTGTTTAGGGTGTTTAGGGTCTAGGGTTTAGGGTCTAGTGTTTAGGGTCTATGGTTTAGGGTTTAATTAGTGTTTAGGGTTTAGTGTTTACGGTGTTTAGGGTCTAGGGTTTAGGGTTTAGTGTTTAGGGTCTAGGGTTTAGGTTTTAATTAGTGTTTAGGGTGTTTATAGGGTTTAGGGTTTAGTGTTTAGGGTTTAGGGTTTTAGGGTTTAGGGTTTAGGGTTTAGGGTTTATGGTTTAGGGTTTACGGTGTTTAGGGTCTAGGGTTTAGGGTTTAGTGTTTAGGGTGTTTAGGGTCTAGGGTTTAGTGTGTTTAGGGTGTTTAGGGTTTAGGGGATTAGGGATTAGGGTTTTAGGGTTGTTTAAGGTTTAGGGATCATCGATCGAGTGCGCACACACATTATTAGAGGCACCCGCGCCTTTACGCATCAAGTGCATGCGTATATATGTGTGTTTTTGGGCCACCAACGATATATAGATGATCGAGAGAGAGAGAGAGATCGATTGAAATCCCCAAGAATATGTTCAAATATACATTAAAATATATGCACGAATGCATTGTAGGCCATGCATGCACACTAATTATATATATATTATGAGGCAACTTAATCAAATGTGTTTTCATTCGAGAGAACTTGTCAAAGTTCAAGTTAATTAATTTATCACGATAATTATATAATTAATTAATGATTCTCAGGGATATGTTATACAACATGATCGATATAGGCCATGTATATTTTAATTGGTGTTAATCTACGGTTTGCTAGCTAGCTAGCTGCTATATATAGAGCATGTTTTTATTAGATCGGGTTATAGCTAGCTAGTATAGTTTAGGGTTATGTGTGTTAATTAAGTAGGGTTGATTAGCTAGGGTTAGTTACATATATATGGTTTAGGGTTAATGCATGGCACATTTAATTTTATTAGAGGATCACGAGGCACCCATGACCCACTCGATCGATGCACAATTAAGTGTCGTTGGCCTATACATAGGGTTTAATTGGGGTTTAGGATTAGCTAGGGTTTAGGGTTAGGGTTAGGGTACGTTTAGGGTCTAGGGTTTAGGGTTTAGTGTTTAGGGTTTAGGGATTAGGGATTTAAGGTTTTAGGGTTGTTTAAGGTTTAGGGATCATCGATCGAGTGCGCACACACATTATTAGAGGCACCCGCGCCGTTACGCATAAATTGCATGCATATATATGTGTGTTTTTTGGGCCACCAACGATATATAGATGATCGAGAGAGAGAGATCGATTGAAATCCCCAAGAATATGTTCAAATATACATTAAAATATATGCACGAATGCATTGTAGGCCATGCATGCACACTAATTATATATATATTACGAGGCAACTTAATCAAATGTGTTTTCATTCGAGAGAACTTGTCAAAGTTCAAGTTAATTAATTTATCACGATAATTATATAATTAATTAATGAATCTCAGGGATATGTTATGCAACATGATCGATATAGGCCATGTATATTTTAATTGGTGTTAATCTACGGTTTGCTAGCTAGCTGCTATATATAGAGCATGTTTTTATTAGATCGGGTTATAGCAGCTAGCTAGTATATATAGTTTAGGGTTATGTGTTTTAATTAAGTAGGGTTGATTAGCTAGGGTTAGTTACATATATATGGTTTAGGGTTAATGCACGACACATTTAATTTTATTAGAGGATCACGAGGCACCCATGACCCGCTCGATCGATGCACAATTAAGTGTCGTTGGCCTATACAGAGGGTTTAATTGGGGTTTAGGATTAGCTAGGGTTTAGGGTTAGGGTTAGGGTTAGGGTTAGGGTATGTTTAGGGTCTAGGGTTTAGGGTTTAGTGTTTAGGGTGTTTAGGGTTTAGGGATTAGGGATTTTAAGGTTTTAGGGTTGTTTAAGGTTTAGGGATCATCGATCGAGTGCGCACACACATTATATTATTAGAGGCACCCGCGCCTTTACGCATAAATTGCATGCATATATATGTGTGTTTTTTGGGCCACCAACGATATATAGATGATCGAGAGAGAGAGAGAGATTGAAATCCCCAAGAATATGTTCAAATATACATTAAAATATATGCACGAATGCATTGTAGGCCATGCATGCACACTAATTATATATATATTATGAGGCAACTTAATCAAATGTGTTTTCATTCGAGAGAACTTGTCAAAGTTCAAGTTAATTAATTTATCACGATAATTATATAATTAATTAATGAATCTCAGGGATATGTTATACAATATGATCGATATAGGCCATGTATATTTTAATTGGTGTTAATCTACGGTTTGCTAGCTAGCTGCTATATATAGAGCATGTTTTTATTAGATCGGGTTATATCTAGTATAGTTTAGGGTTATGTGTTTTAATTAAGTAGGGTTGATTAGCTAGGGTTAGTTACATATATATGGTTTATGGTTAATGCATGGCACATTTAATTTTATTAGAGGATCGCGAGGCACCCATGACCCGCTCGATCGATGCACAATTAAGTGTCGTTGGCATATACATAGGGTTTAATTGGGGTTTAGGATTAGCTAGGGTTTAGGGTTAGGGTTAGGGTACGTTTAGGGTCTAGGGTTTAGGGTTTAGTGTTTAGGGTGTTTAGGGTTTAGGGATTAGGGATTTAGGGGTTTTAGGGTTGTTTAAGGTTTAGGGATCATCGATCGAGTGCGCACACACATTATTAGAGGCACCCGCGCCTTTACGCATAAATTGCATGCATATATATATATGTGTGTTTTTTGGCCACCAACGATATATAGATGATCGAGAGAGAGAGATTGAAATCCCCAAGAATATGTTCAAATATACATTAAAATATATGCACGAATGCATGGTAGGCCATGCATGCACACTAATTATATATATATATATTATGAGGCAACTTAATCAAATGTGTTTTCATTCGAGAGAACTTGTCAAAATTAAAGTTAATTAATTTATCACGATAATTATATAATTAATTAATGAATCTCAGGGATATGTTATACAACATGATCGATATAGGCCATGTATATATTAATTGGTGTTAATCTACGGTTTGCTAGCTAGCTGCTATATATTGTTGGCGTCAGAAACCCACCGGCGGGCAGCGACTGGCCAACACGGTAGAGCCGGGAATGACTAGGGCTGCGGCTGGCCCAGTCCCTCGAGCGACGGCCCGCAAAGCCTCTGGTCGCGCGCCGATGCTGGGTCGCACGGGCGTGCCACCTGACCTATACCTGGTCAGGAAGGTGTGGATGATGCCTCGCTTAGTTTCCTGCAGGGCACACACGTACACGTTAAATACGAGCCTCGATCGGCTCTCAGGTTGTCCTGTGAATCGGCTCAAAGAGCCGATCCACCCACGGTTCGTCCAAGGTGGCCGAATATGTGGTGGTCCTGCTTGATCATGGTAGAGCTAATGAGATCCACGACGATGTGGGGTTTTCACCGCATAATCGGATCATCCTACTCTAGGTTGGGCCTCGCGCTCACGCACGGTGATCGTAAGCTTGCCCTAGACGAGGCCTAAAAACCAACACAAGGTTGATCCTCGGAACATCCCGTCTAGGGCTCGCAAACGACACCCTACGTGCCGCTGGATCCTCCACCCCTTTGTAAGGCCTAACTATTGCAGATATTAAACTAATCCTTGTAGAACAAGGAGCGATCGTAACGGATCAGATCTACTAAACTATGATCAAGCGGGGTGCCGCCCCTGCACCCATGATGAGGCACAAGGACGGCTAGATGCGCAAGGGTTGCACTACGAAAGCATGCAGCATGAAGAACAATGCTAACCCTAACACATCTATGATAACTACGTTGCTCGCCATCAAAAGCGCTTCAGTACGAGCAACGCATGAACAACGTAGGCAGGCTTATGCTGCCTAGATCGCAAGATGCGATCTAGGCAGCATGATGCTTACCGGTAGAAACCCTCGAGACGAAGGGGTTGGCGATGCGCCGAGATTTGTTTGTGGTTGAACGTTGGTTGTTGTTTATTCCATAAACCCTAGGTACATATTTATAGTCCAGGGGACTTTCTAATGTGGGCGTGCACTAAACCGTGCACGAGATAAACTCTAATTTCCAAACTAAGATGCGATCTAATATGTTACAGATACACGGGCGGTTCAGCCCAACTTGGTAAACCAGGCCGATTCACGCATTTCTTCCACGTACAATCTTCACGTCCATCTTGATCGCGGCCCCCCTCTGACTTGGTCAAATTCTGGTGATAACACATGCCCCCCTGGTTTTGGAAATGATATTTCCAAAATCATTACGCCTTTCCTTCGTCGGGTCATGTCATGGCAGATCGCAGTATACTTCACGATGACGTCTTGCCTTCTCGCCTTCTCTGCGCGATTTGACGGTTCGGCACCACGTCCTCGGAAACTGCTTGGGCATTAAATTGCTTCACCTCTTTTCATTTGGCCACTCCCCATAATTCCTTTCTTCACCCCCTTGCTTCCAGTAGCCATCGTCAAACCCAAAAACCCTCATTAGCCCCCATGGATTCTTCCTCTTCCACTGCTTCCTCTGGCCTGTCCCTCCAGTCCTTCTCCTCCAGCGAGCTCGAGCAGGAGGTCCTGATGGCCATCTACGAGGCCCGCGCCCCAGAATATTGGGACGCGCGGGACTGGGACTTCTCCCAAGAGTCGGAAGACGACGAACCCCTCACCAATGGGGAAGAAGACCTTCGGTTCCTTCTTGACGGGGAGCTGGAAGCAATAAGTGACGACGACCTCTTCCCTTATGAAGGGGGCTTCTCCTCCGACGAGGAGGAAGAGGAGGAAGAAGACGACGACGACTCCCTCGAAGGCTACCCATCAGCGAAGCGCCTCCGCATGTGGTGGGACGACGACGACAGCGATGACGAAGAAGAGGATGAAGCTCTCGCAAAGGGCTTCGGGCTCAGCGACGAGGAGCCCGTCGGCAGCAGCACCGATGGGAACTCCGGGGATGATGACGAAGGTAGTGACGGCCCGTAGATTAGGATCTACTAGTGCAGGTCTAGTAGTAGTGGCCCCTCCTTTTGTTCTTCTCTTCTTAAGCAATCGGTTCCTTCCTTGTAGGAAATCTAGTTATCAATGGAAAATTCCCCAACCTGATTTCACTGATTCTTTTTTATGCCAACTTAACCGATTGACAACTCAATCAATTTTTATGAGCCGATCTCCCTTCTCCCATTGTCAGCCATTACTTTTAGGCGATCACCCCTGTCTTAAGGAACAATAAGCCGTTTTGGGATGCCAACATTTTTAACATTGCCCAACCGGCAATGAGGCAACTTTGAGCGCTCGTACTAGAGCCGATAGCCGAGCATCGGCTTTGCGCAGGCTGATGATTTGATCTCGAGCAAGTGCCCTCAACGGAGCTCCAGGCTTGTCTCCCAATTGATGTGGGAACTGATATACTTTTTTGACACCAGCGCGAGCCGATTCCAAGAATAAATCGGCTTTTGATAGCAAAGGATCCCCCAGGGCAAAGAAACTTCCACGGTCAGCTGCCCCCCGAGCCTTTGACCAAAATGAGCATGCAAGTGAACCAGTAGTATCGGGCCACTATCCATCTCTCAGCTTTCATCAATGTAGCAGAAAAACTTTTATCCAAATAGCCGATGCAGTCAACCTTCCCCTCGCACTAAGAGGCCCCCAAATGCAGCGGCTAAAAGTGGCCCTAGATGCTCACACTAATTTTCTTGCTCACGAATCCGCCAACTAAAATAGCCCTAGGCTCCCATTTGCAACAGTTGTATTCCTTGAGTCGATGGCCATGCATCGGCTGTGCTCAAAAATTTCTGTATGTTTCGATTTTTTTTTTTCTTAGCCGATCGATTCACGAATCGGCTCCCCTGGGTACATCCTTTGTGGCTTTGTACCCTCTCCATGTATATGCCCCCCGAGCCGAATCCTTCACGTGACTGAAGATATCGGCTTTCCAGCCATTCAAGATTTTCTCGCTACTCACCCATGCGAAATAGCATATCAGTACACAAGGGTGGTGCGAGTAATCGTAGCCGATCGCTGGAATCGTCTCACCTTGCAGTGGTCAATCCGACTATTCACAGAATGTTGAGATTTCGGAAATCTATGGAAACGCGCCACTGGCCATCCTTCTTCTCCACAGGTATTACATTGGAGATCCTTTCAGCGTGCTTGCATGGCCTGATGAACCTGGCGTCCAACAACTTCTTGATCTCTTTCTTGACTTTCTTCATCCCTTCTCGATCAGGGTGACGCGCCTGCACTTGTCCTGGTACGATTCTGGATGGCACTGTTCATATGTTATCCCTTCCTGGGCCACGTCTGTGTCTACCGATGCGTCTGCATCGGCATGAGTTGATGCCTGTGCATCGGCTTCAGCCTGTTTGAGGCGCCACACCTTCTTCGGTGGGCGCGCCCTTGTCTCCACCATTCGTTGGATTTTCGCGGCCAGATCGGGCCGCGATATCCTCAACATGCAGAAGTATCGCGCCTCGGCCTCTTCCAGACTTCGCGGCCGCTGCCCGGCGCTCCGAGACGGCTGGGTCCATCGAGGCACCGCCTTGGTTGGCGGTACCTGTCTTCTTCTCTACCCGACTCGTCGAAGTCTTCTTCTTGAGACGACTCAGTCCGTTTGCTCTGAGGCGGGAGGGGTCCTAGACGTCTGAACACTGCAACTCGGTTCGTCCTTCCCCTTTGTTGTGTGCACCTTGGGCAGTTACCGATTGTTGGTAATCGGCTCATTCCTGAATCCCAGCAGTATCTGAAGAAGGGACAATTCCAGTGCTCGTCCATGTTGTATTGCTCTTCGACCTCCCCCTGGCGCGCCGTTCACACCCGTCGTTGTTCCGACGATACCTCCCCTGCATCAGACCGACGAGCTCTTTGATCGCCTCCGCCGTAGCGGTGGCGTCGGTCGTATGGCTGATCGTATTGGCTGAGGAGATGCACGGATGGTGAGCGTGGATACCGCATGCTTCTCACCTCCTCCTTGGCCAGGTACCGTTTATTGTCGTCTTGGGGCCGGTCTCGCGGACCGGCTCCCTCCTTCTCTCTGCCACGAGCGTGGCTGCTCTCCGCTTTATCCTTGTCATGGCGAATCACGAACCCTGCCATATTGGCATCGAACGAGAACCCTGGTTCCCTTATGGAGTGGCTGAGGTCGACCGTATCGTCGCCAGGCAAGGGACGTATGCCTCCGTCGAGCCTGATGCCGTGTGAACGGGTACTCCCATAGGAGCCGATGGGCTCGGTTCCGATGACCACCTTGGCCTTGTCATGCTTCTTCGTGGGCTCGCCAGTGAGCTCCTCGTATGTGACCGGAGTTTCTTCCGCCATCTCTGATGTGGATGGCGAGGTGGTTGTCGTTGAAGATGAGTCGTTGAAGATTGTCCCACCGGGCGTGCGAGAATGTGTTGGCGTCGAAACCGGCGGGCAGCGTGGCCAACACGGTAGAGCCGGGAATGACTAGGGCTGCGGCTGGCCCGGTCCCTCGGAGCGACGGCCCGCAAAGCCTCTGGTCGCGCGCCGATCTGGGTCGCAAGGGCGTGCCACGACCTATACCTGGTCAGGAAGGTGTGGATGATGCCTCGCTTAGTTTCCTGCAGGGCACACACGTACACGTTAAATACGAGCCTCGATCGGCTCTCAGGTTGTCCTGTGAATCGGCTCAAAGAGCCGATCCACCCACGGTTCGTCCAAGGTGGCCGAATATGTGGTGGTCCTGCTTGATCATGGTAGAGCTAATGAGATCCACGACGATGTGGGGTTTTCACCGCATAATCGGATCATCCTACTCTAGGTTGGGCCTCGCGCTCACGCACGGTGATCGTAAGCTTGCCCTAGACGAGGCCTAAAAACCAACACAAGGTTGATCCTCGGAACATCCCGTCTAGGGCTCGCAAACGACACCCTACGTGCCGCTGGATCCTCCACCCCTTTGTAAGGCCTAACTATTGCAGATATTAAACTAATCCTTGTAGAACAAGGAGCGATCGTAACGGATCAGATCTACTAAACTATGATCAAGCGGGGTGCCGCCCCTGCACCCATGATGAGGCACAAGGACGGCTAGATGCGCAAGGGTTGCACTACGAAAGCATGCAGCATGAAGAACAATGCTAACCCTAACACATCTATGATAACTACGTTGCTCGCCATCAAAAGCGCTTCAGTACGAGCAACGCATGAACAACGTAGGCAGGCTTATGCTGCCTAGATCGCAAGATGCGATCTAGGCAGCATGATGCTTACCGGTAGAAACCCTCGAGACGAAGGGGTTGGCGATGCGCCGAGATTTGTTTGTGGTTGAACGTTGGTTGTTGTTTATTCCATAAACCCTAGGTACATATTTATAGTCCAGGGGACTTTCTAATGTGGGCGTGCACTAAACCGTGCACGAGATAAACTCTAATTTCCAAACTAAGATGCGATCTAATATGTTACAGATACACGGGCGGTTCAGCCCAACTTGGTAAACCAGGCCGATTCACGCATTTCTTCCACGTACAATCTTCACGTCCATCTTGATCACGGCCCCCCTCTGACTTGGTCAAATTCTGGTGATAACATATATAGAGCATGTTTTTATTAGATCGGGTTATAGCAGCTAGCTAGTATAGTTTAGGGTTATGTGTTTTCATTAAGTAGGGTTGATTAGCTATGGTTAGTTACATATATATGGTTTAGGGTTAATGCATGGCACATTTAATTTAATTAGAGGACCGCGAGGCACCCCTGGCCTGCTTGATGCACAATTAAGTGTCGTTGGCCTATATATAGGGTTTAATTAGGGTTTAGGGTTAGGGTTAGGGTTTAGGGTCTAGGGTTTAGTGTTTAGGGTTTAGGGATTAGGGATTAGGGTTTCAGGGTTGTATAAGGTTTAGGGATCATCGATCGAGTGCGCACACACATTATTAGAGGCACCCGCGCCTTTGCGCATAAAGTGCATGCGTATAGTTTAGGGTTATTTGTTTTAATTAAGTAGGGTTTGATCAGCTAGGGTTAGTTACATATATATGGTTTAGGGTTAATGCATGGCACATTACATCTAGTTTAAATCTCAAGAATGTTTATACATGATAGGCCATATGTGCAAAGGAATTTTTTTCCTCGTGAACTTGTCAAAATTCAAGTTTATCAGTGCCAATGGAAACTAGTCCAAAAAATTACATAGAGGACCAAAAGTACTAGACAATAACTAATAGAACCTGCAACTTTACAAAAAGGACCCCAAAACATATAGAAGAAAATCAATCGAGTCCTTCTGGACCGCACATCAGATCTCTGCTCCGCATCCTTTCCAGCAACTCCGTCGCCGGGGACGCACCACTTGGGACGGTGTCGCCGGTAGTCGCCAGGACGAAGGAGAAGAAGGGCCTCAGCAACGGCATATTGGCTCTGAGAAGGGTCGCTGAAAGTCCAAGATGTGCACGGGCAAGACGGATGACGCCGTCGTATGCCCCGAGCTTGTGAACTTTAGCAGCTTGACTTCCCCATTGGCCAGATCTGAAGCACTGACCAAAGCAAGCCTCACCGTTAGCGCCATCACATTGATGGCACCAGATCGGGGTTTGGCCGGCAAGATCCGCCAGATTCACCATAGGCCAGATCTGAAGCCGATGACGAGATCCCCGACTCCATTGCGCCATTCTGCTCATGGGAAACACTGGATCTAAGCTTACAACAACACTAACTCCCTCGGATCCAAATTAGCTGACTCAACTTTGCTTATCTAAATATGGATGTATCCACACATGTTTTTACTCTAGATACATACACGTCTAAGGAAAGTTGAATCAATTAATTTAGTTCGGAGGGTGTACAATATACAGAGAGAAGTCGGCCTCGTCTCCGGCCGGCGAGGCCGCCGGAGAGAAGGGGGAGAGGAGCCGGGGGAGTGGGAGAGACTCGAGAGAGAAAGAGAAGAGGAAGAAATGAGAGCTCCCTGGGGAAGAACATTATTTTTGTCGTTCTGCTCGTACTGTAGCTTGAAACTGAAAATTTCGGCCACGCGCCAAATCATCCCGCCGCATCCATTCGAAAATCCCGTGACCAGTTTTACCCTTTTAACCCTGGTCCGGAAGCTACAACCCACCGACCATGGAGGGCTCATTCGGTAACAATGAAATATCTTGCCTAGATCCCGAACCCTCCCCACAGGCCCACACCCACCCACCAACCATTCGCCCCATTAGCTCAAAAATACTCTCACAAGCCAAAGCTCTGACTCTCTACAGTACTAGATCTGCTTCGCCGCCGGCATACTCCTCCACAGCGTAGCCTTGATCGTGTTGGCTGTCCACCCACCAGATCCGCTCCCCCGCCGCCCTCGTCACCGACGGATCTGCTTCACCGCCGACCTCGCCACCGACGGATCTGCTTCACCGCCGACCTCGCCACCGACGGATCTGCTTCACCGCCGACCTCGCCACCGACTACCTCGCCGCAGCGGCTGTATCAACTTCACCGAATACCTTGCCAGCCAACCAGATCTGCTTCACTAACGCCCGCTTCTACTGAAACAGGGTCGATTCATCGTCTCCCGCGTTCGCCGCCGCTGGAATGCAAGTTGCCGCCCCCGTCCACCCCGCCGCAGCTTGGTTAGTACGCTGGCCCGTTAGATCGCGGTGTTTCTTTAGCCATGTTTTGTGTAGTTATTTGCAGATCTCATATGCCGTTAACTTTCTTGATGTGTTGCTTCGCATGAAGTTTGTTTAAATGTTGTACAGTACAAAAGCATTATCCGGTCGCTACCATCCTGTTCATTCTACTGACACCTGTGTGCATCCACATATTTATAGCCTTGTACCCATTCATTTGCTGCCAACTGTTTTTGTACTGCATGCTATTGTCGCACTGCTTTTATAGTCGTGCTATGGGCATTTCCAATCTGCTTGTTCTTATACCACGTCATTAGCTCACCGCTAGCTGTTTTCTCGTGTCTGCTATTCTCACACTGCTTTTATAATCATGCTATGTGCATTTCCAATCTGCTTGCTCTTATACCTCGTCTTTAGCTTATATAGTTATTGCTGCGTGCATGTCTGGTCTTTGTATTATCGTAGACTGACTTGTCAATGTTATTTTTCCTTGGGATTGATCATGCGAACCACTTATTAGAACATCCAACATTAACAGCGGGGACGCTAGGTAAGGTTGGAATCTGAGTTCGTGGTTGGTAATTTTGGCAGTTTACTTCCGTTATTATCTATAACCTATATGCATTGTTCCTTATGCAAGAGATTAACACTTGGAACCCTGCCATAGCAATGCCATTCATGCTTTACTATGTTTCTGCCTATTTGATATGCTTGTCTTGGAGAAACTTCGAGGGTGATTTGAACCTGACATTTGGTCATTCTTAATGCCAGTTTACTTTATGTGTAAAACCTTGGCATTACCCTACTCTAAATCTGAATGTCTGAAATTCGTATCTCATGCAAAGCAACATCTAGTTGGTTTTAATTTGATATCTGGTAACTATTGGCTTATTCATTTGGCAGCTCAAGTTTTTTGTTATTTGAAACCAGCTGACTTGGTCTTAAATGTGATATCTAAACACAGATTAAGGACAATGGAGCAGGAGGATTAGCATTTCACTTGATGGCTGAACCTAAAATGATAGGCATGTTGACCACGACTAGTGCACGCAAGAGAAGGACCTGCAGTGAGCCAGTATGTGCTTAGTACATGCATCTTATCTTATCTTGTGCTTATTTCTGCTACATGCTGTTATCTGATCTCTACATTGCGTAATACATGTTTGAATAGTTAATTGTTGTAACTATGTTTACAATGTTACCAGAATGCTGTTTTAATGAAGCAGTCATCATTAGAAGATAGTCGCCAAAAAAGGATCTGTAGCGACCCTGTGCAACATTATGATGTAAGTTTGTGCTTAGTACAAGTTCCATACATGTCTTATTTATGCAACTTGTTATTATCTTATATCTACATTGCATAATAAATGTTTGCATAGTTCATCGTTTAACTCTTTTTGCATTATTATCAGAATGCAGTTGTGATGAAGCAATCTTCATTAACTGTGAGGCCCACAAAAAGTTCTGATCTTTCTTCTGATGCATCTTCTCATAGCCGTCAACCTAGACCATTTCTTTCATCAGACAGTAAATATCTCAAGGCTGTACTTTATAAAAGACATGGTATTGCTGCTTTAAGATCTGTAGCTGATATGTTGACAAAGAGTACACAAGATTCAATCAAGGCGATTGCCAAATGTCAACCTGTTATTGATGATGCTAATAGAAGTCCTCAATGATTCTATGTAATTTTTTTATTTGGGCACATTAATTGCCTTGTAATTTTCCTATTTGTTTTATTTGTGTATGTAATTGTGTGTATCATTGAAATCAGATTTTAGGCTCATGAAATTTAATGCAAGTTGACTAGTCAAACAAGTAGGGCCCTACAACAGATTGGGCCGGCCCACTTACAGTAGTGTGGGACCCACTTTCATTTTGGGCCGGCCCACTTCTTTAGTAGGCCGGCCCGGTTACACGATAGTGGGCTCCACATGCTTATTGGGCCGGCCCACTTGCTCTATGGTGGTCCCACATGGTAAATGGGCCGGCCCTTTAATAGGAAGGTGGGACCCACCTGTGTTTTGACCCGGCCCACTATCTTGTTGGGCCGGCCCACTTTCTAGATGGTGGACCCCACATACCAAATGGGCCGACCCACTTTCTATATGGTGGACCCCACACACCAAATGGGCCGGCCCTTTAATAGGATGGTGGGACCCACTGTGTTTTGGCCGACTATCTCGTTGGGCGGCCCACTTTCTACATGGTGGACCCCACATACCAAATGGGCCGGCCCATTAACAGGAATGTGGGACCCACATGTGTTTTTGGCCCGGCCCACTATCTTGGTGGGCCGGCCCACTTGCTATATTGTGGACCCCACATACTAAATGGGCCGGCCCTTTAACGGAAGATGGGTCCCACTGTGTTTTTGGCCCGGCCCACTATCTTGTTGGGCGGCCCACTTGATATATGGTGGACCCCACACACTAAATGGGCGGCCCTTTAACGGGAAAGTGGGACCCACTGTGTTTTTGGCCGCCCACTAGCTTGTTGGGGCCACTTGCTATACGGTGGACCCCACACACTAAATGGGCCGGCCTTTTAAGGCAAGTGGGACCCACTGTGTTTTTCGCCACTTGCTTCTTGGCGGCCCGTTCTGTAATGTGGACCCCACATGTTAAATGGGCCGGCCCATTTAACTTTTGACCGGTCAACATTAGAGGTTAGGCCCGGCCCACGTAACTAATGGACCGGCCCAGCTATATAGTTGACCGGTCAAACTATGTCATCTGGCCCGGCCCGCTTAAGACGTGGCAGGCCTCGTGTGGGCCTACCATCTACCACGGGGTTTCAGCCGGTTAACGCCGTTAACCGCGTTAACGGCGTCTGCCACGTGTCGTTTGCATGACGTCGGCAGTCAACGGGCTCCCGAAAACACTTCCGCAACGGTCCGATTTTCCGTGGCGGAAGGGCGCAAGCGCGACGGACCGAAAAAATCGTCGTTGGACTTTGCCTGACGCAGTTTCCACAACGGAACCCATATCGTCGGGTTAGGCCCATAGGCGACGAAAAATACCCCTTAGCGGACGATTTTGAGACGTTGTCTATCAGAACTTTTCTTGTAGTGATCGGGATGGACAAATCCCACTGTTGATCCATATGCCTCAACTCATACTTTCCGGATACTTAATCCCACCTTTATAACCACCCATTTACGCAGTGGCATTTGGTGTAATCAAAGTACCTTTCCGGTATAAGTGATTTATATGATCTCATGGTCATAAGGACTAGGTAACTATGTATCGAAAGCTTATAGCAAATAACTTAATGACGAGATCTTATGCTACGCTTAAATGGGTGTGTCCATTACATCATTCATACAATGATATAACCTTATTAATAACATCCAATGTTCATGATTATGAAACTAATCATCCATTAATCAACAAGCTAGTTAAGAGGCATACTAGGGACTTCTTTGTTGTCTACATATCACACATGTACTAATGTTTCGGTTAATACAATTATAGCATGATATATAAACATTTATCATAAACATAAAGATATAAATAATAACCACTTTATTATTGCCTCTAGGGCATATCTCCTTCAGTCTCCCACTTGCACTAGAGTCAATAATCTAGTTTACATTTGTAAAGATATAACACCTTGGCCTTCCGGTGCTTTATCATGTTTTGCTCACGGGAGAGGTTTTAGTCAACGGATCTGACACGCTCAGAAACGTATGTATTTTGTAATTCATTTGCGTCTCAACGCATCACTCATTTCCAAATGAGTCGGCATTAAATATGTTTGGTCTTCTGGTGGAACCTTAATTCCGCGGTCTGAAATATGTCACTAATATTGTCACACACAATATAGCTTCAAAGTTCTGACACTATCGGAACTACACCAAGTTCTCAAAGAACTTCTTGACTTAACATCCTTTGTCATTGTCAAAACAATGACATACTCTGCCTTCTTTTGTAGAATCCGTCACAATATTTAGAACTCTTCTAAATCTAGCATAGACAACTTCTAGCTCATTGTGCTACCTTTTAAACAACACTTAGTCTAATTTGAGATTTGAAATTTTATTTTCATATGTGACAAAATTAGTATCGGTGCAACACCTTACAGCGATTTGTTTTGTCATTTCTCCATATAAAACTATATATATATACTTGGTTCTTCTTAAGTACTCAAGAATATTCTTACTGTTTTTCAGTGATCATCACATGAATCATGCTCATAACACTCTTAGAGCATAGGATATCTGATTGTGTACATATTATTCGTGTAATCACTCATGTGTTTTTACTCATTGAGTGTCAGATACACTCAAGTCTTGTTAAAACTTCACATGACAAGAACATCTTCTTAATATTTCTATATTGAACTATTTCAATATCCATTCTATGTACTTTGACTTAAACTTATTTTGTGTTTCAATCTATCTTCATAGATCTTGACACTAAATTTGTTTCAGTCCATATCCTTTCATTGAAGTTAATTTCTCAATGAAACCTTTTTAATCAAGTATATAATTACATTATTTATAACCAACTATATGTCACCTACATAAAGTATTATAAATATGTCTTAGCGCTCCCACTTAATTTCTTGCAAATGCAAGCCTCTTCATCGTCTCTGATGAAATCAAAAACTCTTTGACTATTTCATCTGGTGAAGATTCAAACTCCGCGATACTCACTTCATCCAATTGAAGTTTGTATACCTATCTAATATTCCACGGACCAGCAAAACTCTTGGTTGTATTTTGTATACACCTTTAATACATACTTCTGATAAGTAATGTATTTTGCCATCCTACTAGAATAATCCATATAGACTATAAGCATTTCTACGGAAGATCTAATCTTATCGTAGTCAACTCTTTGAACTTTGTCGTAAACAATTTTTCGACAAGTCGAGCTTCTTCAAGGATATTTCATCCAAGTCTATAGATCCATTTACTTTCAAAAAGTATTCATCTATTATGGATTTCATGGCGCATGGCCATTTTAACGGAGTCAGGGCCCATCATAACTTCTTTGTTTGTAGTTGGTTTATCATTGTTCAAAATCAATCCTTTGTCCACAAATCATTTATTTGATCACAAAGTAAACCATACCTACAAGGTTCAATATGTACTTCGATCTCCATGACTAAAACACTTTGTAGTCATGGGAGCCATGATCGTTGTGGCCGCTTCCGAAACCAATTCCGATGCTGCGCTACTCTGATCATTATGCTCAGGTTCATAAACCTTATCAAATTATATTGTCCTCCCACTCAAATACTTCACTAGAAACAATTTCTCGGAAATAAGAAACATTGACAAACACTTTTGTCTTTGTCTCGTGGGAAGAATTCCCAATCAAATCTCTGGGATAACCAACAAAGACATTCATCCGATTTTGGTTGTAAACTTATTTACTTATGCTATGCATACCAAAATTTAAGAAAAGACTATCAGGTTTCTTACCTATGCCATAACTCGTATGGTGTCATTTCAACGGATCATGATGATGCTCTATTTAGTGTAAAAGCGGTAGTCACTAAAGCATAATCCACAAAAAATATAATGGCGTCATAATATTTTATCTCATCATTAATCCAACAAGGTTTGGATACATATCTTGAATACTATATCATCATTATGATACTCCAAGAAATGTGAGTTGTAGAACAATTTCATAACTCTCTTAGATGTTCGCTAAAACTCGTAATTCAAATATTTCCACCATGATCCAATCATAGATATTTGACTTTTCTATTACGATGATTTCCACTTCATGCTGAAATTTATTTGAATCCATTCAAATGTTTCAAACTTTTCCTTATTGAATATATCCACATATATATACTCAATTCATTGTTGAAAGTTTTCATGAAGTAGAAGAATCTCCCGCACACAACTATGCCCAGTGAACCACATACATCATCATGTATTTTTCCACTAAGTTAGTTGCCCGTTCAACTTTTGGCCTATGAACGGTATTTTAATCATTCTCTTTAGAAAAGATTTGCAAGCGCCAAATGATTCAAAAATCAAATGACTCCAAAAATCCATTTGCATGGAGTTCCTTCATGCGTTCCTTTCTAACATGACCTAAATGGTGGTTCCACAAATAAGTGGAATTCAAATCATTTGCCTTATGGCATTTTTAGCATCAGTGTTATGTATGTGTGTTTCACCATTAAAATTTATAATAACTTATCCATCGTTCATGGAGTAATATCATAATTTGAACAACTCATTGTTTTTATTTGACAAGAGCAAAATAACAATTATTAAGTTCTTTATTATAAATTCTAAGGGCTAGATAGAATGCCAACGATGAACATAATAACACTTTATTTTTGTTCCAGATGTGCATTCCTATCATATTCCTTGTCAGTCACTTAGGCCATTGTATTCTTGTATTGTGTTGTTTTGTATGACACTTCATACCAACAAATATGGTACAAATACCCAAGAATTTCATTGTGTGACCAAACGAGGAATACATCCATAACATGTATATCATTGATATACACCTGAGCTAGACTTTCTAGTCTTTTCTTTTCTTTCTGCCAAATATCTTTTGCAGTTTCTCTTTTAGCTTTCCTCATTATTCAGAAAAACACTTCAACATCAATAACTTCTAGGTTTGTTGGTCAAATACCAATAACCTTGAGGTTCTTACTTTGAAGTTGATCATCATATGACAAGTGTTCTAGATTTCACTTATTAGTAACTATGATGAACAATTTCACTCATAATTTTATCCATCAATTCATGACAACTTTTTGAGACCATGTCTGTACATGCTAGGCTCATAAAGTTTAACCTTAGTATTCGCATGTACAAATCTGGCTTGCACCCGTTGTATGCACACGTAGAATCTATCACACCCGATCATCACGTGATGCTTCGAAACGACGAGTCTTAGCAACGGTGCATACTAAGGATGATAACTTCATGGATATGCGAATATTATTAGTGCCCCAATAGTTGGAGGATTGTGACGTGGCGTCTTCAACCTTCATACATTCCCATAAAACTTATGAGTTTATGTAGTCTCACCAAATTTATATTCTATCATCTTGCAATAAGGTCTTAGATATCACATATATCTCATACCTTGATTATTTCTGAAAACTAAATTTTCAGCTCCTTACTTTTCAAACAGATTTGAACTTCAAGTTTCACGGAGACAAGATAACTTTGGGTACTAATTGAAACCATAGCTCTTTGAATCAACAATGTGAGGTTTACTAAAAGTTTGCAATAGGACTTAATCAATTCTTGATTCTTTAACAATACGGTACTAATCCGTAAAGTTTCTTATCAGATTTTAACAGTATTTCTATCTCAATAACAAGACTAGCGCATAGTAGTAAACGGATGCCAATACTACAAAATTAATACAAAATACTACTCAGACTATGTTTATGATAATTAGTTCATGTTTTAATCTAATTACTAATGAACTCCCACTTAATACAACATCCCTCATAGTTGTTAAGTGGTACACGATCCAAATCCACTACACCAAAACCGATCATCACGTGAGATGATGTAGCTTCAATGGTGAACATCAACATGTTGATCATATCATCCATATGACTCGTGTTCAACCTTTCGGTTTCCGTTGTCCCGAGGCCATGTCTGTACATGCTAGGCTCGTCAAGCAAACCCAAGTATTCCGCGTGTGCAACATTGCTTACACCCGTTGTATGTGAACGTTGAGTCTATCACATCCGATCATCACGAGATGCTTCGAAACGACGAACTGTACAACGGTGCATACGAGGGGAGAACACTTTATTATCTTGATATTAATGTGAGGGATCATCTTATAATGCTACCGTCGCGATCTAAGCAAAATAAGATGCATAAAGGATTAACATCACATGCAATTCATATGTGATATGATATGGCCCTTTAGTCTTTGTGCCTTCGATCTTCATCTTCAAAGCACGGACATGATCTCCATCATCAACGGGCATGATCTCCATCATCGTCGGCGTAGCGTCAAGGTTCATGGCGCCGTCTTCATGGTTGTTCACCTCATGTAGCAACTATTACAACTACTTTGAAATACTACTCAACATGAAATTTAAAGACAACCATAAGGCTCCTGCCGGTTGCCACAATACAATAATGATCATCTCATACATATTCATCATCACATTATGGCCATATCACATCACCAAACCCTGCAAAAACAAGTTAGATGTCTCTAATTTGGTTTGCATATTTTACGTGGTTTAGGGTTTTCGAGAGAGATCTAATCTACCTACGAACATGAACCACAACGGTGATACTAGTGTTGTCAATAGAAGAGTAAATTGAATCTTCACTATAGTAGGAGAGATAGACACCCGCAAAGCCTCTTATGCAATACAAGTTGCATGTCGAACGAGGAACAAGTCTCATGAACGCGGTCATGTAAAGTTAGTCCGAGCCGCTTCATCCCACTATGCCACAAAGATGCAAAGTACTCAAACTAAAGACAACATAAGCATCAACGCCCACAAACCATTGTGTTCTACTCGTGCAACCATCTATGCATAGACACGGCTCTGATACCACTGTTGCATAGAAAACAAAAATTTTCCTACCGCGAACACGCAATCCAAGCCAAGATGCAATCTAGAAGACGGTAGCAACGAGGGGGTATCGAGTCTCACCCTTGAAGAGATTCCAAAGCCTACAAGATGAGGCTCTTGTTGCTGCGGTAGACGTTCACTTGCCGCTTGCAAAAGCGCGTAGAAGATCTTGATCACGATCGCTTCCGGCGCCACGAACGGGCAGCACCTCCGTACTCGGTCACACGTTCGGTTGTTGATGAAGACGACGTCCACCTCCCGTTCCAGCGGGCAGCGGAAGTAGTAGCTCCTCTTGAATCCGACAGCACGACGGCGTGGTGTCGGTGGTGGTGGAGAAATCCGGCGGAGCTTCGCTTAAGCGTGCGGGATGTGGTGGAGGAGAGAGACCGCTAGGGTTTGGGGAGAGAGAGGGGGTTGGGCGCCGGCCCTCTAAGGGGTGCGGCCAAGGCTGAGCCAAAGAGTGGCTGCCCCCTCCCTCTCCTCCTCATTATATAGGTGGAAGCCCCAAGAGTTCTAGTCCAAGTCTTCGAATAAGACCCCAACACTAAAACCTCCCATATGTGGGAAACCTACTCAAGGAGGGAGTCCTACCCAAGGTGGGACTCCCACCTCAGGGTGGGCATTCGGTTTTAACCGAAATTTCGGTTCGGTTTTTGCGGTTTTTGAACAAATTCGGTTTTCAAAAATGGTAACCGAAATTGGCATGAAAATTTAGGAAACCGAAGATTCGGTTAACCGACAAATTCGGTTCGGTTTTCGGTTAAAACCGAATGAATCTACTCACTTGAACAAATAGTAGGCATCACCGAAGAAAGCAAATAGTGATTGACATATCAACATAAAAAACATCAACTGCGCAAGAAATCGACAAATGAGCACCAATCATGGAGGGATGCTATTTGGTAGGCTGCGGCACTCGTGGTACAGGTGCATCACTCGTGAGCGATTAAAAGGGGTAGCTAAGACTTCGAGCGACGTGTTCTATTATGTAGGCTTCACGCTATATTCAGAAAAAGCTAGTACATCAAAGACCAAAGTCATACATTGAATGAACAATTTTTGGAACATCAAACGCAATTGGGCTTCTATGGAATGATCGGTTTATGCACAAATTGATGGTAGGTTACTCAATTCGGTCTATTCGGTCTTGTTCGGTTGGTGGGGCTAAAAACCGAATTCTACCAAATTTAATTCGGTTAGTATAAATGGAAACCGAAAAAATAGCGGTTAATGGAAAAAACCGAGATTTCGGTTAGTTCGGTTTCGGCTTCGGTTCGGTTTTCGGTTTCACGGTTTTTATGCCCACCAACGAGGGACTCCACCTTGCATGGCAAAGCCTACCCAAGCAAGGTGGTTGGGGCCACCCTGGACTTACTTTTAGGGTTGGCCATGCAAGGTGGAGTCCCTCCGGGACTCTACTTTCCATGGTGATTTCTTCCGGACTTTTCTAGAACCTTCTAGAACCTGCCATAAATGCACCGGATCATTTCCAAACTTGGAATATGACTTCCTATATATGAATCTTATTCTCCGGACCATTCCGGAACTCCTCGTGATGTCCGGGATCTCATCCGGGACTCCGAACAAATATTCGAACTCCATTCCATATTCAAGTTCTACCATTTCAACATCAAACCTTAAGTGTGTCACCCTACGGTTCGCGAACTATGCGGACATGGTTGAGTACTCACTCCGACCAATAACCAATAGCGGGATCGGAGATCCATAATGGCTCCCACATATTCAACGATGACTTGAATGAACCATTCACATACGATACCAATTCCCTTTGTCACGCGATATTTTACTTGTCCGAGGTTTGATCTTCGGTATCACTCTATACCTTGTTCAACCTCGTCTCCTGACAAGTACTCTTTACTCGTACCATGGTATGTGGTCTCTTATGAACTTATTCATATGCTTGCAAGACATTAGACGACATTCCACCGAGAGGGCCCAGAGTATATCTATCCGTCATCGGGATGGACAAATCCCACTGTTGATCCATATGCCTCAACTCATACTTTCCGGATACTTAATCCCACCTTTATAACCACCCATTTACGCAGTGGCGTTTGGTGTAATCAAAGTACCTTTCCGGTATAAGTGATTTATATGATCTCATGGTCATAAGGACTAGGTAACTATGTATCGAAAGCTTATAGCAAATAACTTAATGACGAGATCTTATGCTACGCTTAAATGGGTGTGTCCATTACATCATTCATACAATGATATAACCTCGTTATTAATAACATCCAATGTTCATCATTATGAAACTAATCATCCATTAATCAACAAGCTAGTTAAGAGGCATACTAGGGACTTCTTTGTTGTCTACATATCACACATGTACTAATGTTTCGGTTAATACAATTATAGCATGATATATAAACATTTATCATAAACATAAAGATATAAATAATAACCACTTTATTATTGCCTCTAGGGCATATCTCCTTCACCAAGTACTACATGATGCACACACCGTCACCTTTACATCATGAAGGAGGAATAGAATACTTTAATAATATCACTAGAGTAGCATATAGATTAATAGCGATACAAAGCTCATCATATGGATCTCAATCGTGCAAGGCAGTTCATGAGATCATTGTATTGAGGTACATGAGAGAGAGATTAACCACATAGCTACCGGTACAGCCCTTAGCCTCGATGGAGAACTACTCCTCCTCATCATAGGAGACAACGGCGATGAAGATGGCGATGGAGTCGATGGCGATGCCTCCGGGGGCAATTCTCCGTCCGGCGGCGTGCGAACAGACTCTGTCCCCGAATCTTGGCTTCCTGATGGCGGCGGCTCTGGAAGTTTTCTCGTATCGTGGCTTATTCGTCTCGAAGATTTAGGTCAGGAAGGCTTATATAGGCGAAGAGTCGGAGTCGGAAGGGCCACGGGGCCCCCTCATAGTAGGGGGGCGCCCCCCCCTTGGCCGCGCCGCCATGTGGGGTGGGGCCCCCTGGCTCACCTCTGGCCCCTCTTCAGTGCTCTGGAAGCTTCCTTGAAATATAAGATTTGGGCGTTGATTTCGTCCAATTCCGAGAATATTTCCTTACTAGGATTTCTGAAACCAAAAATAGCAGAAAACAGGAACTGGCACTTCGGCATCTCGTTAATAGGTTAGTTCCGGAAAATACATCAAAACAATATAAAGTATGAATAAAACATGTAGGTATTGTCATAAAACTAGCATGGACCATAAGAAATTATAGATACGTTGGAGACGTATCATGGAAGCACTGGGTAGTATTGGTGATTTGAAGGACCGGGGCTAGATTGGATGCATGATTTGTTTTATAAGAAGTTTAGGGATATAGTGGGAGAGAAGGTCACGGAGGAAGTGCTCAATTAAATGGAGTACATATGCCATAAGATTGGAATGATACATGTATTGTTCTTATTCCAAAGACGAAAGGCCAGAATGTATGAAGGATTTGAGACCCATTAGTCTCTGTATTGTGGTTACAAAATTATTTCGAAGATTCTTGCAAATAGATTGAAATTGATTCTTCCTGAGATCATTGCCCCAAACCAAAGTGCATTTTCACCGGGGTGTCTTATCAAGGATAACATCTTGATGGCCTATGAATGCACACATTTTATGAAGAGCAAGATGAAAGAAAAGGAGGGGTATGATGCAATCAAGCTGGACATGAGTAAGTTGTATGACAGGGTCGAGTGGCTTTTTATGGAGAAGATAATGAGGAAATGGGTTTCCATAAGAGATGGATCACTAGAATTATGTTATGCATCTCAATGGTGAATTACCAAGTAAAGGGGAATCGATTTTTAACCGAGGTGATTACCCCTCAACGAGGATTAAGGCAGGGGGCGTTGTCCCCATATATATTTATTTTGTGTGTTGAAGGGTTTTCATCTTTCTTAATAGAGTGGAGGAAGAGGGAGAGATAGAAGGAATCAAAATATATGTCAAGGTGCCCCAAGATTTAACCATATATTGTTTGCATGCGACTCATTTGTGCTTATTAAAGATACACGTGAGGGTGCCAAGTCCCTGGAAAAAGTACTACAACTTTATGAGGTGTGTTCATGGCAAACCATCAACTATGACAATTGACAATTCATTAGTGATGTTTAGTGCAAACACAAAGGAAATACATCGGAATCATGTTCTAACCGAACAGAAAATTAGAACAAAGACAAGAGCAGAGAAGCACATGGGTTTACCGGTGTGTGTGGGTAGATCTAGAACAAATACTTTTGATTATTTAAAGGACAGAGTGTGGGAGAAAATACAAGGGAGGAAGGGGAGGATGCTATCAAAGGCATAGAATCATATTTTTATCAAAGCATGTGCACAAACAATACCAACTTTTGCAATGTCATGTTTTAACTCACCAACACTTTGTGATAAGATGAGTACGATGATATGTCCGTACTGGTGGGCACAACAAGATAAAGAAAATAAAGTACACTAGTTGAGTTGGGACACACTTTTGAAGCCAAAGTTTGAAGGTGGACTAGGGTTTCGCGGCCTATATGGTTTTAGTTTTGCCATGCTAGGTCAACAAGGATGGCAGATGCCCGCGAACCCTGAATCCTTGTGTGCACGTGTCTTGAAGGCGAGATACTTTCCAAGAACGTCCATTTTGGAGGCCACTCTGATTGGGGTGATTTCATATTCTTGGAGAAGTATCATGAAAGGCATAAATATGTTGAAGGATGGACGTATTTAGATAATTGATGATGCACATCTGTAACATATGGATGCTTGGTTGTTTAGGGATGAAAGTCGGCGGCCTGTTACACCCCGTGGCTAATTCTTACTCACAAAAGTAAGTGAACTATTAGATCCTCTGACGGGGATAGTGGGATGAGAGGGTAGTTCGTGACACGTTTTCGGAAATGGACGTACAAATTATTTTGGCAACCCCAACGCGTAATGATTTTGAAGATTTTCTGGCATGGCATCATGATGAAAGGACACAAATGCCGCCTAGAAGGGGGTGAATAGGCGGTTCAAAAGTTTTACGAGATGGGCTTAACAAACACGGAATAAAACTAGCGTTTACTTTGTCAAGCCCAAAACCTATATGCTATGATTCACCTATGTGCACCAACAACTTATGATAAGCAAGAAAAATAACTATGTGATAGCAAGATACATAACTTCAAGCAGTACTGGTGGGCACAACAAGATAAAGAAAATAAAGTACAGTGGTTGAGTTGGGACACACTTTTGAAGCCAAAGTGTGAAGGCGGACTAGGGTTTCGCGGCCTATATGGTTTTAGTTTGGCCATGCTAGCTCAACAAGGATGGCAGGTGCCCACGAACAACCCAGAATCCTTGTGTGCACGTGTCTTGAAGGCGGGCTATTTTCCAAGAACGTCCATTTTGGAGGCCACTCTGATTGGGGGGATTTCATATTCTTGGAGAAGTATCCTGAAAGGCATAAATTTGTTGGAGGAGGGACATATTTAGATAATTGATGATGCACGACTGTAATATATGGATGCTTGGTTGTTTAGGGATGAAAGTCGGCGGCCTATTGCACCCCGTGGCCAATGCTTACTCACAAAAGTAAGTGAACTATTAGATCCTCTGATGGGGACAGTGGGATGAGAGGGTAGTTCGTGACAGGTTTTAGGAAATGGACGTACAAATTATTTTGGCAACCCCAACGCGTAATGATTTTGAAGATTTCCCGACATGGCATCATGATGAAAGGACACAAATGCCGCCTAGAAGGGGGTGAATAGGAGGTTCAAAATTTTTACGAGATGGGCTTAACAAACACGAAATAAAACTAGCGTTTACTTTGGCAAGCCCAAAACCTATATGCTATGATTCACCTATGTGCACCAATAACTTATGATAAGCAAAAAAACAACTATATGTGATAGCAAGATAGATAACTTCAAGCACAAAGGGTATCACAAAAAGTAAAGTGCATAAATAAAGAGCTCGGGTATAGATATAACCGAAGCACGCGGGGATAATGATTTATCCCGAAGTTCACACTCTTGCGAGTGCAAGGTGCGGTAGCTCAGTGCTCCCAAGCGCCATAGGAGGCCTCACCTTGAGGTGTGCTTGCACCATGCACACCAACACCACAACGGCGTCACCCCAACATTTGGTAGCACACCACACACCGAACGCTACAAAGGCCTCACCTTGTTCCCCGGCGACCCTCACCACAAAGGCCTAGTTCACAGTTCCACTAAGGGCTTTCCTTTTGGGCGGAAACCATGCCCTACACAAAACTTGGGGCACACATCCACAACTTAATTGAAACTACCAAGAAATTACCACAAAGGCCTCACAGCCGTCTAGGGTTCTAAGAACCCAAGATTAACAAGCTCCTCACTTTCACTTCCACGAATCTTAGTGAGAAGATCAAACCGATGCACCAAATGCAATGGTAAATCCTTCACTCTCAAATTTCACCAAAGCTACAAACATTATTGGGGAAATAAGAGAGGAAAAATAAGTAGAAAATCCACAAAGGGGAAACTGATAGCTAGACCTAAGACTAACCCTAATGTACAAAGAAGATACTTGGCTACCTCTCCCATGCTCACTCGTGACGGCAGCGCCGCCGGAAGAGGGGGACAAAGGCGCCAGGCGGAGAAACCTCTAGATGGCTCTCAAGGGAGCGAGAGGAGGAACGGTGTGGAAAAGTTTAGGTTTGTTTAGATTGTGCCGACAACTTCTCCTCTTTGAACTGGAAATATAAATTCACTTCCGACCACACGGTCCAGCTTATCGAGAAGAATTAAGCATGAAGTAACAAAATAGGGAAATACATGTTGCTTCATAGAAGCTATTCTTCATAAACATAAGTGAAACCAATTGACCAAAGCAACTATAGTACCTCACGTATATCTTAATGACCAGGGTCTTCTCTTATACACCCCCGTTTCAAAATAAGCGCACACATTTTTTCTAGATATATACGAATGTATCTACTCATATGCGTCTAGATACATCTAATTTAGATAAAGCTGTGACACTTATTTTCGAACAGAAGTGGTATTAACCAATTATGAATATCGTGGAGTTCATGGTGGTTGAAAGAAAATGACAATTTTTGACCATTAGATGGCTGAGTCCTTCATGTGCCTTATATGAAACCCGTGTAAAACAGATGTTTATTTTTGCTCAAGATATTGCTTTTTAAGAACCAAAATAAGTTTCCTTTTGCAGGATACAAAAGTGCTCTTTTGTTTATGGAGAGTTGCAAAACATTTATACTTGTAGCCTTTCCCTAAATCTTTTGACTGTTTATATTGCATTGCTAATGCAAATAAGCAAATGATGCTAGAAAAAATTCATTATATTAGCGTGATTAGGCTGCAGCATGCAAGGATTTTGCTAATCACAAAGTAGACACAACAAAGTGGACGCAACGAAACAAACACTACCCTCTCGTTATATCCGCTACATGAACTAATTCCACACATAACAGAATGAATTTATATTGATAGACTAGTCTAGCTAACGATTTCTTCCATGGTTTAATTTCCGGCTTCGGCGGTGACGCACTTGCGACCGCCTTCCTCCACCTTTGCAACGGCGGCCTCGGCAGCGAGCGCCTTGGCGGTGTCATAGGAGGCGTGGAGGCCGACGAAGAAGTAGTAGGCGAGCAGCGCCGCCGTCCATATCGTGAACCTCATGAACGACTTGCCGTCGATGGACCCGAGCAGGAAGATGTTGATGAAGATGGACGCCGATGGCAGCCACGGCACCAGCGGCACGCCCCACTTCTCCGGCACCCTCGCCTTGGGCACCGCTAGCTGCAGGTACAGCGTCGCCGCGAACCACGCCAGCACCGTCACCGCATACACAACCCACCCGCCGCCTGCCGCAAGGCCCCAGTATGAAGCCGTCGCGATCGACGAGACGAGGATCACGACGAGGCAGGAGACTAGTTTGGTGCGGTTGGAGTTGGTGGTCTCGCCGGTGACGTAGTAGCGGCGGACGAGCAGCGCGACGGCGACGAGCATGAAGATGAAGAGCGTGGAGATGGATAGCAGGTTGGAGAGGATGCCGAGGTCGGTGAAGAAGGCGATGCAGGCCGTGGCACTGAGCATAGCCACCGTGGCGCGGACGGGGGTGCCCCAGCGCGGCGAGACGACGGCAAGGCACGGCGGCGCCATGTGCGCCCGCGCGATGTGGGTGAGGTACCTGGCCTGGCCCACGGAGTTGACGAGAAGCACGGTGGTCATCCCCTTGAGCGCTCCGAAGGCGACGATGTACTTGGCCCAGTCCATGCCGACGGCGGTGAACGCCACGGAGAAGGGCGCGTCGGCGTCGATGTCCTGGTACGGCTGCATGAGGCAGAGCGTGACCGCGAGAATGCAGTACACCACAGTTGTCACCGCCATGGCGCTGACGAGCCCGATGGGGATGTCCTTTGCCGGGTTCTTGGTCTCCTCGGCCATGGTGCTCACGGCGTCGAAACCGATGTAGGCGAAGAAGAGCACGGCCGAGGCGGCGAAGATGCCGTGAGCGCCGAAGGGCGCGAAGTCATTGGTGAGGTTGGAGAGCTTCGCCTTGGAGAGGCCGGCGCCGATGATGAAGATGATGACGGCGAAGTGGACGATGGAGAGGATGTAGTTGAAGCGGGAGGAGCCCTTGGTGCTGATCACGGCGAAGATGCAGATGAGCGTGATGACCACGACGGCGATCGGGTCGAGTCGTGAGTAGTCCTCGGCGAGGGAGGTGGCGTGGATGCGGAAGTCGTTCGGGTGGTGGTTCAGGAGCGTCGCGAAGTAGGACGTCCAGGCCCGAGCCACGGCGGCGCCGCCGATGCAGTACTCGAGCAGGATGTTGCCCGCCGCGATGAACGCCATGAAGTCGCCCAGCTCCACACGCAGGTACGCGAACGAACCACCTGTGCAGACGTATACCATGCAAAAAAAAGTTAATAAAAATCATAGCTACATATTTTTAACTAATCCAAATATTAACAAAGTCAAAGATGTATGGATCGATCACAACTAACTTGCAACAAACTTCCTTAAATTTCTCTACGACTGAACAAACTCCTAACAACAAAGATTTTTCATAAAAAATAAGCTTGAAGAAACAAAGATTTTCAAGGTGTTCAATGCATGGAGATCGATCGATGGATGGAGCAGCGAGTCACCTGCGACGGGGATCTCGATGGCGAACTCGGTGTAACAGAAGACCGACAGCATGGCCGAGACACCGGACACGGCGTAGGAGAGCACCACGGCCGGCCCGGCCGCCTCCTTGGCCTCCTGCCCCGTGAGCACGAAGATGCCGGCGCCGATGACCGCGCCGACGCCGAACCAGGCCAGGTCCCACCAGTTGAGCTCGCGGCGCATCTCGGCGCCGCTGCGGCCGCGCAGGTCGTGCACCTCCACGTCGGCGTGGGACCGCGCCGTGAGCCGGTCCTTGAGCCTCGGCCCGGTCTCCAGCAGCGCGCGCCCGTACGCGCCCCAGCTCGCGAAGGACGGCTCCGGGAACACGTCGCCGCCGCAGCACCCGCGCCGGCGCACGCCGACGTCCGCCACCTCGCCGAGCGCCATGGGCTGTAGGTTGCGGGGTATCTTGCTCGGGATCGAAAATGCAGATGCGATCGTTCGGGTTGAGTGTATATATAGAGGTGGAGGAATCCCAGGGTTAGTTTGTTTGCATCGAATGGAATCAGGGTGAGTTCGTTAGAGCTCAACAGCTCTGCAACTGTCGAATCTCGTCTTCTTGGGCCAGGCCCGCTTACTACGAAAGAAGACCACGAGGGGGATGCCGGGCTGTTCCTATTAACATCTGTTTCCTTATTTAAAAAAAAAACAAATCTGTTTCCCTAAAAGATTCTGAAAAAACATTCTGTTTCCCTAAGGCCTTGTTTGGTACTAGTGTTTCAGTGGAAATTAGTGGGGATAATACTCTAGAGTATTGGGTGAATCACTGCTGTCACCCAATCCCCACAAAACCCCATCCCCAATCCACTAGGTAGGGGTAGAGTATTGGGGATTGAAAAAATTACACTAAAATTTGGGGAAAAAGTGGGGATAAGTAGGGATGAGTGGAGATTAAACTCTCTCATACTCTAGCACCAAACATGCATTGGGGATAAGTGGGGATTTAAAGTTTGGAGCGGATTATCCCCGCTAATCCCCACAAAAACTCTAGTACCAAACAAGGCCTAAAAAGGAGCATATTTTCAGTTTCTACCTGTTATATCAAAATTGCACTGTGTAATTTCATTTCAGAAAAGATTGCGCATTTTTAAAAGCTTTTGCTTAGCGAAAAAGCATGTTGTCGTCGAATCTTGCTTAGCAATTGTTGAATCCTACTTGATAGAAAAAAGAGGGTACTCATTATAGGTTCCTCGGGTTAGAAGTAAAACTTTTAGTCAGCTTAGAAATTGACACGTATTTTGATGGATCATGGATGCGGTGGACGGAGCAAAGACCCTAATAATTAATGACAACACCCGTTGCTTTGTGAGTGGTGTTCACGGAAACTCAAAATGGAGGCCGAGCTACTCTAGCATTGTTCACCTATACATACGTTAAAGCATTGCAGGTGGAATCAAGTGTGAGGACGGTTCAGACTTATGGCATTTCGCCAGTGAAGTAATGAGAATAAGGCGAAGGATGACATGATATAGCAACTTTGATCACGAGGACAGCCACAGGTTCGAAGAAAAGTTATCATTTTGGTGTGCCAAGAGCACTATATGGGGAGCACGGATGTGGAAGATCGGGACTAGTGAAATCCTTTATACAAACATCTTTTACATTTGCCGTGCTCTTTATTTTCCATCGACTAATTTCTCCTTCCATGAATTTGACAACATTTTTTTGATCTTCAATTGGTCACATTTTTTTTCATATTATACAACGTCTTTATGACCGCATCTGTGGTAGGCCGTGTGCCATCCAAGATTGCTAATGCCCAGTTGTAAGCCACATGTGCCAAGATTGCTAATGCCCAGTTGTAAGCCAGATGTGACCCGGTATTTGTGGGCAACTTGTTAGAATCAACAGACAACCTTAAATGAGATAACATATGACAGTAATGTGACAATTAGAAGATAAAATGTTGCAAAATTAGTAAATGGGACAAAATACATCACAAATATAAAAATTTCGATAAAGGGAATATATTAATACCAAAAGATACCAATTACATCCAGCCTCTGCAACGCAACATCCTAATGGCAGTACGGATGCACACAACCAAAAAATAGAAAAGAAAACTCAGAAACAAAAGTCCCGCTATAGCATCCTAGGCTTAGCAACGGCAATACAACCACCGCCAAGACAACACCTGAAATACATAATCTCCAAAAATGACGCCTCCAAGAAGGAAACGGTGCACCAGCGCCGTCATCGCCCGATCAAAGATATTAGATTTTCACCCTGAAGATAGTCTCCGCTCTCAAAACAATACCTCCAACAAGGTCATTGTCAGACAAAACCAGTTAAAGCCAGACCTTGGGTTTGTAGGACTCTGAACTTCACCTGTGCTGCCGCCCTCACTTCCTGTTGCGGAGCCCAGGACACCAGCAAATCCCTCAACAATGCGGAGACTTGAATTTCCCTTAGCTAGTCCTCCGCTCTGATCTTCATGTCATTCCCTTCATCTGACTGCATCATGGATCAAAATGTCTCTTGATGCCAAATATACAAATGGAGGAGGGATCGAGTAAAACCTGAATTTAATTCAATTTTAATGAAAAATGCAAGGAAGACCAATGTACACACAATTTGTAGAGTTATGTACATGTGGCAGCAAGCACATATAAACTAGCACACTTAACCCCCTCAACTATGCAAAACCGGGTAAAAGACCCCCTTGGCTGTTTTGGCTAGCGGTTTTGCGCATGTGGCGCTGAGATAATGTGGTAACCTTTGATTTGTCACCCTAGGCCCACTAGTTAGTGTAATAACTGTTGTAAAAAGAATTTTCCTGACTCCTGCACCTCTCCGACGCTCCAAACTGCTGGCCACCCTTGCAATGGATCCACATCCCAGCCGCTTCAATGGATGAGGAGACCCCGAGGCCATCGCAGAGTTCCGCACGGCTCCTCTGTGTCAATTCCTACAAAATATACAACGCTTGGGCTCACATTTGTTGTCGCTGATGCAAGCCATCCAAGAACTGTATGTGAGCCATTGATGGTTTGGCGGCCAGATCCCTGATGTGTTGTTCTTGATAACCGTGGTTTGTCTTTTGATCCCCTAGCAATGATTTAAAAAAAATACTTTGCCAATGCTGAATTCCCATGTGCTGCAGGTTAGCTTGCTACATTGGCTTACTAGACGGATACAGTTCTGGATTCGTCTCCTGAGGATAGCTCCCATGTAGTCCCGAGACCGCCGCTGCGATTGAGTTGTTGTGCCACCACAGGGGCCCTCCCGATCCACGATGATGTGTCTAGGAGCTCCTGTGAGACATTCTCCACTCCAAGCCACCGGAATCGATCTGAGGCGTCCGTAATCGCCGGCACCGACCTGTCTTCTCCGGCAGCGCCTGAAATCCTCAAAAAATCTTCAATCTAAATTATTATCCTCAAAATTAGCTTCACAAATTTACTTGGTAGCTCCCTGTAGCCCCAATCCAGACTTCATTTACTTGATTTAATGTCTGGAACTGAGGCGAGCCTTGCTGATCCAAAGTGGCGCCGCTGCTCAGGATAGGAAGCAATGAGAGGGTGTGCAGGACAGGGCACTGACCCACCTGTCGCTGCATGAGACAGAGGACGCGGAAGCTGTTGCTGCTACTAAGGTGCGAGCGCCGCCGCTAGTCGGGACGGGAGAAATGCAGCCGATAGACTTGGGCACGACCACGACCTCCTCTCACGGTACCTGGTTTTGGTTTTGGCAGAGTTCCACAACACTAAAACCGGACTCCAAAACAGCTAATCAGGCTCAGGGGGTTAATTACCAGGTATTGTGTAGTTGAGGGGGTTAAATGGTCCACTTTAAACCTGAGGGGGTGCTGCGTCCGAAACGTGATAGTTATGGGGGTGATGTAGACTTCTTTCGCATTTGTGCTGTACATATCTGCAGTGGCTGAATATCAGCCAGACCTACTAAGTTGTACTTTGAACTCCCACCTACTAATTACTTGATCCTCATATATACAGCGTGTGTGAGAGAGCGCTGCTGGGATTGAAATGTTAGATCATAAGACCATGGATATCAACATACTTCTCTTACCCGCAAAAGAAAAAAAAAACTTCTCTAGTGCTGAAATATATTCATGTACGGACCATGGATCGAATCAAGAGTATTACTGCAAAATTTGCAAATCTGGTTTGGGAGGCAACGGACATTCAATGTGTGCATGATAGAGCTTCCGTAGGACGTGGAAGGGACATGGAGGCAGCGAGTCGTAGTTATCTTGGAGTCGTAGTTTTCATTTCTCTATCGTTATGTTAGGCAGAGTCCATTTCTAATTGTGTTGGTACAACCTTGGTAATGCGTGTATTATGCATCGCCAGGGTGTACTCCCAACTTATCGGTGTGAGAGTTAAAGGAAGAAATGAAGCAAGTCTAGCCTGAAGTTCTTCATCGCGCTGGTTGGAAGGTACTTGACCACAGGGAGTGATCAAATATACACAGTAGCAACAAACAGTGATTTCCACCAGAATCCATTAGGCCTTGTTCGGCATGGGTGGTTTAGCAGGTATTTCTGACAATTTCTCGAAGTGTTTTAGGTGAAGACATAGAATGGTACATTTTGCAGGTAAATAAGAATAGTATTTACTCTGTCCAGAAATATGTGATTTTGATTTTGGTGTGACTATTTCTCAGTCGACTAAGAACTAACTTCATTTTTAGTTAGATGATGTCACTAAATCATAGTTGCAAGTCATGTTGCAACTCGTGACTAACCCGAATCACGATGCAAATTAAATGGCGTAAGACTTGACTGAGCATGAAGCTAGTTCTCAGCTCAACTTCCCTTTGGATTTGTCTTGATTCACATGTAGCACACGGAAACACGAATCTAGATAAATTCAAGTCACTTATTTCAGGATAGAGGGGGTATTAACCTAGATAAAATCACATAGCAAATATACAAGTTACTTTTAGTTAAACTTGCCAACCTGCCGGATTCGAACCAACCAAAGGAGAGCACGGGGATTTGCCATCCTTGTACTACTACCTACGCTCTTCCGACCGAGCACAAGGACGGTGACAAATAATACTGGTAATAACGACCCAAGTTTTTTAAAAAGAAAATAGTAATTTCTCATTTAGAGCACGGACCATGAAGCCACAAAATGCGAAGTCGTAGCACAAAACCAAACTAACAAAAACCTAAAGAAATGTGGCACGACTAAGGTTAGGGTGGCAAAAAAAAACTGTGACATGACAGTCCTTTTTCAAAAATCGTGGCATTCTGCGCTTTTTAAAACAATTTCTTCTTTAGAAGAACCTAGTGTTCAGAATACGGCCTCAGGTAGAATTACTTGATATAAATATTAGGAAACAATGGTCTCTACACAAGAACGCTCACTTTTGGCATGATGAGAGCTAGTTATATTGAAGTTCACCGATGGTGCTTTTGGGTCGTAGGATCGGGAAACAAATGAATAGAAAAACACAGGAACCACCAGTGTAAAACAAAGGATTGCAAACCAGCAAAATGGATTAGTCGTTTGGGAAAACACACGGAAAGTGCTCCAATCCTACGCCGAGTCTTGAAAGGAAGTTGGGGTGGGTGTTGAAATTCCTATAGGATTAAGGTACGGAGTATATGATTCCGACCCGTACGAATTTTGGTAGCACGTTACTTACATCGAAAGACAATAAATAGGGAAAAAACAAGGATTGAAATCCTAAAAAAATCCAATGAAACTCCTACAAAGCAAATGAGCCTAAACATCTACTGATTTGGACATGCCTACTGCACATCTATTTCTAGAGAGACATACTCCGCGCCAGGCTTCCAGAAGTGAGAGAGTGAGAGATGAGAGACGGAGAGGTTGAGAGGATGAGAGAGAGGATAGCGAGGTTGATTTAGATTTGGTGAGATTAGGACGACAACTTTATGATGTGTGCAAATATGATTATTTATTTGTTGCTTTATGATTTGTGTAGTTTCATCAGATGATTTGGCTGCTTAAAAGGACGTTTGTCTTTTATAATTTTCGCAAAGTATATTTAAGGTTCCGGTCCCACATAATTTGGTTCCGGTCCCGCAATTTCGGTTCCGTCAATTTGGTTCCGTCAATTTACCACCGTTAGATCAGGGTAGATGGACGATTATTAAAAATGCCAATCACCCTAAAACTTGTACCTTACAATACATCTTTCTTTCATGAAACGGGCCCATCAAGGTAGATCTACGTTCCTAAGCAATGAAACAATTGCAAATGCTTCTAGATGCTACATATACTTCCAGAGGGGCATGGCTAAAGTTTATCACAGCCAAAATTCCCCTCGGTAGTTAATTTTTGTTCTGAAAGTCCATACCACACCCTGAAAATTCAGTATTTTCTTTTCTAAAAAAGAATGAGCCAAGTAAAGATCAAGGTTTTAAATAGCGCGTAATTTCGCCGGTTTTAGCGCGCAATAGCGGATTTGGACCCTCCACACTATATTTGACAGAAAATAGTCGCTACAGTGCTAAACACGAAATAACACGCTAAACCGTGCTAAATCGCGCTAAAACACATAACACGTAGCGACGCTAAAACATTTAGCTGCAAAAAACAAAGGTCCAAAACTGCATGCCAACCCATCCGCCCAAAAGTCCAATTTCCCCAACAAAGCTAAATACCTAAAGCCCGTATACGTACGGAAAAACCTAACCTAAATCCCAGTTTAGCAGTTCTGCACGGAAGCGACGGCGGTGGCTTCCTCTTCGAGCGTGACGTCGGCGTCCGTTGCTTCCTCCCACAGAGTTCTATCGGCTACTTCCTTCGGCTCGGATGTCGAAGACGCCTTAGAAAAATCACCCACAAGGTTAGAGCTGACTAGAACCTCCTCCTCATCCTGATTTGTAGATGCGTAGATGTATTAAACTATTGATATGTAGTTCTTCCGATTCTGAATGAGTGCTTTCAGTTGCCTCTTTGGCTCTAAATCATAATGTTAGTATGTGTTAAAAAATGCTGTCTTTAATTTGGTCCTGCGAATCTACTTTGAACGATCTGGTTATGCAATTTGTCTGCTAGACAAGTTTTTAGTTGCCGAAATCCTTAACATTTGCATATCTTTTTGCAAAAAGCTATTTTATATATAGCGCGTTATAGCACGCTATAACATGTATATCGTTTGGAGAAGGTCCTCGCTAAATGAAATAGCGCGCTATTTAAAACCTTGGTAAAGATAGAATAGTTTGTCCGAGCTAACAGTACAGAGAATCAAAGGCCAGATATCAACAGTGAGATGTGCTCAGTCAAACCTCTCAGCTTTATTTGGCAATCAGACTTTTCTACTTCAGTTGGTGGCTCCTGCGTTTTGCTCATACTTGTAGTAAAGGTGGCCCAAACTACTGTCCTATTTTCTGTTGGTAGCAATGCTTAAAGTTTGGCCCGTGTTTGATTTGCAAAAGACCCAATTTTTTTGGCCAGTTGTTAGAATCGACGAACAATCTTAAATAAGAAAAAGAATGAGGTAATGTGACAACAAGAAGATAATATGGGACAAAATACAGCACAAATGTAAAAATGGAGGAGAGAGAGTAAAAACTGAATTTTATTCTAATGAAAAATGAAAGGAAGGCCAAAGAAAAGAAGGCTGTGTGCTCTTATAGTATATTCCTTGCATCTTAGGACTTCCCTTACACTACTAGGAAAAGGGCTATAGCTGCACGGAAAAGTGCCGGCGCACCATCATTGACGCGCGCCTGTGGCAAATACCGTCGGCGGGCAAAATTAGGCCGCGTCGGTGAAGAACCTATACTGCTGGCGCACAAAAAAAATTAGTGCGCCAGCGATAAAATTCGAAGAGATCTGGCCGGAAGCAAAAATTCTGGGCACCTTACCCCCGGCGCACCTCTATGGTGGTGCGCCCGTGGTAGAGAATTTACCACCAGCGCACCACCATAGAGGTGCGCCGGGGGTAAGTTGCCTAGATTTTTCTCTCCACCCCCCGGAATCGCCTTTTCATTTTTCGAAAAAATAATAGAAAATGATAGAAAATTCAAAAAATAAAATCCTTTGAAATGCCCATGTAATATGTGATCTAGTTTTAGTGAAAATTTGAAAATTTGAATTTCGATGTATTATGCAAAATGGCGTCATCTTTCGGTAAAACGGGATTTCTGGTTGCATACGACCTCCGATGAAAAACTTTTTTATATCAAAATCGATCTACTCGAAATTTCCTATTCAAATTCAACGGCCTACGGCCGTTTGGACAAAAAATGGATTCGTCAATTGGAAAATAGAAACAGGTTTCAGGTTTTAGATTTTGATGAAAAAATTAAAAAAATACCCCCGGCGCACCGCCATGTAGGTGCGCCGGCAGTAACTTAGGCTATATATGCCAAACCAGCCCGGTGCACCTTCTCTCTCTTCCATTTCCCCATCTTCTCTTTCATTTCTCCTCCTCCTCCTCTCTTCCTCCCTCCGGCCACCTTCTCTTCTCCTCCATTTTCCCCCTCTTCTACCTTCTTACCCCTCTAATCCCTCCCTCCGGCGAGCACCTCCTTAAGCTACTCACCGGAGCACCTCCTCAAGCTACTCCCCGCAGCACCTGCTCAAGCTATCTCACCGGAGCACCTCCTCAAGCTACTCACCGGCGAGCACCTCCTCAAGCATCTCGCCGGCGAGCCCCTCCTCAAGCATCACCTCCTGAAAGATCGAGATGTCGCCTAGAGGGGGGGTGAATAGGCAATTACAAACTCTTGCGGATTTGTCTTGTATGAATGCGGAATTAAACTATCGTTTAGTTTACAAGCACAAACCCTAAATATGCTAAGCTCAACTAAGTGTAACAATAGCAACTAGAGCTAAGCAAGATAGGCACAAGATATATGTAGGACAAGTGTAGCAAGATATATGTACTTCAAGCACGATGGCTATCACAAGGAAAGAGAGCTCGGGTATAGAAATAACCGAGGCACGCGGAGACGAGGATGTATTCCCGTGTTCCCTTGCTTTGCAACAAGGTACGTCACGTTTGGAGGAGTGGAGGTCCCACGAAGGATTCCCCGCGCCACGAAGGCTCACCCTATTCTCCGAACCACACCCACGAAGGATAATGGCCCTTTCCTTATGGTTAGCTTTTCCTCCGCTCCGGAGATGGCAAGCTCCACAACCACTTCACAAGCTCCACGAAGGAGAAGCCCGGGCCTCTTCACAATCTTCTTGAAGAGATCACCGGAGCACCAATCACCAAGCCAACTAGGAGGTCACCCTCCAAGAGTAACAAGCTCACGGTCTCTCACTCGAACAAATCGTGGTGGAGAGCTCAACACTATGCAATGATGCAAAGCAAGAACACCGGAGGTGTTCAAGTCCTTCACACTCAAATCCCACCAAAGCAACGAATGCTAGGATGAGATTGGAGAGGAAGAACAAGGGGGAAAGTCAACCAAAGACTCCAAGATCTAGATCCCAAGAGATTCCCTCACTTAGAGAAGAAACGGTTTGGTGGAAGTGTAGATCTAGATCCCCTCTCTCAAATCCTCAAATATGAGCAAGAATGATTGGAGGATTCAAGGGGAAGAGCAAGTTCTTCAAATAGTAGCAATGGAGGAGAGAGAATGGGAAGAACTAGTTGCTCAAAGTGGAAGAAGGGCTATTTATAGTCTAGGGAGAAAAATAACCGTTGGGGAAAAAACCAGGTGAAAAACGGATAAAAAACGAGCTAAAAAAGAGCCTAGCCGGTCAGCAGGCCGGCCGACCGGAGCCTGGGCGGGAGAGGCCGGTGGCCTGCTGGTACGTCTCCAACGTATCGATAATTTCTTATGTTCCATGCCACATTGTTGATGTTATCTACATGTTTTATGCACACTTTATGTCATATTCGTGCATTTTCTGGAACTAACCTATTAACAAGATGCCGAAGTGCCGTTTTCTGCTGTTTTTGGTTTCGAAATCCTAGTAACGAAATATTCTCGGAATCGGACGAAATCAACGCCAAAGATCTTAGAATCCCCGGAAGCATCCAGAACACCGAGAGAGGTCGGAGGGGGCCACGGCCCACTCCGCTGGCGCGGCCAGAGGGGGCCGCGCCGCCCTATGTTTGGCCCCTGTCAGCCCTCGCGCCGCCTCTTCGCCTATATAAAGCCCCTGGATCGAAACCCGGCGTTCGACTACGAGAAACCTTCCAAAGCCGCCGCCATCGCGAGGCCAAGATGGGGGACAGGAGTCTCTGTTCCGGCACGCCGCCGGGGCGGGGAAGTGCCCCGGAAGGCTTCTCCATCGACACCGCTGCCATCTCCACCGCCATCTTCATCACGGCTGCTGCTCCCATGAGGAGGGAGTAGTTCTCCATCGAGGCTCGGGCTGTACCGGTAGCTATGTGGTTCATCTCTCCCATGTACCTCAATACAATAATCTCATGAGCTGCTTTACATGATTGAGATTCATATGAGTTTGTATCACAATTTATCTATGTGCTACTCTAGCAATGTTATTAAAGTAGTTTTATTCCTCCTGCACGTGTGTAAAGGTGACAGTGTGTGCACCGTGTTAGTACTTGGTTTATGCTATGATCATGATCTCTTGTAGATTGCGAAGTTAACTATTGCTATGATAATATTGATGTGATCTATTCCTCCTACATATGCATGAAGGTGACGGTGTGCATGCTATGTTAGTACTTGGTTTAATCTGTTGATCTATCTTACACTATAAGGTTACTTAAATATGAACAAATTGTGGAGCTTGTTAACTCCGGCATTGAGGGTTCGTGTAATCCTACGCAATGCGTTCATCATCCAACAAAAGTGTAGAGTATGCATTTATCTATTCTGTTATGTGATCAATGTTGAGAGTGTCCACTAGTGAAAGTCTAATCCCTAGGCCTTGTTCCTAAATACTGCTATTACTTGCTTGTTCTTGTTTTCTTTGTTACTACTGTTTACTACCACCATCAACTACACGACAAGCTATTTTACGCACCGTTCTACTGCTCATATATATTCATACCACCTGTATTTCACTATCTCTTCGCGAACTAGTGCACCTATTAGGTGTGTTGGGGACACAAGAGACTTCTTGCTTTGTGGTTGCGGGGTTGCATGAGAGGGATATCTTTGACCTCTTCCTCCCTGAGTTCGATAAACCTTGGGTGATCCACTTAAGGGAAAACTTGCTGCTGTTCTACAAACCTCTGCTCTTGGAGGCCCAACACGCACAGGAAAGGAGGGGAACGTAGACATCAAGCACTTTTCGCCGTTGCCGGGGAGGAAAGGTAAAAGGCACTCATACTCCGGTTCCAGGTAAAGTACTTTTCTGGCACCATTGTGTTTGTGCTCGAAGCTATTTCCTTTAGATCCTGCAATTGCATCTTTTTGTTTCTTGTTTTACACTAGTAAGGCATAATGGAAAACATCTGTGAGCTCTTTGTACTATTTCCTGAGTCAAGACATGAATGGTTTAATGCAAAAATTAAAAAACCCATGGAACATGTTAGCATGAATACTTTGAACACCATTGTTGCTAATGATATGGAAAATTCTAAGCTTGGGGAAGCTGGTTTTGATGAGCATGATATTTTTAGTCCCCCAAGCATTGAGGAGAAAATTTTCTTTGATGATACTTTGCCTCATATTTATGATGATTATAATGATAGTGGTCTTTTGGTGCCACCTACTATGGAGAGTAAATTTTGTTGTGATTATACTATGCCTCCTACACTTGATGAGAATAATAATGATAGCTACTTTGTTGAATTTGCTCCCACTACAACTAATAAAATTGATTATGCCTATGTGGAGAGTAATAATTTTATGCATGAGACTCATGATAAGAATGCTTTATGTGATAGTTATATTGTTGAGTTTGCTCATGACACTGCTGAAAGTTATTATGAGAGAGGAAAATATGGTTGTAGAAATTTTCATGTTACTAAAACACCTCCTATGTGCTGAAATTTTTCAAGCTACACTTGTTTTATCTTCCTATGCTTGTTACTTTGCTCTTCATGAACTTGTTTATTTACAAGATTCCTTTGCATAGGAAGCATGTTAGACTTAAATGTGTTTTGAATTTGCCTCTTGATGCTCTCTTTTGCTTCAAATACTATTTCTTGCGAGTGCATCATTAAAACTGCTGAGCCCATCTTAATGGCTATAAAGAAAGAACTTCTTGGGAGATAACCCATGTGTTATTTTGCTACAGTACTTTGTTTTATATTTGTGTCTTGGAAGTTGTTTACTACTGTAGCAACCTCTCCTTATCTTAGTTTTGTGTTTTGTTGTGCCAAGGAAAGCCGTTGATAGAAAAGTAAGTACTAGATTTGGATTACTGCACAGTTCCAGATTTCTTTGCTGTCACGAATCTGGGTCCACCTCCCTGTAGGTAGCTCAGAAAATTAAGCCAATTTACGTGCATGATCCTCAGATATGTACGCAACTTTCATTCAATTTGAGCATTTTCATTTGAGCAAGTCTGGTGCCATTTTAAAATTCGTCAATACGAACTGTTCTGTTTTGACAGATTCTGCCTTTTATTTCGCATTGCCTCTTTCGCTATGTTGGATGAATTTCTTTGATCCATTAATGTCCAGTAGCATTATGCAATGTCCAGAAGTGTTAAGAATGATTGTGTCACCTCTGAATATGTCAATTTATATTGTGCACTAACCCTCTAATGAGTTGTTTGAGTTTGGTGTGGAGGAAGTTTTCAAGGATCAAGAGAGGAGTATGATGCAACATGATCAAGGAGAGTGAAAGCTAAGCTTGGGGATGCACCCGGTGGTTCACCCCTGCATATATCAAGAAGACTCAAGTGTCTAAGCTTGGGGATGCCCAAGGCATCCCCTTCTTCATCGAAAACATTATCAGGTTCCTCCCCTGAAACTATATTTTTATTCCGTCACATCTTATGTACTTTACTTGGAGCGTCTGTTTGTTTTTGTTTTTGTTTGTGTTTGAATAAATTGGATTACATCATGCTTGTGTGGGAGAGAGACACGCTCCGCTGTAGCATATGGACAAGTATGTCCTTGGTTTCTACTCATAGTATTCATGGCGAAGTTTCTCCTTCGTTAAATTGTTATATGGTTGGAATTGGAAAATGATACATGTAGTAATTGCTATTAATGTCTTGGGTAATGTGATACTTGGCAATTGTTGTGCTCATGATTAAGCTCTTGCATCATATGCTTTGCACCCATTAATGAAGAAATACATAGAGCATGCTAAAATTTGGTTTGCATATTTGGTTTCTCTAAGGTCTAGATAATTTCTAGTTTTGAGTTTGAACAACAAGGAAGACGGTGTAGAGTCTTATAATGTTTTCAATATGTCTTTTATGTGAGTTTTGCTGCACCGGTTCATCCTTGTGTTTGTTTCAAATAAGCCTTGCTAGTCTAAACCTTGTATCGAGAGGGAATACTTCTCATGCATCCAAAATACTTGAGCCAACCATTATGCCATTTGTGTCCACCATACCTACCTATACTACATGGTATTTTCCCGCCATTCCAAAGTAAATTGCTTGAGTGCTACCTTTAAAATTCCATCATTCACCTTTGCAATATATAGCTCATGGGACAAATAGCTTAAAAACTATTGTAGTATTGAATATGTAATTATGCACTTTATCTCTTATTAAGTTGCTTGTTGTGCGATAACCATGTTCACTGGGGACGCCATCAACTATTCATTGTTGAATTTCATGTGAGTTGCTATGCATGTCCGTCTTGTCTGAAGTAAGAGAGATCTACCACCATAGGGTTAAGCATGCATATGTTAGAGAAGAACATTGGGCCGCTAACTAAAGCCATGCTCCATGGTGGAAGTTTCAGTTTTGGACAACAATCCTCAAATCTCAAATAAGAAAATTATTAATTGTTGTTATATGCTTATGCATAAAAGAGGAGTCCATTATCTGTTGTCTATGTTGTCCCGGTATGGATGTCTAAGTTGAAGAATAATCAATAGCGAGAAATCCAATGCGAGCTTTCTCCTTAGACCTTTGTACAGGCGGCATAGAGGTACCCCTTTGTGACACTTGGTAAAAACAATGCATTGTGATGACCCGGTAGTCCAAGCTAATTAGGACAAGGTGCGGGCACTATTAGTACACTATGCATGAGGCTTGCAACTTATAAGATATAATTTACATGATGCATATGCTTTATTACTACCGTTGACAAAATTGTTTCATGTTTTCAAAATCAAAGCTCTAGCACAAATATAGCAATCGATGCTTTTCCTCTATGGAGGACCATTCTTTTACTTTCAATGTTGAGTCAGTTCACCTATTTCTCTCCACCTCAAGAAGCAAACACTTGTGTGAACTGTGCATTGATTCTTACATATTTGCATATTGCATTTGTTATAATGCTTTGCATTGACAATTATCCATGAGATATACATGTTATAAGTTGAAAGCAACCGCTGAACTTCATCTTCCTTTGTGTTGCTTCAATACCTCTACTTTGAATTATTGCTTTATGAGTTAACTTTTATGCAAGACTTATTGATGCTTGTCTTGAAGTGCTATTCATGAAAAGTCTTTGCTTTATGATTCATTTGTTTACTCATGTCATTACCATTGTCTTGGATTGCTGCATTCACTACATATGCTTTACAAATAGTATGATCAAGATTATGATGGCATGTCACTCCAGAAATTATCTTTGTTATCATTTTACCTGCTCGGGACGAGCAGAACTAAGCAGGGATGCTGATACGTCTCCAACGTATCGATAATTTCTTATGTTCCATGCCACATTGTTGATGTTATCTACATGTTTTATGCACACTTTATGTCATATTCGTGCATTTTCGGAACTAACCTATTAACAAGATGCCGAAGTGCGTTCCTTTTTTTGGTTTTGGTTCGAAATAACGAAATATTCTCGGAATCGGACGAAATCAACGCCAAAGATCTTAGAATCCCGGAAGCATCCAACACACCAGAGAGGTCGGAGGGGGCCACAGGGCCAAACTACAGTGGCGCGGCCGAGAGGGGGCCGCGCTGCCCTATGTTTGGCCCCTGTCAGCCTCCCTGCCCGCCTCTTCGCCTATATAAAGCCCTGGATCGAAACCCAGGCGTTCGACGAAACCACAAAAACCTTCCGAGCCGCCGCCATCGCGAGGCCAAGATCGGGGACGGAGTCTCGTTCGGCACGCCGCCGGAGCGGGAAGTGCCCCGGAAGGCTTCTCCATCGACACCGCTGCCATCTCCACCGCCATCTTCATCACCGCTGCTGCTCCCATGAGGAGGAGTAGTTCTCCATCGAGGCTCGGGGCTGTACCGGTAGCTATGTGGTTCATCTCTCCCATGTACCTCAATACAATAATCTCATGAGCTGCTTTACATGATTGAGATTCATATGAGTTTGTATCACAATTTATCTATGTGCTACTCTAGCAATGTTATTAAAGTAGTTTTATTCCTCCTGCACGTGTGTAAAGGTGATAGTGTGTGCACCGTGTTAGTACTTGGTTTATGCTATGATCATGATCTCTTGTAGATTGCGAAGTTAACTATTGCTATGATAATATTGATGTGATCTATTCCTCCTACATATGCATGAAGGTGACGGTGTGCATGCTATGTTAGTACTTGGTTTAATGATCTATCTTACACTATAAGGTTACTTAAATATGAACAAATTGTGGAGCTTGTTAACTCCGGCATTGAGGGTTCGTGTAATCCTACGCAATGCGTTCATCATCCAACAAAAGTGTAGAGTATGCATTTATCTATTCTGTTATGTGATCAATGTTGAGAGTGTCCACTAGTGAAAGTCTAATCCCTAGGCCTTGTTCCTAAATATGCGTTACTCTGCTTGTTTCTTGTTTCTTGTGTTACTACTGCTGCAATACTACCACCATCAACTACACGCCAGCAAGCTATTTTGGCACCGTTGCTACTGCTCATATATATTCATACCACACCTGTATTTCACTATCTCTTCGCCGAACTAGTGCACCTATTAGGTGTGTTGGGGACACAAGAGACTTCTTGCTTTGTGGTTGCGGGGTTGCATGAGAGGGATATCTTTGACCTCTTCCTCCCTGAGTTCGATAAACCTTGGGTGATCCACTTAAGGGAAAACTTGCTGCTGTTCTACAAACCTCTGCTCTTGGAGGCCCAACACTCTACAGGAAAGGAGGGGAACGTAGACATCACTGCCCGGTCGGACCCCACCGACCGGCGCTGCAGATAGCGCACGGGCGGCGAATTCCTTCGGGCGCGCGGAGGCAGCCGGCCGCATGGGCGGCGGCAGCCAACGCACGGGCGGCGCGGAGCCAGGCCGCGCGGGGGAGCAGGCCACGCGAGTGGGCCGCGCGGGGCGGAGCGGGCCTCGCCGGGCGAGCAGGCCACGCCTGCAGCGCGTGGGCGGCGCATAGGCGAGCGGGCCGCGCGCCCGGTTGGGCCGGGGGCAGCGCCGGGTAGGCCGGTTGCTGACCGGGCCCGAGGCCGGTTACAGGCCAAAATGCCCCTGGATCCCGGCCGGATGGCACCGGTGCCAGGGCCGGTCTTCGACCGGGTGGGCGGCTTGGGCGGTCCGCCGGCTGCCCCATTCCTTTTTTTCTTTTATTCTTTTTTTTTCCATTTTCTTTTTCCTTTTTCTTTAATAACTATTGCTCCCGAACCCCGAATGACATGAAACCAATTTTGTTGGAAAGGTAACGACGAATAGAACCCCAACAAAAACTGGAAATATGGAGACTCCTCACATAACATTTTTAGATGATTTTAGAGAGGGAGTCTCACCGTCAAGAAACGGTGAAGACGTCCAAACTCGAAAACGCAATAGAAGATGCATGCGGATTCCGTTTTCGATGAACTTGGGCTTGTTGTAAAGCTAGCAACAAGCACAAGAACCTCACAGAGAAACACCAAGAAGCAATAAGGATATGCAAAGTATGCAAAGGATTGAGCTCCCTAAGACGATGTGATCAAGTTACTCAACCGAAAGCCCCTCTTAATAGTGCGGCTATCTATCCTATAATCCGGTCTCCCAACATCCACCTTGAGACCGGTAAAAGGAAAACCTAGCAAGGTCATACCTTTGCCTTGCGCATCCCGCTTGATCTTGATGATAACTCTTCAAGCTCTACACAAGCCGGAATGCCTCACTTGATCAATGTTGCTTCGTGAAGACTCACAAATACTCCCCATACACTATGATGGGAAAGCTCCATTGATGCACATCTTCACATGTCCACTATCACCAAATGGACGGCAAGCTTCAAGCATGTGATCCACTTGAGATGCTCATCTTGAACTTGCCCAACTCAATCCTTGTATCTTCTCATACTCACATAAGATAGAGCATGGCTAATATTGAGTTCCACATAAGAACTCCATCTTCATTTCTTCTTCTTGATCATATCACATATGTATCTTCATACCGATGATCTTGATGCCAATACACAAGATATACCTTTATCTTCATGGCATCCATACTTGAATCCAACACATGGAGTACAAGTAGTACCTATGGAATATTCCTTCATATAAACTTCAATGAAAACATTAGTCCATAGGGGTTGTCATTAATTACCAAAACCACACATAGGGGCAATGTACCCTTACAATCTCCCCCATTTTGGTAATTGATGACAACCACAATAAGAGGGTTTATATAATGAATATTAGAAACAAGTACGCAACTTATCCGAGAATAAGTTGTATACAAGAGGTTGTATTTGATATGGTCAAGTAACACAAAGCTACTAGCCCATATCAAAACCGGCTCTACTCACACAACTACAACAAATGCAAGAGATGTGAGTAGAACCAATATATATAGTGAAAACTCCCCCACAATGTATGCACGTGTGATGAACATGAATTCATTGCATACATTGTCAAGATTAACCTTTGGGATAGTTTCCACTATATATATACAACCATGCAAGACATATAAATATGGAATGCATGAGAGGCAAAACACTTAAGCACAAACCAAGCTTAAGTATAAAACCATTCCCTTAAACCCTCTAAACTTCTCCCCCATTGGCATCGATTGTCAAAATGGGTGAAAAATTTAGAAGGCCAATATAATGTGAGTTCCTCCCCAAAGTGTGCACTTCTCATAATTTGAGTGGAATCAAGTGCACATATCCAATGATGAATACTTGAAGGAAATCAAACTATATTGAGGATCAAAGATTGTATAAAGATAACATGGTGAAGTGAGCTTCAACAAACAAAGCAAGCAATCAAAGATCCAATTGGACAAACAAAGATATCATGATAAGAAAGATATAGTGCTCTAAAAATAAGAAAGCTCCCCAAGGTTCGTGCACAATTTATAATGTTTGCATTTGAATACAATATGCACAAACATGGAATCCTCACTCCCTATATATCATTTAGAACACAACTAAGATAAAGAGAGTATGCTTATCAAGAACAACTTGAGTCCAACAATTACGAGATATGAGTGCATGAAGAAAATAAATAAACCAAGCACTCATAAATTTTCTTTACCAACCCACTAAAAACAAAAGGGGTAAAAGATGGTCGGCAAAGATCAAGGATATCAAGGTGATAGATTAACACTCTTATGTATATGAGTTTCTAAAGTGGACAAAGTGATCCATAAAGAAATATGCACACACAGGAGGTTAACAAAATAGATAAAACAAGATATCCAATATGAAGTCATAAAATATACCAAACTATGTTTGCTTAAGAAGCATATATAGCCAATGGTTCCAATTTTCACTTATGGTATATATGAATGAACTTCAACCAAGTTAAACCTCAAAAGCATTACAACTAACAATAAGGGAAGTAGAGCTAGTTGGAGTGTTTTGAGAAAGGCAACAAGTATCACAAATATGGATTTATTTCACAAATTCATCAATATTGCACACAAGAGCTCTTTGAGGAATTGATATGCAATAAATTGCTAGAGGGCATATTTGTGATAGGTGAATCATAAAATATGATATATATATATATAACCTATCATATGCATCTTCTCAAATTACTCAAGTGTACAATAAGAAGTTTTCTTTAAAAGGATTTTTCAAGAACCTCAATATTTTCGAAATAAAGAATTTCATGCCAAGATGCAACCTACAAGAGGTTGGATGCTATATGAGAATGCATGAATAAGATACTTGTTACCGAGATAGGAATGGCTTGATGTAGTAGATAAGAGTTCATCGATCATCCTAGCTTGACTCCAATTCTCATATGGTGACAACACCTTCCTTATAGATGAGACAAGCTTCCATTGCATCTCCAATGTACCTAAAACATCATTCAAGTACATCTTGGTCCCCAAACTTATTGGGTCCAACATGGTTAGACTAACCACAATATATAGGACACACTCCATATAAACATGTGCATATTTAGATGAAGTTTGAATTTCATGCACATCTTAGCCATTTAGGATTTGATGGAGTATATCCTACATAATGGATCAAAAGAAAGCAAGCATGCTACAAGTATAAACAAATTACATATAAGCATGCACCAAAACCTTTAAAGATCCAAGAAAGATATACTTTGGACAAAACACCAAAAGAATTAGATTAGGCATAGAGGTGCCACAAAACAAATTTGTTGTCCAAGTTATATCTAAGAAGCAAATCACAAAAGATTTGTTCAACAAAGTTCAACAAATGAACTAAGAAGAAACCATTGAGCATAAAGGATGAAATAAAGCAAACATGCTCAAGGATTTATCTCATTCAAGCAAATAAATCATGTAAGAAAGAATGAGATAGCAAACTCCCCAAAAGAGCAAGGTTCAAACAAAATAAACCAAACCCTATACACTTTTCACAATGGCACAATGTACCGTAAGGAAAAGGTTTGTCTTCCAAAACAACACTTGATATGAATCAAGAGAATTTATCAAAACATTTTTCAAAGGGACAAGGAAGACACATGGGAGCAACAAAGATTTGTTGGAAGTAAAAATAAGGCAATAAGAAACAATCCAAGGTGAAGATGATCCAAAAATTCAACCACATATAAGGTTATCAATTGTCAAAGACAATGAGTATATTGGAAATAATTTCCGGTGGTGAATTGACAAAGATAGTAAGGATCAATCTTCACAATAAAAGGCATAGGATAAGTATATAGAATTAAGCACTATGCACGGATGAAGATTCTTGATAACTTCAACTAGTCACACAATCACGCACGACAATGATTAGAATAACTTGAAGCAAACGGTGTCTCAAATAAGATATAGAGATATGTATTTGAGGAAAAACCGCACCAAGAATTTCATATTCAAACAAGAGCCCACAAGATGAGTAATAAAATATTTTTATTATGAATGGAGCTTGTTTGAGCAAACATGCCACCTAGGAACAAGATAATTAAGAGCATCAACTCTAAGTGGCATAACCTCATATGTTCACATTTTCTAGGCTTGTGATATGTACAAAACATATTACTCCCCCATAATGTGATAAAACATTTCTTCTAAATAAGAGGCAACTAAAATTCAACTAGAGATGATTAATGGATATTTAGAATTTGAATTTCTCATGAGTATTGCACACCACATAGTGACTAGATAATCTTGCAATATCAATACTAAGTGGTGGTACCCATGTACACACATTTTAAAGAAAGAGAGATGCACAAAGCATATCACTCACCCAAAATGGGATGTTCCATTAATCACTTCAAAGAGAGCCAAATAAGATATCATCAAGGTGCATTAGGCTCAAAACAATACACAAGTATATGGTGAGTCAAACAAACATACTTGAATACACAAGATAAGCAAGTAAGACACAACACATACATACATATATTTGGTACAAAACCAAACATGCAAAGGGGCAAGTAACTTACAATAAACATGAAGAGTTGAAGTATAAGTTACCGCAAGGAGGAACATTGGATTATAAGATATAGACGATAATCCATACGACTTGGCTTGGTCAAAGTTTAATATATGAAGATCCCTTAATTCTTCATGAAGTAGCCAAATCTCCAATGCCCTCCACATGTACCTATTGATCAAGTTTGAGATTGTTGGTCCCCAACCAAGTTGGGTCCTAAGAGGTTAGTCACAATAGGCTTGGCAACCCAAATGGTTCTTTTCTTGAAACCACTTTGAGCTCCAACAAACTTGGCAAACACATTGCCATCCTTATCCTTCCCTAGAGAATAATCATCATCAACAATTATAGGGTTAGATAAGGTACCACCTAAGCAAGAAGAAGCAAAGTGCCCCTTCTCACGGCATAAGTAGAAAGTGTTCCCCTTTCTCTTCTTTATTGATTTCTTCTCTTGGGGAACAATATCTTGATTCTTCTTGGGAAGTGGCCTATCTTCAACTTGAGGTCGAGCATGAGCTTGACCTTGACCTTGTGGCCGTTTCCCTTGTTGTTTCTCACTCAAGTGCTTCTTTTTCTTCAATGGGCATGATCTAACATGATGCCCTTCAACCTTGCACTTGAAGCAAACCAACTTGGCCGGATCCTTGACTTTGTCTTGGCCCTTCTTCTTGTTGCTCTTGCTCTTGGACTTGTTCTTGTTATTGGAGTTGAATCCAAGTCCACTTTTGTCATTGGGGGATTGTTGCACACTTAGCATCTTGTCAAGTGCGGATTTCCCTTCATGACGCTTTTCCAAGTCTTTCTTCAAAGAAAGGACTTGAGCCTCGAGCTCTTTTATTTCCTCTACATGGTTAGTAAAAATACAAGTACTAGAGGAAGTAGAAGCTTCATTGTTAGAGCAACAAGGCAAAGTGAGTAATCCAACACAAGGTGTATCACTAGTTTGACTAGATGGATTACAAGGACTAGCACATGGCAATATAGCATTTGTAGTAGAGATTGTGCTAACATCCATATGAGGCTCACAAGATGTTACCTTAGTGATACTTGCCTCATGAGCTAACTTTAGCCCATCATAGGAAATTAGAAGATCATCATGAGACCTTGAGAGCTTTTTATGACTTTCTTCCAATTCCCTATAATTGCTAGTTAGCAACTCAAGTTGAGCCCTTAGCTCAACATTCTCCTTTAAGGTCGATGCTTCACAAGAATTAGAGTTAGTAGCACAAGCATCAACAATAGTTTTCTCATTTTCATGCATATAGGATTCAATTTTTTGTGTAAGCATTAAATTAGCATGCTTCTCATCTTTTAGCTCATGCTTGAGGAGAGTGAATCTCATTTCCCCATTTTCAACATGGGACTCCAACTCTACTATGGTTTCCCTATATTTATTCAAGGTATCCATAGAGTGTTCGAGATAAGCACGAGCTTCTTTATTACCACGAAGAGAAGCATATACCATTGCCATATCATGCACCAAGGTATTATGTTCTTCATCATTATCATCATCATCACTCTCATCATTAGAGGATGTGTTAGGAGTCAAAGTAGGAGATACCTTTGATCCATTTGCCATAAGGCACATGTGCATACCGGAGGATGAAGATGAAGGTATTCTTGAATCCTCATTTGAAATCATGTCTTGATCCATAGAGTGTTCGGTTTCCTCTACATTGTTAGTCAACAAGCAACTAGAGGAAATAGAAGCATTTTGATTATGGGAGCAAGACAAGGCAAGCATATTCTCATGAGATCTATGTAAGCAATTTACACAAGATATGCAAGGACTATCAACACAAGCATGTAGATTATTTTCAATGCAAGATGTGTTTAAGTCCAAAGAGGAAACATTGCAATGAGATAGAGATGAAGAGTCATCACTATTGAGCACAATATCAACATTGCAATTTCCCTCACCACTCACCATATCATTACCTTGTGTCTTGCAACACGTTGGTGAAGTGGAAGAAGATGATATATCATCACGACCGGAGGTGGAAGCAACTTGGAGCTCTTCATGATGTGAAGGGGAAGAGAGCTCCTCGGAGTCACCACCGACCAATTGAGAAGTGGATCCACCAAACATTTCCTTAAGCTTGATCCACATCTCATGAGACGATTTTCGCTTTATATATATCAAGAACCTACGAAAATCGGGTCTCAAAGAGAATAAAAGCTCATTAGATACTTGAGCTTCAAGATGTAAGTTTTTCTCATCCTCTAAAGATAGATTTTGAGAATCCATCGGAGGAGAAAAACCGACATCTAGAAATTGCTCTATATGTGGACACAAGGTCCGAAGCTTACAAAGCAAGCAATTTCTCCACAAAAGATAATTTGTGCCATTAAAGACAATTGTGTGATTGTGCACTATACTAGCCGACATCTTTACTCTCAAGGCGGTGAAGCCTTAAACAAGGAGAGACCTTGCTCTGATACCAATTGAAAGATCGAGATGTCGCTAGAGAGGGGGTGAATAGGCAATTACAAACTCTTGCGGATTTGTCTTGTATGAATGCGGAATTAAACTATCGTTTAGTTTACAAGCACAAACCCTAAATATGCTAAGCTCAACTAAGTGTAACAATAGCAACTAGAGCTAAGCAAGATAGGCACAAGATATATGTAGCACAAGTGTAGCAAGATATATGTACTTCAAGCACGATGGCTATCACAAGGAAAGAGAGCTCGGGTATAGAAATAACCGAGGCACGCGGAGACGAGGATGTATTCCCGTGTTCCCTTGCTTTGCAACAAGGTACGTCACGTTTGGAGGAGTGGAGGTCCCACGAAGGATTCCCCGCACCACGAAGGCTCACCCTATTCTCCGAACCACACCCACGAAGGATAATGGCCCTTTCCTTATGGTTAGCTTTTCCTCCGCTCCGGAGATGGCAAGCTCCACAACCACTTCACAAGCTCCACGAAGGAGAAGCCGGGCCTCTTCACAATCTTCTTGAAGAGATCACCGGAGCACCAATCACCAAGCCAACTAGGAGGTCACCCTCCAAGAGTAACAAGCTCACGGTCTCTCACTCGAACAAATCGTGGTGGAGAGCTCAACACTATGCAATGATGCAAAGCAAGAACACCGGAGGTGTTCAAGTCCTTCACACTCAAATCCCACCAAAGCAACGAATACTAGGATGAGATTGGAGAGGAAGAACAAGGGGGAAAGTCAACCAAAGACTCCAAGATCTAGATCCCAAGAGATTCCCTCACTTAGAGAAGAAACGGTTTGGTGGAAGTGTAGATCTAGATCCCCTCTCTCAAATCCTCAAATATGAGCAAGAATGATTGGAGGATTCAAGGGGAAGAGCAAGTTCTTCAAATAGTAGCAATGGAGGAGAGAGAATGGGAAGAACTAGTTGCTCAAAGTGGAAGAAGGGCTATTTATAGTCTAGGGAGAAAAATAACCGTTGGGGAAAAAACCAGGTGAAAACGGATAAAAAACGAGCTAAAAAAGAGCCCAGCCGGTCAGCAGGCCGGCCGACCGGAGCCTGGGCCGGAGAGGCCGGTGGCCTGCCCGGTCGGACCGGCCCACCGACCGGGCGCTGCAGATAGCGCACAGGGCGGCCGAATTCCTTCAGGCCGCGCGGAGGCAGCCAGGCCGCGTGGGCCGGCGGCAGCCCAGCAGCGCACGGGCGGCGCGGAGCCAGGCCGCGCGGGGAAGCAGGCCACGCGAGTGGGCCGCGCGGGGCGGAGCGGGCCTCGCCGGGCGAGCAGGCCACGCCTGCAGCGCGTGGCGGCGCATAGCGAGCGGGCGCGCGCCGGGTTGGGGCAGGGCCGGTAGGCGTTCTGGCCGCCCGAGGCGAGCCAAAATGCCCCTGGATCGGATGGCACCGGTGCAGGGCGGTCTTCGACCGGGTGGGCGCGGCTGGGGTCCGGCCGGCTGCCCCATTCCCTTTTTCTTTTATTCTTTTTTCCATTTTCTTTTTCCTTTTTCTTTAATAACTATTGCTCCCGAACCCCGAATGACATGAAACCAATTTTGTTGGAAAGGTAACGACGAATAGAACCCCAACAAAAACTGGAAATATGGAGACTCCTCACATAACATTTTTAGATGATTTTAGAGAGGGAGTCTCGCACCGTCAAGAAACGGCGAAGACGTCCAAACTCGAAAACGCAATAGAAGATGCATGCGGATTCCGTTTCGATGAACTTGGGCTTGTTGTAAAGCTAGCAACAAGCACAAGAACCTCACACAGAGAAACACCAAGAAGCAATAAGGATATGCAAAGTATGCAAAGGATTGAGCTCCCTAAGACGATGTGATCAAGTTACTCAACCGCCCCTCTTAATAGTGCGGCTATCTATCCTATAATCCGGTCTCCCAACATCCACCTTGAGACCGGTAAAAGGAAAACCTAGCAAGGTCATACCTTTGCCTTGCGCATCCCGCTTGATCTTGATGATAACTCTTCAAGCTCTACACAAGCCGGAATGCCTCACTTGATCAATGTTGCTTCGTGAAGACTCACAAATACTCCCCCATACACTATGATGGGAAAGCTCCATTGATGCACATCTTCACATGTCCACTATCACCAAATGGACGGCAAGCTTCAAGCATGTGATCCACTTGAGATACTCATCTTGAACTTGCCCAACTCAATCCTTGTATCTTCTCATACTCACATAAGATAGAGCATGGCTAATATTGAGTTCCACATAAGAACTCCATCTTCATTTCTTCTTCTTGATCATATCACATATGTATCTTCATACCGATGATCTTGATGCCAATACACAAGATATACCTTTATCTTCATGGCATCCATACTTGAATCCAACACATGGAGTACAAGTAGTACCTATGGAATATTCCTTCATATAAACTTCAATGAAAACATTAGTCCATAGGGGTTGTCATTAATTACCAAAACCACACATAGGGGCAATGTACCCTTACACCTCCTCTCACCCCTGGTCCGGCCACCTCCTCTCACCCCGACGATCACCGACGACCACACCGGTAACCACTTCCTCTTTGCAAGTAGATGACCACGGTGGCGGCGGTACATCTCCAAGGCACGACCTAGAACTTGACCTACGACCTAGAACACGACCGACCTAGATCCTGGAAAACATACCGCCGGCGCACTAGGCTGGTGCGCCGGTGATAAATCGAGTTACCGCCGGCGAACAGGATGGTGCGCCGGCAATAAGCCTTTACCACCGGCCCGTTCGCACCGGCGGGCGCTGGTGCGCCGGCAGTAGTGCTTTTTGGTGCGCCGGCAGTAAGCCTTTTCCTAGTAGTGTTAGTTTGTTGAATGACATTCCAGGGACGAATAGAATTCCTTTAAGCTTTCGAATCAGATGTACACACAATTTGTATAGTTATGTACATGTGGCAGTGAGTACATGCTAATGTTGAGAGATCCTACATACCTCATAATTAGGGGTGTATCATTTGTATTGTACATATCTGTAGTGGCTGAATATCAGCCAAACGAAAGTGTTATATCTCAGCTACTGCGACGACCTACTAACTAGTACTTTGAACTCCCACCTACTAATTACATGATCCTCATATATACAACTTGTGTGCGTGTGAGAGAGATAGAGAGACATAGACAGAGAGGGAGAGAGAGCGCTGCTGGGATTGAAATGGTAGATCATAAGACCATGGATATCAACATACTTCTCTACTGCTGAACTATATCCATGGATCAAGTCAAGAGTACTACTGCTACATTTGCAAATCTGGTTTAGGAGGCAACGGGCATTCAACATGTGCGTAGTAGAGCTTCCGTAGGACATAGAAGTGATGTGGTGGCGGCGAATTGGTCAGCAAGGAATGACCGACGTTTTCCGGACACCAATCGTGGCACGAAGGTTATTTCCTTGTTCAGGCTGACTATAGTGGTACTCCATTTGGTTGGATTTAATCAATGCGGAGGTTGTACATGCGACGCGAGAGCTAGACACTAAATATGCATCAATTAAATCCATCCCGAGGTAGTAGTTATCTTGGAGTTGTAGTTTTCATTAATCTATGTTATGTTTGGCAGTGTCCACTTCTAGCTGTGTTGGTACAACCTGGATAATGCGTGCATTATGGGTCACCAGGGTGTACTCCAGTTTATGGGTGTGAGAGTTGAAGTTAGAAACGAAGCAAACCTAGGCTGAAGTTCTTCATCTCGCTCGTTGGAAGGTACTCCACCACAGGAGGTTATCAAATATACACAGTAACAACATTAACGGACGAGGAAGTGACTTCCACCCGACTCCTTTATGCCTGACGCCGAGGAAGTTGAGACGACCATCCGCCAACACGGAGTGAAGAATGAACATGAATGAAGCTGTGTTTCGTCCTCGGGTGGATGAAGACAAGCCTCCGCCGTGTTATGTGGTTTTATGAAGTGACCTTGCATCACAAAGAATTGGTCCAAACGTACGCACTTTTCTTTTATGGAATTGTACAGGATATTTGCCTTTCACATTACAGGCAGTTACATACATTCAAGCAAAAAAAAAAAATACCCACAGTACATCACTTTGCAACCTGTATTTTACAGGAGAAAATTAAACAGAGATTCCGTGAAGTTTTACATTCCATGCTATGCAAAATTCCTGCCTTGACGTATCGTACATTTGGGTTAAAAGATATTCTCTCCGCCCCAAATTAAGTGTCTCAATTTTATCTAGATATGAATGTATCTACACACTAAAATACAAGTACATTAATTTAGGACGGGTAGTACTAGAACAAAAAAAAAAGATATAAACTACTCAGCTAAATTAAATGGAACTTTACATTTTGCAGGTAAATAAGAATAGTACTTCCTCCGTCCAGAATAAGTGACTTGGATTTGTCTTGATTCAATGTATCACACGGAAACACGAATCTAGATAAATCTGAGTCGATTATTTTGGGACGGAGCGAGTATTAACCTAGATAAAAATCACATAGCAAACATACGAGTTACTTCTAGCTAAACTTGCCGACCTGCCGGATTCGAACCGACCAAAGGAGAGCACGGGGATTCGCCATCCCTGTACTACCACCTACGCTCTTCCGACCGAGCACAAAGCCAGTGACAAACAATACTGGTAATAACGACCCAAGTTAAAAAAAATATATTAGTAATCTCTCATTTAGAACATGTACAATGAAGCCACAAAGTGTGTAGTCGTAGTACAAAACCAAATTAACAGACACCTACAGAAATGTGGTACGACTAAGGTTAGGCTGACAAAAAAAACTGTAGTATGACAGTCCTTTTTCAAAAATCGTGGCATGTCAACCCTTTTTAAAACAATTTGTTCTTTAGAAGAACTTAGTGTTCAGAATACGGCCTAAGCTAGAATTACTTGATATAAATATTTGGAAACAATGGTCTCTACACAAGAACGCTCACTTTTGGCATGATGGGTGTAGTCATATTGGAGTGTAAAACAAAAGACTGCAACCCAGCAAAAAAGATTAGTCTTTTGGGAAAACACACGGAAAGTACTTTTGGGAAAACACAGGGAGAGTACTTCAATCCTACGTGTTGTCTTGAAAGGAAGTTGGGGTGGGTGTTGAAATTCCTATAGGAATGAGGTATATGATTCCAATCCATACGAATTTGGGTAGCACCATTTCTTTTGTTGAAAGACAATCAATAGGGAAAAAAACTAAGGATTAAAATCCTTAAAAGTGCAACGAAATTCCTACAATCCAAAAGAGCCAAAACATCTTCTGATTTTGGACATGTCTACTGCACATTTATTTCTAGAGACATGCTCCGAGCTCTTTTGGGGCCATTATTATTTTACTTTCCTTGCAATATATCTTGCATTCATGAAATGGGCCCACAAGGTAGATCTACGTTCCTAAGCAATGAAACAATTGTAAATGCTTCTAGATGCTACATATACTTCCAGAGGGGCATGGTTAAAGTTTATCACAGCCGAAATTCCCCTCGATAGTTAATTTTTGCTCCGAAAGTCCATACCAGACCCTGAAAATTCTATCTTTTCTTTTCTAAAAATGAATGAGCCAAGTAAAGATAGAATAGGTGGTCCGAGCTAACAGTACAGAGAATCAAAGGTCGCATATCAACAGTGAGATGCAGAAGGTTGGTGCCCACGTGTGCTCAGTCAAACCTCTCAGCTTTATTTGCCAATCAGACTTTTCTACTTCAGTTGGTGGCTCCTGCGTTTTGCTCATACTTGTAGTAAAGGTGGCCCAAACTACTGTCCTATTTTCTGTTGGTAGCGATGCTTAAAGTTTGGCCCGTGTTTGATTTTCAAAAGACCCAATTTTTTTTGTCATTGCCCGTAACCATTGCCACTTGCTGTGCGTAGGCTTGGCAACCTTGGCAGGAATTTAGGCTATGGGTGGTCTTTCGGCACGACCGGCTGGTTAACTCTCGTCCAGTTTAACGTATAAGCTCACACTACCATATTATTTTGGATATGTACCAAGCATGTAAATATGTGATGATCAGCGGGGCCCTTCATGTCCATGAGTGCTTTTGACTGACTAGTCTCCCGTTTTTGTTCGCTCTTGCAGTGAGATTAGCATGCACACCTGCATCACCGGTTAGGGGCTAGAGAAGTAAACAGGTGAAGGACACACTTACACTGGTGAGGGCAGACGCATACTCATGCCTCTGTCCTGCGAGTAATCAAGCAATCCTGTGGCTAAGACAGAAGGCGGTCCAAATATAAGCATTTCAATTAGGGAAAACCATGGGTGGCTAATACAAGCAAGAGATGAATACATACCTACACTGGTTCGGAATATTTGTGGATCGAGGCATACATGCATGACGCCTCTACATACAAATCCCAGAGATATACATTCCTGCAACAACACGAGCAGGTCCATGAATAAAAAACTCTCACCAGAATAGAAGGGACAGCTAGGCCCAAAAGCACAATTTGTATAGTGTGATTTTCAATATATAACATGAGTGCAGTTTCGACCCCCAAAAAAATTAAGATTGCAATGGCTCCCCTTGATAAAGTTTACCCCTGGATACACTCAGTCTAGATCTGAACTCTTCTCCATCCGAAGAGAATGAGTCGGATGAAAGTGTATCCACACAATCTACAAGCTTCAAGCAACTAAAGACGAGACAAAAAAAAAAGCCCAAATCTGATTCATGTTGCTCCCGGTGCAAAAGAGATGGGTGCTGGCCATGTTGGTACAACATCTGTACACAGAAAAGGCATCAGAGGCCCATGAAGCAGGAAAGAAGATTCCCTCTGTCATGCATGAGCAACCGAGAATGCTATATGTCCATACTGCCATGAACGCCAAACATGCACGGGTAGTTCAAGTTGATTAAAATGCCAGGGCAAAGAGCATGATCCTCGGAATATCAAGGAAAAACTTCATTCTGTGCATTTTTGCGTTTTGTCTTTTACAGCTACTTGGATTACTTCTTGCCAATAACCACAATGTAAACTCTATATCTTCAATCGGTCAATGTAATAATAATAAGTGTTGGCATGTACAAGGTTTGATATTCCAATTCTATCCAGATATGAGCAAGCACATTAGTATTAACCTTGTCAACAGGTAACCACTCACTAGCTCCATCCATGGTGATCTGACTTGTCCTCCTGTTCACTTTGATACCAGAGGAACTGAGGAAGAAAGCTCCCTTTGCAGTCTTCCACAAGGCAGAGGCAACCAATAGCCAGCGATTGTACCCTTACTCTGGATAGTCTGAATTAGTTCATCTAGCCTAAATAAATTGTGTGGTTTGTTCCTCGTCAGAAGGTAAGAAACTGTAATCTCCCAAAACAGCTTGTTCCACGATCCCTTACTTTGGTATGAAATCCTGCCAAGAGACAAAAGGAAGAGAATAAGACTACTCATAGTGGGAGTAACTTAGGTAATAACATAGAACTACATGCAATGCCAACTAAGCATTTTGATGACATGGCATGTTATTAATTGAGGAAAGAGAGCATTGTGGTAACTAGCTACGTTACCATAACATCACATTTCCCAAGACTAGATGAGTCTGCAACCTAATTAATATGGCTTTGCATGACACCACACGTGTTACTACCCACTATGGAGGCAGTAACATAGAGTAGTAACATATGCATGTTACTACTCTATGTTACTTCCCACTATGACTAGTCTAAAAGCTCCAAGTCTCCAGCAAGTCTTTGTGAGTTAGAGAAGCAAAAGTAGCTCCAAAGTTGACAACAGCGCAGACATAATCTGCAACGCAGACATAATCTGTGCGCTATACTCTAATAGTACTTGGTAGATAATAATATGGAATTATGATGTCATGGATGCTCACTAGGCACTGGTGGTATCAGGCTTAAATGTACATGCAAAACAGGTTGGCATGCCGGCTATAGGGAAATTAAAAGGCTTCCAAATCATAGACCTAGAAGTTACTACATTCCTACAGAGCTGCTGAAGTCTAAAATAGCTGATTATATCCACCGGGATCATTATATCAGAAATGTTAGCAAAAAGGCATACTACTATCCAATCATCCGAATGCATAGCATGTCCACGGCTTCAGTAATGGAGTTAAGCCAATCTTGGAAAACAGAGATATGAAAAGAAAAGGGAGCTGCACCATTGCTAAACCAATTGAATTATTTCTCAATTTCCCTAGAAATTAAGTTTGCTACAGTGATCAGCTGATCATTAATGATTAATCAACTCTTGAACTGAATTTAACATAACAGATTATAGGAGACTTGGCAAAAAAATTGCTGGCTATTGGTGAATATGTGTGTCTAATTCAGACAAAAACAAATGTTAAGCAATGCCTAATAAGATGACACCAGAAACATATATCGGCATTTTCTTTGCGCGTACATGCTTTGGAAAAAAAATCTTGCGCATGATATTTAAAAGTGAATTGAACACTTGAGGAGTGCATATGGGATATAGGTACCTGTCGTAATTCTGGGAGTGGTGGTTGTGTTGTCAAACTTCAGTGTAAATGCAGTGATGCCTTGCATCTCAAATTGTACACTTGTATACCAAATTGCATTACAGTTAGCTCCTGCAAAGAGAAGAAATAGTCACGATACACAGAAGTAGCTGATGCAGTTCCATGTGAAGAAACATATATATGCTGTTTAAGTTTGACAGAATTTTAGACCCCTGGAAATCAAATATTCAGGTAGCCCAACGATAATCTTCACACGCAAATTTGAAGCTCACAATAAGGCAAAGGCAATGATTCGCCACTCTAAAAATGTCCACCGATGATATGCTAGTACAATTTTCTGTTGCAATTGAGGAATACCATAAGGTCACTCTTTGGGGTGGCATATCATCAACTTTAAGATTTTCACCAATAAGAATGATAGCTAAAACAGAGGATAAGGAATAATCTACAAGCTAATTTCTGAGCCGTCCATTGCAGATATTTGCAACTGTAGCATTACCTTGGTTATCGCCTTGACTTCTTAGTTCATTGATCCACGGCACCTAAACAGCAAGTAAATAGTTAGAGGGAGACGGCAGGAGTAAAAGAGAAATAACCTCAAAAAGCACAAAACACAAAACAGCTAACAACATATATAACATATTAAGATAAAACAGAACTACGCAGTAGCATAAATATTGTATCCGATGAATACAAACATGAAATTAATACAGGTGGCAGTCTAGCACACTTGAATATGTGCCATGGTGGAGTTAAGTACAAATAACTTCCTTGGCATTTGAATATCAATGTATAGGAAGGCGAGGGGATAATCAGTAGACAAACATATAAAATGCATTAACTTCCATGGAATAAGCATCAATTAACAAAAACAGCCTCACCTTTGGGAACCACAGTGGCATGGTATCTTCTTTTCCTCCAAGGGAAATTTGTAATTGTAAGTCAATTCTTCACCAGCATATATACGCCTCTTTGCATAAATGAAAATCTTCTTCTGTCCCTCCACAGTAATTACTTTTGTATAACAATTCGGCTGGCATGGAAATTATGATATACTTAGTATGTTGAAGGAATCCCGACCGAATTTTATTGTTAAGCAGCTTACCTCACATGAGTGATTGATAAATCTTGCTAAACCCCCACGCTTAGTAGCATCAACCTGTGCAAATTAAGAAAATGTGGAGCCAGTTAGCAGAGTTGCACAAGGTGCAGTGACAAAAATTGAAGATAAAGCATGATGTTAATCACAGGTTTGAAACTGCAAAGCAGCACAAGGACCTCAGTCGATTAAAAGATGGTATTTGTGCTTTCGATAACTATTCTCACATAGCTAAATAACTTTTTGTACTGCTTCAACAATACCAAACTATTGTCTAAGAAGCAAATATCAAACATAAAGATATGGATGCAGCACACCTTTTTAGATAAAAGCAGAAAGGAATAATCTTTTACACCTACCACATAATCATCGTCCAAGCGAAAAAGGTGCAGTGAAAAAAATTGAAGATAAAGCATGATGTTAATCACAGGTTTGCGACTGCAAAGCAGCACAAGGACCTCAGTCGATTAAAAGATGGCATTTGTGCTTTTCATAACTATTCTCACATAGATAAATAACTTTTTGTACTGCTACAACAATACCAAACTACTATTGTCTAAGAAGCAAATATCGAACATAAAGATATGGATCCAGCGCACCATTTTAGATAAAAGCAGAAAGGAAATATCTTTTACACCTACCACATAATCATCGTCCAAGCGAAAAAGGTAGCTGCTTCCAATTCCACTCTTCTCATATTGAGCCTCACGTATGTCCGAGACCTGTATGGTGCAGATATATCTAAAATTCATAAGAAAAAACAAGTACATCGATGATGCTAACATTGATTCAATACAAAAATATTACCGGCCGACGAATCAGTTCACCAACATATTCAATAACAAAATCTTCTGCATCAATCGACTCAAGGGCCACCAGACCCCATTCATGGATCTTGCTCCTTTGAAAACGTAACCGCTTCTTCCTTGCCTGTATGCCAAGGTAGTCAGTGGTCACTCAGCCTCATGGCAAGAGAAACTTGTGTTCAACTGTACATGCACAATTTATTTTACCTTCGATTGGGTAATTTTAAGCAGCTCAGCCCCTTCAGAAGCAGCTAACAGGTTCCGTAACTTAACCCGATTTGTTCGCGCAGATGTACCTTTGACTTGTGGACTTTTCCACACGTTATTAGCTGAAGTTGAAAGAATACTCCGAACACGATACCCTCTCACACGAGTCCTTTCTGATGGAGTGGCGTTTCGTGCCCAATTACGCCACTCCCATCCACTGGTGGAAGCTCTTGCACAGCCATCTGACACTGGACATAAAATCAACGGCTTCGCCTTTTGACTGGTGTCAGTAGACATGTTCTTGGGCTTCCTTTTCTTTGCAAGCTTGGTGGGCATACTTTCGTTCTCATTCTCAATAGGAACCTTACTATCAACCAGATGACTCCTAGTAAGATGAGAAGTCCTTTGTCCTGGAAAAGATAGATGCATGTGTTACATATATGCAAATGTACATGAGAAGAAGAAAATAGAATCAGAATACTTACTCTTTGGCACATCATTGGAAAGCCGCTTCAAGTCTTGTTCGATATTTGAAGTGTGCACATCACTGGAAAACCGCTTCAAGTCTTGTTCGATACTCAAAGTATGCACGTCACTGGAAAGCCGCTTCAAGTCTTGTTCGACAATCAAAGTGTGTACATCATTATCAACAGTTTTGGCATGACTCTTGGGGAGCTTTTTTGACTTCCCAGCCTTCAAAGTGTGTACGTCACTGGAAAGCCGCTTCAAGTCCTGTTTGATATTCAAAGTGTGTATGTCATTATCAAGAGCTTTGACGTGACTCTTCGAGAGCTTTTTCGACTTCCCAGCCTTCAAAGTGTGTACGTCACTGGCAAGCCGCTTCAAGTCTTGTTCGATATTCAAAGTGTGTACGTCATTATCAAGAACCCTCTTCGAGAGCTTTTTCGACTTCCCACCCTTCAAAGTGTGTACGTCACTGGAAAGCCGCTTAAAGTCTTGTTTGATATTCGACGTGTGCACGTCGTTATCAAGAGTTTTGGCAGGACTCTTGGAGAACTTTTTCGACTTCCCAGCCTTCTTTGTTACCTGGAGATTTTTAAGATGAACCCTGCGGTCAACAAGCTCAGATAGAGGCTTGGAAAGCTGCTCATCCATTGGTTTTTCCAATGGTTTTTTGGATGGCACTGCTTCACAGCTGCTCCTTAACTTTCTCTTTCTGTAGTATGCATATTCCTTCGGTCTCAATGATTCATCAATGTTTTTAGACACAACATTCCGCTTGGTATACCATGAATCAAAGCACTTGCTAATAGCATCTGATAAGAGAGATGCCCACTCTTTCACGACATTCTCATGCAGTGCTTGCCGGCAGACCGCCAAGGTAATATATCTAGAAATTACAGGCACAGAGTTCACTGATTTTGGAGGTGGATATTTGTTTTTGTCCATAACCACCACAGAAGGTAATCCCATCTCCATTCCAGGAGGCACCTCATCAAAACTTTCATCCAATTCAGCTGTCTCTGATACATCAAGCTTTTCAAATATACTAGCATAAGATGCTGAAGGGGATTGATGTTCCACTGCATCCAAATTAAGTGGGTCAAAATAATATAATCAAGCTCGGGTAAGAGAAAATACAACATAAGAATGATCATTTACCATGAGAAGTGAGCATTTTATCTGGTTCCGCCTCAGCAACACATGACGTCTCATCCGTGGTAATGTCTGCAGGACTGGGTACAGCATCTGTAACCATTTCAGCGGTAACCAATACTTCATCTAGAGCCATTACAGACGGACTGCTTATTGCATCTGTAGCCATTTTAGCAGCATCCAACAATTTATCTAGAGCCATTTCAGGAGGAATTGGTGTTTCATGAATGTCCATTCCAGTAGAACTAGGAGAATCCGGTGCATGAACAGGGGTACGAATTAGTTCCTGCAATACACATGGCGCCGACATGAACCAACTAAACTTCAATTTTTCAGTAGTTATAAGAGTTTTTTATAATTGTTATCTTACTTGATCGGTGATATCTTCAAGCCCAAAACATAACCAGTTTGTAATCTCTTCTGCAATAACCTCCCTGAAATGATGAAACAAAGTATCCTTTGCTGACACGTATAGCTCATTCGCCAGCATTAACTGGACTCCCGATGAGGGGTCAAAATATATAGTGGAACATGCAGGCTTCCGACTAATTTTGTCCTCGCAGGAGTCAATGTTTAAGAAAGGTCGAGAGAGGGAGCTCTCAGCACACTCCAAACTTGGCCCAAATCCAGGTGGGAAATCCATGTCACACTCAAGAGCCTCTGAATCACATATTGCCTGCCAAGGCACAGAAAGCATCAGCTGTCATATATGACAGAAGAAAGGTATAAACACCAAATACACCCCTTCCAAGAAATAAATACAGTGAGCATCAGTGGAAAAACCTTCGGTTCATCAGCTTCTTTCATGTTTCTGTTATCTGATGAGGCACCAGGAACAATTGTACAGGGAAGACTCGATAGGCGATTTCTCTTAAGCCATTCACCACAGTAGTCCATAACAGGATCATAAAGTATCCCATCCCAGAAATTCTTCATGGATTCATAATAAATAGTTTGCCAGACTGCTGATAATATATCAGCAAATTTGGCATGCACTGCAACTGATTGAATAGCCACGGAAGAAGTTGCTTGTATTGTATTGTACGAGTTTTCTTTTCTGTGAATAGTAGATCGTGTATCAACCTTGCCCTTCAGCGCTGAAGCCTTCTTGCTGCTCACATTGGCAGGCTGCAAATGTCATAAACATGCAGGAGAGGTGGTGAAAAACTGAAAAGGCGTCATAAAAAGAAGTGCTCTTGTTAGAAAACTTTGCGCCAAATAAAACACACCTTAACAGCTTTGGTCTTCAATTTTGCAGCTAGTTGCCTCTCAGTTTTCCTACAAGCAATAATTTCTGGAAGCACAGAGCTGAATATTTCATCAATTAGAGCCTTACGGGCCGATTTCATTATACCGGCATGGAGCTGATTGCCAATATCATCGACTATGTCACCCATTACAGCACTAAATGACCCCGAACCATTCTCTGTAGCTTCTGGATGCTCCGTGTGACCACCACTCCACCAATCAACTAGTGAGACAAGTGTAAATGGACCAAATTTGCTGTCAACATGATAAACCTACAATAAGAACATACATTATTCAGATTGCGGACTAATAAGAATAAAGAAAGTAAATCACAGATATACATGCACTGCAGTTGAGGGAGATCTGCAAGTATTACAGTATACAAAATATAGAAGCACAACACATTCATTTGTTGTTTAACTTGATCCTTGAGAAAACAAGGAAGTATTGCAGATAGAAACTCCATCAGAACTATATCTTATTTTGTTTCACTGAAGTTTAGTTAATTTAATACACAGAAAATAGCCTATGATATGAATTTTTTGTTCAACTTCACTAACTTAACCAATTATTTGTCTTTGACAAGACAAGAAGAGAAATGCAAAAAAAACAAAAAAAAAATGAATGTTCCTCACCATGACGCAGTCTAACAAATAAGGGCAGGGACATTCAAGCCAACAATACAACAAATTTCAAGAGGTCTTTACAAAACCAGCATCTAAAAAAGATAGTGTATGTATCAGACTGATATTGTAGAGCTATTCGCTAGTTATGACCAAATCATAGAATTGCCTTGTAACTATTGGAGATCTTCCATTACCTAACTCGATGGAAACATTGCTGGGAAACAGGAATGACATTGTCGCTGGAGTGGATAACACATTTATTTACCAACATAAAGCAAGAGGACGGGATTTACAAGACATGTGATTTTGATTGCTAATTTATTTTTACCATTGAAAGATCCTGGAGATAGCTACTATGATGCCAATAAGAAAGTTCAGCAAGAGAATGAGGCCCATGCCGGGAACCGTCTGCATCCTCGAACATCCAGCATGGTTCATCACTTGAAATAACCTAGTGAGAAAACAGAAGAAAAAACACAAATCAGGAAGGTAGACAAGGGGCTGGACGATGTGCAGAGATATAGTTAGAGATGCATGACATACATCCCGAAGCGCCATTTTATCAGCACGAGCGACTGTCTTATTCTCATTTGATTCACTCGGCGTGGAGACCGCAGCAGCAGAATTCCACTGTGAGAGGAACTGCTCCAGAAGACTCAAGGGTACAGGATTGACCATCTTCCCACCAACAAGAGCATAAATAGCAAGGTCTTGAGGCAAGAAACCAGTGGATAGCCCCTCGTAGAGCTGCTTGGGCGCGTAAGGCCCGCACATGTGCCCATGCTCATTCATATACATACATCCTTCCAGGGGCTGATGCTGCGGATATGCAATGTACCCATTTTGACCGTCAGAATAGCCCGCCCCAGTCTGCGGGTAGATCCCACCGCCGTTATCGACGGAAGAAACATTCTCCTGCACTGCAACGAACGGGGCTGAGGTTTGCGGTTGGTCGCCACTGCAGGAAGCAATCTGCCGCTCCTCCGAACACCTGATCAATCGTGCGGGCAGAATCGAGAATCAGCTCCAGCTTAAGTGGGTAAAAAAGGAAATAATAAATAAACAGACAGAGATGGATGCAGGTTTGTACCCGTCAACCAAGTTCTCCTGCGGATCATCGCAGGTCGACACGGAACAGCCAAGGAGCTCCCCGTGGGGCAGCTCGTCGGTCAGCAGCTTCGCACGCTTCCGTCTGGGGAAAGGGCTGGCGCTGCGGAAGGTTGACGGCTCCGCTGCTGGCTCAACGTCCAACCCCTGATCATCACAAGTTAGATGCACAAGCGTCAGGTACACTGATTGTGTAACAACAGATTTCTCAGGCTAGGAACGAAAACCGCCACCATTCGAAATTCACTGTCTACGGATGGTCGCTCTGTGAATCGGCCGCTATCTCAGCTACGGAAAGAGTCAGGTCGTGCAATTCGATCGTTGCTTCGCTCCCACGGTACCAACCCCACCCAAAATCACTATGCAAGGCCGCAACCCAACACGCCGCGCGCGCACGGAATTCCTTCCGGCGCATCGGCAGGTGGATCCCCCGATGTGGGAGGAGGAGAGGCGGCGACGTGGGCGCGGGCGCGTGGGCCGGCGAGGTGGATCTGGAGACGGGGGAGAGGGAGCTCACCGGATCGGAGCGCGCGTGCGGCATGGCTCGCGGGCGAGCTGGAGGCCGTCCTCCTTGGTCAGGCCGCCTCCGCGGGTACGCCGGCGGCGGCGGGTAGGGTTCGCGGGCGGGGGAGGAGAGGGGCGACGAACCGGTCTGGGTCGGGTGGTAGTTGGGTTGGAGAGGAGAGAGAGAGAGGACGGGGAAGCGTTTGGACAGCTGGACCAGTCCGAGCATCAGAAAACCAATTTACTCCGGTTTTTTCTCAGTTACATTGATTACTGTTTTTGAGATTTGCCATTTGCGATTTCATTGGTCAAGGCCGAGACCAAGACCCGAAACAAAGGGGATTACTCTCGCAGCATTACATTACCTAACGCTTTTGCTCCGGCGTAGATCCAAAGAGTCGTTTCGGTTTTTACCCTTGTGGTCACCATGTCGACGGTGGAGTGGTGGTTCCGGAAGACAAGTGCATTTCTCTCTTTCCATACCTCCCAAGACACGAGCATGGCAAGCGATGACATCGCCTTCTTGGATTGTCCATTCTTTTGCACAAAGCACCTCCACCACTCATGAACGGTTGGAGCTTCGTACCACCTCTCCGGGTGGACGTCGACGAGCCCAAGCCACTCCTTGATGTTTAGCCAAACTCTTTTAGTGAAGCGGCACGTGAAAAGAATGTGGGCCGCAGATTCTTGGATTTGGTTGCAAAGCTTGCAATTTCCACAATTTTGCCACCCCCCGACGATCAAGCCTATCCGCCGTCCACACTATTTTTTTTCACCTTCACTTGCAAGCACATTTGTTCAAGCTCATACCTAAGCTGCAGTGGGCTCCTGAAACTTCAAAATCTCCTCCTGACATTTTTCCTACAGCGAATGGGGAAGAAGCAAAGATAGCATGGATTGCCAATTAGTATAACAGTGGAGTGCCTATGATGAGTTATTGGTCATCCCCTACGCAGGAAACCTATTATTCGCAAGGCACAACTATAGAATGGTCATATTGTTGGGAACATTCTATTGAGTTCACAAAAAGTGTAAAGGTTGTCCGCTGAAACAACATCTGGTATGATGTTCCTCTTCATATGCATGGCCGACCCATAGGGTAGGGTAGAGGGGCGCTCGCCCCAGGTCCCCTAACAGCTAGGGCCCCAACCCAAAATTTATTTGTACACTTAGTGCATGTATATTTATACTCTTTAGGCAATAGAGTTTGGAATAATTTATGAAAATATAGAAGGCTCAAACTGCAGCTTACCTTGCCTCTACTTCGACTCCTGATAAAAAAAGCATTTTAATATTTCTAAATAATTTTCCTAATGATACATTTTTTCTATGGCCTTCTCAAATGTGCGGAACAATACCAACCCTCATAATATTTTTTGATTCATTCTAGAGATACGTATGTATATATAGATGTGTACACAAGTAGTTATTGGTATAGATAAGAATCATGGCATATAGTTCGCTCGATCAATATAATAAATTATTTTAAAAGTCTTCACCAAGATTCCAAAAACCATAGATCTTTCAAATGTAGATATTATTTGGTTTGTTCCTGTGCTACCTTAATATTTATCTTGCTGAATACTAACGTTTTTAGGTCTTTTCTGTGTGACCAAATGGCGGAGATTGAGTGAGATTCTTAAGGAGCCCAGAACACCAATCATGCTTAAACTGTAGGATAACGTAGCATAGAAAACAAAAATTTTCCTACGGCGAACACGCAATCCAAGCCAAGATGCAATCTAGAAGACGGTAGCAACGAGGGGATTGTCGAGACTCACCCTTGAAGAGATTCCAAAGCCTACAAGAGGAGGCTCTTGTTGCTGCGGTAGACGTTCACTTGCCGCTTGCAAAGCGCGTAGAAGATCTTGATCACGATCGGTTCGGCGCCACGAACGGCGCACCTCCGTACTCGGTCACACGTTCGGTTGTTGATGAAGACGACGTCCACCTCCCCGTTCCAGCGGGCGGGAAGTAGTAGCTCCTCTTGAATCCGACGCACGACGGCGTGGTGTCGGTGGCGGTGTAGAAGTCCGGGGAGCTTCGCTAAGCTATGCGGGCAATATGAAGTGGAGGAGCAAAGCTAGGGTTTGGGAGGGTGGCGGCCACTCTATGGGGCGGCCAGCTTGTGGTCTTGGGGTGGCGGCCCCCCTTGGCCCTCTATATATAGGTGGAAGCCCCAAGTGTTGGACTACAAGTCTTCGAATAAGACCCGAACCCAAAACCTTCCATATGGTGGGAAACCTTCCCTCCCACTAGAGGTGGGATCTCCACCTTCCATAGGGGGGCCCCCTGGGGAGTCCACTTGGGACTCCTCCCCACTAGGGTTGGCCGGCCATGGAGGTGGAGTCCCATGTGGACTCCACCTTCCTTGGTGGTTTCTTCCGGACTTTTCTAGAACCTTCTAGAACCTTCCATAGAACCTTCCGCATCATTTTATTCACATAAAATGACATCCTATATATGAATCTTATTCTCGGACCATTCGGAACTCTCGTGATGTCGGGATCCCATCCGGGACTCGAACAAATATTCCAACTTCATTCCATATTCAAGTACTACCATTTCAACATCCAACTTTAAGTGTGTCACCCTACGGTTCGTGAACTATGCGGACATGGTTGAGTACTCACTCCGACCAATAACCAATAGCGGGATCTGGAGATCCATAATGGCTCCCACATATTCAACGATGACTTTAGTGATCGAATGAACCATACACATACGATACCAATTCCCTTTGTCACGCGATATTTTACTTGTCCGAGGTTCGATCATCGGTATCACACTATACCTTGTTCAACCTCGTCTCCGACAAGTACTCTTTACTCGTACCGTGGTATGTGGTCTCTTATGAACTTATTCATATGCTTGCAAGACATTAGACGACATTCCACCGAGAGGGCCCAGTATATCTATCCGTCATCGGGATGGACAAATCCCACTGTTGATCCATATGCCTCAACTCATACTTTCCGGATACTTAATCCCACCTTTATAACCACCCATTTACGCGTGGCGTTTGATGTAATCAAAGTACCTTTCCGGTATAAGTGATTTACATGATCTCATGGTCATAAGGACTAGGTAACTATGTATTGAAAGCTTATAGCAAATAACTTAATGACGTGATCTTATGCTACGCTTAATTGGGTGTGTCCATTACATCATTCATACAATGATATAACCTTGTTATTAATAACATCCAATGTTCATGATTATGAAACTAATCATCTATTAATCAACAAGCTAGTTAAGAGGCTTACTAGGGACTCTTTGTTGTTTACATATCACACATGTATCAATGTTTCGGTTAATACAATTATAGCATGGTATATAAACATTTATCATAAACATAAAGATATATAATAACCACTTTTATTATTGCCTCTTGGGCATATCTCCAACAGTCTCCCACTTGCACTAGAGTCAATAATCTAGATTACATTGTAATATACCTAACACCCATGGCATGGTGTTGGTCATGCTTTGCCCTAGGGAGAGCTTTAGTCAACGGATCTGCTACATTCAGATCAGTGTGTACTTTGCAAATCTTTACTTCTCCATCTTCGATGTACTCGCGAATCGAGTGGTAACGCAGCTTGATATGCTTCACCTCTTGTGTGACCTTGGCTCTTGTGCATTGGCGATGGCACCCATGTTATCACAGTAGATGACAAATGGGTCCAATGCACTAGGAACCACACCGAGCTCTACAATGAACCTCTTCATCCATACCGCTTGATGAAGCCTAAGCCGCTATGTACTCCGATTCGTTGAGGATTTCGCCGTGCAGCTTGAGCTTGCCCCTTACTGCAGCACCATTCAATATAAACACGTACCCAGATTGTGACTTAGAGTCATCGGGATCGGTGTTCCAACTTGCATCGGTGTAACTTGTTACAACGAGCTCTTGGTCACCTCCATAACAAAGAAACATATCCTTAGTTCTTTTCAAGTACTTCAGGATATTCTTGACCGTTGTCCAGTGTTCCATTCCTGGATCACTTTGATATCTTGTTAAACTAACAGCATGTGCTATATCCGGTCTTGTACATAGCATGGCATACATGATAGAGCCTACTGCCGAGGCATAGGGGATCCGACTCATCCTTTCTCTTTCTTCTGCCGTAGCCGGTCCTTGAGTCTTACTCAAGACCTTGCCTGGTAACATAGGTAAGAATCCTTTCTTACTTTCGTCCATTCTAAACTTCTTTAGAATCTTGTCCAGGTATGTACTCTGTGATAGCCCTATTAGACGTCTTGATCTATCTCTATAAATCTTGATGCCTAATATATATGATGCTTCACCAAGGTCTTTCATTGAAAAACTATTATTCAAATAACCCTTTACACTGCTTAATAGTTCTATATCATTCCCAATCAATAATATGTCATCTACATATAATATCGGGAATGCTACAGAGCTCCCACTCACTTTCTTGTAAATACAGGCCTCTCCATGACATTGTATAAACCCGAAGTCTTTGATCACCTTATCAAAGCGTCGGTTCCAACTTCTTGATGCTTGCTTCAGTCCATAGATTGAACGCTGAAGTTTGCATACTTTGTCAGCATTTTTAGGATCGACAAAACCTTTAGGTTGTACCATATACAACTCTTCCTCAATGTCTCCATTAAGGAACGCCGTTTTGACATCCATCTGCCAAATCTCATAATCGAAAAATGCAGCTATTGCTAACAAAATCCTCACAGATTTTAGCTTCGCTACGGTGAGAAAGTCTCATCGTAGTCAACACCTTGAATTTGTCGGAAACCCTTTGCGACAAGTCGAGCTTTATAGACAATATTACCATCGGCATCTGTTTTTCTTTTGAAGATCCATTTATTCTCGACGCCTTGCGGCTATCAGGTAATTCTACCAAAGTCCATACTTTGTTATCATACATGGATCCCATTTGGATTTCATGGCTTCTTGCCATTTGTTGGAATCTGGGCTCATCATCGCTTCTTCATACGTCGCAGGGTCTTCATCATTGTTATCCACAATCATGACATTTAGACAAGGATCATACCAATCTGGAGTGGCACGATCCCTTGTCGATCTGCGAGGTTCAGTAGCTGTCTCATTTGAAGTTTCATGATCATTATCATTAGCTTCCTCTGTTGCCGTGTAGGTGGTACGGAACATTTTTCGGTGCGCTACTCGATCAACGAGTAGAGATTCTTCAATCTCATCGAGTTCTACTTTTCTTCCAGTCACTTCTTTAGTGAGAAATTCTTTCTCAAGAAAGGTTCCGTTCTTAGCAACAAAGATCTTGCCTTCGGATCTGTGATAGAAAGTGTACCCTATAGTTTCCTTAGGGTATCCTATGAAGACGCATTTCTCGCTTTGGGTTCTAGCTTGTCCGGTTGTAACTTTTTTACATAGGCTTCGCAACCCCAAACTTTTAGGAACGACAGCTTAGGTTTCTTATTAAACCATAATTCATACGCGTCGTTTCAACGGATTTTGATGGTGCTCTATTTAAAGTGAATGCTGTCTCTAATGCATAACTCCAAAATGATAACGGCAATCAGTAAGAGACATCATAGAACGAACCATATCTAAGAGAGTTCGATTACGACGTTCGGACACACCGTTTCGTTGTGGTGTTCCCGGCGGTGTCAATTGTGAAAGTATTCCGCATTTCTTTAAATGCATGCTAAACTCATAACTCAGATATTCACCTCCGCGATCAGATCGTAGAAATTTAATCTTCTTGTTACGTTGATTTTCTACTTCACTTTGGAATTCCTTAAACTTCTCGAAAGTTTCGGATTTATGTTTCATTAAATAGATATACCCATATCTACTCAAATCATCCGTGAAGGTTAGAACATAACGATAACCACCGCGCGATGCTACACTCATTGGTCCACATACATCTGTGTATGATTTCCAATAAGTCAGTAGCTCGCTCCATCATACCCGAGAATGGAGTCTTAGTCATTTTTCCCATCGACATGCTTCGCATCTATCAAGTGACTCAAAGTCAAGTGATTCAAGTAATCCATCGGTATGGAGTTTCTTCATGCGTTTCACTCCAATATGACCAAGACGACAGTGCCACATATAAGTAGAATTATCATTCAATTTAATTCGCTTAGCATCAATGTTATGTATATGCGTATTACTACTATCGAGATCTAACAGAAATAAGCCATTCTTTTGTGGTGCTCGACCATAAAAGATATTATTCATAAAAATAGAACAACCATTATTCTCAGACTTGAATGAATAACCGTCTTGCATTAAACAAGATCCTGATATAATGTTCATGCTCAACGGGTACATAATAACAATTATTTAGGCTTAAAACTAATCCCGAAGGTAGATGTAGAGGAAGTGTCCCGACTGCGATCACATTGACCTTGGATCCGTTTCCAACGCGCATCGTCACTTCATCTTTCAGTTGTCGTTTATTCTTTAGTTCTGTTTGAGTTACAAATATGAGCAACCGAACCAGTATCAAATACCCAGGTACTAGAACGAGAACTAGTGAGATAAACATCTATAACATGTATATCGATATACCTTCTTTCTTCTTCTTGACAAGGCCGCTCTTCAGATCCGCCAAATACTTGGAGCAATTACGCTTCCAGTGTCCCTTCTCCTTGCGATAGCACTCAGCATCGGCTTAGGGCCAGACTTAGGTTTCACAGAGGCGTGGCAGCTTTCTTGCCACTCTTCTTGTTCTTGCCTTTAGACTTGCCCCGTTTCTTGAAACTGGTGGTCTTGTTGACCATCAACACTTGGTGCTCTTTCTTGATCTCAATCTCAGCAGCTTTTAGCATGCCAAAAAGTTCAGAAACTCCTTGTTCATGTTCTGCATATTGTAGTTCATCACAAAGTTCTTGTAACTTGGTGGCAGTGATTGAAGGACACGATTAATCCCCAGTCTGTTAGGAATCACTATTCCCAAGTCAATGAGTTTCTTCGCATGCCCGGTCATAACGAGCATGTGCTCACGATGGAGCTGCCTTCTTCCATCATACAGCTGAAAAAGTGTTTCGATGCTTCATAGCATTCCACGGCCGCATGAGTCTCAAAAATAGTCTTCAACTCTTTTATCAACTCATGAGGATCGTGGTGCTCAAAACGTTTTTGAAGATCGGATTCCAGACTGCATAAGATGGCACACTGAACTTGAGAGTACCGAGTTTTCCGAGTCATGTAAACATTCTTTACTTCATCGGTTTCAGTTTCTGGAGGGTCACCTAGCGGTGCATCAAGCACATATTGCAGATTTCCGCCATTGAGGAAGATCCTCACATGACGGAACCAGTCGGTGAAGTTGCTACCGTTGCTCTTAAGCTTTTCTTTCTCTAGGAACTGGTTAAAATTGATTGAGGACGCCATATCTACAACATATTTGCAATAGTTTAAACTAAGTTTATGACAAATTGAGTTCAAATTTTAATTCTACATAATTAAAAATCTAGGTGAACTCCCACTCAAAACAATATCCCTCGCATTGTCTTAGTGATCACACGAACCAAATCCATCACACCTATGCCCGATCATCACGAGACAAGATGTAATTTCAATGGCGAACACTCAAAGTGTTCATCATATCAATCATATGATTCATGCTCTACCTTTCGGTATCACGTGTTCCGAGACCATGTCTTTACATGCTAGGCTCGTCAAGGCCACCTTAGTATCCGCATGTGCAAACTGTCTTGCACCCGTCATATGTACTTATCGAATCTATCACACCCGATCATCACGAGATGCTTCGAAACGATAAGACTTGATAATGGTGCTACTAAGGATGAACACTTTATTATCTTGAGATTTTAGTGAGAGGGATCATCTTATAATGCTACCGTCGCGATCTAAGCAAAATAAGATGCATAAAAGGATTAACATCACATGCAGTTCATATGTGATATGATATGGCCCTTTTATCTTTGCGCCTTTGATCTTCATCTCCAAAGTACGGACATGATCTCCATCATCAACGGGCATGATCTCCATCATCGTCGGCGAAGCACCAAGGTCAATGGCGCCGTCTTCATGATCGTCCTCCATGTAGCAACTATTACAACTACTTTGAAATACTACTCAACATGAAATTTAAAGACAACCATAAGGCTCCTGCCGGTTGCCACAATACAATAATGATCATCTCATACATATTCATCATCACATTATGGCCATATCACATCACCAAACCCTGCAAAAACAAGTTAGACGTTCTCTAATTTGGTTTGCATATTTTACGTGGTTTAGGGTTTTCGAGCAAGATCCAATCTACCTACGAACATGAACCACAACGGTGATACTAGTGTTGTCAATAGAAGAGTAAATTGAATCTTCACTATAGTAGGAGAGACAGACACCCGCAAAGCCACTTATGCAATACAAGTTGCATGTCAAGCGTGGAGCAAATCTCATGAACGCGGTCATGTAAAGTTAGCCCGAGCCGCTTCATCCCACTATGCCACAAAGATGCAAAGTACTCAACTAAAGATAACAAGAGCATCAACGCCCACAAACCATTGTGTTCTACTCGTGCAACCATCTATGCATAGACACTCTGATACCACTGTAGGATAACGTAGCATAGAAAACAAAAATTTTCCTACGGCGAACACGCAATCCAAGCCAAGATGCAATCTAGAAGACGGTAGCAACGAGGGGATTGTCGAGACTCACCCTTGAAGAGATTCCAAAGCCTACAAGAGGAGGCTCTTGTTGCTGCGGTAGACGTTCACTTGCCGCTTGCAAAAGCGCGTAGAAGATCTTGATCACGATCGGTTCCGGCGCCACGAACGGGCAGCACCTCCGTACTCGGTCACACGTTCGGTTGTTGATGAAGACGACGTCCACCTCCCCGCCAGGGGCAGCGGAAGTAGTAGCTCCTCTTGAATCCGACAGCACGACGGCGTGGTGTCGGTGGCGTGTAGAAGTCCGGCGGAGCTTCGCTAAGCTATGCGGGCAATATGAAGTGGAGGAGCAAAGCTAGGGTTTGGGAGGGGTGGCCGGCCACTCTATGGGGCGGCCAGCTTGTGGTCTTGGGGTGGCCGCCCCTCCCCTTGGCCCTATATATAGGTGGAAGCCCCAAGTGTTGGACTACAAGTCTTCGAATAAGACCCGAACCCAAAACCTTCCATATGGTGGGAAACCTTCCCTCCCACTAGAGGTGGGATTTCCACCTTCCATAGGGGTGGCGGCTGGGGGAGTCCACTGGGACTCCTCCCCCACTAGGGTTGGCCGGCCATGGAGGTGGAGTCCCATGTGGACTCCACCTTCCTTGGTGGTTTCTTCCGGACTTTTCTAGAACCTTCTAGAACCTTCCATAGAACCTTCCGCATCATTTTATTCACATAAAATGACATCCTATATATGAATCTTATTCTCCGGACCATTCCGGAACTCCTCCGGGATCCCATCCGGGACTCCGAACAAATATTCCAACTTCATTCCATATTCAAGTACTACCATTTCAACATCCAACTTTAAGTGTGTCACCCTACGGTTCGTGAACTATGCGGACATGGTTGAGTACTCACTCCGACCAATAACCAATAGCGGGATCGGAGATCCATAATGGCTCCCACATATTCAACGATGACTTTAGTGATCGAATGAACCATACACATACGATACCAATTCCCTTTGTCACGCGATATTTTACTTGTCCGAGGTTCGATCATCGGTATCACACTATACCTTGTTCAACCTCGTCTCGACAAGTACTCTTTACTCGTACCGTGGTATGTGGTCTCTTATGAACTTATTCATATGCTTGCAAGACATTAGACGACATTCCACCGAGAGGGCCCCAGTATATCTATCCGTCATCGGGATGGACAAATCCCACCGTTGATCCATATGCCTCAACTCATACTTTCCGGATACTTAATCCCACCTTTATAACCACCCATTTACGCAGTGGCGTTTGATGTAATCAAAGTACCTTTCCGGTATAAGTGATTTACATGATCTCATGGTCATAAGGACTAGGTAACTATGTATTGAAAGCTTATAGCAAATAACTTAATGACGTGATCTTATGCTACGCTTAATTGGGTGTGTCCATTACATCATTCATACAATGATATAACCTTGTTATTAATAACATCCAATGTTCATGATTATGAAACTAATCATCTATTAATCAACAAGCTAGTTAAGAGGCTTACTAGGGACTCTTTGTTGTTTACATATCACACATGTATCAATGTTTCAGTTAATACAATTATAGCATGGTATATAAACATTTATCATAAACATAAAGATATATAATAACCACTTTTATTATTGCCTCTTGGGCATATCTCCAACATAAACATTAAGTAATATATAAAAATATAGCGTAAATAGATATCTTTAAGAATTTTTTAAGAGTAGAGGGCCATGGCCCCCTGCCTTAGAAAAGCTTTGTCACTATGAACAAGAGGCTTTTGGTATCGTTTCGCCCAAGGACCCCCGAAAACTATGGACCGACCCTATTCATATGACATATGACGCTAATACAATTGGTAAGCATTTTGTGCCTTGGTCCTTTTCTATGACGATCGTAGGATGACCTTGTTGGTTGTTTGGACGGTTCTCGACTTGGAATGCCCTAGGATCCGGATAAGCTCCTCTGTTTAGAGCTTTGGTTCATGGTATGTGCTATACACCGACCCGGTCGACCATTAGCAGGTCCCGCACATCTAGTTGGGTGTTGGGTCGGCCCATCGTTGCCTTTTCCTTTTTCTGTTTTCCTTTCTTATGCTGCTTCTTTTTTTACGATTTTTAAAATTTTAAATTTGAACTTTTTCCAGAAACTAAACTTTTTCCAAAATATATTATATTTGAATATTTTTTGAATATGAACATTTTTCAAATTTGACCATTTTCTAAAATTTGAAAAATATATATTTTGTTCAACTTTTTTTATATATGACCATTTTTCGAATTTAAAAAGTTTTCGAATATGAACATTTTCAAATTTGAAAGTTTTTAGAATTCGAACAATTTTCAAATTTGTTTTTTTACATTTGAATGTTTTCCAAATTCGATCATTTTCAAATTTGAAAGTTTTTAAAATTTGAAAAAAATCAAAATTTGAAAAAAGGAAAAAACAAAAAGGATAGGGAAAAAATGGACAAACAAAAAGAAAGAAAGAAAATTGAAATGGAAAACGAAAATCGAAGGAAAAGCAAAAAATAGGTCAGGCCCAATATCCGACTAGGATGTGCGGTGCTTGGTAAGCACCGACCTGGTCGTTGTATATAATTGGCCTTGGTTCACACACACCCTTATGGCAAGCTATTGGGTATCCTTCTCATGTGGGTTGTGAGAAAATGGCCTAAATAAAGCCTTCCAGCGGCCCAAACATGTGCAAGAGCCCACTACACATTAGGGTTATGACCGAGAGTCATTTGGACATTACACATTACTACATGAGGGAAGGGAGATGATAAGCCTCCCATCCAACCACCACTCAGTGGTGTGACGAAAATCCAAGGCAACCTGCATTGGACAAGAAAAACAAGAGAAGGAAAAGAGAGAAGGTTGAAGGAAGAGCAAGGTATAACAAATGAAACTCTAGCAATTTTATTTCTTCAACACTTACAACTTTATTTACATTTTTTCATGTTAGTGTAAGCTCTATCTTGTAAATCATCTTATGCTTTGCTAATATGGATATGTGATCATATTATATATTCCTTTACAGTTCACCAGAGTTGTCGCTAGCATATGTCAAGCTAATTCAATAACTAGTAGTCTTAAAAGGATATTCCGGTTAGTTACAATTTTACCCAAATATATGTGCTATAACCTCCAAGAGCTATGTAAGTTTATTGAAATTATGTGATTGTTGTGCAGCGGCTTTTGGTGCTCTAAAGTTTGCCGAAGAGAAGTTCCCATCCTTGACGAATTCACACATCCAACTTCTTAACACGCAACTGCTGCTTGATTGCGCCCTGCATCGGTAGAAAGTTGTTTCTTGACTCTGAAGTATGCGTCCACAATCTGACCATGTTAGTATTTGGTGTCAAGTCGAAGACTGCAGCTAGTCTATGGCGTACCCGCACGCTACTTGTTGCAAAACAGTTTAGCCAGCTTTTGCATTTACTCGCTTATTACAGTTTACCCAATAAATGTGAGACTCATCTTATTTGTCATTTAACTTCATACTTTCAAGTGGATTAACATTTTCTGAATGCATTAGCTCCCATTCCTTATTCAAATGTTGTTGCCTCTTTAATTTTTGCTGGTTTATGAGCATTTCAAAAATGTTAGCCCAACAATTTAAGGATTCCTTTTTAGAAAGGAACTAAGGGAAATATATTGCTAATACTTGAGTGTCCTTTGTGCAGGCACCAACTGTATCGAATTCTCTTTTCTCTACATGATACAACTACAATATGCAGGTAGAGAATGCAGGTGTTCTTCTGTTACTGGCTAAAATACACAAAGTAAGACAAATCATTTATGTTGAGGCTAGAACCTAATAAATGTTGCCATCTCACAGAGAGAACTAATCCTTACTCTCGCTTAACTGTGGCTAGCTCTTGGATCAAGCCTTGTTTACCAAAGCATTCCCATGATTCTTGGCCATGGCAGTCTTGAGCTGCATGCACGAGATCATATAGTCTTGGCAAAATGTCATTTAATTGATCCACAATTTTCAGGTACATCCCCGGATGATGTGTTCATGTTCATGTGCTTCTAAGTTTACACTCTCTTGCTTGATGCTCCTTCCGTTATTATTATGACAGTTTCCGAAGATCTTTGTGCTGGTATGGATCCTCTGAACCAACCAAGCGGCCCAAGATCTGTAGGTTTCAGAGGGGAGCTGACAAGTCCATCTTAAACATTCTTCCTGAAACACTGGGAAGGATCTAACAGGCAGTAAACTGAACTCAATTGTGATATGCACTACCACGAGATGGCGGCAAAGGCGATGGCGTATAACCATCTGGGCAATGTAGGCAAGAGTGAGGAAGCAGCGACAAGGAGGCTTCACTCACTTACTGAGAGACTGGTCGGTCATGTACGGCAGGCAGCAAGGCAGAAGAAGGTGGACAAACAAAGGCAATTCATTCGGACTGCGTATTGAACTTAGGATCTATCCCAAATCGAATACATATCATGGCATAAAACCATGTACAGAAAATCTATGATAATTCATGATATTTGAGCAACCGAGCCTGGTACTCTTCATTAGAGAGCATGTGAGTCAAGCAAAATTCCAACAGCAAAACTGGAAACCGAGCCTGGCTGAACCCATTATAGAGCTAACATAATTTCAACACCTCAGCCCACAATATATAGAAGCTAGCAATTTGTGCATGCAACAGTTCATATCCAACATATCACCACCAGCCTTTGTCATTGATTCTAATTGTGATAGGGAATGCATGCTCGTAACTCTTTCTGAATTCAGACAAGTAGTGCATGCTTGATTACTTGTGGAGATAACTCTGACATGCTACTGCAGGTTCACGATATCTACATCAGTTTAAAATCACTGCAATGCAATCTGATGTTCAGAACACCAAAAAAGAACAAGTTGAGACCTGAAAACAACTCAAGTCTGATCCCAGAATCCATGATACTGACCAGCTGCTGCGCAAGCCCTGAAACAACCCATGAGAAACAACCTTTGCGGCTTTTTCTTGAGCTGGAGAAACCTTGAAGTTGCAGCTAAAACACGGACAAGGCCACACAATCAATGAATGAGAACCTTGTGGACGCAGAATAGCTAGCGTTTATCTAACCAGAATTAGTCGAATGACCATTACCCACCTTGTAAAAAAAGTTAGTTGCAACTTGCAACACAGGTTCACAACCTTGTGGAAATGATTAGTAATCTAGAAGCATCAATAAGTTCACAACTGAACGTAGATCATCTGGGCTACAGATTCAGTAGGTAAGGTTCACTTGCTCATCTTTTTTTCTTGATAATGGGCGCTTTATTACTTAGAAAGGAATTACACCCGACCTCTGGGTAGCTAAGATGCACATAGCCGTTCAAAAAGTCTCAAAAATCTGTAGTGCTAAAAAAAGGCGAATTACATATCAGACATGAGCAAATGTAGAACGCCTAAGGTGAAGGCGGAGGCCCAATCTGTAGATTATGGTGCCACCCATGTATGGAAAAAGTACCCCTCGCCGTGTCCTCCAACCGTGTACAGACCTCCGTAAACAGGTCGCGGTTCTCCACTTTCTGCAGCGCAAACCACGAACGAAGCGTAGCGGTACATCTGTAGATAACCTTCAAGAGAGAATAATTCTTATCATTAAAACTTTGTCATTTCTACACAGCCATAGCGACCATATAATGGCAAGCGCCTCCAACCTAATAAACGTTCAAAATCTGTGATCGATACCATGAAGCCAATTACCGACCAGAAACTACTTGGATGCATGACCATATAGATCTGACAAAGCGACATTGGAAGAACAAGTGTTTAATCGTCTCATTGTTTTGACAAAAAAAAAACACTGTGTACTCCCATGCCAATTACGTTTCACAAGATTATCTTTGGTTAGGATTACTCCTCGACGCAAATACCAACCAATTTTTTAAATTTTTAGCGGTATTTTCATCTTCCAGATCTTCTTGACAAGTCCATAAGCATATGTTGCATAGTTCAACAACTAAATACACACTACTGCTATATAGAAAATCTAAATAACAATCTGCCTGTCGTTTTGCTGATTAAGCTCCTGTTTTAGTCTCCGATGCCGAACATAATATTCCATCAATCTGCAAGATAACAAGCAGCAGTCATGCGTAGTTGGGCGAAAGGGATCGATTTATATTGACAGGAAGGTAATGATATATACAGGTTTCTAGTAAAGAGTGTGGATTTGTTGCCACCCGGTGGCACTACCACCCCACCAGTTGTCGTCCGATCACGCTGGAGATTCGGATTTCTTGAGTGGATTAGACCACCGTACCTACTGGACAGCTATGATTAAGTGAGGTAATCTTCTGGCATGCATGCGACAGTGCCAGCGTTAGCAGGTGCATGTAACAGTGTAACCTGCATTGTAATAGTGTATTCTGCAATGGCCAGCTAACCAGTTCAGTTGTCTATCTCAGCTCCAATTAATACCAAAGTACTACAATACTCTACGCAGCTTGCCCCGCTCACCACACTGGCGGCGCATGCCATGCAGCAGCTTGCAGGCCATGGAACGAACCTCATAACTCCGTAATCCGCTCGTGTCGCAGCTCCTCGACGGTATGCTCGTCGCGGCCGCCAAGCAGCTCGTCGCAACCACCATGCATCTCGCCGCGCCCGCCTCGCAGCTCACAAGCAGCTCGCTGCGGCCGCCACGCAACTCGACGCGACCACCTCGCAGCTCACCATGCAGCTCGCCACTTCCATCTTCCTCCTCCGTCTCGCCACCGACCACAACTTCACTTTGCTCAAAGCCAGATATATAATCCAACACCTGCTCCATGTTCAAGTCGGATCCTTGTCTTCCTCTACGGTTCCGGCCCGCTGCCCTACAGCCGGAGCTTTGTCTTCCTCCATGACAACCAACGCCTCTCTCCGCGCCCTTGCCGATGCCCAGGGTAGCAGCCTCAGGAAGCTAAAATTTACCTACCTCGAACCCAACAATGATGAGGACCTGCTATTCGCGGTGCTAAATCGATGACAGGCAACACACCCTGCTCACCGGCGCCCCGGTGCGCGCCCTCGAGGAGCTGCACGTCCATGTCTCCCCGCCGGAATGTGCTATAGCCTCCCCATCGCCGTCCTTCCATCTGACGCCCTCCGCACGCCTGCACCTTGACTGCCCACGTTGTCGCTGGACGCACAAAGGTCGTCGCTCGGGCGGCTAGAGAGGCTGCGGCTGCGCGGTTGCGTCGTACTGCTCACGGAGCTCTAGGCCATCGTGGACGCCGCCCCGCTGCTCGTCGCCCAAGGGCTCGACCGCGTCCACCTCTCATACAAGCTAGCTTCGCCTTCGTCATGCGTCGGCACTCGGCACCGCCCAACGATGGCTGCGCTGCCCGTGGGTTACCACCCTCTCGCTCGGCAACCTCGGCGGCTGGTAATTCGGACTGGAGCTCGACGTGCCGTCGTTGTGGGTTGCGGCGCTTCGCTTACAGGGGTTCCTCCAGCCCTTCACGCTCATGTCGCCACCTCGGCAAGCATCGCCCGAGCAGACGTGCACTTTGACTGTTTGACATAGACCTCTTCCTGGCCGACCCCATCAGCGACCAGAGGAAAGACGAGGGCCTCGCGTTCCGAGATACAGAGAGAGAGAGAGAGAGCGCGAGTCGACATCTGCCATCTATGTTGGCTGAACAAAGCTTGTGCACCCGGCGGATGATTTCTACCTCACTTCAGAATAAATCAATGAAATCTGCAGCCGGATATGCTAGACAAGTAGTGGACCAAATGATTCCGACTGCCATATCAATAACCACTGACGACAAAGACCTAGTAGCTTTTACTTCTCCCCACCCCTCATCAATTCTGACCAAAACTAACACAGGTTGGGGACTGGTGCTGCTGTGTGTGGTTGTACATGCTATCTAGTGTGTGAATGAGAGAAAAAATATTCACATTAAATTATTTGCTAGTGAAACTAGCTGCATATAGAACTAGAGCACGTGAGTCCCTGCAAGTAGCAGCTGGACGACCTGCTGTGTATTACTTTTACGTGGATGTGTAGGAGATTAATCACTGACAATAGCGCAGAGGACCTGCTACATGCATGAGCCTAATAACTGCCGAAAGTGTTTAGGTGCAGGCTATTTACAAGGACGACCCAATTAACAAATGAAAGCATCAATCTCAATGATTGATCGGATGGCAGTGCCACCCGGTGGCAACATCATATTTTGCTTCTAGTAAATATGATCAAGTGCTAGCTAATACATGCAAAGATTATAATTTTATTTTATGGTTTAGACTTTAGAGCAAGCATCAAGTAATGAATTTTGAGAAAATGTAATACTGATCAACAGAGAAACGAAAAACAGAGGAGTTGTGTACCTTGAGGGAAGGATTTCATGCCCTGGAGCAAAGAGACCAGATCTATCTCATGCAGGCACCCGAATGTGGTAGGAGGAGGACATACATTGCTATCTTGGCTCCCGAGCCTGTCAACGCGTGCCACCTTGAAGCCTTGTCCGATGTCAAGCCGGAGGAACAGGGATGGCGACAAGTGCAGGATCATGGCGTCGCTCCTCTCCCCGTACGCGTAAAGATCAAGCTTGGTGAACCTGTGTGTGTCAAGCATCGCCCTTGCCTCCAATTCCGACTTGGTGAGCAGCACCTTTCTGCTCCACGACTCCGAGGGTGTCCATGAGGATATCGCATCGGTCTCTGAGGGTGTCCATGCGGATATCGCATCCGAGGGTGATCAGTGATGGAGATTGTTAAGGGAGCCTGAACACCAATCATGCTTATACTTTAAGTAATACTAGTGGAATGTCCGTGCTTCGCCACGGCTCCTTACCTTATACCTACTGTCACAATATTATATGGCTCCCTATTTTATGCATAGTGTCACAAATATTACACGTCTAGATAAGACATGTAAACATTTATGTACATAAAACATAACCACATAATATTTAAATATCTTAAGATCACATCACATAATTCGATGTAATGAGTATCAAAACTTCTTCTTCAACTTGTAGCCATCCTGCACAAGCAAACTATCGAGTTTGCATGAAGTTTTCTTTTCATAAAAAATAAAAGAATGTGAACATATGGTACTCACGGTGTAAATTGGATGAACAAATTTTTTACCATCCCATGAAAGCATAAAAGTAAACATTAAGTAACCAGACAAATTTCTGCAAATGAATAGAAAATATTGTTGCAGATCAAGTTTTTTCTATTGCCGCACATGTAAATATGGATTACATATGTAATCTAAATTTTAATAACAACTACACCGTGTGATAGAGGAAATAAACATACAGTTTGGATTACTCAAACTTAATCATTGCTTTTTTACATCCTTCTCGTTTTCCACGTGCAGCTCGGAGCCCCTCAACTACACCAAACCTTTTCTTTCTGAATGGCAAAGATGTAACTATCGTTGCTTCTCCTTTGTCACTGCCTCTTCACCGTTATGTCACCATTTCGCAACATAGTCACATCACTCCAACAAAGCAGTCATTATACTTATCGATGTCATGACACCGACAAAACCGTCATTGCACTTTGTAGGTGCCAACATTTGCATTCAACTTAAAGAGATAACTCATTAACTTGGCTTGTTAAGCTAATGATCTCAAATTAGAACTCGGTTTGGTTCGTTAGTCACCGAGTCAGGAGTTACTTGCTTAGCTCACGAGTTTCAGCTTTGCTTCCAACCCTAATTTCAACAATCATCATCCCACTTTAGAGAAGAGTAAATCATGGTGGTTTTCACTCTGACTTGAGTTCTAAAATATCTAAAAATGTACCAAAATATGCAAGGTTCAGAAATACAGTAGGTTTTATTTCCATCTCCTTCCTTTCTCTTAAACATAGCATGAGAGCCAACGTCAACTGATAAGAAACCTCCTAACTCAGGGAGCAATATAGTGAGCGGAGGGCCTGGTACTCCATGCGCTACTACCCAAATGGTGCCATATATATCAAATAGTACAGGGACTTTGAGAGATATACATAAATTTATTCAAGCACAACCACGTTCCCATTACAATCTATAACCACTGATAATCCGACAAATAGGGTGTGACCTGAATGTATGTTCTCCAATCTTATTATGTGGTTAAACCACGACTAATAATTTAGCCCACAACTTCACTCATCCGCACTATAGAGGTCATGGAAATCTCTTAGGTCACACGGCCGAAACCACAATCAGACCTCCTCATGCGTCCACCCGACATGAGATCTATCAAATCACACACGTCCAATTTCAAAAAATAAAGAACTTTAAGTCAGACGGGTTTTATGTTGATACCATACTTCTACTTGTGCTCCTAAATGTCTTCATATCATCCACTTGCCGATGCAATTTCCTTTGATAAAACTTATTCCTAAAAGAAACAAAATTCATGGCACCACCTCTTTCTGTCTTTTCTGCCTCACTCACCGCCGCAATTGTTCATACACCCACCAAAAAAATCTACAAGATGACAACCAATTAACTTCTGGGATAATATAATGTTTAGTCTGAAATACTTTTTCTATCATGGAGGTCCATTATAAATTACTAAAATATATCTTACCTATGAGAGAATAAAAAGGACATCTTGAAGCAAACACATGTCTGATATGGCTACTGAAAATACGCATAGTTCGTGAAAAATATGAAAGGGAAAAAATAAAAGGAAAAAAGCATTAGGGGTCAATAACTGCAAAAGCAAAACAGCACCCTGCCATACATATATGTATGTAAAAAGATCTAGATATAAGGCGACACGGAACTCCCAAATGCTTCAAGCAATAAAATGTTCTTTTATTTGCAATCTTACAATTTTTTACTACTAACCATCTAAGTCTATCAAAAAGTAGGAATTTAGATACATTTTACAGCAAGAGCAAGCTACTTTCATTAGATTGCATAGTTGTTATGAAAGATAAAAAAAATGAAGGAGTTCATCTAACCAAAGATTCAGAAGATGCAACCTTGTATTCTAATCCAAGGCATGTTCTCTAGAATTTATGCAACCTTAATAGTAAATATATTTATAAAAATAAAGAACTTCAAGTCGTACGGGTTTTATGTTGATACCATACTTCTACTAGTGCTCCTAAATGTCTTCATATCATCCACTTGCCGATGCAATTTCCTTGATAAAACTTATTCCTAAAAGAAACAAAATTCATGGTACCACCTCTTTCTGTCTTTTCTGCCTCACTCACCGCCGCAATTGTTCATACACCCACCAAAAAAATCTACAAGATGACAACCAATTAACTTCTGAGATAATATAATGTTTAGTCTGAAATACTTTTTCTATCATGGAGGTCCATTATAAATTACTAAAATATATCTTACCTATGAGAGAATAAAAAAGACATCTTGAAGCGAACACATGTCTGATATGTCTACTGAAAATACGCATAGTGCGTGAAAAATATGAAAGGGAAAAAACAAAAGGAAAAAAGCATTAGGGGTCAATAACTTCATAATCAAAACAACACCCTACCCTACATATATGTATGTAAAAAGATCTAGATATAAGGTGACACGGAACTCCCAAATTCTTCAAGCAATGAAATGTTCTTTTATTTGCAATCTTACAATTTTTTATTACTAACCATCTAAGTCTATAAAAAAGTAGTAATTTATATACATTTTTTACAGCAAGAGTAAGCTACCTTCATTAGATTGCATTGGTTATTATGAAAGATAAAAAAATGAAGGAGTTCATCTAACCAAAGATTCAGAAGATGCAGCATTGTATTCTAATCCAAGGCATGATCTAGAATTTATGAACAGTATACATCTCCCTAAGCCAATTGCAAGGGAGAACTAAGATGTACCGTGTTAAACCAAACGCTGATACAACAATGGAAGAAACTTATTAGCAGGCATGAAGCAGGAACTATCATCCCACAATTTCCAATTATTAGACAATGATAGGAAAACCAGAAATTCACATATATTTTCTATCATGTAACCCTGGGCCTACTACAACTCATTCTGACGAATGCACTTAATCAGGCATTTGCACACAAAAATCACCTCAAGTTGACACAAGATGTAAATGTGAGGGAAACAAAAAATATCTCCTAAGTCATCGCATGCATAATCGATGAAACTGAGGCTGATTCACAATATTAATCAAGAAAAATATCTAAGAAACTAAGAGAAATTACATTCAGTGATGCAAAGAGAATAATTATGACAGTTAAACAAAGTGAGCAATATGGAACTAAAAAAAATTGATCATCGCCTTACCATAGTGACTGGACGCCAGCGCCTCCTACCGTTCACCCTCCGTTTCACCGCATGTTGTTAGCACGGGAAGGATGGCAGGATCGCCACCGATGTGTCATGTCTCCACCTTTCTCTACTCCCTCTCGTGTGACTGGCGTTGTATTAAGCATCAACTCCTTAATGTGGACTTGGTTGATTATTGATCCCGAGGATACAAAATGCATTAATATCAAACATAAACTGAGAGGAGATATACTGAATCTCTAAATTTTAGGAATACATATATTCTTAATTGTTGATAAATGTTTAGATAGAAAACATGTCTGATATGGCTACTGAAAATACACATTGTTCGTGAAAAATATGAAAGGGAAAAAACAAAAGGAAAAAAGCATTAGGGGTCAATAACTTCAAAAGCAAAACAACACCCTACCATACATATATGTATGTAAAAAATCTAGATATAAGGTGACACGGAACTCCCAAATTCTTCAAGCAATAAAATGTTCTTTTATTTGCAATCTTACAATTTTTTATTACTAACCATCTAAGTCTATAAAAAAATAGCAATTTATATACATTTTTTACAGCAAGAGTAAGCTACCTTCATTAGATTGCATTTGTTATTATGAAAGATAAAAAAATGAAGGAGTTCATCTAACCAAAGATTCAGAAGATGCAACCTTGTATTCTAATCCAAGGCATGATCTCTAGAATTTATGAACAATTCAACTGGTATACATCTCCCTAAGCCAATTGCAAAGGAGAACTAAGATGTACCGTGTTAAACCAAACACTGATACAAAAATGGAAGAAACTTATTAGCAGGCATATGAAGCAGGAACTATCATCCCACAGTTTCCAATTATAAGACAATGATAGGCAAACCATGAATTCACATATATTTTCTATCATGTAACCCTTGGCCTACTACAACTCATTCTGACGAATGCACTTAATCAGGCATTTGCACACAAAAATCACCTCAAGTTGACACAAGATGTAAATATGAAGGAAACAAAAAATATCTCCTAAGTCATCGCATGCACAATCGATGAAATTGAGGCTGATTCACAATAGTAATCAAGAAAAATATCTAAGAAACTAAGAGAAATTACATTCAGTGATGCAAAGAGAATAATTCCGACAGTTAAACAAAGTGAGCAATATGGAACTAAAAAAAAAATGATCATCGCCTTACCATAGTGGCTGGACGCTAGCGCCTCCTACCGTTCACCCTCCATTTCACCGCATGTTGTCAGCACGAAAAGGATGGCAAGATCGCCACCGATGTGTCATGTCTCCACCTTTCTCTACTCCCTCTCGTGTGACTGGTTTTGTATTAAGCCTCAACTCCTTAATGTGAACTTGGTTGATTATTGATCCTGAGGATACAAAATGCATTAAGATCGAACATAAACTGAGAGGATATATACTGAATCTCTAAATTTTAGGAATACATATATTCTTAATTGTTGATAAATGTGTAAATAGAAAAGCAATGAAGAAGAACATATTCAAATTGAATATACATGCATCAGTACAATAGCCAAGGTTATCAGTATAACTTGGTTTTGATAATATTATCAGTACTAAGATCCTAGGCGGGAACACCAGCACCACTAACTCAGGTGTTGAGCAAGCAATATGTGTACCTTTTCTTGGTAGGATCCCTGCTTAACGAGTGACCAGGTTGATTCCTTGCCCCATCATTGTTATTGAAACTGTGATGTTCTCTTCTTAGTGACTTTTTGTTGAAGATGATTATGCTATATCTGCATTTCTGTTGAATGGTGACATGTGCTTGACTCGAGATCATCTTTACTATTAAATGTGAGTTGGTCGTTTGACACTCAACGCACTTTGGTGGTCGTCATTAAAATAATCTGGACCCTCTAATCTATCCTCCCTATCTCAGCTTCGTCCAATCAAGTTACACCCCAAATATCTCCACGCACAAATTAAGTATGGTATAAAAATCAGTCACCATATCTCTGGCTGTTGTCAACGCAGAATAATTATGGTAATTATTTGTTGTCACACCCCAGATCTGATAGGCCAATTAATAAGGAAACAATCTGACATATTATACACTATATAAAAGCTGGCTGTTTTCAAGCTCGGTGAGCAGCTCCACTTCATAAGGCACTGTTCATGTGCTGTTTTCAAGCTCGGTGAGCAGCTCCACTTCATAAGGCACTGTTCATGTGCTATTTTTTGCCAAACAGAACGCGACACGTAGACAGTCTGCTACATGAACAATGTGAACAGTGTCCCCGCGATGAACAGTGCATGTGAACAGTTCCGTTTGATGTACAGTGTCCGGTCTACAGTGCAGGTGACTATGAACAGTAGCTCGCAGGACGCTACAGTGGCAGGTGCTAAACACTGCATGTGATGAATAATACGATACATATGGACCAACAATGTCTGTGAAGGGTGCCGATTTTTTTCCTCCTCTCGCGGTAATTTTCTCGACCCAACTTTACGCAAAAAACTTTTAATATATTTACTGAATATTCTGGCCATTTAGAGCAAACGGCTAAATAACGAATATTTAGTGATTTTTTAAAAAAGCGAATAAAGTGCCGCCACAGGGGCGGCGTGCCGTGCCTTTTTCTTGCTCTCGCGGTAATTTTTCCACGCAACTTCCCGCAAAAAAAACTTGGACAATTTAATATATATACACAATATTTGGACCATTTAGAGCCAACGGCCAAACGGCGAATATTTAGTGAATTTTCAAAAAAGTGAATAAAATGCTGCCACGGGTGCGGCGTGCGGTCGCGCTTTTTTCCTCCTCTCGCGGTAATTTTTTGACGCAACTTCCCGCAAAAAGAAGCTGCGACAATTTAATATATTTACCAAATATTCAGGTCATTTAGAGACAACGGCCAAACGACGAATATTTAGTTAATTTTCAAAAAAACAAATGAAATGCCGCCACGGGCGCGGCGTGCCGCCGCGCCAAAGCCTACTAGTGCGAATTAATAAGGAAACATCTTTAGCGCTCATGTTGTCAATCAATCACGATACAAATAATTAGGAAACAAAATCACGGGCATTTCCTTACTTGGTTTACTTAGGAATTCCTTACCTGAAAAAATATATTTGTTTTTAGGAATGTTGCATTCAACCATAGTATCGTACATCGTCCTACCTCACAGCATTTCGAGTTGCCTCGCGTGATGACTTCCTTAGCAAACAAATCCGAATTTCTTGCCTCGATTGATCTACATCCGACGACACACAGGTTCCACTTTGCACTTTGCGTTTTATCTTTATCCGGTCCATCCGATCTACAACCGACGACACACAGATTCCATGAAAAAAGGTAAGTTTTGAAAAAATCACTGCATAACCTAAAAATCAGGAAATTATGTGCAATTAATTACATACTCCCTCCATCCGAGCTAGAGTTATTTTTGCGGGGACCATCAGCGCTAGAGTTCTCCTATCCATAAATTTCGTTTATGAGCGTGCAACAAAAGATGGAATTTCTAAACGAAGGATATGCTACCAAATTTGATGTACGCGTATATCATGGCATGCCCAACGACCAGTTTCCTAAACAGAGAAGATGTCAACATATTTTATACTTCGTTCATGTCAACGATTCATTTTCAAAGTGATAGGAGATGCTATACACAAAGAGATGGTATACATAACACACGTATCATCTGATCATCTCTGAAAAAATAGACATACCTCATCTCCAAGGCAAGCAAGGGAGCGCCGTCGGACTGGCCGGCACGCCTAAAGTATATCGATGACGACAAAAACTCGGGCGAGTTTCACGAAGGCGACTTCTCTCGCCGGATCATGCCGGTGTCGTTCTCTCGCCGGATCAAGTCGGAGGTGTGGACGATTTTCCAGAGTCCGTTGAGACCCTTGGTACGTGACCAACACCTATGCAGAAGATACAGAGGTACCGGATTCCCTAGAACATGGACAAAATGATATTTTTGCCGGAGTGAACCGATCTCATGGGTGCTGGCGATAGGGAGAAGGAGGAGGATGGGGTGTCGGTGGCGCGCACGGTGCTGCCGATGCTACTGGTGTTGGACATGTGTTGCATCTCCCACTGCATCCCCGCCGCCTCTCCCGACGATCCTATCCCTATGGTCGCCGAACTCGGCAAGGCCTACCCTGCCGAGGCCCACCTCACTGTCTACTGCCGGATGGGCCTCCGACGCTTAGGTGCCCCTCCTCTTGAGATGCTTGGGAGAGAACATTCCTATGTTTAGACGCCATGCTCGTGATCTCTCTGGTGGCTGGCCGTGCCACGACGAGCATCCAAGGGTGGATTAGGAGGCGAAGCTCCAGCGGAAGCCAATGTTTCTGACGGAGACAACCAAGACGGGTGGGGAGATAGCGCTTGGTGACAGGCTAACCAGCGTGAGGGGAACTGACGGAAGGTGCCCGTCGAAGTAAAGACATGGCGGCTGGGAGGCACATAGGAAAAGCTGGTAGTTGCTTTCTCATGGTACTATTATTGTCGTCATCCCGAAGCTGCTGCCCGCAACGAACACATCAATTTCATGCCGTCGGCTCACTTGTGAAGGTCTACGTGGATCATGTTAAGATTTTCTCGCTCAATCCTATTTGGTTTTATTGCTAAGATTAATTTCAAATGTTGATCGATGCAGCTGACGACATCCTTGCTGAATACACCATTCCTCGCCCGGGGCCACTGGAAGTCACGATGCTGCGTAGGTCTGGGATGGAGAAGATAACACGCTGCCGGTCGTGGATAAAATTATGTGGCTAACACATGGGTAGCTTCATTCAGTTTGAGGTTATTGATGTGGTAATTTTTCTCAATGCTTGTCCATACCTTAAAATGTGTAAGCAGATTTTGCGTTTATTTCCCTTAAGATTAATGTGTTTTGATTTAAAGTTATTATCAATTTTAGGGATAAAAGTTCAGAATATTTCGTATGACATCTCTGAAAAATGGAAGAGTCTTGCAAAATTTATTATTGTTGTATAACACATATGTATACAGCTTCAAGACATTACAAAAGGAAGTTTTTTACCAGGAAAAGGAAGTAAATAGTTGAATTAACCATTTTGTAAGTTATCTTCTTCTCATGTTTTTTAGGACATCCTGCAATCTTGTGCATTACTTGTAATTTTCCAAATCTCTTTTCGCTAAAGAATATTCTACCATATATTTATGATATTGTAAATTATTATTGGTTGGGAAATTCAGTCAAATCTTTCCATTCAGATACTTATGTGAGGTCTTTGACCTTTAAGTTGTCGTCCTCAAACATTTGTTGGAAAACTATTTTAAGGGCATGAACTTGACAAAGATATTGCCGCTTCCTTGACATGTATCATTAGTAGAAATGTAATGTGATTTTAATCTGTGTATTAGTTGGGGCATGCAATGTGTGTGCAAGATTACTAAGGTGAAACAATGTCCACTTACTTGAGAGATGGCAACTTCTTTATACCTAAATACAAAGGTTAGTAGGTACGTTTTCATACTCCATGTTTCCAATGTAAGAATATATATGTCCTACTTATGCAGATTATTAATTATTTCCCTGCTAAATCCACCTTGTAGTTCTTCTATTTTTATTTTATTAATCATTTTGAACCTTCAAATCAGTCTGTTTGGGTCTATGCTTTGAAATCGTTGTGTCGGAGTATATGGGAGCACAATTAGGAGTATGGTATCGATGACAACCCCGTCTACGCCTATTTGGGAGCGCTGGTGAAGATGCTCTTGCCAGCTATTAAAAGATTTTGTGCAAATCTAACCTAAATGGACTACTACTCACTTGATATGGCATTATTAGGACACCAGTGCAGTGCATGGTTGGAATGCGAAATTACTCCGATATGCAAACGTTTTTGATTAAAATGGGTATAACTTAATTTATTGTGCCTTTCATTTGCCAAAGGGAGCAAATGCTTCCCATCTTGCACCCCTTGATGTTAAGAAGATAAGATAAGATGGTAACACAAGTAAATGAAATTGCATTGTTCTGCCATTGGGGAAAAGGAGAAAAAATTCCACAAAAGATTCAATAATCATGTGTGAATTAAAATGGCAGAGTATTTCAAGCATGCTGAAATCATAATGTTTTTAGCATTATATATGTATATGTCGCGGGTAAAAAATATTGACCGTACCAACGCACGGGCATTCAACTAGTTTAAATAACTGCAGAAAATTCAGCACGTAAACAACTGCTATTCTTTCTCTGGCCTATATATTTGTATCTCTGTGAGACTTAAGTGATAGTTAATGGAACCAAAAAAGAAATATTAATTGAACATTCTGCTATTTGTGCCCCTTGATTAGTTGAATATTTTATTATCTGAATATAAGATGTATAACTATATTGTATATAAGCTGGCTACGTAACACTTATGGTAAAACTTGTGTTGACTGGTTTCCCCCTCATAAAGAAGTTTCGCTCATCATCAGGTTGCATTACCCTTTCGTCCCTTTCTATGCTCCTTAAAAAGTGAAATGGAGACTTAGTAGTGTTTAATACATCTACTTTGCCCCGAAATTTTTTTACAGACTGTTTTTGTGGGGGATCTAGGGAGGGGCACCGGTGGGCAGGAGATCTGGAGAGAGTCGCCAGTGGTGTTGGAAGGCGCCCCCGATCTGCTTGACCTGCATGCCACGCATCTACCTCTATCGCTGCCTGCGGGAGAGCTTGTTGCAGGCCACGAGGAAGAGAGCGAGATGGGTGAGGGGTCGTCGACGCTGTTGAGTGTTGAGGGAGACGCGGGGAGGGTGAGATGGAAGCAGGATGGATCGACGAGAAAATCGATATAGAGGTGAGGGGAATCGGGACTTGGTGACGGTGTGCCAGAGCGAGCGGGTCGCGTGGAAGGACGGGCAAAACTGCATGAGGCGCGGCAGTGGCATTTTGTAAGTAAATAGAGAGAAGTGTGACATCACGAGAAGTGTGAATTCGCAGTTTTTACCTTAATAGTAAATATATTACTAATAAGAAGTTGGAGAGTAGCATGGTGCAACAGAAACATCATCCATAGATAGAGATCCACACAACACGGCTTGGCCGGGCTTGGCTGATGTAGTAGAATATGGTGCATCATATATGGCAATGTTGACATAGTTGAATATTGCCCTCGTGTTAAATTAGTCTAGCTACCAACGTTGAGATTAAGGAGACGATGAGATCAAATTCGTGCATATCAACGTTGTCGTTCAGCTCCACCTGCAAACCCATGGTAAGCATGCATGGCTCGTGTTAAATTAGTCTCGCAAAACCAGTAGATAACCTGCATGTTCATTGTCTTCTTCGTGCATGTGCATGTACTGTGACACTTTCATACCTTTGTGTCGTCCTCCCGCATGTTCGTGCCGCCACTCTCGCCCCCATGCCATGCTGGACCTCGCGCTTGCCCAACAGCACTGAAAGGACGTCGCGCTCGCTCACCATCTCCGGAGCACGAACTCACTCGCCCTGTAGGGGACGCCGCCGCCTGCAGTACTACTTCCTATCAGTCATGCTCCACCACGCGCATGCCTTGGCTGGAAGACGACATGGAGATCTCGTCCACCATCTCCGGAACGCGAACCCACTCGCCTTGCACGGGGACGCCGCCGCCCGCAACACTGCTCCCTGTCAGTCCCTGCTCCACCGCGCGACGACATTGAGACCGTCGTCAAAGCCATGAACGCCGCCCACACCACGGAGGCCGCCTTCCGCGCCATTGTCCTCAGTTCAGATTGTTCACCAAAGAGATGGGAAACACCCATAGACGAAGTAGAGTTGGGGAAGAAGACGAATTCATGCCGAAGCAAGAAATCGACGGAGCGGCGGCTCAAGATTAATTCGTTAATTGCTGGCGATTTTTGAGGAGGAATCCACACAATAATCTGTTAGTGCGGGCACATTTTTAGTCATTTGTTTGTTGAGATGGGGGAGTCTTTTAGGGGAAAAAAATGCCTGGAGCGGCATTTAATTTGTAATTTCTCAGATGTGTGACACCTACAGCGTGTTTGGCTAAGCAGGGGATGGGGAATGGGAGTTCTAGGTGGGAGTTGGCTGAGGGATTATAGATGGGAAATAGACTTTAATTCCCATTCCCTTGTTTGGTCTGCATGAGATTTGTGCTGGGACTTGTGTGGGCTTCGTCTATTTATACTTGAGAAAAAAAAACTTTTTTTTGCCACTTGGGACTAATTAAACACGATCAGAGTTCTTGTGATATACTTTAAATATGTGAATTATTTTTTTTGCGGGAAAAAAATGTATTAATCAAGTAATAGGAGTGTCATCCTGATTACAAACTAAACGAATCTCATCTGGTCCAGAGCCGATCCAGACATTGGTGCAAGTTTGGACACGCCCAAACTGAGCTAGACTATGGCTTACACCATTTAGTTCTCTACTGATGTGCACAACATTGCACTCTCTCGCACTACCGCAAAGGTATTTCACCTCATTGATCAACCCAGCATACAGAGATCTATTCACTGTGTCCTCATTGATCATTTGGACCGCTTCAAGACAGTCGCTTTCCACAACAATAGGACAATAGGACAACCGCATGGCCAAGAATAAACCCTCGGCACATGCCCTCAGCTCAGCTTCGAGCGGACTGTCACAAGAAACCAGGTGCCGGCAAGCAGTGAAAATGACAGCACCCTGGTCATCTCGGAGGATCATGCCAGCTCCTCCTGTGGCGCCATTAGCCACCCAAGAGCCATCAACATTCAGTTTGGACCAACCTGGGGATGGCTTGGACCATTTAATTTGGATAGCTTGCTTTCGATCCGTAGCTTTTTTCTTCTCTGGCTTTACTCCATTGAACTCGTACGCAACCACACTCTTCCCTTTTGCTAGGTCCGCAGTTGGATTTTGATTTATGCATAGCAGAGAGTTGACATAGCTGCATAAGAAGCGGCGTGATGCTTCTATCGGCGGGGCCGGTTTGTGGTGGACAATCTCGTTGCGGACATGCCAGATCCGCCACCACACCATCATCATCATCACACGCACCTGCTCGGATGCCAAAGATAGGGCTTGCAGTATCCATTCCGAACCGGTGTTCTTGATCTCATCGCATGCCGGTATAGGCCAGACCTCATTCATTGCGTCCCAAAGATCCCTCGCCATAGGACATCTGCAAAAGACGTGGAAGGTATCCTCCCGTTCCATGCCACAAAGAACACAATTGTCAGAGGTGACAATTTTACGTTTCAGTTTGTTCTCCCACGTAGCAAGACCATTAGTGGCAACCCTCCAAGCGAAGACACGTACCTTAGGGGGAGCAGGGCACCCCCATACCATGTCCCAGACGGTACGACGACCATCCGGTGCCCTGCTCGCGGCGCACATAGACATGCGATGATTTAGTTCCCAAGCCATCTTGTACGCACTGCTGACGGAAAATAAGCCTCGCCGATCCGGAGCCCAGGCGATAACATCAGCATCATGTTGAGTTGTCAACTTGATTTTGAGGATTTCTTCAATGTCCGCCTGGCAGAAATGCTTGCTTAGAAGCGCTTGGTTCCAAACGCCACCTTCAGAGATGAGATCAGCCACCCGCCTAAGCCGACAACCACCCTGGGCTGATATAGGCTTGTAGGAAGGAGGTCGTGGCAGCCAGGGATCACGCCAAATCCGTATCTGGGTACCGTCGCCCACCCGCCACACAATGCCCTTCTTCAGCAGCTCCAGCCCATATGTGATTGCCTGCCATGTCGAAGATGCGTTCCCTGCAAACACAGTATCCTCAAGACGACCATTAGGGTAATACCGAGCCTTCAACGCCAAAGCACATAAACTATCAGGTTTTGTTAGTAGCCTCCATGCCTGCCTTGCTAGTAACGCTTGATTAAAAAGCCTAAAATCACGAAAGCCTAGGCCACCACATCGCTTTGGATGGGTGAGAGCATCCCAGGATTTCCAATGAGTTCTCCTTTTTTCCTTTCTTTGATCCCCACCAATAATTCCTCACCATGCTGTTCAGATCATCACAGAGGGCCATAGGCAATTTGAAGACACTCATAATATACGTGGGAATAGATTGGGCAATCGATTTTATAAGAGTCTCCTTAGCTGCCTGTGATGGAAACGAATCTCCCCATTCCATAAACCTTTTTGTTAGTCTGATCTGCAAATTTTGAAGTTTTCCCCTATTCATTCTGCCCTCTGGTGTTGGTAAGCCCAGGTACTTGGCCTCAAATTCAGGGTTTTGTAGCTGCAATGTTGCTCTGATTTCCTCCTGTGTAGGTGACAAACAGCCACGGCCAAACATAATAGAACACTTCTCCATATTAATAAGTTGACCTGTCGCAAGTGCATATGTGGAAATTAGATCACCATCAGACTGTAAAACAAATAGAGATTCATAGCTGCACCTTTTTTTAGGGAGATTCATAACTGCACCATCGATTTAAGTCGTCCCTTAAATAAGACATGGATTGACAGATGCTTACAAGCACACACAGTGTATATTTTTTTGAACTGGGTACGGGCAGTGTGTAATGTACAGAAGGAGTAAAACCGTCCATTAGATTTTCTGGATTTTCATAGGTTTTTTCAAGAGACTGAGATTGCAATAGGATGAACAGCATACCTGGGTGCTGTTTGGACTTGGTGTCTCCTCTGCCTAGATCTAACGAATTCATGGGAGAAAGATAAAGGACGCAGTTAAAGCTCATATTTAGATGATTTTTCCGCGGATTAGCAAAGATTCACAGATGCACAACTGACATAGAGAAGAAAAAAAAAGTGCAAACTCCCCATCTCGTCTCAATTACCACCCACACCGAGATACGTGGGAGTTGGGCTCCTCAATTCCCTTGCCCCATCCGTGTTGAACTCCCAATCCCTCCAACCATACAAGGGCTTTTTACTCCCACACCCCCTCAACTCCCATTCCCAAAGCCCAACTCCCCCCAACCAAACACGCTGTAGGCATACGCAGCTTTCACGTTAATAGTAAAGATATACAAATTTTTGCATAAATAAATGTCTTTAAAAAATCTAGAGTAGGGGGCAATGGCCCCCTGCTCTACGAAAACTTCGCTACTGTGAACGAGGGGCTCTTGATATCGTTTTGCTCTAGGACCTTCGAAATCTATGGACCGGCCCTGCGACGAAGAGGAGTGGTGTGGCAGGAATGGCGATGTGAGGGGCAGGTGCGGGTCACCGGCCGGAACTGAATCGGCTCAATAATTGGCTCCGCCGCTTTATTCGGGTGTCACCAACAAAAGCGGCATCATCACTCACTCAATCACGCATAGAGTAGATCGAGATGCCAAAGCAACCTTGTACGTGTCGAGCAACATACACACTCGGCTCCAAGAGGTTGAGGGCGAGACTGCAGACCGTGGGGCGGCGACGGACCTGGCCGGCGTGCCTCCTGCTCGCCGGTGGCCATGAACAAATACAAGAAAACTCGGAGGACGAACTAGATCTCCGAGCACCCCACCTTTGCTCGAGAGCGGGTCTCTCTCCGCCCTACCCTCGCTCGCTCGCGCGCCCACTCTCCAAATCCGTTGCGCTGATTTTGCCCTAGAGAGAGAGAGGGGGGATTTTGGAGAGACGAGAGCGCTCCGTCTCCAAATGGATAGCTAGAGCGCTCAACACTCACCACGAGCAGCAAAGGTACCGTTTACTCGAGAACCAACCTGTGGTTGGGTGGTTAGGAGGGTAGTGGCACCCCCAGCCCACCAGAGTTCAAACCCCAGGTTTGACACTTTGGTGTCTCATTAAATGCGGAATATTCTTTAGTGGAAGACGACGTTTTCGTCGACAGCGATGCGCCTGTGGTGGCATCTGTGCTGTGTTTCGCAAAAAAGTACCGTTTACTAAATCATCGTGTTTTTTTTTTTGCCATGATGGCTTTAAAAAAAAAATCATCGTGTTCTTTTGCAAATCAATCCGATTTGCATTTCTGAAACACAATCAAACACAGTGATTTGGTTGAACACGAATATTAAAGTAGAAACCAATGTAAATCGGACGGGCACAATGTGCACGGCAGATCCAGTACATTCACATTTACGCTACTCACCATGGGACATGTGGGCCAAAAAAAACATGTGTTTGTTTCGTCGGGTACCATTACGATTTTGTGTCACAATTACCATGCTATAGCCGGTTTTAAAGACAATGCGTTAGCAAAGATAAGAAGATAAGATCGGGCAGTATGCTCCTACAAACAACAGAGAATAACGGTGTCCTATACCCGTGGCAAATTTTCCCCAAGTAAAAATCATGTAACCGAAAAATGTTTTCAAAATGCACCAAGTTCTTTTCCTCTTCTTCAGATCACGCCTGAAAGACCCGTTTCCTGCGAAATTCCCCACGGTGCCTACGTCAGTCTGCTCCAATTCCTTAGTATTCCCACTCGTTGGCGCTCCCCACGCCCAAATCCGGCTAAATTTTCGTTCGGATTGGAGGAAGATTTGGCGTGGGGAGGAGTAGTTTCCCAGCCGCGTGCCCAGGCGAAGACGACGATGCAAATTTGAAAACGGAAACTTGATAAACTACGGCTAAAAACGGGCGAATTTAGACTAAATTTAATGATATTTACTATATAACGGGCGAAGTTCATACATAGAGGCCGAATTCCACTATATTTCGAATTCGGCTAGGAGAATTCAACTGCTAATTTAAAAACACGGCGCTCTACATGCCGAAATGGCGGTAGAACACCGTGTAGTCGCCGCCGTCGTCGTCGGAGCCGTCGTCGACTGCGGCGGCTGGCTGCCTCGCCGGCCGGCGTCTCCACCGAGGCGGGATGGCTTGTACCATTCGTCGTCCGACGCTTCGAGGTCGACAAATGGGACGGCGACGCCGGATGGAGGTGTCGCACCGGCGGTAGCGAGCGACGCGGCGGCGGCGGTTGGAGTGGCGGCGCGGGCGGCGAGTTGCTGCGCGGTGGCCGGTCCATCGCCTCGCCGTCGCCTCCGCCTCCCGGCGCTCCCCGCTCGACCCTCCAGGCGGCGTCCTCGGGAGGGCGTTGTCGGCGGGCACCGGTCCTTGAGTGACCCGGCGATCGCCTCCGCCACGGCGGCATCCTCCGCGCGCGCCTCCTCCTGCGAGCCGTTTGCGGCGGCGTTGGCGGCGGCGCCGTCCTCCTTCTTCGCCGACTTCCTCTTCCGCTCACGCTGCGGGGAAGAGGGTTGGTCGCGGATGACGAGGGCGCCGCTGCGCCCTCTGGTCGGTGGAGGAGACGATGGCTCCTTCTTGACGCGCGCCAGCGCCGGCGTCGACGGAGACATCGCCTCCCTTTTCACCGGCGCCAAGGACGGCCTCGGCGCCGATCCGGAAGACGACGAGCTGGCAGCCATGCGGCGTGGCTGCGCTTCGGCGGCGGCTCGCCGATGCCCTCGATGGAGGGGGCATCGTCGCACGGGGAAGTTCCCGCCCTCGATGTGCTCGAGGACGTTCTCCAGCGTCCGCCCGGCGCGCTCCACCACCGTCGGCGTCCCGCGGCGTTGTTGCGCGCAGGCGGAGGCGGCGGGCCGTCGTAGGCCGCCAACTCCCGCTCCCACTGCCGGAGGAAGTAGGAGTTCCACCGCGTGTAGTTGTCGGGGTGGTGGCGTGGGTCGGCGCGCTCCTCGTCCGTCATTGTGAGCCGCGCCTCCTCGATGGCGGCGTCGAGGGCGTCGCCCCGAGGCGGCGGCGGGATTGGTACGCCGCCACGACTAAGCCTCCACCCGCCGCCGGGAGGCCTCGTGTCCGGCGGGCAAGGGTACCCGCCCGGAGGAGGTGGCCCTCCCACTGGTGGAGCGACCGGCGGGAAGCCATTGGCGGCGGCGCCGTCGTCGTCGGAGAACGACATCGTTGGAGGTGGAGGAAGAGTGGAGCAGGGAAGGAGGATGGAGGAAGAGTGGAGCAGGGGCGTCGCGGCGAGCGGAGTGGCTTAAATAGGCGCGTCGGGCGTGGCGGGGCGGCGGCGATTAATGACGCGTGGAAGACGATGCGTGCGCGGAAGCCGATGCGACGGCATTAACTCGCTGCGTGGATGCTACGCGGCCGGCGAATGCTGACCGGCGGCAGCTTACACGCGGAAGACGATGCGATGAGGACGACGATCGGTGTCTCTCGCCGACAAGTTGGGGCCACCGACGCGCGGGAAGTTCCCCCGCCGTTTCGCGCTTTTGTTTCGTCCGAGTCCCCGAGAGCTCCCGGGGCCGGGATGGCTGGGATCGCCGGATGAATTTAGGCCCAAATCCGGACGAAATCGAGGAACCGGGGACGCGACTGGACCGAATTTCGCCGTCCGGATGGAAAAAACATCGTTCGGGGGGGCCTCGTCAGGGGACGAGTGGAGATGCTCTGACATGCTGGTTCCATATACACCACCACCACTAACACCCAAAACATCAGTGACAGTTTCACTTGAAGAACGCTGCCAGTGCACATTCAGCAGGAAGATACAGGAAGGGCAAGATAAGAGAGAGACTTCCATGCTGAGGTACAAATGTTTGAGAGTTCAGGCATTAATGGAGAGGTGCTTCTTGTGCTTGGACACCTTTGCCTGAAGCTTCTCTAGCTTTGCGGCCGCGCTACGGTGCTGCTCGCTGATCCTCCCCTCGTCGGTGCTGCACATCTGCAGTTTCATCTTCAGGCTGAACACCCGCTGCACCCGCGCTGCCCACCCGCCGTCCTTCCCACCTCCGAGCTTCCGGATGTCCTGCCGCATGCCGGAGCACTCCCTCTCGAGCTCCGCCAGACGCAGCCGCATGCTGTCCATGCCGGCCCTGAGCGCCTGGTTCTCCCTCACTGCCGCCACCGTGACCCAGCTGGCACCGGCTTCACCTGACGTTGCAATGGCATCGCTGCCACGCAAGGTCCGTGAGGATCCTCCTTCGAGGTTGTCGGAGACCATCAGGCACCCAGCGATGGATGTCCGCAGCTGGAGCTGCTCGAAGAAGAGGACCTGCACCACCACACGCAGCGGCAGCCGCTCATTCTGCGCCGCGTGGGTGCATGCCTCCAGGGAGAGCTTCTGGCAGTCGATCAGCCGGCAGAGCTGCTCGCGCTCGGACTCCGGTAGACTAGAATGCGCCTGTCAGCATTGAGGAACACCATTAAACAACGCTAAGAATGGCAGTCGTGGCTTCACTTTTTTGTGTCAAAACATAATCGACAATGTCACCTTGACTATGGAGAAGTATTAGTTTGAACAAATAAATAAATAACACAGATAAATGAGGCTCAAGAATTTACCTTTAAATATACATCAATGGCACGGTAAAGACCATCGTCTAGAGGCCGAGCATATTCAGGCAAAGCAGCTGCAAGAGATTCGAATTTCGGTGGCTTCAGATTCATGTCTGGTGCAATCTCTGCGAGGTAGCCATCGATTAGCTTAGCAACAGCGGTGATCGGCGCCAGTGAGGGAGAAGCCATCACATCATCCAAGCACGGGGAACCACTGCCGCCGGTCGTCTGGTCCATTTCCAAGAAGTGATCAAGGATCCTGCGCACACATTCAACATTGTAGAGTGTATCCATGGTGTACGAGAAGTTCGGCAACAGTAGATCCTCCAGCGTGGCTAAATCTAGTTGCATGCCAACCCTTTTCTCTAAGTTGGAGATGCAAGCACGGTTTACTTTCAGAATCATGGCAGTTCGAAGCAGCCAGAGCAAAACATTTGTGGATACTAGACCTCTCTGAAGAGGTAGCATCCTGTCAATGTCCTCGAGCAGATGCCTTTGTTCTTCCTCAGACAAGGTAATAGCAGAATTCAGGGGCAGTGCCACCAGTCCCTTGCTTTGACGCCTATTCAATCCTGGAAGACACTTCTTGGCATAGTACATGAGCGAACCCGCAATGATCTCCTCCTTGGCGCCTCTTGATTCCATAGTGGAAATGAGCCTCTTGTACGTAGGGAAGCTCAATGATGAAGCATCATCATACCACCAATTTGAGCTGAAGTTCCCAAGCTTTGCGCCCGTGCTAATACCATTCCACAGTACACTGCCCTCAGGGCCTAGCATCGCACCGTGTTCTGAGACTGGCCAGCCAAAGAGGTCCGGATCAATGCTAGCCTTGGCAGCCAACGACTCGACGCATCTCTTCGCGATGTGAAGGTCCTCGGCGTGAGGGAGAAGGACATCACATGTCTTGAGTGCTTCCAGGGAATCTTTCCAGCTGCGGAGGACAGCTTGGTTAAAGAACGTTTCTGCCTGGTTGATAAGGTTATCTGCGGCTGTTTCTTCTGTCATCTGAAGATACTCTGCGGCACATCGAAGGTGGACAATGTTGGCCGGAGAGAGCTCTATCTTGACACCATAGCAGAACCTTGCCACTAACTCGAATGATTTTGCACCCCCTGGGATGTCGGATAGTTTGATTATACATTCATCTTGGTCTGAGTTCTCCTCAATCAACCTTCCCAGGATGGGACTCTTTGAAAGCAGAGGAAACTACAAGGAGGTCACATGCGGAAGGTGAATATTTGAGAGAAACTTGTTTGTAAATGCTCTTTTTTTTAGAACCCCTTTGTTAATGTGTAACTGTAATGACTATACTGAAAAGTACATCTCACCATCTAAGAATTAAGAGTTAAATGTAAGAAAAGCTAACAAGGTAAAGATGATGTTTTTTGTTTGAACTTCTACTACTTAACGGTCTAATACAGGTATCAGCTAAGCTACAACATCTTGCTGTTTTGTTGAGAAAAACAACATCCGGCTTCTGATCATCATAAATTTAAAGTGAATTAGTCATAGACTGGAAAGTAAATTACCTTGTGGAGGTGGAAGGACATCTCCCCGACCTCGACAATAACATCGCTGGGAAGTCCAGTTGTGCAGAACCTGTAAGACCCACAAGAAGATGGGCATCAGCAAATCACTAATCACATTCTTTTGGTATGCATGTTCAGCTAGAGGCTAAAGAAAGCAGATAAGGCAATGTTTCACATTCAGAGTATCTGCTGAAACAAAATGGTATTGTTTTATTTTATTGTTTGTTGGTTCTGTGTGCTCATCAAGCATGCGGCTTGATAAAAAAATGGCATTGTTTTTACAGAGAAGCAATAAAAGAAGCAGATGGTTGCTGTAGTCTAAACCATGGAATGTCCACCCTGAAATACTAGAAGAAAACACCTGCCAGCACTATCTGGCATTTCAGCTCCACAAGCCTCAAAATTGGTCATGTACATGGAAGTAAAAAAAAAAAGGGAAAATGAACACCCTAGAGCCTCCACAAGCAGAGCAAGCTTAGCAGGAGAACAAGGAGCAGCAATGTGGATGCAGACTAGACAAAAACACACAAATTTATCATGCTAAGAAGGAACAAAACCACAAAGAAAGATTCTTGAGTTACTGTGCTCCCAAATCCCCATTTGAAACAGATCAATTTCTTTTGTAAACTAGCAGCAGGAACAGGACAAAGCACGCCCAGTTGATTTATCCCGGCCAGGAAGCTTCCGATTTCAGCCAGGAATCTCAGGAACTGAAAATGGTAGCCGTGAGTGGAAGAAGAAGAAGAACAGCATTACCATGCCTGGCCTCGCCTGGTGAAAGCATCCGGCTTGGAGCCCAGCTTCATGGAACCACCCATTACACTGGAAGCAAGGGACGGATCTGGCCTCCTGCTTCCGAATCCAGGGAACAGAGCACACACGAGAAGAACCCCAAGCTCTCTAATCAACGCCCCAAGCCCTAGAAGAAGGAGGAGAACACCGCCATTTCAAAGGGGGTCCCTTTCCTCCTGGCCTCTGTTCTGTACTACGAGTGTTGCCGTGCGAAATGTGAAGCGGTGAAGGCTGGAGATTTCCGAGGCTGTGGTGGGTTCTTGAGCTGAGCAGCAAAGGGAGATGGGGAAAAGGACGGCAGCAATGATGAGGATGGAACGGAGAGTCCAAGGAAACGAGAGCGGGAGGCCGGCCGGCGACTGCAGGAGGAAGGAGAGAGACCGGCTGGGGGACAAGAAATTGGTGATTGGAGAGAGGAGGCTGCGTGCAGTGAGATTTGTCTGGGGGCGCACTGGGTCTCTGGATGGATCTCGTGGTGAAAAGGAAGATAAACTAAAATCTGATCTGGAGCTCGCAGTGAGATCCTGCTGGTTTCGACGGAGTGGGGGGACTGCTGCAGTGCTAGCGTCCACTATACTGGTACTACTCGTACTACAGTCCAGATCCATGGCATTATCTTAACCTTAACTTGATATGATTTGACACTATCGTTCACATTGTCACATTGTTACTGTGGATTCACTGGCAGGTGCTTCGTCTAATTGCCTCGACTGCCACCATGGATTCATATAAACTTGAGACTAGGAAAAGCTTCACATGGCTAGAAGCTTTGGGACTGCAGAAACAGCGTTGCAGTCTGAAGCTGCGGCCGCTGGGAAGTAAACAAACGAGGGAGTTGAAATCGAAACAGACACTTGCTTGCCTTTTAGTCCACGCCGTAGACCAGCGAAAACAGCTTTGGCATCGGGGCGGGCCTCCCAAAGGTTTCAAACGGGGCCGAGATTCCACACCGACAGGAAAAAAAAAATACTACTGTAATATCATTGGCATGCTAATTTGGGCAAGCATTACGAATTCTAAAAACTTGCGAAAATTCGAACGTCCTAACGTGTTAAACCCTGGACCAACATTTTTTTAACTATATGATCATCTTATTACTCTCGCCGTCACTGGTTCCGGTCTGCTCCTACCACCCCCGTCCTCATCTCCTCCATGCTTGAAGGACTCGTAACAAAACTCATCCTTATAGTGTCTCCAAGTAAGTGTACAATTTTCGTTTATTATTAAATGAACGACACATCCCCAATTTCATCGAGAAATCAAAGTTTGTCACATTTTGTCAAACAACCATCTCAAAAAAAAAAAAAGGCTACGAAAACCTCTACAACATTCTGATTGAGATCCAATACATGGAAAACAATATAACATAATAACCAAGATAAAATAATCAAATAAGCTTTCAGATTAGGACTATTTGCCAATGCGCTCCCAACCACACTCCCAAATAATTTTCAAGGAAAAGCATCCATCTGTACAAATAATTGTACAAGGAATCTAGTGAACAAATCCCAGATTCAGTTAAAGTCCATGTCACTTTGATAGGATCGTTGGTCAACGATACATGACTGAACATATATAAAAGATTATTCCACACTACCAAAGTTTCTCCATATGAAGGCCTTCTAAACCCAAGTATAATCTTGAGCAAACACTTTAGCTATGGTAATGTTATACCTAAAAGTTAATTATTAATCTAAGAAAAATAAAGCATAGAGGCTCGTGTCCCACTGACATAGGCATCCCCAATGGGCCTGCCGAAGATGGTACCCGGGGTTTACTGAAGGCCCACGACCCGAAGGATAAAAAGAATCGGAAGCCCAAGTTGATAGTTAAGGAAAGATAGAGTTGTATTAGGAGATAGCACTTGTAATATTGCGGGATAAGTTGGAAACCCTCCCGGACTCTGTAACTTTTGTATTACGAATCCCTCGGCTCCACCTCCTATATAAGGGGGAGCCGAGGGACAAAGAAAGCATCGATTCATTGTCTCACAAACCCTAGTTTTCATATCGTCGAGTACTTTTTGAAACCTTCGAGATCTACTTGCCCTCTACTTCTAGCTAAAACCCTAGTCTACAACCCGTAGGCATTGACAAGTTAATCCCTTGTCAATTGGCGCCGTCTGTGGGAATTAGAGGCGTCAAGGATCTGATCTCGATGGCACGTTCAAGATCGTCGACTTCGTCAACAGCAACGCGATGGATCGAGGTAAACAGATCAAAACTGGCCTTGTCGATTTTGTTCCTCACACGCCCTCCCGTTTGGATGCATATGCGTATCTGGAGGAGCCTATGGAGATGACGTTCGGAAAGTTCCACTTTCGCGTCGAGAAAGAGGGGCCGTATCGTCTCGAAATTCCGATCTCGTCGGGATTATCGGCGATCGATTCCGATTTTTCGAGCTCAACATCATCAACCGAATCAGCGACGAGGAGACTTCATCGCCACGCTTCATCAGCACTGGGCAAGCGAAAGCTCGCCAAGATCTTCAGTGACATGTCCTTCGAGTCATCTGCGGACTCAGATATAAGCGATGACTCGAATAGCTTCGATAGCTTCAACTTCATCGACAGATCCACTACCGTTGGCAAGGTCTTCACCAATCTCTATGATGGTGTCACCAAACCCAACAAAGATCTGAGTTCAAAATATCATCAGATTTATGCCATTGGAGAAACAAGCCGCGATCAGGAAGAGACATCGGAGGCTTTCGACGATTTGGAAAATCCATACGTCGATCCCTCCGACCTAAGGCGAGGTTTAGGCAATAAATACGTCGGGCCTACACCACGTGTTAGGGTTCAACTTTCACAAGCAGCATGGGATAGAGCCGCAAGAGCTATGGATGGTTCAGAACCAATGTCCACAACCGCTACGACAGAAGAGTTGCAAGCATATCAATATAGGCTCGCTCGAGCTGCAAGGGAATTGGAAAACATAATCCTCAGAAGAAAGAAAGGCAGGAGCACAAAGCGGCAAGGGCGGAGAAGTCACGAGAATCGGAGATAGCAAGGAAGCTCGAACAGAGCAAGATCTAGGAACTTGGTTGAAATAGGGAAATGGTTCAAAACCTCCTTCCTTTATGTCGATAGACACGAGGGGGAACATTATCCCTAAGACACCGGAAGCTTGGTATATGGCGACGCAAGCCTTTATCCTCGCATACAGGCCACCTCCCGGCGATCCAAGAGAGGCATTGTACAATATGGCCAGGGCAGGAGTTGGGGCCATGGGAACGGCGTTTGCAGCAACGCCTCCCGAAGGAACAACAAGGCAAAATAGTCCACGACCTGCGACAACAGCACCAGTTCCTGAGAGAACAAGTGGAGCAAGAGACACAGCAGCGCAAGCAAGGGTGGACAGAGCACGACAAAATAGAAGGGAACATCGGCACTCCCCAGAGATAGAGGACGAGGATATGTGTGGGCTGCCGTGCTTTACAAGGAGGGTCCGAAAAACTCGAGTTCCTTCGGGGTTCAAATTACCCGATAACTTCAAAAAATTCGACGGCCTGCAAGATCCAGAGGATTGGCTAGTTGATTATCTGGAGACGGTGAAGCTGATAGGAGGAACCAGAGCAACAGCCATGCAGAGTATCCAAGTACACCTGAGTGGAGCTGCGCGATCTTGGATAAAGAAGCTTCCTCCTGGTTCTATCGACAACTGGGATAGCTTTGAGGATGTGTTCGTCAAGAATTTCCGGTCCACTTGCAAAAAACCCACATCGCTAGAGGAGCTGAGAGCGTGTCGACAAAAGCCGGACGAGTCAATGAGAAAGTATATCCAAATATGGAATATCATTAAAAACTCGGCAGAGAATATATCTGACGAGAGAGCGATAGATGCGTTTGTCGCAGGAATTCGACGAGGAGATTTTGTCGAAGACTTGGGGAGAACCAATCCAAAGACAGTGTCAGCATTGATGGAGATAGCAAACAGGTGGGCAGATGGAGAAGATGCTATCCACAATAAAAGGCACAGGTCGCCAGAAGAAGATCGTGGTCGAAATTATCAAAATAGGCGACGGTTTCCTCGGCAGTACTCGAGTTATGATGCCCCCGGCCAAATTTCGGCTGGTTTCCGAGGAAGTGCTGGAGGAAGCAATAGAGATGATTATCAGAGGAGCAACGAGCAGCGAGGCGACAATAGAGATGACTCCCGCAATAATAGACAAAATAGTAGGCCAAGGTTTCAGAGACCTTTCGTGTCCCCCGAGGATATGATGAACGGGCCATGTCAGATGCACTTCTATCTTGATAGCAATGGGAAGAGACAGTCAGGACACACAAAAGGATTGTCGAAATTTTCGTGCAATGCTAAGGTGGGCGGGGCACGCCAATGCCCGACGACAAATAGAAACCCGCAAGGGCCAGGAGTGAGATCCACTTGCCACCTCCTCCCGCAATTACGACGAAAATCGACATCAGCTGAATAGCGGTAGCACCAGCACCACCACCTTACGTTGATCCCAATTCCAACGGAGCGGTCTCGATGATTCCGAGGCAGGCCATCCAATAGAGCTCAGTAATCTCGACAGTGTTCATGGCAGAAGATGCCTCCACCAACGGTTGAGTACCTCAATTGGTCGGCAGGACATTGGCTTCACAATAGCGGATCACCCGCAGCAAGTTCCTCGACCGGGGAAAGCACTTATCTTATCTTACAGAATCATTATTTTACGTATCTAGTATTCATAGATGGAGGCAGCAGTTTAAACCTTATGTATGTAGATACACTAAGGAAGATGAACATATCTCTAGCAAATCTGAAGCCAACCGATACACGCTTCCATGGAATCACGCCAGAGAAGCCGAGTTATCCGTTGGGGAAGATTAATCTCGATGTTCAGTTTGGGACACGAGAAAATTACAGAATAGAAAGGCTGGAGTTTGAAGTCGTGGATTTCTCGTCGCAGTATCACGCCTTGTTGGGACGGCCAGCATATGCCAGGTTTATGGCGGTACCACATTACACATACTTGTTATGGAGGATGCCTGGACCTAAGGGACCAATTACAGTAAAGGAAGCTTCGCGTTAGCCGATAAATGTGACAAGGATTTTCATCGATCATCGAAACCTTCGGGATGCAAGCGAGTACATGGCGTCAAGGCTCACGACTGATTATGATGTGCTGCCAGATGTAGGAAGGCCTAACAAAGAATCAACCTTTAATACTGCGAAAAACTCCAAGGAGGTGCAGATTCACCCGACAGATCCAAAGAAGATGACATCCATCGCGATAGACATGGACCTCGCATAGGAAAGCGCGCTCGTCGAGTTCCTCCGTGAGCACTGGAAAATCTTCGCATGGTGTCCAGATGACATGCCAGGAGTACCCAGGGAACTTGCCGAGCACCACCTAAACTTGGATCCACTAGCGAGACCAATCAAACAACCTTGCGGTGTTTTCGGAGCCAAACCGCAGCTATGCTGTCAGAAATTGATCGACTGAGAGAAGCTGGTTTCATCAAGGAGCTGCATACAGAGGCCACGTGGGTAGCAAACCCAGTGTTGGTGCCGAAGAAAAACACTAAAGTCCTTCGCATGTGTGTCGACTTTACGTGTCTCAACAAACACTGTCCAAAGGATCACTTTTCCTCCCGAGGATCGATCAAATTATCGACTCCACGGCAGGATGTGAACGTTTTTCCTTCCTGGATGCATACTCTGGTTATAACCAGATCAGATTGAAAGAAGAGGACGAGGTCAAAACAGCGTTCATTACACCGTACAACGTTTTCTGTTATAGAACAATGCCTTTCGGTCTAAAAAAACGCGGGAGCAACATATCAGCGGATGATGCAGAAGTGCTTAGCAACACAGATTGGGAAAAACGTACAAGTGTACGTTGATGATGTCGCATAACGCCAAAAAGGGGCAACGCTAATCGAGGACCTGAAGGAAACTTTCGACAACCTCGACAAGTTTTGCCTCAAGCTGAACCCAACGAAGTGTTCTTTCGGCGTCCCTGCAGGAGAACTTCTCGGGTTCCTAGTCTCAGCAAGAGGGATTAAAGCTAATCCCGAAAAAATCCAAGCTATCGTAACAATGAGGTACCAACAAAGTTGAAAGAAATACAGCAGTTAACTGGGCGAGTCGCAGCTTTAACCAGTTTCGTCGCTAGGCTGGGAGAAAAGGCGTTACCGTTCTACGCTTTAATCAAGCAAGGAGAAAAGTTCCAGTGGAACGAAGAGGCAGATAGAGCCTTCGAGGATCTTAAACGTACAATTTCGACACCACCAATCTTGGTGGCGCCGAAAGAGAAGGAACCCCTCCTATTATATATTGCGGCTACACCCCAAGTGGTCAGCACGGCGCTAGTTGTCGAAAGAGAAGAAGAAGGAAAACTCCATGGAGTACAGAGGCCGGTATATTTCATCAGTGAAGTTCTATCGCCTTCAAAACAGCAGTACCCGCAGCAGCTAGCATATGGAGTGTTCACAACCGCAAGAAAATTGCGCCACTATTTTTCGGCACACCCGATAATAGTGGTCAATGAAGCACCTCTATCAAATATACTAAACAATCCAAAAGCTCGTGTCTCCCTTTGGGGAATAGAACTTTCTCCTCGGGACATCACGTATGAAAAAGAAAAGCAATAAAGTCGCAAATTCTGCCAGATTTCATCGCAGAGTGGATGGAGCTGCAAAATACAGGACCCCCAGATCTATCAAGAACTTGGACTATGAACTTTGACGGGTCCAAGAGGGTAGAAGGAGCTGGAGCAGGCGTGATACTTGTATCTCCTGAAGGCGACAAACTGAAGTATGTCATACGGATGACGTTCCCAAACGCATCTAACAATGAGGCAGAATATGAAGCTCTTATACACGGGATGAAGATGGCGAAAGCTTGTGGCGCAACTCGATTAAAAATCTTTGGCGACTCACAATTGGTGGTTCAGCAAGTCATGAACCAATGTGATGCAGTCAATGATAGCATGGTAGCATACAAGGAAGTGTACAATGAGCTCGAGAAGTTATTTGATGGATGCGAAGTAAATCACATCAGCAGACTGAGCAATGATGAAGCCGATGTTCTTGCAAACATCGGGTCGCAGTGCCTCGCAATTCCACCAGGTGTGTTTGGGAAGAGATAACCGAGAGATCCACAAAGCAAAGAAGGCGCAGAAGAAGCAGAAGGAAGAGAAAACCTCGATGACTCCCAAGGAAGCACCAGAAGAAGAAGAGGATCAGGAACTAGTGATGATGGTGCAGGTCCCATGGATGCAAGCATACATATCATACATCTTAAGGAAAGAAATACCCGACGACCCAGTTGAAGCAAGGCGAGTTATTCGACGATCCAAAGCCTTTACAGTGGTCAAAGGGGAGTTGTACAAGCGCAGTATTTCGGGTGTGTTACAAAGGTGCGTCACACCCGAAGAAGGAAGGATAATCTTGAAGGATGTACACGAGGGAATATGTGGTCATCACGCGAGCAGTCGAGCTATTGCGGCCAAGGTTTTTCGGGCTGGATTTTACTGGTTGACAGCAATCGAGGACGCGAAGGAGATAGTACGAACTTGTGACGCGTGCCAGAGATTTGCCGCAAAACCTCACTCTCCGGCAGCAGAACTGATGCCAATACCGTTGTCTTGGCCCTTTGCTCAATGGGGCCTCGATATGGTGAGAAAGTTACACAAAGCCTCGCCAGGAGGATACGAGTATATGCTCGTCGCTGTTGAAAAATTCACCAAGTGGATAGAAGCAAAGCCGATAAACTCACCAGATGCAGCGTCAGCAATAAAGTTCGTGAAAAGCATTATTTTTCGGTTTGGAGTACCTCATAGCATCGTCACGGACAATGGCAGTAACTTCACATCCAAAGAATTCAAGGCATACTGCACAGAAGTAGGCATCAAATTGCACTTCGCGTCAGTTGGGCACCCGCAAACCAATGGTCAAGTCGAGAAAGCCAATGGTATCATCTGCAATGACATCAAGAAGCGTTTGTTGGGACCGCTGGAAAAAGCTCGACATACTTGGCCAGAAGAGTTGCCAAGTGTATTATGGAGTATTCGAACAACACCAAATACAGCGACACAGGAAACTCGTTTTTCGGTCCATGGAGCTGAGGCAGGCCCCGATAGAAATAGAGCATGATTCCCCAAGAGTCACAGAGTATGATGAAGAAACTTCCGAAGAACATTAGAGGACGATGTCGATGCACTTAACGAAGCTCGAGATGAAGTACTATCACGGGTCACCAAGTACCAACAAGACTTGAAAAACTACCACAGTCGACGATTGCGGCCAAGGTCTTTTCAGGTCGGAGATTTAGTTCTACGGCTCAATCAACAGAGTACTGAAAAACTCGAGTCGCCATGGCTTGGCCCTTACATCGTCACATAAGTAATCGAAGGAGGAGCATACATGATCAGGGACAAGAAGACGGGGGTTCCCGAGAAAAACCCCTGGAACGTGGCACAACTCAAGGTTCTACGCTTAGAGTCGAAATATAGTCCTCCTTTGTAAAAATACAATGTACTGAAACGCCCGCGAGTTTTCAGGCGCACTTTTCCTTTTCAGGGCACCGAGTGGGGCTGGAAAGGTTTTTAATGAGGCGGGCTCGCGGTGCTGCAATATAGTAAAAGATATTGGTGATATACATCTTTTTCGTCGACAGCTCGGGGGCTCATAACCCACGACAGCAAAATATACATACTCTCGCAAAATAGTAAATTCATCGAGACGCAAAAAATAGTTTGAGCTCCGGCCAAAGGCTCGGGGGCTTCGAAATATAGATTACACTTCACAATATAGACAACTTCATTATCACGAAGAGTTCGACAAAAAATATAGACATGATTTCTCGCAATATAGTACAACTCAGTTAATGCCTAATATACTATCTATGGATAGACCCTTGTTATTTGCAGCTGTTGTCGTATGTTCAGCATAGCTCCCTTTGACAAAGAATTTAGAGTCCATCCGAAGAAGTTCGTCCATCATTTCTTCGGCTACATGAGTTACAATATCATTGATTTTGTCGATGTTCCTTTTTCGCTTCGACTGCTTAGCCAGGCACTTGGAGACAATCTTCGTCAGGTCTAATTTTCGGTAGTAGATCTGTATCATAATCATAGCGAATCTTGCTCCATCAGACAATTGCGCTCGCATAAAGTTATGGATACGAGGGGCATCCCGAAATTTTTCCATCAGACCAAGAAGAGTGTCCGGTGTCTCGTTCCGAGGAAACATTGTACTATAAACCAAGGACAAGGTTCTGATACAGAAATCAAGGAACTCACGAACCTGACAGGCGCGATCCTGAAACCTGACAATCTGTCGGGTACGTTCTGGAGTGGCCCAGAACAGAGAACCATGGTCAAGGGAGAGGTTAACCAGGAGATTTGTCCTTGCATCTACCCTTTGGTCTTCAGTAGCAGCGTCGAGAAAGGAACCTATTTTGCGACAGCACAAGAATCTCAAAGGAGGAAACAACGAAAAAATAGAAGAAGTTTTGATTTGCAAAAGAATACCTGACATATCCAGACTGGCTTCGTTCATCAACTCGAGCATAAAATTCTCTCGAGTGGTAGCTTTTGCAGCTTCAGAAACAGCGGCTTCCTTGGTAGCTACAGCTTCTTGAGCTTGCTGCAATGCGATCTTCTCTTTTTTCGGATGACTTTCGAGATTGCTCCATCATCACAAGTGTTTGTTTCTTCGCATACTGAAGCTGCTGACGAAGTTCTTCCAAGTCTTGCGCTAAACCCTTACTCGAGGAATCTTCACCAAGCTCACTATTAATAGGCGTTTTCTTCGAGCGAGTGGAAGTAGGAAAAACATCGGAAGGACGAGGAGTTGGAGTACAGTTGTCAAATGTCAACTGAAACAAAAGATTCGACATCAATCATCAGGCAAAATAGAATTCCATTGATTTTCACAATATTTACAAGACATTACAATGGAGGTCGCCCTAACAAACTAGTGGGGTAAGTGTCGCTAAAACTACTTTGGCGACAGCATCAAAAGGAAAAAGAAAAAATAAGAAAGACAGGGTGGTCTACTTGACCTCCGGCTTGGATGCGCTTGGAGCAGGAGTTGGTTTGACACCAAGGAAGGCAAGGATCGGCTTTGAGGGAGGCTTGGCAGCTCTAATTAGAGATTGCCACTTCTTCGTCTCCATCTCCTTTATGTCGCCAACTTTAGCCCAGTCGACGTTTTGCTGGCTATCAGCAATCAGAGCGATGGTGCCTTCAACACCAATCTTCAGGCCTTCTTGGCGAAGTTTGAGCCCAAGATCTTCCGGCACGTTGAAGCTTTTGGCGAGAGCAGTAAAAGTGTCGGGCTCCTCTTTCTTCGGGAAGAAATAGGGAAAAAGCTTCGACAGACCTGCTTCAGCGTCAGCAAGGCCTTCGCGTGCTTCATCCCCAAGGATTTCAAGAAGAGAAAGCGCGTCGATAAGCTGATCGCCTTCAGGATCCTCCACTTCGTATGCTTGATGAGTTCTCCCTGAAAACAAGCAAAAGGAAGCTCGTCAATAAGAATGCTCGAGACGTGAAGTAACCCGAAGAAATGCACAAGGATTCGAGCACTTACTAACAAAACGTCGACTCTGCGACTGTAAGCGATTGAGGATCTCTTTTTCTCGAGCAGCTTGCTCGGTCACTTTGTCGCGCCTCATGAAGTCTCTTCCGAAGATCTTCGACAGCAGCAGCATCCACCTTGGCCTTCTTAGCATCTGCTTCAGCCTTCTTACGAGCCTTTTCACTTTGCTCCAGTTTTTGAGCAAGTGCATCAGCACGCTTGTTGGCTTCCGCAAGATTTTCTGCCAAAATAGTCAAAACCAGTCAAAATCACGACAAGAAAGGAGTGAGAAGTCATTTGCCAGAAGAAGCAGCAAAATATTACCTTCAACTTTGTTAGCATGATCACGGTACCCGACAAATTGGGTACCGAAGCAGATGAATTCCTTAATCAAAGGCTGACAAAGAAAGATAGAGAAAGAAAGCGTCAATATAGTAAAAAGCTCGACAGCACAAAGCAAAACAGAAGCAAACAACAAAAAGTCGATAGCATCGGAAAGTACTTTGCACAAAAAAGAAGAAGGAACTTACATCATCCAGAGGAGGAGTTGTGGAGCCACCAAGTTGTAAGGAAGGCTCCGTGATCGACTCAACCCTCGCCCTTTTTGGCGAAGGGGCACGGGGGCTTGTAGGAGGAGTTGGTTGCTCGATGTTTTGCTGAGGAGGCGAAGATTCATCTCCATCAGCTTGCGCTTCAGAAACAACTAAAGTACGCGACGTACTCGTTCGAGCAGTTGCGTCAATAGGTTGCGCTTCTTCCTCGTCACCCTGCAATAAAATGGCGACAATATAAAAATCAAGATAGACAAGAACATCGAGAGCAAAAACAAATAAGAAGCAGTAGCAAACTTACGAGCTGACGAGGGCATCATCGTAAGGGTTAAAAGTTGTCTTCCCTTCGGAAGGACCAACTTCTTCGGCTTTGGAGGTGTCGGAATCAGCGAATTCATCCCTTTTCCTCTTGTTCCTTGGAGAAACAGCGGAAGGAAGGGAATGTGTTGAGGCAGTGACCTCGGACTCGGTGTCTTTTTCAGAGGAAGCCGCGGATTTTTGAGAACCCGCAACTTCACTCCCAGGGCGAGAAGTGCCCTGGTTATCATCATCAATAACGGTACGTTCTTCGACCTCTCCACCTTCAGGAAGAGGAGGAAGAGAAGCAAGAACGGGGTGGTTCTGAGAAAAAGAAAAGAGTGTCGATAAAAAAAAGTTATGCAAAAAAGCTAGCAAGATAGTAGTCGACAAATAATAAAACTCGCGAAGACAACATAGCAACTAAGAGGAAAAATACCCCGGGAAGGGGATTGGTGCCACTATATGGCGTAATGCGGCAAGAGGATGGAATGGTATCCTTCTTGTTAAGCGATGAGATTCTTCGGATAAGCTTCTCAAAATCCTTCAAAGGAAGGTCTTTGGAGAGCCTGTCGACGTCTTTTTCACCAACATACATCCAGAGGGGATTTTTGCGAGCCTGGAGAGGCTGCACTCTAATCCTAAGGAAATACGCTGTGATCTCAATACCCGACAGTTCCTTGCCGTGGGTGTTTTGTAGCTCGTGGATGCGAGTCATTAGCGCTTCTGTCGCCAACTTCTCAGCTTCGGTAGCTTCAGCATCCCAGGAACGTCGGCGAAGGATTTTGGCTCCTCCGTCAAAAGGGGCGATTTTGTCCTCCACTGAATTGGAGCTTTCTTCATGTACATACAACCATCTCTTCCGCCAACCTTGGACGGAGTCGGCGAATTTGACGTCGAAGTATTCGACATCAGAACGAACGCAGATAACAACGCCACCAATGTTGTAGGCGATGTTGTGGGAGCCATTACGGCGGAGGCAGAAGATACGCTTCCACAGAGCCCAATTAGGTTGGACCCCGAGGAAGCACTCACACAGTGTGATAAAAATCGACACGTGGAGGATGGAATTGGGCGTCAACTGATGCAGCTGAAGCCCATAAACAAAAGGAGACCCCGAAGAAACTCGTGGATGGGGGGAGAAAGACCTCGGATGAGGTGGTCAACAAAACTGACCCGATACTCGATTGGAGGTGTTGGATAGCTCTCCTCCTTGGGGAAGCGCAACATCTTCTCCTTCTTGGTGAACCCCAGCTTCTTCAGCAGGTTCATGTCCTGGTTCGAGATCTTGGATCTCTCCCACTCCAGATCTTCGGCGGCCATCTTGGACTCCGGAGTGCTATGCCTGGTCAAATGGGCGCAAGGTGGCATCAATAAGTACGGCGGAGAAGGGTGAGAGTGTGGTTGAGCACTTGAAGCAACGGGAGTAATGGAGGATTTTGCAGAGGAGAAGCAGAGGTGCGGCGCGAGCGAAAGGATTGAAGGAGGAAGACGATGACTTTATATAGAGGTGCGGTGAATCGACGCGCCGTTGGATGAAGAGATTGCGGGACAGATGGTGTACACGTTGACAAGGGGTAAAAAGTAATTTCATTCAGACGAGAAAGAACAGGAGCTATAGTACGTGCGCCAGAAAAAGCGGAGGACGTGTGTCCCCCACTTGCACGACATGTCAACTTGATGGGTAATTTGGGCCCGCAAGGCAGAGAGAGCAGTTCTCGCGTTTTCCCGGTACAACGGTCGTGGCTATCGTCAGCAGTGATGTCACCTTGGCAAGAGAAAAATTCGGCTAAGCAGCTTCATAAGAACGGCGACAGCAGAAGATTGTGGATTATTTCGAGAGCCTTTGATCAAATACAAGTTTTTGATCAAATGCTCGGGGGCTACTTTGGAACAATGAAAAACTCGAGAAAGACAAAATAGAAATGGATTTTATAGTATGCAGAAAATGGAAGTTGCAACTATGACAGTTAACAAATGGTGGACATTTTTAAACACAAATTCTTAAATAATTTTTTGTATGGCGTAGATAGAAAAAAAATCCCTGGTCAAATTTTTTGTACTAGTGGTGCAAAAAGTCAAAAAGGTTAGTTTGGACTAATCCAAAATGAACATTTTTCGTACGAATGGCGCAGCGGGTGAAAATTGTGATTTTGTACTAGTTGAAATCAAATATTTTGTCCTAATGGTGTCCTGTTATAAGAATAATTAACCATTGTCGGAGATAATTATTTATGTGCATGCACGCTGGAGACTCAAGTTTCAGTTCTTCAGGATTCTCTTGTTCCGTCCCGATCCACCAGGCTTCAGAAAACACAATCTGCCAACAGATAATTTCAATAAAGATTATATAATTCAAATTTTGGAATTTAGATTGGACAAGAATTCAAATAATTAAAATTATATTCAGATTTTTTTTCACTAGACACCACTCTTTCACAAAACAATCCGAATCTCTGCTTCCAATACAATTTTGAAAAATAATTGTTGTACTCATGGTTCCCTAGTATAGTAGTAATTTTGAGAAACAATTTCTCTATAATGTGTGGAACGTTCTTTGGCACTTGCCAATGGTTATTTAGAGAACACGATTACATTGGAGGGATTTGTTGGAAAATTAGGCACAATTTCCATGATTAATTCCAGAATATAAAACATGATGGCAGCAACTAGTAACATGTGAAACTCAAACATACTAGATGCATTAATCAACATGAGTAGCAGCAGCGCAAACGGTACAGCATCCATCGCTAAGCAGATCGAGATATGTCGCACGTACCGATCTGGTGGAGGTGGCGGTGGAGGTGTAGCAGATGATGTCGCGGCCGTAACGTTGTTGATGACAACATTGTTGACGACGGGGACGAGGGGTCGAAGTAGACGGCGTTGAAGACGACGGTAGGCAGCACCGCCCGACTTGGACGGAAGGCGACCCGTGATGAAGAGGTTGAGCAGTCGCGCAGAGCGCTTCCCAAAAACCTAATTCGCCCTCTCCCGTACAGGATCGCAAGGACGAGTGGTTCCGGAGACCTGCTCTCCCGTTCGCCGATGCACGTCGGCTAGCGGGATGGAGTAGGCTACGATGGCGGCGCAAGCAGAGAGAGGTGGAAACCCTAACTCGTGTATTCAGTATATTTCTGCGGTAGCCGGGCAAGAGATTATATAAGCTCGGGAAACCTTAGGCAACGTGGCACGGCCATTCGAGTCGGTTACAGATAGCCCACGATCCGGGAGCGACCCGAACCGACTAACTGCGACGCGTCCGTCTAGGACTCTGTTCGTTTTCCTGAGCTGCAAAAAGTAAGGAAAGTCTCGGCTCGAGGCTCAATCCACTCACCACGAGCGCGGCGCATGCGTCGTGACGTGTCGTGTCGAGTCGAGACGAGCGAGCGCGTGTAGCACTCCTATTCTCACTCACTTACTAGTGGTGGAACAACCCACCTTATAAGGTGGTCTAACTTCCTCCCAACTTTCCATGTGGGACTAAACTTCCCACCTCTTGCCACTCCCTAGTGAGCTGCCACCAACTTGGGCTCAAACTCACAATGCTTCCACTATGTGGGCTTTGAGATTTATAGGAAAATCTGAAATCTAGTATGGGCCACTAAGTGTAGGCCCAATATTTCAACAATCCCCCACCAGATCTCAAATCCCCATTTAGAGATTTACCAATACTCGTTGCTTGTTTATATACCAGTGTTTCAGCGGAGACTGTTAAGTTGAACTTCCGCCTAGAACCTTAAGCTACATCCATTCACACTTGAACAATGGACTAAGCCTTGAATTGCAAGTTTTGCGTGAACAGGGTTTCACTCAAAGTCATGACCAGTACATGGCTGCCAGTAGCCTACCCCGCGGGTGAAGCATATGCGTCATACTTCGTGGTCTCTTCATGAGTTTACTAGAGATCACCCAAAATCTCATAGATTGCGACGTTTAACAATCGGACTCATATAGGTGTGTTATTTCAAGAATGCTCTGTAGGACAGCATCTTTGCTAATATAGCCAACATAAACACATTAAGGCTTGTTGCCAACCTGCCTTACAGCAATTGAGAGTTGTGCATCTTCACATAGAGAGGGTTACATAATACTCTCCTCAATTAAACCACTAGTTTGTTCTTCCCAGGTCCTAATTCACGGGATCTCCAATCACAAAGGTTGGGTTACCACTATGGTGTAACATCAACGGGTCTCAAACCCATCTCCCTCGATGCACTTTCTATCACATTACGTGATAGTCCCTTTGTAAAGGGATCTGCCAGGTTTTTGTCTGTTTGAATATATGTAACAGTTATTACTCCGGAGTTTCGCAATTTCCTGACAGACTTCAAACGTCTCTTGACGTGTCTTGATGACTTCGCGTTATCCTTAGAATTGTTCACTTTGACAATTACAGTTTGATTGTCACAATTCAAAAGGATTGCCGGAACAGGTTTTTCAACCACAGGCAAGTCCATCAAGAGCTCACGCAACCATTCTGATTCAAAGTGGTTGTGTCTAAAGCAGTAAGTTCTGCTTCCATAGTTGACCTCGTCAATATGGTTTGCTTGCAAGATCTCCATGATACTGCGCCACCTCCAAAGGTAAATACATACCCACTTGTGGCGTACAGATCAGCTACATCTGAGATCCAATTTGAATCACTATATCCTTCAAGCACAGCTGGGTGCCCTGAATAGTGAATCCCATAACTCATTGTACCACATAGGTAGCGCATGACCCTATCAAGTGCATGCCAATGATCAGTACCCGGGTTTGACATGAACCTACTCAACTTGCTAACAGCAAAAGAGATGTCGGGTCTAGTCGCGCTCGCTAAGTACATGAGTGAGCCAACGATCTGAGAATATCTCAATTGATCTATGGCAATCCTCCGGTTCTTGCGTAGTGTCACACTGGGATCATAAGGTGTTGGAGAAGACTTGCTATCAATATAGCCGAACCGGCTCAAAATCTTCTCAACATAATGGGATTGCGTTAGAGTAATCCCACTCTCGTTCTTAATCAGCTTGATGTTCAGAATCACATCAGCTTCTCCCAGATCTTTCATATCAAAACTCTTTGACAAGAAAGACTTGACCTCGTGTATTACTCTCATGTTTGTACCAAAGATCAGAATATCATCCACATACAAACATAGTATAACACCTTCGCCCCCACCATAGCGATAGTAAACACACTTGTCAGCCTCATTGACAACAAAGCCTACAGAAGTTAAAGTTCTGTCAAACTTCTCATGCCATTGCTTAGGTGCTTGTTTCAGGCCATATAAAGATTTCAGCAACTTGCACACCTTTCTTTCTTCACCTTTTACTACAAACCCATCAGGCTGATCCATATAGATTTCCTCTTCCAACTCTCCATTAAGGAAAGCTGTCTTTACGTCCATTTGATGAACGATAAGACCATAGGAGGCAGCCATGGATAGTAGTACTCAAATGGTGGTAAGTCTAGCGACAGGTGAATAGGTGTCGAAGTAATCTTCGCCTTCTCTCTGTGTGTAGCCTTTCGCTACAAGCCGCGCCTTGTACTTTTCAATAGTACCATCAGGTCTTAGCTTCTTCTTGAACACCCATTTGCAGCCCACAAGCTTGCATCCATGGGGTCGTTCTGATAGCTCCCAAGTTCCATTAGAAAGGATCGAGTCCATCTCGTTATGGACAGCTTCTTTCCAGTCATCTGCATCTGGAGATGCATATGCCTCTGCAATGGACGTGGGAGTATCATCCACAAGGTACACAATGAAATCATCACCAAAGGATTTTTCAATCCTTCGTCTCTTGCTCCGTTTAGGAGCTTCATTGTCATCCTTCTCAGTAACATTCTCATGTGATTGTTCAAAATACTCATTAGATGTACTAGACTCAGGAATTATCTCAGTAGAAATTCTAGCAATGCTATGCATATCTTTCATAGGAAACATATTCTCAAAAAATGTTGCATCACGAGATTCCATAATAGTATCAACATGCATATCAGGTACCTCGGATTGAACTACTAAAAATCTATATCCTACACTCCGAGGAGCATAACCTAGAAAGATACAATCCACTGTCTTTGGTCCAAGTTTGCGCTTCTTAGTAATTGGAATATTGACTTTCGCCAAACATCCCCATGTGTGCAAATACGAAAGTGATGGTTTTCTCCCAGCCCACTCCTCGTAAGGGGTTTTATCTTTATTCTTGTTAGGAACTCTATTCAGGACATGACATGAAGTCAACAAAGCCTCCCCCCACCATGCCTTTGATAAACCAGCAGTGGCTAACATGGAATTCACCAAGTCAGTCAGCGTGCGGTTTTTCCTCTCGGCAACCCCGTTTGATTGGGGTGAATAGGGAGGCGTCCTCTCATGAATAATGCCATGTTCCTCACAGAATTCATCAAAGATTTTAGGAAAATATTCGCCACCACGATCCGACCTAAGACGCTTGATCTTTCTCTCTAGTTGATTTTCAACTTCGGCCTTATAAATTTTAAAGTAGTCTAAAGCTTCATCTTTAGTTCGCAACAAATAAACATAGCAAAATCTAGTCGCATCATCAATCAATGTCATGAAATATCTCTTTCCACCTTTTGTCAACACACCATTCATCTCGCATAGATCAGAATGTATGAGTTCTAGAGGTGCCAAGTTTCTCTCCTCGGCCGCCTTGTGAGGCTTCCGAGGTTGCTTTGATTGCACACAACTATGGCACTTAGAACCTTTGGCAATGGTGAAATTCAGAATTAAACTTAAACTGGATAGCCGAGACATTAAACCAAAATTAATGTGACATAAACGAGAATGCCAAACACTGGTATCATCACTAACATTGCCACATATATGGTTCACAGACTTATTACTGAAATCAGAAAGCGAAAAGCGGAACAATGTCTACGCCTCCTCCTTTTCCAAGACAGTGTTGGGCCTCCAAGAGCAGAGGTTTGTAGAACAGCAGCAAGTTTTCCCTTAAGTGGATCACCCAAGGTTTATCGAACTCGGGAGGAAGAGGTCAAAGATATCCCTCTCATGCAACCCTGCAACCACAAAGCAAGAAGTCTCTTGTGTCCCCAACACACCTAATAGGTGCACTAGTTCGGCGAAGAGATAGTGAAATACAGTGGTATGAATATATATGAGCAGTAGCAACGGTGCCAGAAAATAGCTTGCTGGCGTGTAGTTGATGGTGGTAGTATTGCAGCAGTAGTAACACAGTGAAACAGTAAACAAGCAGTATTTAGGAACAAGGCCTAGGGATTAGACTTTCACTAGTGGACACTCTCAACATTGATCACATAACAGAATAGGTAAATGCATACTCTACACTCTTGTTGGATGATGAACACATTGCATAGGATTACACGAACCCTCAATGCCGGAGTTAACAAGCTCCACAATTCAATGTTCATATTTAAATAACCTTAGAGTGTAAGATAGATCAATTCGACTAAACCAAGTACTAACGTAGCATGCACACTGTCACCTTCATGCTAAGAAAGGAGGCATAGATCACATCAATACTATCATAGCAATAGTTAACTTCGCAATCTAAAAGAGATCATGATCATAGCATAAACCAAGTACTAACACGGATGCACACACTGTCACCATTACACCGTGTAGGAGGAATAAAACTACTTTAATAACATTGCTAGAGTAGCACATAGATAAATTGTGATACAAATACATTGCAATCATAAAGAGATATAAATAAGCACTTCACTATGCCATTCATAACAGTGAATAAGTATTCTGTGAAATATAGCCTAAGAGACCCACACGGTGCACACACTGTCACCTTTACACACGTGGGACAAGGAGTCTCCGGAGATCACATAAGTAAAATTCACTTGACTAGCATAACGACATCTAGATTACAAGCATCATCATATGAATCTCAATCATGTAAAGCAGCTCATGAGATTATTGTATTGAAGTACATAGGAGAGAGATGAACCACATAGCTACCGGTACAGCCCCGAGCCTCGATGGAGAACTACTCCCTCCTCATGGGAGACAGCGGTGATGAAGATGGCGGTGGAGATGGCAGCGGTCGATGGAGAAGCCTTCCGGGCACTCCCTGCCCGGCACGCGTCGGAAGAGACTCCTGTCCCCGCATCTTGGCGCGTGGCGGCGCTCCCGGAAGGTTTCGGTTTCGTCGAACGATCGTGCTTTCGCGACGGAGGCTTTAAATAGGCGAAGAGGCGGCGCCAGGGTCGAAGGGGTGCCCACACCATAGGGTGGCGCCCTCCCTGGCCGCGCCGGCCTAGGGTTTGTGGCCTGTGCCCCTCCCGGTGGCTCTCGGTGTTCGGATGCTTCCGGCAAAATAGGAACCCGGGCGTTGATTTCGTCCAATTCCGAGAATATTTCGTTACTAGGATTTCTGAAACCAAAAACAGCAGAAAAGGAAGCACTTCGGCATCTTGTTAATAGGTTAGTTCCAAAATACACGAATATGACATAAAGTGTGCATAAAACATGTAGATAACATCAATAATGTGGCATGGAACATAAGAAATTATCGATACGTCGGAGACGTATCAGCATCCCCCTTAGTTCTGCTCGTCCCGAGCAGGTAAAACGATAACACAGATAATTTCTGGAGTGACATGCCATCATAACCTTGATCATACTATTTGTAAAGCATATGTAGTGAATGCAGCGATCAAAACAATGTATATGACATGAGTAAACAAGTGAATCATATAGCAAAGACTTTTCATGAATAGCACTTCAAGACAAGCATCAATAAATCTTGCATAAGAGTTAACTCATAAAGCAATAATTCATAGTAAAAGCATTGAAGCAACACAATGGAAGATTAAGTTTCAGCGGTTGCTTTCAACTTATAACATGTATATCTCATGGATAGTTGTCAATGCAAAGCAATATAACAAATGCAATATGCAAGTATGTAGGAATCAATGCACAGTTCACACAAGTGTTTGCTTCTTGAGGTGGAGAGAAATAGGTGAACTGACTCAACAATGAAAGTAAAAGAATGGTCCTCCATAGAGGAAAAGCATTGATTGCTATATTTGTGCTAGAGCTTTGATTTTGAAAACATGAAACAATTTTGTCAACGGTAGTAATAAAGCATATGTATCATGTAAATTATATCCTACAAGTTGCAAGCCTCATGCATAGAATACTAATAGTGCCCGCACCTTGTCCTAATTAGCTTGGACTACCGGATCATCACAATGCACATGTTTTAACCAAGTGTCACAAAGGGGTACCTCTATGCCGCCTGTACAAAGGTCTAAGGAGAAAGCTCGCATTGGATTTCTCGCTATTGATTATTCTCAACTTAGACATCCATACCGGGACAACATAGACAACAGATAATGGACTCCTCTTTTATGCATAAGCATGTAACAACAATTAATAATTTTCTCATATGAGATTGAGGATATATGTCCAAAACTGAAACTTCCACCATGGATCATGGCTTTAGTTAGCTGCCCAATGTTCTTCTCTAACAATATGCATGCTTAACCATAAGGTGGTAGATCGCTCTTACTTCAGACAAGACGAACATGCATAGCAACTCACATGAAATTCAACAAAGAATAGTTGATGGCGTCCCCAGTGAACATGGTTATCGCACAACAAGCAACTTAATAAGAGATAAAGTGCATAATTACATATTCAATACCACAATAGTTTTTAAGCTATTTGTCCCATGAGCTATATATTGCAAAGGTGAATGATGGAATTTTAAAGGTAGCACTCAAGCAATTTACTTTGGAATGGCGGAAAATACCATGTAGTAGGTAGGTATGGTGGACACAAATGGCATAGTGGTTGGCTCAAGGATTTGGATGCATGAGAAGTATTCCCTCTCGATACAAGGTTTAGGCTAGCAAGGTTATTTGAAACAAACACAAGGATGAACCGGTGCAGCAAAACTCACATAAAAGACATATTGTAAACATTATAAGACTCTACACCGTCTTCCTTGTTGTTCGAACTCAATACTAGAAATTATCTAGACCTTAGAGAGACCAAATATGCAAACCAAATTTTAGCATGCTCTATGTATTTCTTCATTAATGGGTGCAAAGTATATGATGCAAGAGCTTAAACATGAGCACAACAATTGCCAAGTATCACATTACCCAAGACATTAATAGCAATTACTACATGTATCATTTTCCAATTCCAACCATATAACAATTTAACGAAGAAGACACTTCGCCATGAAAATTAAAAGCTAAGAACACATGTGTTCATATGAACCAGCGGAGCGTGTCTCTCTCCCACAAAAGCATTTATTCAAACAAAATCAAAAACAAAAGCACACAGACGCTCCAAGCAAAGCACATAAGATGTGACGGAATAAAAATATAGTTTCAGGAGGAACCTGATAAGTTGTCGATGAAGAAGGGGATGCCTTGGGCATCCCCAAGCTTAGACGCTTGAGTCTTCTTGATATATGCAGGGGTGAACCACCGGGGCATCCCAAGCTTAGAGCTTTCACTCTTCTTGATCATAGTATATCATCCTCCTCTCTTGACCCTTGAAAACTTCCTTCACACCAAACTTCTCATAAACTTCATTAGAGGGGTTAGTACATAATCAAAAACTCACATGTTCAGAGGTGACACAATCATTCTTAACACTTCTGGACATTGCTCAAAGCTACTGGAAGGTAATGGAACAAAGAAATCCACCCAACACAGCGAAAGAAGCAATGCGAAATAAAAGGCAGAATCTGTCAAAACAGAACAGTCCGTAAAGACGAATTTCTAATAAATACTTCCGTTGCTCAAATCAGAAAACTCAAAACTAATGAAAGTTGCGTACATATCTGAGGAACACGCACGTAAATTGGCATATTTTTCTGATTTTTCTACAGAGAAAACAGCCCAGATTCGTGACAGATAGAAATCTGTTTCTGCGCAGAAATCCAAATCTAGTATCAACCTTCGATTAGAGGCTTCACTTGGCACAACAAAACACAAAACTAAGATAAGGAGAGGTTGCTACAGTAGTAAACAACTTCCAAGACACAAATATAAAACAAAGTACTGTAGCAAAATAACACATGGGTTATCTCCCAAGAAGTTCTTTCTTTATAGCCATTAAGATGGGCTCAGCAGTTTTAATGATGCACTCATAAGAAATAGTAGTTGAAGCGAAAGAGAGCATCAAGAAGCAAATACAAAACATATTTAAGCCTAACATGCTTCCTATGCAAAGGAATCTTGTAAATAAACAAGTTCATGAAGAGCAAAGTAACAAGCATAGGAAGATAAAACAAGTGTAGCTTCAAAAATTTCAGCACATAGAGAGGTATTTTAGTAACATGAAAATTTCTACAACCATATTTTCCTCTCTCATAATAACTTTCAGTAGCATCATGAGCAAACTCAACAATATAACTATCACATAAAGCATTCTTATCATGAGTCTCATGCATAAAATTATTACTACTCCCAACATAAGCATAGTTATTCTTATTAATTGTAGTAGGAGCAAATTCAACAAAGTAGCTATCATTATTATTCTCATCAAGTGTTGGAGGCATAGTATAATCACAACAAAATTTACTCTCCATAGTAGGTGGCACCAAAAGACCACTATCATTATAATCATCATATATGGGAGGCAAAGTATCATCAAAGAAAATTTTCTCCTCAATGCTTGGGGGACTAAAAAGATCATGAAAACCAGCTTCCCCAAGCTTAGAACTTTCTATATCATTATCAACAATGGTGTTCAAAGCGTTCATACTAATATTACTACCAGCATGCAAATAAGATTCCATAGGTTTTTTAATTTTCGCATCAAACAATCCATGTTTTAAATCAGGAAATAGCATAAGAAGCTCATTCTTGTCCATTATGCCAAACTAGTGTAAACAAGAAACAAAAAGATGCAATTGCAGGATCTAAAGGAAATAGCTTCGAGTACTTACAATGCGCCGGAAAATAGCTTAGTAGCCGAGATCCGAGTGTGAGTACCTTTTACCTTTCCTCCCCGCAACGGCCAGAAAATAGCTTGATGTCTACGCTCCTCCTTTTGTAGACAGTGTTGGGCCTCCAAGAGCAGAGGTTTGTAGAACAGCAGCAAGTTTTCCCTTAAGTGGATCACCCAAGGTTTATTGAACTCAGGGAGGAAGAGGTCAAAGATATCCCTCTCATGCAACCCTGCAACCACAAAGCAAGAAGTCTCTTGTGTCCCCAACACACCTAATAGGTGCACTAGTTCGGCGAAGAGATAGTGAAATACAGGTGGTATGAATATATATGAGCAGTAGCAACGGTGCCAAAATAGCTTTCTGGCGTGTAGTTGATGGTGGTAGTATTGCAGCAGTAGTAACACGTGAAACAGAAACAAGCAGTAGTAACGCAGCAGTATTTAGGAACAAGGCCTAGGGATTAGACTTTCACTAGTGGACACTCTCAACATTGATCACATAAGAATAGATAAATGCATACTCTACACTCTTGTTGGATGATGAACACATTGCGTAGGATTACACGAACCCTCAATGCCGGAGTTAACAAGCTCCACAATTCAATGTTCATATTTAAATAACCTTAGAGTGTAAGATAGATCAATTCGACTAAACCAAGTACTAACGTAGCATGCACACTATCACCTTCATGCTAAGAAAGGAGGCATAGATCACATCAATACTATCATAGCAATAGTTAACTTCGCAATCTACAAGAGATCATGATCATAGCATAAACCAAGTACTAACACGGATGCACACACTGTCACCATTACACCGTGTAGGAGGAATAAAACTACTTTAATAACATTGCTAGAGTAGCACATAGATAAATTGTGATACAAATACATTGCAATCATAAAGAGATATAAATAAGCACTTCACTATGCCATTCATAACAGTGAATAAGTATTCTGTGAAATATAGCCTAAGAGACCCACACGGTGCACACACTGTCACCTTTACACACGTGGGACAAGGAGTCTCCGGAGATCACATAAGTAAAATTCACTTGACTAGCATAACGACATCTAGATTACAAGCATCATCATATGAATCTCAATCATGTAAAGCAGCTCATGAGATTATTGTATTGAAGTACATAGGAGAGAGATGAACCACATAGCTACCGGTACAGCCCGAGCCTCGATGGAGAACTACTCCCTCCTCATGGGAGACAAGCGGTGATGAAGATGGCGGTGGAGATGGCAGCGGTGTCGATGGAGAAGCCTTCCGGGGCACTTCCTCCGGCAGCGTGCCGGAAGAGACTCCGTCCCCGATCTTGGCGTCGCGTGGCGGCGGCGGGAAGGTTTCTGTGGGTTGGTCGAACGTATCGGGTTTTCGCGACGGAGGCTTTAAATAGGCGAAGAGGCGGCGCCGAGGGGGTGCCACACCATGGCGTGGGGCCTCTGGCCGCGCCGGCCTAGGGTTTGTGGGCCTGTGCCCCCTCCCCGGTGGCTCTCGGGTGTTCGATGCTTCCGGGCAAAATAGGAACTGGGCGTTGATTTCGTCCAATTCCGAGAATATTTCGTTACTAGGATTTCTGAAACCAAAAACAACAGGAACTGGCACTTCGGCATCTTGTTAATAGGTTAGTTCCAGAAAATGCACGAATATGACATAAAGTGTGCATAAAACATGTAGATAACATCAATAATGTGGCATGGAACATAAGAAATTATCGATACGTCGGAGACGTATCAACAAGCCTCCGCACTCATAGCCTTTACCAATAAATTGTCCAAACTTGGAAACAACTACTTTATTCGACTCTAAAACAACCTTAAACCCATCTCTGCATAGAAGGGAGCCGCTAACGAGATTCTTGTTCATAGTAGGGACATGCTGCACGTTCCTCAGCTGCACGATCTTCCCCGAAGTGAACTTCAGATCTACCGTGCCAACACCACGAACAGAAGCATGTGACCCATTCCCCATCAAGACGGAAGAATCCCGGGCGACCTGGTAAGAAGTGAACATGGATATGTCAGCACACACATGAACATTAGCACATGTATCAATCCACCAACATGGAGATTGAAATACCGAAAGAACAGTAAAGAGATTACCGTACCCATCAGCATTGCTAGCGGTCACCGTGTTGACTTGCCTCGCCTTTTTCTTGCGGTCTGCCCTCTCTGGACAGTCCTTAGAAAAGTGGCCAGTCTCTCCACATGTAAAGCAGCTCAGATCTGCTTTGTTTATCATCTTCTTCTTCTTGAAGGTTGTAGTCTTCATAGGCTTATTGAAGGAGGGCTTGTTATTCCCTTTGTTCTTGCTGTAGGGTTTCTTCTGCACCATGTTGGCGCTAGACTGACCCTCTCCTTTCTCAGTATTATCCTTAGCCCGAGCTTTCTCCTCAACATCAAGAGATGCTATCAGATTTTCAACTGATATCTCCTGTCTCTTGTGTTTGAGAGTTGTGGCAAAGTTCCTCCATGAAGGGGGCAACTTAGCGATGATGCATCCAGCCACAAACTTGTCAGGTAAGGCACACTTAAGGAGTTCAAGCTCTTTTGCAATGCACTGTATCTCATGAGCTTGTTCGACTACAGAACGGTTGTTAACCATCCTGATGTCATGGAAGCTCTCCATGATGTACAGTTCACTGCCTGCATCGGTTGCACCGAACTTAGCATTCAGTGCATCCCAGAGCTCTTTACCATCTGTTATGTGCATGTACACATCACACAGACGATCAGCAAGAATACTTAGAACGCATCCGACGAAGAGATTATTGTTTTCCTTGAACTTGTTCTGATCTTGGTCAGATATAGTTCCTTCAGGTAAACCATCACTAACTTCGAACACTTTCAGATGAGTAAGCCAGAGCATGGCCTTATACTGCCACCTCTTAAAGTGCACACCGGTAAACTTATCCGGCCTCAGTGCATCAGAAAAACCAGCCATTGTTAACTCAGGAAATTGCCTACAATTAGGTTTTTGGATTGTTGGAAAATTAGGCACAATTTCCATGATTAATTCCAGAATATAAAACATGATGGCAGCAACTAGTAACATGTGAAACTCAAACATACTAGATGCATTAATCAACATGAGTAGCAGCAGCGCAAACGGTAAAGCATCCATCGCTAAACAGATCGAGATATGTCGCACGTACCGATCTGGTGGAGGTGGCGGTGGAGGTGTAGCAGATGATGTCGCAGCAGTAACGTTGTTGACGACAGGGACGACGGGTCGAAGTAGACGGCGTTGAAGACGACGGTAGGCAGCACCGCCCGACTTGGACGGAAGGCGACCCGTGATGAAGAGCTTGAGCAGTCGCGCAGAGCGCTTCCCAAAAACCTAATTCGCCCTCTCCCGTACAGGATCGCAAGGACGAGTGGTTCCGGAGACCTGCTCTCCCGTTCGCCGATGCACGTCGGCGCGCGGGATGGAGTAGGCTACGATGGCGGCGCAAGCAGAGAGAGGTGGAAACCCTAACTCGTGTATTCGGTATATTTCTGCGGTAGCCGGGCAAGAGATTATATAGGCTCGGGAAACCCTAGGCAACGTGGGTCGCACGAACGTTTCGAGTCGGTTACAGATAGCCCACGATCCGGGAGCGACCCGAACCGACTAACTGCGACGCGTCCGTCTAGGACTCTGTTCGTTTTCCTGAGCTGCAAAAAGTAAGGAAAGTCTCGGCTCGAGGCTCAATCCACTCACCACGAGCGCGGCGCGCGTCGTGACGTGTCGAGTCGAGTCGAGACGAGCGAGGAGGAGGAGCGCGCGCGTGTAGCACTCCTATTCTCACTCACTTACTAGTGGTGGAACAACCCACCTTATAAGGTGGTCTAACTTCCTCCCAACTTTCCATGTGGGACTAAACTTCCCACCTCTTGCCACTCCCTAGTGAGCTGCCACCAACTTGGGCTCAAACTCACAAGGCTTCCACTATGTGGGCTTTGAGATTTATAGGAAAATCTGAAATCTAGTATGGGCCACTAAGTGTAGGCCCAATATTTCAACAATCCCCCACCAGATCTCAAATCCCCATTTAGAGATTTACCAATACTCGTTGCTTGTTTATATACCAGTGTTTCAGCGGAGACTGTTAAGTTGAACTTCCGCCTAGAACCTTAAGCTACATCCATTCACACTTGAACAATGGACTAAGCCTTGAATTGCAAGTTTTGCGTGAACAGGGTTTCACTCAAAGTCATGACCAGTACATGGCTGCCAGTAGCCTACCCCGCGGGTGAAGCATATGCGTCATACTTCGTGGTCTCTTCATGAGTTTACTAGAGATCACCCAAATCTCATAGATTGCGACGTTTAACAATCGGACTCATATAGGTGTGTTATTTCAAGAATACTCTGTAGGACAGCATCTTTGCTAATATAGCCAACATAAACACATTAAGGCTTGTTGCCAACCTGCCTTACAGCAATTGAGAGTTGTGCATCTTCACATAGAGAGGGTTACATAATACTCTCCTCAATTAAACCACTAGTTTGTTCTTCCCAGGTCCTAATTCACGGGATCTCCGATCACAAAGGTTGGGTTACCACTATGGTGTAACATCAACGGGTCTCAAACCCATCTCCCTCGATGCACTTTCTATCACATTACGTGATAGTCCCTTTGTAAAGGGATCTGCCAGGTTTTTGTCTGTTTGAATATATGTAACAGTTATTACTCCGGAGTTTCGCAATTTCCTGACAGACTTCAAACGTCTCTTGACGTGTCTTGATGACTTCGCGTTATCCTTAGAATTGTTCACTTTGACAATTACAGTTTGATTGTCACAATTCAAAAGGATTGCCGGAACAGGTTTTTCAACCACAGGCAAGTCCATCAAGAGCTCACGCAACCATTCTGATTCAACAGTGGTTGTGTCTAAAGCAGTAAGTTCTGCTTCCATAGTTGACCTCGTCAATATGGTTTGCTTGCAAGATCTCCATGATACTGCGCCACCTCCAAAGGTAAATACATACCCACTTGTGGCGTACAGATCAGCTACATCTCCAATTTGAATCACTATATCCTTCAAGCACAGCTGGGTGCCCTGAATAGTGAATCCCATAACTCATTGTACCACATAGGTAGCGCATGACCCTATCAAGTGCATGCCAATGATCAGTACCCGGGTTTGACATGAACCTACTCAACTTGCTAACAGCAAAAGAGATGTCGGGTCTAGTCGCGCTCGCTAAGTACATGAGTGAGCCAACGATCTGAGAATATCTCAATTGATCTATGGCAATCCTCCGGTTCTTGCGTAGTGTCACACTGGGATCATAAGGTGTTGGAGAAGACTTGCTATCAATATAGCCGAACCGGCTCAAAATCTTCTCAACATAATGGGATTGCGTTAGAGTAATCCCACTCTCGTTCTTAATCAGCTTGATGTTCAGAATCACATCAGCTTCTCCCAGATCTTTCATATCAAAACTCTTTGACAAGAAAGACTTGACCTCGTGTATTACTCTCATGTTTGTACCAAAGATCAGAATATCATCCACATACAAACATAGTATAACACCTTCGCCCCCACCATAGCGATAGTAAACACACTTGTCAGCCTCATTGACAACAAAGCCTACAGAAGTTAAAGTTCTGTCAAACTTCTCATGCCATTGCTTAGGTGCTTGTTTCAGGCCATATAAAGATTTCAGCAACTTGCACACCTTTCTTTCTTCACCTTTTACTACAAACCCATCAGGCTGATCCATATGACGTGGGAGTTAGAAATCTCGTGGTGCAACTTTTCTTCGTTCCGGAACACGATAAATCTTGATACGCGTACAGGACGCGTCCGTTGGGAACCCCAAGAGGAAGGTGTGATGCGTATAGCGGCAAGTTTTCCCTCAGTAAGAAACCAAGGTTTATCGAACAGTAGGAGCCAAGAAGCACGTTGAAGGTTGATGGCGGCGAGATGTAGTGCGGCGCAACACCAGGGATTCGCCAACGTGGAACCTGCACAGCACAAAAGTACTTTGCCCCAACGAAATAGTGAGGTTGTCAATCTCACCGGCTTGTTGTAACAAAGGATTAGATGTATAGTGTGGATGATGATTGTTTGCAGAAAACAGTAGAACAAGTATTGCAGTAGATTGTATTCGATTAAAAGAATGGACCGGGGTCCACAGTTCACTAGAGGCGTCTCTCCCATAAGATAAATAGCATGTTGGGTGAACAAATTACAGTTGGGAAATTGACAAATAAAGAGGGCATGACCATGCACATACATGATATGATGAGTATAGTGAGATTTAATTGGGCCTTACGATAAAGTACATAGACCGCTATCCAGCATGCATCTATGCCTAAAAAGTCCACCTTCAGGTTATCATCCGAACCCCTTCCAGTATTAAGTTGCAAACAACAGACAATTGCATCAAGTATGGTGCGTAATGTAATCAACAACTACATCCTCGGACATAGCATCAATGTTTTATCCCTAGTGGCAACAACACATCCACAACCTTAGAACTTTCTGTCACTGTCCCAGATTTAATGGAGGCATGAACCCACTATCGAGCATAAATACTCCCTCTTGGAGTTAAGAGTAAAAACTTGGCCAGAGCCTCTACTAATAACGGAGAGCAAGATCATAAACAACACATAGATATAAATTGATAATCAACATAACATAGTATTCTCTATCAATCGGATCCCAACAAACACAACATATATCATTACAGATAGATGATCTTGATCATGTTAGGCAGCTCACAAGACCCGACAATGAAGCACAATTAGGAGAAGACGACCATCTAGCTACCGCTATGGACCCATAGTCCAGTGAACTACTCACTCATCACTCCGGAGGCAACCATGGCGGTGAAGAGTCCTCCGGGAGATGATTCCCCCCTCCGGCAGGGTGCAGGTGATCTCCTAAATCCCCGAGATGGGATTGGCGGCGGCGGCGTCTCTGGAAGGTTTTCCGTATCGTGGCTCCCGGTACTGGGGGTTTCGCGACGAAGACTATATGTAGGCGGAAGGGCAGGTCAGGAGGCGTCATGGGGGCCCCACACGCTAGGGCCACGCGGGCCCCCCTGGGCCATGCCACCCTAGTGTGGCGGCGCCCCGTGGCCCCACTTCGTCTCTCCTTCGGTCTTCTGGAAGCTTCGTGGCAAAATAGGCCCCTGGGCGTTGATTTCGTCCAATTCCGAGAATATTTCCTTACTAGGATTTCTGAAACCAAAAACAGCAGAAAACAACAACTGGCTCTTCGGCATCTCGTTAATAGGTTAGTGCCGGAAAATGCATAAATATGACATAAAGTATGCATAAAACATGTAGATATCATCAATAATGTGGCATGGAACATAAGAAATTATCGATACGTCGAGACGTATCAGCATCCCCAAGTTAGTTTTGCTCGTCGAGCGTAAACGATAACAAATATAATTTCTGGAGTGACATGCCATCATAACCTTGATCATACTATTGTAAGCATATGTAATGAATGCAGCGATCAAAACAATGGTAAATGACATGAGTAAACAAATGAATCATAAAGCAAAGACTTTTCATGAATAGTACTTTCAAGACAAGCATCAATAAGTCTTGCATAAGAGTTAACTGATAAAGCAATAATTCATAGTAGAGGCATTGAAGCAACACAAAGGAAGATTAAGTTTCAGCGGTTGCTTTCAACTTATAACATGTATATCTCATGGATAGTTGTCAATGCAAATTAATATAATAAGTGCAATATGCAAGTATGTAGGAATCAATGCACAGTTCACACAAGTGTTTGCTTCTTGAGATGGAGAGAAATAGGTGAACTGACTCAACATAAAAGTAAAAGAAAGGGCCCTTCGCAGAGGGAAGCATTGATTGCTATATTTGTGCTAGAGCTTTGGTTTTGAAAACAAGAAACAATTTTGTCAACGGTAGTAATAAAGCATATGTGTTATGTAAATTATATCCTACAAGTTGCAAGCCTCATGCATAGTATACTAATAGTGCCCGCACCTGTCCTAATTAGCTCGGATTACCTGGATTATCATCGCAATACATATGTTTTAACCAAGTGTCACAAAGGGGTACCTCTATGCCGCCTGTACAAAGGTCTAAGGAGAAAGCTCGCATCGGATTTCTCGCTATTGATTATTCTCAACTTAGACATCCATACCGGGACAACATAGACAATAGATAATGGACTCCTCTTTTATGCATAAGCATTCAACAATTATTAATTTTCTCATATGAGATTGGGGATATTTGTCCAAAACTGAAACTTCCACCATGGATCATGGCTTTAGTTGGCGGCCCAATAACATTATGCATGCTCTAACCATTCTAGCGGTAAATCTCCCTTACTTCAGACAAGACGGACATGCATAGCAACTCACATGATATTCAACAAAGAGTAGGTGATGGCGTCCCCAGGAACATGGTTATCGCACAACAAGCAACTTAATAAGAGATAAAGTGCATAAGTACATATTCAATACCACAATAGTTTTTAGGCTATTTGTCCCATGAGCTATATATTGTAAAGGTAGAGGATAGAAATTTAAAGGTAGCACTCAAGCAATTTACTTTGGAATGGCGGAGAAATACCATGTAGTAGGTAGGTATGGTGGACACAAATGGCATAGTGGTTGGCTCAAGGATTTTGGATGCATGAGAAGTAATCCCTCTCGATACAAGGTTTAGGCTAGCAAGGTTATTTGAAACAAACACAAGGATGAACCGGTGCAGCAAAAACTCACATAAAAGACATATTGTAAACATTATAAGACTCTACACCGTCTTCCTTGTTGTTCAAACTCTTTACTAGAAATTATCTAGACCTTAGAGAGACCAATTATGCAAACCAAATTTTAGCAAGCTCTATATATTTCTTCATTAATAGGTGCAAAGTATATGATGCAAGAGCTTAAACATGAGCACAACAATTGCCAAGTATCACATTATCCAAGACATTTTAGAATTACTACATGTATCATTTCCCGATTCCAACCATATAACAATTTAACGAAGAAGATTCAACCTTCGCCATGAATATTATGAGTAAAGCCTAAGGACATATTTGTCCATATGCAACAGCGGAGCGTGTCTCTCTCCCACACAAAGAATGCTAGGATCCATTTTATTCAAACAAAACAAAAACAAAAACAAACCGACGCTCCAAGCAAAGTACATAAGATGTGATGGAATAAAAATATAGTTTCACTAGAGGAACCTAATAATGTTGTCGATGAAGAAGGGGATGCCTTGGGCATCCCCAAGCTTAGACGCTTGAGTCTTCTTGAAATATGCAGGGGTGAACCACCGGGGCATCCCCAAGCTTAGAGCTTTCACTCTCCTTGATCATATTGTATCATCTCCCTCTCTTGATCCTTGAAAACTTCCTCCACACCAAACTCAAAAAAACTCATTAGAGGGTTAGTGCACAATCAAAATTTACATGTTCAGAGGTGACATAATCATTATTAACACTTCTGGACATTGCAAAAAGCTACTGAAAGTCAATGGAATCGAAAAATCCATCAAGCATAGCAAAACAGGCAATGCGAAATAAAAGGCAGAATCTGTCAAAACAGAACAGTTCGTAAAGACGAATTTTATTGAGGCACCAGACTTGCTCAAATGAAAATGCTCAAATTGAATGAAAGTTGCGTACATATCTGAGGATCACTCACGTAAATTGGCATAATTTTCTGAGTTACCTACAGAGAAAACAGCCCAGATTCGTGACAGCAAAGAAATCTGTTTCTGCGCAGTAATCCAAATCTAGTATGAACCTTACTATCAACGACTTTACTTGGCACAACAATGCACAAAACTAAGATAAGGAGAGGTTGCTACAGTAGTAATAACTTCCAAGATTCAAATATAAAATAAAAGTACTGTAGTAAAATCATGGGTTATCTCCCATAAGCGCTTTTCTTTAACGCCTTTCAGCTAGGCGCAGAAAGTGTATATCAAGTATTATCAAGAGACGAAGTATCAACATCATAATTTGTTCTAATGATAGAATCAAAAGGTAACTTCATTCTCATTCTAGGGAAGTGTTCCATACCTTTCTTGAGAGGAAATTGATATTTAATATTACCTTCCTTCATATCAATGATAGCACCAACAGTTCGAAGAAAAGGTCTTCCCAATATAATGGAACAAGATGCATTGCATTCAATATCCAAGACAACAAAATCAACGGGGACAAGGTTATTTTAACGGTAATGCGAACATTATCAACTCTCCCCAAAGGTTTCTTTGTAGAGTTATCAGCAAGATTAACATCCAAATAACAATTTTTCAATGGTGGCAAGTCAAGCATATTATAGATTTTCTTAGGCATAACGGAAATACTTGCACCAAGATCACATAAAGCATTGCAATCAAAATCATTGACCTTCATCTTAATGATGGGCTCCCAACCATCCTCTAGCTTCCTAGGAATAGAAGCTTCGCGTTCTAGTTTCTCTTCTCTAGCTTTTATGAGAGCATTTGTAATATGTTTCGTGAAAGCCAAATTTATAGCACTAGCATTAGGACTCTTAGCAAGTTTTTGTAAGAACTTTATAACTTCAGAGATGTGGCAATCATCAAAATCCAAACCATTATAATCTAAAGCAATGGGATCATCATCCCCAATGTTGGAAAAAATTTCAGCAGCTTTATCACAAGCAGTTTCAGCAGTTTTAGCAGTTTCAGGCAGTTTTTCACGCTTTGCATTAGAAGTGGAAACATTGCTAACACCAATTCTTTTACCATTAATAGTAGGAGGTGCAGCAACATGTGGAGCATTAGCATTGCTAGTGGTGGTAATAGTCCAAACTTTAGCTATATTATCTTCTTTAGCATTTTCTTCTTTCTCCCACCTAGCACGCAATTCGGCCATCAATCTTATATTCTCATTAATTCTAACTTGGATGGCATTTGCTGTAGTAGCAATTTTATTATTATGATTTTCATTAGGCATAACTTTCAATTTCAAAAGATCAACATCAGCAGCAAGACTATCGACTTTAGAAGCAAGTATATCAATTTTCCCAAGCTTTTCTTCAACAGATTTGTTAAAAGCAGTTTGTGTACTAATAAATTCTTTAAGCATAGCTTCAAGTCCAGGGGGTGGATTCCTATTATTGTTGTAAGAATTCCCATAAGAATTACCATAGCCGTTGCCATTATTATAAGGATATGGCCTATAGTTGTTACTAGAATTGTTCATAAGCATTGTTGTTGAAATTATTATTTTTAATGAAGTTTACATCAACATGTTCTTCTTGAGCAACCAATGAAGCTAAAGGAACATTATTAGGATCAACATTAGTCCTATCATTCACAAGCATAGACATAATAGCATCAATCTTATCACTCAAGGAAGAGGTTTCTTTGACAGAATTTACCTTCTTTCCGTGTGCCATTCAGAGTAATTAATCATTATATTATCAAGAAGCTTTGTTGCGTCGCCTAGAGTGATGGACATAAAGGTACCTCCAGTAGCTGAATCCAATAGGTTCCGCGAAGAAAAATTCAGTCCTGCATAAATGGTTTGGATGATCATCCAAGTAGTCAGTCCATGGGTTGGGAAATTTTTAACCAAAGATTTCATTCTTTCCCAAGCTTGTGCAACATGCTCATTATCCAATTGTTTAAAATTCATTATGCTACTCCTCAAAGATATAATTTTAGCAGGGGGATAATGTCTACCAATAAAAGCATCCTTGCATTTAGTCCATGAATCAATACTATTCTTAGGCAGAGATAGCAACCAATCTTTAGCTCTTCCTCTTAATGAGAAAGGAAACAATTTTAATTTTATAATATCACCATCTACATCCTTATACTTTTGCATTTCACATAGTTCAACAAAGTTATTGAGATGGGCAGCAGCATCATCAGAACTAATACCAGAAAATTGCTCTCGCATAACAAGATTCAGTAAAGCAGGTTTAATTTCAAAGAATTCTGCTGTAGTAGAGGTGGAGCAATAGGTGTGCATAAGAAATCATTATTATTTGTGGTTGTGAAGTCACACAACTTAGTATTTTCAGGAGTACCCATTTTAGCAATAGTAAATAAAGCAAACTAGATAAAGTAAATGCAAGTAACTAATTTTTTTGTATTTATAATATAGACTATGCAAACAAGACAGTAAATAAAGTAAAGCTAGCAACTAATTTTTTTGTATTTTGATATAATGCAGCAAACAAAGTAGTAATAAAATAAATGTAATATCCCGGGATTGGGGGTTACAAAAAGAGAGGAAACAGATATGTGCATTGCATTCATGCATAGAAAATCCGGGGAATTTTCGCGCTTTTGTTTAAAACCTCCAAAGGGATCGAGGTTTCTCTTACATCGGTGGAATTGAGTTAGTCTTCGATGTGGGTGCGATAAATTTCGACATGACCTTTCTAAACTCATGTGTTTTGGGGGAAATAATTTGAATTCAAATTCAAATATGGAAAACAGAAATTCAAATAAGAATTTGAATTGGAATTTAAATCTAAACAATTATATAAACATAATAAGTAATAGTACACACATTTGATAAATCCAAATGAAAAAACAATTTAAACTTTATTATAAATAACATTATCCAATTATTTACAAGTCACATAAATAGAAGTAGAGAAAGATTACAAAAAGAAAATAAAAGAAGTCCTAAATCTAAATCTTCTCGCTTCGGATTTTCTTGTTCCCTGCCAAATAGACAACAAAGACTAAAGAAAATGTTTGTTAGGATTAAAATGTATGCATCTCCCAGGGAGATGCAAATTAATGTAGGAGCTAGCACTCAGAAACCTGGGAACTTGTCCAAATGTCTTAACCTCAATGGAATTGATCAAGTTTAGCAAATGGTTAAACATCAGAGAGGCAACAAAGTGCAACTTGAGGCATCAAGGAGACATCATTTAAGGCAACCACTCATCTTATCCTTATGCAACAACAATAATGTATACAAAGGGCAATCAAGTAAATTTAGGCAACAATTATATCAGGGGACCAAAACCAGTCAGCACTAGCTCCATTGTTACAAGCTCACAATTTAAAAGTTATTCACCATTGACAATAGTTAGTCAAGATGAATCAATAGCCAGAAAAATTGATTAATAAGTCTCAACCATCAATTTAAATACATGTAACTTCACATCCAATCAAATTAATCCACTTGGCAGTACCCAAAAGTAAAGCCCAAATTGTGAGATAAGAGCAACCTGACGTTGCTTGCACAAGGAAGAGAAGATCAACTTTGTAGCATACACTAGATGGCAGGAGCACACACACAAGTAGCTTACACCACACATGCATGTCATGTGCTGTCAACCATACAACATCAGTATAAAAGCCAAACACCAGCAGCTGTACTGGTAGTATCTCACACACACCTCAGCCGAGCCAGGATATCAAGAACAACCGTAGCAGCAACAGTACAGTAGCTAGAACAGCAAGAACACCTCATGATCCAATAGAACAACACAGGTAACAGCCCACCAGCAGCTAGATCATTAGGAAGAAGAAGAAGAAGCAGAGAGCAGGTGCAGGCTAACCACAAGAAGCAGTCAACATCCAGAAGACAGGCTACCAAGTACAGTAGGTAGCAATTCAGAGACCAGATCTTGCAGTATCTATTCCTATCTTTTGCATAGTCATATCAAGTAAATCGGGGAATAATATAAATCAGTTCAATCTCACTACCCTCCAGCTAGGTTTTCACCTAGGAGGATGGAGAGATGGATTTCTCTCAGATCTGCATAGAAGTGCTATGCCATATTCATCACAGAGAATCTTATAAACCATCACAAATAGTATTTGTTCTTATCAAATAAATTGTGCCTCAGCCTTTGCATCACAGGCAGGGGCAAGAGATCAAACACAAGCATCTGCTCTTATCTGTATTAAATCATAGAAATTTGTCAGGGACACATAGCAGCAGATCATGCTGTTTAGATCTACTGCTATGTACACTCCACCAGGGAGGCATCACAGCAGCAGATCTAAATGCAGCAGAAGCCACCAAGTTGTTCAACTCAAGCACACCAAGCTAATTTCCTAGCTTGCATAGTCAGCCACGATCCCAATTAACCACTATCATGTGGACAGTACAACTCCAACAAGTAGCCGCACTTGCAAATCATACCAAATAAATTCAAATCATTTTCCTAGTTAATCCAACAAGGAATCATCGCTAGCATATATTCACTGTCATATTGGACAGCTACATAATCATCAGTTTCAGTACAAGTAAGCCCACAAATAAAGCATCCATATATAAGCAGCAGTCCATTGAACACATCTCAATGCACCACCAACACAAGCAATCAGTAAGTACCATACATTTATCTTGCTGATTAAATTCAACCAGAAGTGAATCAGGGCATCAAATTATCATGTCAAGCCGCTCATGCCTAGTATGAATAAAACAGCAGGCTACACATGCCAAGAGTGCATAATCATCCCCAATGGAGGCATTACCAATTAGCACTTACCAGTTTTATGTGAATTAGTTTGCCTAGCCCAAGTCACAGCAACAAATCAAAATAGCAATAGCATAAGCCACCAGAAAAGCTAGCCCACAAAATTTAACTCCACTATAACATTTTGGGGCACCTATCCATCAAGCAGATAGTGTAGCATGTGACAATCGGCAGAGGAGTGGAGAAGAATGAGCTCACAGTACCTTGTAGAGGAGATAGGCGAGACAGAAGACGCCGGGGTTGCGTCGCAGCACCGTCCCACCGACGCTGAAGGGGATGTAGGCGTCGCAGCAGCAGCTCCATCACGCCAGTCCCAGCACCACAAACCATCCCCAACAACCAGTACAGCAACGCAACAGCTACGGGTCGATGACGCCGGGGTTGCAGAGGATGCCGTCCTGCCGGCGTCAATGCTAGTGGCGGCGGCCGCAGGTCAAGGCAATGGGCGGCGGCATCGAGGGGCGAGGACGACCATGTCCATGTGTTCGACGAGAGAGTGAGGGAGAGGGGGTTGGGTTGGGTCGGGTTTGACCCGAGCCCGACCGACCGAGCGGGCCATTTGGGCCAGACCAACTTGGTCCGGTTGGACCAGTTGGGCTCTAGCTATTTGGCCTTTTTTTTTGAACAATTCTTTAAATAAATAAAGTGACATAAAAAAGTCAAATAAAAATAACTTCTGAACAAAAGGAAAATTATAAACAAAACAAAAACAGCAACAAATAATGTAAAATTTAAATAATAATAATATGAATCTTCCCTCTAAATTTCAGAAGGCCAATTTTAAATCTTAAATTGTTAAGACTTAAATACTAAAACAAAAAAAAAATATAATTTTCTTGTTTCTATTTTCCATCAAGAAATTAATAAATATCACTTTGTATTATAATTTCATATAATACAAACATTGTTGATCATGTTTAATCTTATGGAAACCCTAACTCAACATTACCTCAAAATATAATCCCAAAACCTATAAAAGAATTAAAAGATATACCCTTATTTCAATTACTATTTAAAACCTGAATAATAATTATCTTAATTACTAATTATTTAAAATCATAAAATACTTAATGCATCATTATTTCATTAATCCAAAGTTATTAGTAACTTAAACTTGATCATCAAGTTATTACCTTTAGAATTGCATCACAAATAGAAATCCTTATTCCATATCAGCTAAAACCATAATCTTATCATTTTATGTGGAACCCTAAAACCCTAACTCTAGTATCTTATATGAACCTTAATTTGCTTCTAACCTAAACCCTAGGTTAGAAGATGTGATCATGGTGCTTTCTTTCAAACATAGAACCATAATAGCAGCTAAATAATTGCCATGATTACATAAAATGTAGAAGACCATCATTAATATAGGGGTACTCCATGTGATCATTTTCATCAGACCTAAATAATCAAGTAGGGTCAACCAAGTGTAAAACCTAGATCCTATTACTAAAACAATCATCCTTAAGTATCCATGCTTAGCATCACACCATTGTGATGAACCCTAATAGCAACCATACCTACTATTGTGCATTACATAACCATGTTCCACAACACCCTACTAGTGTTATATACTTATGAACCACAATATTCAGAAACCAACTATATCCCACTTAAGTGGATCCAATAGTAAACCCTAGATAACCTCAACTCTAATTGAGATACTTCTTATTACTTAAGAAGTATGTTCCTCAAAAGTTATTCTTTTGAAGAAAACTAAGAGTAGCCAACAACCCTGTTTTATAGGACCTATAAACCCTAACTATTTATCACCAATCAGATATACCAACCCTGATAGCAATCATATACTATTAATTGCTTAATGTACTCATGCTTTACTAAAACCATACAAGCCCTAGTGGTTGATGAATCAAACATCTTTAGGATCCATCTACTCCTTACCCTAGAAACTAATTGGAACCCATAATAAACCATAGAACTCCACAACCCTGATTATTATACTTGTTCTTTATTTAAGAACATGTTCTTCAAAAGTTATTCCTTTGAAGTAGATAATAATCAATCATTAACCATGACATATAGTGCTAAAACCAACCACTATTCATTACATGTTAGGATTATACCAAGTCTTATTGTTGTGTGCTATTAATGTTATTGCTATGATATGTTGCAGCACCTATTTATGATACCAAGTAATCACAACTGAATAAGAACCTTGTTTGTGAATCACTCTAAAGGTGCAACACAACCTAAACCAAGCATTACAACTCACTAATCCTAAATCATCGGGGTTAGGTCACGCTTAGAACGATTGCATCGCATACTTATGTATTATTGCATCCTTGCCAATCTTTTAAACATCGTCCTTACCGGACGATGATGCTATTTCAGAATTTGGAGTTATCGCGTATCGAAGACCTTGTCTGCATAATCTTGCAGTCAAGAAAGGCAAGTTCATCGCTTGCTCATGTCAATTGAGTATTTTTACCAAATTACTTGCAAAGTACTATGTATATCACTATTGCATAAAAACCAAAACCACTATTTTCATAACTATGAATATGACTATGTGGTGGGCAATGGAACCATGGATTGTGTTGATATGGTGGAGGTTCCATTGCAAGGGTTTATATCCATCTAGGATTAAACAAAAAATGTCGCCAGTGATTCTTGTGCCGTAATACCCGTGTTAACCATAAGATCCGGAGTGGGACGGAGTAGTCAAAAGTGTTTCCACCTCTCGTACATCAACGGACGCGCTTTACCGTAGACACTTGTATCTGTCGGGGGCGAGCGGTTGGTTGGGGAAGCCTTAAGTCCCCACGGCATTGTCCGTAGACACTTGTCGCCCGAAGAACAAGCGGTTGGCTAGGGAAGCCTTAAGTCCCCACATTGCGGTCTATGATGGGTTGCGCCTACCGGCGAAGGAGTTTGGTTCGATCCCAGACTGTTGTCGTGGTCGGGGTCCACCCGTAAGTGGGAATAATGGGACCGACGAGGACCCAGGGTCGGGGTATGCAACAAAGGGTGGGTGTGTGAGGTAGCGGAGGAACATGATTGGCTAGACCTTATACCGGGCCTCACACCAAAGGTAGTGTGGACGGGTAACGTGCTCGGTTGGCAACAAGGTTAAGATCTCTTATGGGTAAAGCAACACACCTCTGCAGAGTGTAAAGAATCGTGACCTGTCACTCCCTGTTCCGGGATATGGAACTGCGAACGCGGCCGGAAAGGAGCTCCATGAAGTTCTAGTAAACCGGTGAAGGCTGACGGACATAGTTCTTCTGAATAAAAGCAACCTTTTGAAGAAATGGTTATGAAAACTTGCATTGGTATTAGACTTTCTGGTCTAATGCCGTAGCTAGTGCATTAAACACCTCTTTCCTATAATGAACTTGTTGAGTACGCTCGTACTCATCCCACTCTTAAATCCCCGCTTAGATATGGAGGCATCGAAGGAGGATCTACAGCAACTCGAAGGCCGAGGAGTCAACAACTACTTCACGAGACAGAACCCTGTCAGAGAGTCAGATACCACATCCAACAAGGATAAAACCTAGTTTAGCCATAGAAAGGAACTAGTTTCCTAAACCTAGCTCCTATTTAGCTAGACTCTATCCTTAGCCTCTATAGCTAGTTAAATACTCTACAAATAGAGTTCGTGATAAGACTAGACTACGAGTCTTTCTTCTGGAGTTTATTTGCAGCTTTACCTCATTGTAAAGTAGGAGGCTATGATGATCTTATGTAATAGAGTCAATGTTGTAATTCTATAGACATGCCTTGGACCCGCATATGTTTCTGTTGTACCACTCTGAGCGATATAATACTAGTGGAACGGTGTTTCATTGGTGTTGTATCAGACTTGCATACTACACCATGCAGTGGTATGCCGGGTCACCACAGTTGGTATCAGAGCAAATGCTTTGACCTAGGATTAAAACCCTTTAAAGGAGACCTATAGGATTGGTAGTGTCTATAGGAAGTTGTTTTAGGTAAACCACATACTTCTTATGACTTGAGATGGATATTCACTTGAGAATAATCCTGACACACTTGAGTCAACATTTCTTACCTAACTTACCAAGATAAAGTAAAGTTAGTCAGCTAATCCCAAACATGTAGTACACAATTAAGTCCTTAAAACAATAGATGAGTAGATCGCAGTTGGTATACAATACATGGTAGTCCAAAGAGAGGATACCACCATAAGGAAGATATCCTATTGGAAGATGTGTACCAACACAAGTTATGGTTAAGTAAGAATTATTCAGACCTGTAATAGAAGTAATATCAAGTAATATAGATAAGAAAGATATCCTACTAGAAGGTGTATAACCAGACAAGTAATGGGTAAGTAAGATCTATCCAAACTTGTGAAACATTTGATAATAAGTGATAAATGTAAGTCATATAAGGTAGTATAAACCATGATGAGTCAATCATGGGAGGTAAGAAAGAGAAATAGGATTAAAATATGTCTACTTACAGGGTAGAGTTGTTAATCATATATGATTCACCTGAGAATCGTTATGTGATGGACTAGAACATCTTAAATATACAGGAGGAAAACAATAAGAAGCCAGTTGTTCAATAATAGTGCAAGAACTGTGTTCCAAAAATATGGGAAGTGTGCCAAGCACATCATGACCATATGCTTATGGTAGAAATGCTTAGAAGTATAGGGAATATATCCTAATAAATATGTGTTCAGAGTCACCATATTAGAACTAGTGGTATCATACAAAATAGTCCTCAATAGCACTTATATATGGTATAATACTTTGTTAGTACTTCCAAACAAAACTAGGTTAACTTTAACCATCCCAAACCACTTTGTTTCAAGTTTATCTCATTGCAATTGTGCAATCAAGATAAATGTTGAGACAAATAGTAGAAATCCAGATATTTGTGCTAAGTATCACGATATAAACCTATCTTATGTGGTGTTATATACTACACATCTCAGCCTGATGTTTAGAGATGTCTTACTCAACTATTTTATTCAGGCTTATGATGGTGTGTATTATAAGCACAAAGCTGAATCTTCTTGGATTTTATTGGATTTTCATTGTTTGACTAGATCCATACATGAAGTTTGATGTTGATATGCAAATGCATGTTGCAATATCAAGTTCTGACTTGATGCTATAGATCTAGAGGGTAATGGTATTCGTGTGAGGAAGTGACGAATTCTGAAGATCTTAAAGACATGAGGAAGGTCCATAAGAAGAAAGGAGTAAAGTTATGGGAAGCAACCACAATATTCAGAAGGAAGTACCAATCAAAACTCATGCTTTACCTCAACATAAGAGTACTTTAGTACATAAGAAGCATGAAGGTGAGAAATCTGGTGATTATGGTGAAGCTCAAGCAGATCCATAGTCAACATAGAAGAGGGAATGCATGGGAAATCACTTCGAATACTATAATCATAGTGTCAGTTAGTGGTTCTCTTGCAAAATAAACCTTGTCAGAAGGAAGATGACTTATGAAACCATAACAGATATAAGAAGACCATAGTTGGTATCAGAAGACCACAGTTGTGGTATAGGATCAATACTGCGAGATAAAGTAGAAGATGTCTCGTCTAGTTGATCAAAACCTATAATAGAATCCATTTTTAGATAACAAATAGCCACAATTGGTATCAAGTAGTCCACCATTGGATTATTTGTATCAAGAAGTTGTGAACAAATAAAATTTTGTTAGCCAAATAACAATGACCTAAAATCATTTAGTCGAAGGATTCACATTGGATGTCCACAAATTGAGTGGATATACCACAAACATTCTTCATGAGACCTTAGAAGAGTACAAACCATAAACTAGACCAGACCAATATTCTAACCATAAGCCCAATGGTTGGAAGAAAAGGATTTGAAGACCATAAGAAAACTCTAAGGGGTAGAGTAAAGATTGGGATGGATGTACGATAACTCAATCTTTTGAGGAAGATAGTTGATGAAGGTCTGAACTGAGAGGAAGTTCGATCTTATTTTCATAAGATTGTTGAACACTACTTTCAGAAGGATGTCAGACCAGAAGCCGAGGTTCATACCTCGAGGAAGTAAGAAGTGGACTATAACTTGAGAAAGTGAGTAATATTTACTCAGCAGTTCGATAGCTCAAGTAAACTAAGGTTAATGAAGTTGGATGAAGGAAATACCATAGACCAAATACACTTCAAGAAGGCCAAAGACCGAAGGAGATTGACTATACCAAAGCTAAAGTCCATTTGAAAGATTCCTATCATGGAACCTAAAGAGTCCAAAATAGTTATAAGTATCAACTATAAACCATGATTGGATGGACTAAATGAGTCTAATCCATTCTTAGAGGAATAAACCATCATGACCAATTCCATGTTAAGTACCTTACTTAGTACCATTATTGCAGTTTTGGTAGTAAGGGAAAACAAAGACCTATTTACCAATTAGGAGTATGTTGTTAAATTAGTCTTCAGTTGAGACTAGCAGCATCAGAATAAGTCCCAATCATTGAATCTTCAATGAGAAAGGAAACAAGCTTATAGAGTTAAAAGACTAATTAAAGTTAGAAGCCATGGCTCAGAGACAAGTATTATTAGATTCCAGAGAAAAATCATAGAACTGGAGTAAGAAACTAATGTTCAGAGACAGACACTATTGGATTCCAGGAAGAATCTGGACAAGGGATATATTCAATTATATCCAGTAATATCACCACGGAGTTTGAGAAAAGATGTAGTCTGCACAAGTCAGATCCACACTCCGAAACGTTAGAGAGTTCAAACTTCGAGGACGAAGTTTAGTTTAAGGGGTAGAGACTGTAATATCCCGGGATTGGGGGTTACAAAAAGAGAGGAAACAGATATGTGCATTGCATTCATGCATAGAAAATCCGGGGAATTTTCGCGCTTTTGTTTAAAACCTCCAAAGGGATCGAGGTTTCTCTTACATCGGTGGAATTGAGTTAGTCTTCGATGTGGGTGCGATAAATTTCGACATGACCTTTCTAAACTCATGTGTTTTGGGGGAAATAATTTGAATTCAAATTCAAATATGGAAAACAGAAATTCAAATAAGAATTTGAATTGGAATTTAAATCTAAACAAGTATATAAACATAATAAGTAATAGTACACACATTTGATAAATCCAAATGAACAAACAATTTAAACTTTATTATAAATAACATTATCCAATTATTTACAAGTCACATAAATAGAAGTAGAGAAAGATTACAAAAAGAAAATAAAAGAAGTCCTAAATCTAAATCTTCTCGCTTCGGATTTTCTTGTTCCCTGCCAAATAGACAACAAAGACTAAAGAAAATGTTTGTTAGGATTAAAATGTATGCATCTCCCAGGGAGATGCAAATTAATGTAGGAGCTAGCACTCAGAAACCTGGGAACTTGTCCAGATGTCTTAACCTCAATGGAATTGATCAAGTTTAGCAAATGGTTAAGCATCAGAGATGCAACAAAGGGCAACTTGAGGCATCAAGGAGACATCATTTAAGGCAACCACTCATCTTATCCTTATGCAACAACAATAATGTATACAAAGGGCAATCAAGTAAATTTAGGTAACAATTATATCAGGGGACCAAAACCAGTGAGCACTAGCTCCATTGTTACAAGCTCACAATTTAAAAGTTATTCACCATTGACAATAGTTAGTCAAGATGAATCAATAGCCAGAAAAATTGATTAATAAGTCTCAGCCATCAATTTAAATACATGTAACTTCACATCCAATCAAATTAATCCACTTGGCAGTACCCAAAAGTAAAGCCCAAATTGTGAGATAAGAGCAACCTGACGTTGCTTGCACAAGGAAGAGAAGATCAACTTTGTAGCATACACTAGATGGCAGGAGCACACACACAAGTAGCTTACACCACACATGCATGTCATGTGCTGTCAACCATACAACATCAGTATAAAAGCCAAACACCAGCAGCTGTACTGGTAGTATCTCACACACACCTCAGCCAAGCCAGGATATCAAGAACAACCGTAGCAGCTACAGTACAGTAGCTAGAACAGCAAGAACACCTCATGATCCAATAGAACAACACAGGTAACAACCCACCAGCAGCTAGATCATTAGGAAGAAGAAGAAGAAGCAGAGAGCAGGTGCAGGCTAACCACAAGAAGCAGTCAGCATCCAGAAGACAGGCTACCAAGTACAGTAGGTAGCAATTCAGAGACCAGATCTTGCAGTATCTATTCCTATCTTTTGCATAGTCATATCAAGTAAATCGGGGAATAATATAAATCAGTTCAATCTCACTACCCTCCAGCTAGGTTTTCACCAAGGAGGATGGAGAGATGGATTTCTCTCAGATCTGCATAGAAGTGCTATGCCATATTCATCACAGAGAATCTTATAAACCATCACAAATAGTATTTGTTCTTATCAAATAAATTGTGCCTCAGCCTTTGCATCACAGGCAGGGGCAAGAGATCAAACACAAGCATCTGCTCTTATCTGTATTAAATCATAGAAATTTGTCAGGGACACATAGCAGCAGATCATGCTGTTTAGATCTACTGCTATGTACACTCCAACAGGGAGGCATCACAGCAGCAGATCTAAATGCAGCAGAAGCCACCAAGTTGTTCAACTCAAGCACACCAAGCTAATTTCCTAGCTTGCATAGTCAGCCACGATCCCAATTAACCACTATCATGTGGACAGTACAACTCCAACAAGTAGCCGCACTTGCAAATCATACCAAATAAATTCAAATCATTTTCCTAGTTAATCCAACAAGGAATCATCGCTAGCATATATTCACTGTCATATTGGACAGCTACATAATCATCAGTTTCAGTACAAGTAAGCCCACAAATAAAGCATCCATATATAAGCAGCAGTCCATTGAACACATCTCAATGCACCACCAACACAAGCAATCAGTAAGTACCATACATTTATCTTGCTGATTAAATTCAACCAGAAGTGAATCAGGGCATCAAATTATCATGTCAAGCCGCTCATGCCTAGTATGAATAAAACAGCAGGCTACACATGCCAAGAGTGCATAATCATCCCCAATGGAGGCATTACCAATTAGCACTTACCAGTTTTATGTGAATTAGTTTGCCTAGCCCAAGTCACAGCAACAAATCAAAATAGCAATAGCATAAGCCACCAGAAAAGCTAGCCCACAAAATTTAACTCCACTATAACATTTTGGGGCACACCTATCCATCAAGCAGATAGTGTAGCATGTGACAATCGGCAGAGGAGTGGAGAAGAATGAGCTCATAGTACCTTGTAGAGGAGATAGGCGAGACAGAAGACGCCGGGGTTGCATCGCAGCACCGTCCCGCCGACGCTGAAGGGGATGTAGGCGTCGCAGCAGCAGCTCCATCACGCCAGTCCCAGCACCACAAACCATCCCCAACAACCAGTACAGCAACGCAACAGCTACGGGTCGATGACGCCGGGGTTGCAGAGGATGCCGTCCTGCCGGCGTCAATGCTAGTGGCGGCGGCCGGCAGCGGTCAAGGCAAATGCTGGCGGCGGCATCGCCAAGAGGGGAACGAGGACGACCATGTCCATGTGTTCGACGAGAGAGTGAGGGAGAGGGGTTGGGTTGGGTCGGGTTTGACCCGAGCCCGACCGACCGAGCGGGCCATTTGGGCCAGACCAACTTGGTCCGGTTGGACCAGTTGGGCTCTAGCTATTTGGCCATTTTTTTGAACAATTCTTTAAATAAATAAAGTGACATAAAAAAGTCAAATAAAAGTAACTTCTGAACAAAAGGAAAATTATAAACAAAACAAAAACAGCAACAAATAATGTAAAATTTAAATAATAATAATATGAATCTTCCCTCTAAATTTTAGAAGGCCAATTTTAAATCTTAAATTGTTAAGACTTAAATACTAAAATAAAAAAATATATATAATTTTCTTGTTTCTATTTTCCATCAAGAAATTAATAAATATCACTTTGTATTATAATTTCATATAATACAAACATTGTTGATCATGTTTAATCTTATGGAAACCCTAACTCAACATTACCTCAAAATATAATCCCAAAACCTATAAAAGAATTAAAAGATATACCCTTATTTCAATTACTATTTAAAACCTTAATAATAATTATCTTAATTATTAATTATTTAAAAATCATAAAATACTTAATGCATCATTATTTCATTAATCCAAAGTTATTAGTAACTTAAACTTGATCACCAAGTTATTACCTTTAGAATTGCATCACAAATAGAAATCCTAATTCCATATTAGCTAAAACCATAATCTTATCATTTTATGTGGAACCCTAAAACCCTAACTCTAGTATCTTATATGAACCTTAATTTGTTTCTAACCTAAACCCTAGGTTAGAAGATGTGATCATGGTGCTTTCTTTCAAACATAGAACCATAATAGCAGCTAAATAATTTCCATGATCACATAAAATGTAGAAGACCATCACTAATATAGGGGTACTCCATGTGATCATTTTCATCAGACCTAAATAATCAAGTAGGGTCAACCAAGTGTAAAACCTAGATCCTATTACTAAAACAATCATCCTTAAGTATCCATGCTTAGCATCACACCATTGTGATGAACCCTAATAGCAACCATACCTACTATTGTGCATTACATAACCATGTTCCACTACACCCTACTAGTGTTATATACTTATGAACCACAATATTCAGAAATCAACTATATCCCACTTAGTAGATCCAATAGTAAACCCTAGATAACCTCAACTCTAATTGAGATACTTCTTATTACTTAAGAAGTATGTTCCTCAAAAGTTATTCTTTTGAAGAAAACTAAGAGTAGCCAACAACCCTGTTTTATAGGACCTATAAACCCTAACTATTTATCACCAATCAGATATACCAACCCTGATAGCCATCATATACTATTAATTGCTTAATATACTCATGCTTTACTAAAACCATACAAGCCCTAGTGGTTGATGAATCAAACATCTTTAGGATCCATCTACTCCTTACCCTAGAAACTAATTGGAACCCATAATAAACCATAGAACTCCACAACCCTGATTATTATACTTGTTCTTTATTTAAGAACATGTTCTTCAAAAGTTATTCCTTTGAAGTAGATAATAATCAATCATTAACCATGACATATAGTGCTAAAACCAACCACTATTCATTACATGTTAGGATTATACCAAATCTTATTGTTGTGTGCTATTAATGTTATTGCTATGATATGTTGCAGCACCTATTTATGATACCAAGTAATCACAACTGAATAAGAACCTTGTTTGTGAATCACTCTAAAGGTGCAACACAACCTAAACCAAGCATTACAACTCACTAATCCTAAATCATCGGGGTTAGGTCACGCTTAGAACGATTGCATCGCATACTTATGCATTATTGCATCCTTGCCAATCTTTTAAACATCGTCCTTACCGGAAGATGATGCTATTTCAGAATTTGGAGTTATCGCGTATCGAAGACCTTGTCTGCATAATCTTGCAGTCAAGAAAGGCAAGTTCATCGCTTGCTCATGTCAATTGAGTATTTTTACCAAATTACTTGCAAAGTACTATGTATATCACTATTGCATAAAAACCAAAACCACTATTTTCATAACTATGAATATGACTATGTGGTGGGCAATGGAACCATGGATTGTGTTGATATGGTGGAGGTTCCATTGCAAGGGTTTATATCCATCTAGGATTAAACAACAAATGTCGCTAGTGATTCTTGTACCGTAATACCCGTGTTAACCATAAGATCCGGAGTGGGACGGAGTAGTCAAAAGTGTTTCCACCTCTCGTACATCAACGGACGCGCTTTACCGTAGACACTTGTATCTGTCGGGGCGAGCGGTTGGCTGGGGAAGCCTTAAGTCCCCACGGCATTGTCCGTAGACACTTGTCGCCCGAAGAACAAGCGGTTGGCTGGGGAAGCCTTAAGTCCCCAAGGTATTGCAGTCTATGATGGGTTGCAGCTACCGGCGAAGGAGTTTGGTTCGATCCCAGACTGTTGTTGTGGTCGGGGTCCACCCGTGAGTGGGAATAATGGGACCGACGAGGACCCAGGGTCGGGGTATGCAACAAAGGGTGGGTGTGCGAGGTAGCGGAGGAACATGATTGGCTAGACCTTATACCGGGCCTCACACCAAAGGTAGTGTGGACGGGTAACGTGCTCGGTTGGCAACAAGGTTAAGATCTCTTATGGGTAAAGCAACACACCTCTGAGTGTAAAGAACCGTGACCTGTCACTCCCTGTTCCGGGATATGGAACTGCGAACGCGGCCGAAAAGGAGCTCCATGAAGTTCTAGTAAACCGGTGAAGGCTGACGGACATAGTTCTTCTGAATAAAAGCAACCTTTTGAAGAAATGGTTATGAAAACTTGCATTGGTATTAGACTTTCTGGTCTAATGCTGTAGCTAGTGCATTAAACACCTCTTTCCTATAATGAACTTGTTGAGTACGCTCATACTCATCCCACTCTTAAATCCCCTGCTTAGATATGGAGGCATCGAAGGAGGATCTACAGTGCAACTCGAAGGCCGAGGAGTCAACAACTACTTCACGAGACAGGACCCTGTCAGAGGAGTCAGATACCACATCCAACAAGGATAAAACCTAGTTTAGCCATAGAAAGGAACTAGTTTCCTAAACCTAGCTCCTATTTAGCTAGACTCTATCCTTAGCCTCTATAGCTAGTTAAATACTCTACAAATAGAGTTCGTGATAAGACTAGACTACGAGTCGTTCTTCTGGAGTTTATTTGCAGCTTTACCTCATTGTAAAGTAGGAGGCTATGATGATCTTATGTAATAGAGTCAATGTTGTAATTCTATAGACATGCCTTGGACCCGCATATGTTTCGTTGTACCACTCTGAGCGATATAATACTAGTGGAACGGTGTTTCATTGGTGTTATATCAGACTTGCATACTACACCATGCAGTGGTATGCCGGGTCACCACAATAAAGCAAGACAAAAACAAAGTAAAGAGATTGGATGTGGAGACTCCCCTTGCAGCGTGTCTTGATCTCTCCGGCAACGGCGCCAGAAAATCTGCTGCTGGCGCAAAGTTGATGTGGGTGTTAGAAATCTCTGTGGTGCAACTTTTCTTCAGTTCCCCGGCAACGGCGCCAGAAAATCTGCTTGATACGCGTACAACACGCGTCCGTTGGGAACCCCAAGAGGAAGGTGTGATGCGTACAGCGGCAAGTTTTCCCTCAAGAAACCAAGGTTTATCGAACCGAGGAGCCAAGAAGCACGTTGAAGGTTGATGGCGGCGAGATGTAGTGCGGCAACACCAGGGATTCCGCGCCAACGTGGAACTGCACAACACAACCAAAGTACTTTGCCCCACGAAAGTGAGGTTGTCAATCTCACCGGCTTGCTGTAACAAAGGATTAGATGTATAGTGTGGATGATGATTGTTTTGAAAACAGTAGAACAAGTATTGCAGTAGATTGTATTCGATAAAAGAATGGACCGGGGTCCACAGTTCACTAGAGGTGTCTCTCCCATAAGATAAATAGCATGTTGGGTGAACAAATTACAGTTGGGCAATTGACAAATAAAGAGGGCATGACCATGCACATACATGATATGATGAGTATAGTGAGATTTAATTGGGCATTACGACAAAGTACATAGACCGCTATCCAGCATGCTGTTATCACCAGAATTTGACCAAGTCAGAGGTGGGCCGCGATCAAGATGGGCTTAAAGATTATATACGGAAGAAATAGATGAATCGGCCTTATGCGCAACGTTTGGGCTAGCTTGCCCTTGTATCTGTAATATAGTAGATCGCATCTTAGATTAAAAGATAGAGTTTAACCCGTGCACGTTTAGGTACACGCCTAAATTAGAAAGTCCCCTGGACTATAAATATGTATCTAGGGTTTATGGAATAAACAACAACCAACGTTCAACCACAAATCAATCTCGGCGCATCACCAACTCCTTCGTCTCGAGGGTTTCTACCGGTAATCATGCGCCTAGATCGCATCTTGCGATCTAGGCAGCATAAGCTTTATGTTGTTCATGCGTTGCTCGTACTGAAGCCTTTTTGATGGCGGGCAACGTAGTTATCTTAGATGTGTTAGGGTTAGCATTGTTCTTCGTATCATATGCTGTCGTAGTGCAACCCTTGCATATCTATCCGCCCTTACACCTATCTTAGGTGTAGGGGCGGCACCCCTTGATCATTATTTAGTAGATCCGATCCGTTACGGTTGCTCCTTGTTTCTTCAAGGATTAGTTTAATATCTGCAATAGTTAGGCCTTACAAAGGGTTGGAGGATCCAGCGGCACGTAGGGTGTCGTTTGCTAGTCCTAGACAGGATGTTCCGATCAACCTCGTGTTGGTTTTTAGGCCCTATCTAGGATCGGCTTACGATCACCGTGCGTGACCGCGAGGCCCAATCGTGAGTAGGATGTTCCGATTATGCGGTGAAAACCCTAAATCGTCGTAGATCGCTTTAGCTTTATCTTGATCAAGCAGGACCACCATATATTCGTGCACCTCGTACGAATCATGGGTGGATCGGCTCTTTGAGCCGATTCACAGGATAACCTGAGAGCCGATCGAGGCTCGTATTTAATGTTTACGTGTATGCCATGCAGAAAACTAAGCGAGGCATCTCCATCACCTTCCTGACCAGGTATAGGTCAGTGGCACGCCCTTGCACCAGCATCGGACGTGTGTACCAGAGGCTTTGCGGGCCGTCGCTCGGAGGGACCAGGGCCAGCCGCAGCCCTAAGTTGTTCCCGGCTCTACTGTGTTGCCCGTCGCTGCCCGCCGGTGGGTTTTGACGACAACACATTCTGGCACGCCCGGTGGGACCCCAAGCAAAGGAAAGCCGATGACGAAACATCGGCTGGCACAAACATGGTGCTCATTCTTCCAACAGAGTTTAGCGCTCCAGGATTAAACGACGCATTCGATTTTGATGACGGCGAGCGCATCGACGTGATGAAGGATGGGGTTAGGCTGGTTCTACCTACCGGCCTGACCGTGTAGTAAGAACATTGGGATCAACCCCCGAAGACCTATGAAGTGTGACAAATTGATGAGCAAACGTGGCGAGGCCGATCCTTGGGATCGGCCCCCGAAGGTCTATGAAGGGACATTACAAAACCCTCATTGAGCGCTTCGATCGATATGGAGGCCGGTTCCAGCAATCGACCAAAATTATCCTCACCACACGGTCTGCGTGTGTTCAACGATGATCTAATGAACAGCGGCCACGTCGGCTACACGAATCCTAACGCAGCCGACATGCAAATACAGTGCCTTGGCATACTACAGAGCCGATATCTGCAGTCACCTGACAAGATTCGGCTCGGGGGGGCACATAATCAGTAGACAGACGCATGGGCGCATAATCAGCAGACAGACGCATGGGCAATCCAATGTTAGGAGCCGATGGAAAATCGGCCAATAAAAAAAATTGTAGCAAGAACAGCCGAAGTTCAGCGAAACATCTGTCTCTGAAGGCCCTATGGAAGGAAAGCGCCGAGGGCGAGAAGGGCGTCAACACGAATGCGGTCCACCTCGGCGATCTCAGCCTCGTCGTCCTCGTCTCTACCCGTCACCAGCTGACTGCTCAGGGTACGAATTTCAGCCAGATCGGTCTTCAGATCGGCTGTGAGGCCTTTTGCTTCCTCTTGAGAACGGGCAAAAGGGCTTCTTTGTCTTGGATAAGCTGCTTGGTCACCCTGACCCTCTCTTCAAGGCTCTCCAGTTCCTTGCGCAGGGTCTCGAGTTCGGCGCGATTGGCAGAAGTGTCCGTCTTGGCGTCCAAAGCAGCCTTCTTCTCGTTGAGCCGTTGACACTTTTCTGCAATATCGGCTCTCAATGGAAGCTGGGTGTGGCGAAGAGTAATCCTTTGTCGAGCCGATTGCACCCTTGACTTGAAGACCGACAGAGTAACAGCTGGCCAGAGCTTCACTTGCAGTGTCATAGGGAGCTGGGGCTGGATATCTTCGAGGATGTTTTTGACTTCCTCGGAATTTGCAATCAGGGTCTCAATCGAGGAAGAGAGCAAATCCTTGAGACGCTGGAGTGGACCATGGATCGCGCTAGGACTCGGCTCTCCACTTGCCTTGGAAGTAGTCGGTTCGATGGATTCTGGATCGAACGTCAGCAAGCTCGAGAGATCACAACCCTGATAAGGCAAACAAAGCGAGTTTAGCATACGATGAAGAAGGTGATAGAGCCAAGGAGAGGGGGTATACCTCTCCCAAGGTAGGAGGAACAGCCGATGTAGTGATGATCGGCTTTTCTGTGGACTTGGCTAGGTCAGCCACTTGGTCGGCCGCGATCGTCGAGGTGGCTAGGTCCAGGGTGGTGGACGGCATCGGTACCTCCTCGACGTCTCCGCTAGAAGTTTCTTCGGTCTGTAGGAGGAAGTGGTTAGCCGATCCAAATGACGATGGGTTAGCACGAAGTGTGACCGGGGAGAGAATTACATTTGAGACCTCCTGGCTTGATGGAGAGGTTCGTGGGTATTTACGAGCCCTTTTAACGCATCGACGCTTCGTGCGTGACCCCGATCTGCTCGGGGCTTGGGGAGCAGGAGGCTCGGGGATCGACCTTTTCTTAGAAGCCGGCGCTGGTGAAGCCGTCTGGCTCTGAGTGGTGGACCTCTCAGAATTACCCGAGCTCGAGTCCCCCTGGCTGGATTCTACGGCCCCGCTCGAGGTTCCTTCAGTGGAAGTCTGTAGAAAAGAATACGAGCGTGTTGTAAAAGACTGGGAAAGCGGATAAATGTGGACAGGGCATGAACCAACTTACATGCAAGCTTGGGCAGGAGCTTTACGCTTCAGGGTCTTCCCGGCAGCTACCTTCCTCACCGCCGTCCTCGCCTGAGTCGAGGCTCGGGGGGCAACTGGCCCTGAAGATGCTTTATTCTTGGGAGCCGATTTCGGTGAATCATTATTGTTTTGGATGCTGCTCCTGTGCTGCTCCTCCGGTAGCCCCACGAATCCATTTATTGTTTTGCTACAATTGTAAAATATGTTTGCTACTGGGGTCTCCGGCGACCTCGCCGGTGAGTTCTCCAGCGAGTTCCTCGTCGATGTCTTCGACCATATCTATTTTGGCTACATGCTTCGGGCCGCAGCACCCCACCCACGCGCCGCCGCGCCCCCGTGGCCCAGCCGCTCCCGCTGCCGTGCTATAGCCATGTGATACGTCTCAAACGTATCTATAATTTCTTATGTTCCATGCTAGTTTTATGACAATACTCACATATTTTATACACACTTTACATCATTTATATGCATTTTCCGGCACTAACCTATTAACGAGATGCCGAAGCGCCAGTTCCTGTTTTGTGCTGTTTTTGGTTTCAGAAATCCTACAAATGAAATATTCTCGGAATTGGATGAAACGAACGCCCAGGGTCTTATTTTTCCATGGAGCTTCCAGAAGACCGAAGAGGATACGAAGTGGGGCCACGAGGCGCCCAAACCATAGGGCGGCGCGGCCAGCATGGGGCCCGCGCCGGCCTATGGTGTGGGGCCCCCGTGCCTCCTCCGACTCTGCCCTTCCGCCTACTTAAACTCTCCGTCGCGAAAACCCTATTACCGAGAGCCACGATACGGAAAAGTTCCAGAGAGCCGCCGCCAATCCCATCTCGGGATTCAGGAGATCACCTTCGGCACCCTGCCGGAGAGGGGAATCATCTCCCGAGGACTCTACATCACCATGATCGCCTCCGGACTGATGTGTGAGTAGTTCATCCTTGGACTATGGGTCCATAGCAGTAGCTAGATGGTTGCCTTCTCCTAATTGTGCTATCATGTTAGATCTTGTGAGTATTGTCATAAAACTATCACACATCAATCCGGAGGCGATCATGGTATGGACACATAGTCCAGGGGTGAAATACTCACACATCAATCCGGAGGCGATCATGGTGATGAAGAGTCCTTCGGGAGATGATTCCCCTCTCCGGCAGGGTGCCGGAGGCGATCTCTGATGACCCAAAAGTATAGGGGATCGCAACAGTCTTCGCGGAAAGTAAAACCCAATTTATTGATTCGACACAAGGGGAGCCAAAGAATACTTGAAAGCCTTAACAGCGGAATTGTCAATTCAGCTGCACCTGGAAACAGACTTGCTCGCAAGAGTTTATCGACAACAGTTTATATAAAGTGATAGTGAAACAAAGCAGAAGTAACAAAGACAGCAAAGAGGATTATAGTAAACAGTAGGATTAAAATATTGTAGGCACGGGGATGGATGAACGGGCGTTGCATGGATGAGAGAAACTCATGTAACAATCAAAGTAGGGCATTTGCAGATAGTAATAAAACGGTGTCCAAGTACTAAGCAATCCATAGGCATGTGTTCCGTATATAGTCGTACGTGCTCGCAATGAGAAACTTGCACAACATCTTTTGTCCTACCAGCCGGTGGCAGCCGGGCCTCTAGGGAATCTACTGGAAATTAAGGTACTCCTTTTATAGAGTACCGGAGCAAAGCATTAACACTCCGTGAACACATGTGATCCTCACATCACCGCATTCCCCTCCGGTTGTCCCAGTTTCTTGGGGCTCGGTTCCGGACAACGACATGTGTATACAACTTGCAGTAAGATCATAAAACAATGAATATCATCATGAAACAATAACATGTTCAGATCTGAGATCATGGCACTCGGCCCTAGTGACAAGCATTAAGAATAACAAGTTGCAACAATATCACCAAAGTAACAATTACGGACACTAGACACTATGCCCTAACAATCTTATGCTATTACATGACCAATCTCATCCAATCCCTACCATCCCCTTCAGCCTACAACGGGGGAATTACTCACACATGGATGGGGGAAACATGGCTGGTCGATGGAGAGGTGTCGGTGTTGATGATGGCGATGATCTCCTCCAATTCCCCGTCCCGGCGGAGTGCCAGAACGGAGTTTCTGGTCCCGAGACGGAGTTTCGCGATGGTGGCGGCGTTCTGGATGGTTTCTCGCGACTTCGACTTCCCTTCGGTGTTCTGGAGCCTTCCGGGGAAAATAAGATATTTCGTCTTCGTTTCGTCGAATTCCGAGAATATTGCCCGAACAGCCTTTCTGGAACCAAAAACAGCAGAAAACAGGAACTGGCACTTCGGCATCTTGTTAATAGGTTAGTTCCGGAAAATGCATAAAAACATTATAAAGTGTGAGCAAAACATGTAGGTATTGTCATAAAACAAGCATGGACCGGTACAGCAAAACTCACATAAGAACATATTGCAAGCATTATAATACTCTACACTGTCTTCCTTGTTGCTCAAACACTTTTACCAGAAAATATCTAGACCTTAGAGAGACCAATCATGCAAACCAATTTCAACAAGCTCTACGGTAGTTCTCCACTAATAGGTTCAAACTACATGGTGCATGAAATTAAACATGATCTACTTGAGAGCTCAAAACAATTGCCAAGTGTCAAATTATTCAATACAATATGAAGCATTTTCTGTTTCCAACCAAATAACAATAAGTGCTGTAGCTTCCAACTTTTATCATTGAACATTAAAAGTAAAAGCGAAGAACACAAGTGTTCATATGAAAAAGCGGAGCGTGTCTTGCTCCCACACAAGGATTGCTAGGATCCGAATTTATTCAAACAAAAACAAAAATAAAAACACAAAGACGCTCCAAGTAAAGCACATAAGATGTGACTGAATAAAAATATAGTTTCAATAGAAGAAACCTGATAAATTGTTGATGAAGAAGGGGATGCCTTGGGCATCCCCAAGCTTAGACGCTTGAGTCTTCTTGAAATATGCAGGGATGAACCACGGGGGCATCTCCAAGCTTAGACTTTTCACTCTTCTTGATCATATATCATCCTCCTCTCTTGACCCTTGAAAACTTCCTTCACACCAAACTTCTCATAAACTTCATTAGAGGGGTTAGTACTCAAAAAACTTGAATCCACTTTAGTCCTGTAGTGACACATTGCAAGAATTCAATAAAACATTAGCTACAGCTCTCCACGTCTAGAAAGTCTTGCTTAAAGTTCACAAGAGACAATGCAAAAAAACAGAGATAGAATCTGCCAAAACAGAACAGCCAGTAAAGACGAATTTTTAAGAGGTACTTCCGTTGCTCAAATCAGAAAACTCAAAACTAATGAAAGTTGAGTACATATCTGAGGAACACGCACGTAAATTGGCAGATTTATCTGAGTTACCTACAGAGAGCCCTGCCCAAATTCGTGACAGATAGAAATCTGTTTCTGCGCAGAAATCCAAATCTAGTATCAACCTTCTATTAGAGACTTCACTTGGCACAACATTGCAATAAAATAAAAGATAAGGAGAGGTTGCTACAGTAGTAACAACTTCCAATACACAACAAAACAGTAGCAAAATAAAGACATGGGTTATCTCCCAAGAAGTGCTTTCTTTATAGCCATTAAGATGGGCTCAACAATTTTAATGATGCACTCGCAAGAATTAAGAGTTGAAGCAAAAGAGAGCATCAAAAAGCAAATTCAAAACACATTTAAGTCTAACTCACTTCCTATGCATAGGAATCTTGTACACAAATAGATTCATGAAGAACAAAGTGACAAGCATAGGAAGATAAAACAAGAGTAACTTCAAAATTTTCAGCATATAGAGAGGTGTTTTAGTACCATGCAAATTTCTACAACCATATTTTCCTCTCTCATAATAATTTTCAGTAGCTTCATGAATAAACTCAACATTATAACTATCACATAAAGCATGCTTTTCATGATCCATAAACACATAATTTTTATTAGACTCAAAGATAGTGGGATTAAAACTTTCAAACCCACTTTTATCAATAATATAACAAGATGATGTATCAATCTCAAGAGATATGGGACTCCTAGATAAAGTCAAGACCTTTCCAATCCCATTTTCATTAGTAGTACAATTAATATTATCAAGTAACATAGGACCATCATCTAGAGCTTTATCATAAACATTTGCTACGCAAAACTCTTTAGTACCATGCATATCAGGCACAAACAAAGCATTATCATAAGATTTATCAAAATAGCATGGATTATCATAGATAACATTAGCATAATTATTCTCACAAGTTTTACTCATAGGTAATATTTCAAGAGAATCCACAGGAACATAACATTCAACCTCCTTTGGTAAGCATGGAGGACAATCAAATAGTGTAAGAGATAAAGAGTTACTCTCATTAGAAGGTTGGCATGGGTAGCTAATCCATTCTTCCTCCTTTTGTTCATCACTCTCCTCTTCTTTTTCATCCAATGAGCTTTCAAGTTCATCAATTTCTCCTCTTTTTCATCCAACGAGCTTTCAGGTTCATCAATTCCTTCTTCCACTGGTTCCTGCAAATTGTGAGTGCCTTCTTGTGCATTAATGAGTCTCTCTTTATAATCAATGATATAAGGATTATCACTGTAACTTTCTATGCAAAAATTAAGGATAGAAGAGACATAATCTTTAAGGTCCTTACAAACAACACAAGTTTCATAATTTTTAGCCATGAAGGATTCGATCTCAGAAGCTCCCATAAATAAAACAAATTGTTCTACCTCTTCGAACCCAAGATGAATATAGCTATTCCAATTATAGTTCTTAATTAAAACTTCTTCACTAAAGCCACATTGGAATTTAAGATGTTTAGTATCCTGTTGAGAGCAACAGTTTATATCATGGCGCTTAAGCAAGATTTTAGCAATTGTATTCAATTTTTCTATCACAACACTCATGAGTTTACCTGTTCTTGATTCTCTATAATTATTATATATTTCTATGAGCTCCAAATAGGTTGTGGGTTCTCCCATAATAGCAGTTTTTAATTTTTAGGTTTTTCAAATTTTTATGGATTTTTGGGTATATAAGAAAAATAAAACAAGACAAAAACAAACTAGACAAAAGTAAACTAAGCAAAATAATACTAGACAGAAATAAACTAAGAACAAATAAACTAGACAAAAGTAAACTAAGCAAAACAAAAAAAACAAAATAAAAACATAGAGAGAGGTAGAGTGTACTCCCCTGTGAACTTATGAGTAGAGCTATGCCTCCCCGGCAACGCACTAAGAATAGTCTTGATGACCCACAAGTATAGGGGATCGCAACGGTCTTCGAGGGAAGTAAACCAATTTATTGATTCGACACAAGGGGAGCCAAAGAATATGAAAGCCTTAACATCGAGTTGTCAATTCAGCCGCACTGAAAGCAGACTTGCTCGCAAGAGTTTATCAAGTAATAATTTTATAGCAGTGTAAAGAGTGAAATAACGGCGACGTGTAACAAAGACAACATTAGTGATTATAGTAAACAAGGGATTAAAATACTGTAGGCACAGGATGGATGAACGGGCGTTGCATGGATGAGAGAAACTCATGTAACAATCAAAGCAGGCATTTGCAAATAGTAATAAAACGGTGTCCAAGTACTAAGCAATCCATAGGCATGTGTTCCGTATATAGTCACGTGCTCGCAATGAGAAACTTGCACAACATCTTTTGTCCTACCGGCCGGTGGCAGCCTCTAGGAATCTACTGGAAATTAAGGTACTCCTTTTGATAGAGTACCGGAGCAAAGCATTAACACTCCGTGAACACATGTGATCCTCACCTCACCGCCTTCCCTCCGGTTGTCCCAATTTCTGTCACTTTGGGGCCACGGGTTCCTGGACATGCGACATGTGTATACAACTTGCAGGTAAGATCATAAAACAATGAATATCATCATGAAACAATAACATGTTCAGATCTGAGATCATGGCACTCGGGCCCTAGTGACAAGCATTAAGCATAACAAGTTGCAACAATATCATCAAAGTACCAATTACGGACACTAGGCACTATGCCCTAACAATCTTATGCTATTACATGACCAACCTCATCCAATCCCTACCAACCCCTTCAGCCTACAGCGGGGGAATTACTTACACATGGATGGGGGAAACATGGTTGGTCGAGGAGAGGCGTCGGTGGTGATGATGGCGATGATCTCCTCCAATTCCCCGTCCCGGCGGAGTGCCAGAACGGAGTTTCTGGTCCCGAGACGGAGTTTCGCGATGGTGGCGGCGTTCTGGATGGTTTCTCGCGACTTCGACTTCCCTTCGGTGTTCTGGAGCCTTCCGGGAAAAATAAGATATTTGGTCTTCGTTTCGTCGAATTCCGAGAATGTTGCCCGAACACCCTTTCTAGAACCAAAACAGCAGAAAACAGGAACGACACTTCGCATCTTGTTAATAGATTAGTTCCTGAAAACGCATAAAAACATTATAAAGTGTGAGCAAAACATGTAGGTATTGTCATAAAACAAGCATGGAACATCGTAATTTATAGATACATTGAGACAATCTCCCGAATCCCTCGAGATGGGATTGGCGGCGGCGGCGTCTCTGGAAGGTTTTCCGTATCGTGGCTCTCGGTGGGGTTTTGCGATGAAGGCTTTAAGTAGGCGGAAGGGCAGGTTGGAGGCACTGGGGGGCCCACACACTAGGGCGGCGCGGCCCCTCCTTGGCCACGCCGCCTTAGTGTGTCGCCACCTCGTGGCCCCACTTCGTATCCTCTTCGGTCTTCTGGAAGCTTCGTGGAAAAATAAGACTCTGGGCGTTGATTTCGTCCAATTCCAGAATATTTCCTTTGTAGGATTTCTCAAACCAAAAACAGCGGAAAACAAAGAACTGGCTCTTTGGCATCTCGTCAATAGGTTAGGTGCCGAAAATGCATAATAATGACATAAAGTGTGTATAAAACATGTGAGTATCACAAAAGTAGCATGGAACATAAGAAATTATAGATACGTTTGAGACGTATCAAGCATCCCCAAGCTTAGTTCCTACTCGCCTCGAGTAGGTAAACGATAACAAAGATAATTTCTCAAGTGACATGCTATCATAATCTTGACCAATACTATTGCAAAGCATATGAGATGAATGAAGTGATTCGAAGCAATGGTAAAGACAATGAATAAACAACTGAATCATATAGCAAAGACTTTTCATGAATAGTACTTTCAAGACAAGCATCAATAAGACTTGCATAAGAGTTAACTCATAAAGCAATAGATTCTTAGTATAAAGTTTTAAAGCAACACAAAGGAAGATATAAGTTTCAGCGGTAGCTTTCAACTTCAACATGTTTATCTCATGGATAATTGTCAACACAAAGTAATATGATGAATGCAAATAAGCAAATATGTAGGAATCAACGCACAGTTGACACAAGTGTTTGCTTCTAAGATAGAAAGAAGTAGGTAAAATGACTCAACATAAAAAGTAAAAGAAGGCCCTTCGCAGAGGGAAGCAGGGATAAAATCATGTGCTAGAGCTTTTCAAGTTTTGAAATCATATAGAGAGGATAAAAGTAAAGTTTTGAGAGGTGTTTGTTGTTGTCAACGAATGGTAGTGGGCACTCTAACCCCCTCATCAAACAGACTTTCAAAGAGCGGCTCCCATGAAGGACGTTATCTCTACCAGCAAGGTAGATCATCCCTTTTCTCTTTTGTTTACACATGTACTTTAGTTTTATTTTTTTATTTTTGGGTGACACTCCTTCCAACCTTTTGCTTTCACAAGCCATGGCTAACTGAATCCTCGGGTGCCTTCCAATCATTCACGTACCATGAAGGAGTGTCTATTTATTTTAGTTTTATTTAGAGATGACACTCCTCCCAACCATTGCTTTCTCAAGCCATGGCTAACCGAATTCTCGGGTGCCTTCCAACATTTCACATACAATGGAGGAGTGTCTATTTTCAAAATTAAGTTGCTTACTGATGAATCAGAGCAAAACATGTGAAGAGAATTATTAATGAAAGTTAATTAGTTGGGGCCCCATTGCCAGCTCTCTTTGCAAAATTATTGGATAAGCTGATGAAGCCACTAGTCCATTGGTGAAAGTCTGCCCAACAAGATTGAAAGATAAAACACCACATACTTCCTCATGAGCTATAAAACATTGACACAAATAAGAGATAATAACTTTTGAATTGTTTAAAGGTAGCACATGAAGTATTTACTTGGAATGGCAGAAAAATACCATGTAGTAGGTAGGTATGGTGGACACAAATGGCATAGTTTTTCGCTCAAGGAATTGGATGCACGAGAAGTATTCCCTCTTAGTACAAGGCTTAGGCTAGCAAGGTTGTTTGAAGCAAACACAAGTATGAACCGGTACATCAAAACTTACATAAGAACATATTGCAGGAATTATAAGACTCTACACTGTCTTCCTTGTTGTTTGAACCCTCACCAGAAAATATCTAGACTTTAGAGAGACCAATCATGCAAACCAAATGTCAACAAGCTCTACAGTATTTCTCCATTAATAGGTGCAAATTACATGATGCAAGAGCTTAAACATGATCTATTTGAGCACAACAATTGCCAAGTATCAAATTATTCAAGACATTATACCAATTACCACATGTAGCATTTTCTGTTTCCAACCATATGACAATTAACGAAGCAGTTTCAACCTTCGCCATGAACATTAAGAGTAAAGCTAAGAATACATGTGTTCATATGCAACAGCGGAGCGTGTCTCTCTCCCACACAAAGAATGCTAGGATCCGATTTTATTCAAACACAAACAAAAATAAAAACATACGAGACGCTCCAAGTAAAGCACATAAGATGGAATAAAAATATAGTTTCACTAGAGGTGACCTGATAAGTTGTCGATGAAGAAGGGGATGCCTTGGGCATCCCCAAGCTAGATGCTTGAGTCTTCTTGAAATATGCAGGGATGAACCACGGGGGCATCCCCAAGCTTAGAGTTTTCACTCTCCTTGATCATATTGTATCATCCTCCTCTCTTGATCCTTGAAAATTTCCTCCACACCAAACTCAAAACAAACTCATTAGAGGGTTAGTGCATAATCAAAAATTCACATATTCAGAGGTGACATAATCATTCTTAACACTCCGGACATTGCACAAAGCTACTGAATGTTAATGGAACAAAGAAATCCATCAAACATAGCAAAACAGGCAATGCGAAATAAAAGGCAGAATCTGTCAAAACAGAACAGTCCGTAAAGATGAAGTTTTCTGGGGCACTTAACTTGCTCATATGAAAATTCTCAAATTGAATGAAAGTTGCATGCATATCTGCGGATCACGCACGTAAATTGGCAGATTTTTCTGAGTTACCTACAGAGAATCCTACTCAAATTCGTGACAGCAAGAAATCTATTTCTGCGATAATCCAAATCTAGTATCATCTTTACTATCAAAGACTTTACTTGGCACAACAATGCAATAAAATAAAGATAAGGAGAGGTTGCTACAGTAGTAACAACTTCCAAGACTCAAGTATAAAACAAAGTGCAGAAGTAAAATAATGGGTTGTCTCCCATAAGCGCTTTTCTTTAACGCCTTTCAGCTAGGCGCAGAAAGTGTGAATCAAGTAACATCAAGAGACGAAGCATCAACATCATAATTTGTTCTAATAATATAATCAAAAGGTAACTTCATTCTCTTTCTAGGGAAGTGTTCCATACCTTTCTTGAGAGGAAATTGATATTTAATATTGCCTTCCTTCATATCAATAATAGCACCAACGGTTCGAAGAAAAGGTCTTCCCAAAATAATGGGACAAGATGCATTGCATTCAATATCCAAGACAATAAAATCAACGGGGACAAGGTTATTGTTAACCGTATGCGAACATTATCAATCCTCCCCAAAGGTTTCTTTGTAGAATTATCAGTAAGATTAACATCCAAATAACAATTTTTCAATGGTGGCAAGTTAAGCATATTATAGATTTTCTTAGGCATAACAGAAATACTTGCACCAAGATCACATAAAGCATTACAATCAAAATCATTGACCTTCATCTTAATGATGGGCTCCCAACCATCTTCTAACTTCCTAGGAATAGAAGTTTTAAGTTTTGGTTTCTCTTCTCTAGCTTTTATGAGAGCATTTGTAATATGTTTTGTGAAGGCCAAATTTATAGCACTAGCATTGGGACTTCTAGAAAGTTTTTGTAAGAAATTTATAACTTCAGAGATGTGACAATCATCAAAATCTAAACCATTATGATCTACAACAATGGGATCATTGTCCCCAATATTTTGAAAAATTTCAGCAGTTTTATCACAAGCAGTTTTAGCAGTTTCAGGCAGTTTTGCTCGCTTTGCATTAGGAGTAGAAACATTGCCAACACCAATTATTTTACCATTGATAGTAGGGGGTGTAGCAACATGTGAAGCATCAACATTACTAGTGGTGGTAATAGTCCAAACTTTAGCTACATTATTCTTTTTAGCATTTTCTTCTCTTTCCCACCTAGCATGTAATTGAGCCATCAATCTAATATTCTCATTAATTCGAACTTGGATAGCGTTTGCTGTAGCAAATGACTTAATATCTTTAGTTTCATTAGGCATAGCTTTCAATTTTAAAAGATCAACATCAGCAGCAAGACTATCAACTTTAGAAGCAAGAATATAATTTTACCAAGCTTTTCTTCAACAGATTTGTTAAAAGCAGTTTGTGTACTAATAAATTCTTTAAGCATGGCTTCAAGACCAGGGGTACATTCCTATTATTGTTGTAAGAATTACCATAACCATTACCATTATTAGAACGATATGGCCTATAGTTGTTACTAGAATTATTCCTATAAGCATTATTGTTGAAATTATTATTTTTAATGAAGTTCACATCAACATGCTCTTCTTGAGCAACCAATGAAGCTAACGGAACATTATTAGGATCAACATTAGATCTACCATTCACAAGCATAGACATAATAGCATCAATCTTATCACTCAAGGAGGAGGTTTCTTCAATGGAATTTACCTTCTTACCTTGTGTAGCTCTTTCCGTGTGCCATTCAGAGTAATTAATCATCATATCATCAAGAAGCTTTGTTGTGGCGCCTAGAGTGATGGACATAAAAGTACCTCCAGTAGCTGAATCCAATAGGTTCCGCGAAGAAAAATTCAATCCTGCACAAAAGGTTTGGATGATCATCCAAGTAGTCAGTCCATGGGTAGGGCAATTCTTGACCAAAGATTTCATTCTTTCCCATGCTTGGGCAACATGCTCATTATCCAATTGCTTAAAATTCATTATGCTACTTCTCAAATATATAATTTTAGCAGGAGGATAATATCTACCAATATCATACATTTAGTCCATGAATCAATACTATTTTTAGGCAAAGATAGCAACCAATCTTTAGCTCTTCCTCTTAAGGAGAAAGGAAACAATTTTAATTTTATAATGTCACCATCTACATCCTTATACTTTTGCATTTCACAAAGTTCAACAAAATTATTAAGATGGGCAGCAGCATCATCAGAACTAACACCAGAAAATTGCTCTCTCATAACAAGATTTAGTAAAGCAGGTTTAATTTCAAAAAATTCTGCTGTAGTAGCAGGTGGAGCAATAGGTGTGCATAGGAAATCATTATTATTTGTGCTAGTGAAGTCACACAACTTAGTATTCTCAGGAGTACCCATTTTAGCAATAGTAAATAAAGCAAACTAAATAAAGTAAATGCAAGTAACTAATTTTTGTGTGTTTTTGATATGAAGCAAACAAGACGGTAAATAGTAAGTGCAAGTAAATAATTTTTGTATTTTGATATAAGGAAGCAAACAAAGCAGTAAATAAAATAAAGTAAAGCAAGACAAAATAAAGTAAAGAGATGGATAGGAGACTCCCTTGCAGCGTATCTTGATCTCACGGCAACGGCGCAGAAAACAGTCTTGATGACGCGTCAAACACGCCCGTTGGGAACCCCAAGAGGAAGGTGTGATGTGCCCAGCAACAAGTTTTCCCAATAAGAAACCAAGGTTATCGACCAGTAGGAGTCAAGGAGCACGTGAAGGTTGTTGGTGGCGGTAGTGCGGCGCAACACGGATTCCGGCGCCAACGTGGAATGCACAACACAATCCAAATACTTTGCCACAACTTAACGTGAGGTTGTCAATCTCACCGGCTTAAACAAAGGATTAAATGTATAGTGTGGAAAATGATGTTTGTATGCGAAGAACAGAAAGTTTTGCGTGATGTATTCAGATAAAAGAATGGACCGGGTCCACAGTTCACTAGTGGTGTCTCTCCAATGAGAAATAGAATGTTGGGTGAATAAATTACAGTTGGACAATTGACAAATAAAGAGGGCATAACAATGCACATACATGTCAACACCCGGATTTTTAAGTCTGGATGCCTATTATGTCATACATCGCAATCCCAGGAAATTGTTGTTGCGAGGCATAATAGTTAAGTATCACATCATCATTCATTACAAACCATAATGTCTTACAAATTGGAATCATATGATCCATATTACATGAATAGTTGATCTAATGATCAGCGACAAACACAAGTTCATAGCGGAAGCGTAAGATACAAGGACTCTCTAGTCCACAAGCCAACGCTTGACGTTAGAAGCTCCTAGTTGTGGTAGACGTCCTGCTGATCGTCATCCTTGTACTGCTCACTTCTGGCCATTTGAATGAGGGACAAAGGCGTGAGTACTTTAAGTACTCGCAATCTAATACTAAAGTAAGTACTAACATTACTATTGAGAGTGTTCTAAGCTCTAAGTTTATTTGCATAAAGCCAATTTTAGTTGATAAACCTTTTCAAAACAACTCCTCATGTGCTAACTAACTCAAGTGGGAACATTAGTGTCATTCCCACAACTCTGTTGTGATGCAAATCAAGTCACCGTTCAAGTTCAAGTTCAAAACACCAGTCACATAGATGTAAATTTGATGACGGACGATGGCCTTTCCAACTGTCCATAACAGCGGACGCGGCTATTCGAATAGTTCTACACTCTGCAGAGGTTGCACACTTGTGCCACCACATTTGATTACATCGTCGGATAAAACCCCGAATAATCGTAACTCACGCGGATCATCAACCGTTAACCTTTCACTTACACACCCTAGTATAGGCACCTCTCATGAGCTTGGCCTCCCGGTGAAAACCAACTACCCGGGAACTGCACAGGGCTTGGCCGTACAATTCACCTCAATTCACATCATTTCTCAACAACGGAGGCAGCCTCAAGCGTAACCCCTATGACGTGTGTTCAGAGGGAACCCATACTAAGACACATAAATTTCCAGCTAAGCCTTACCCAAAATCAGATATTGTGGGGGTACTTAATATTGGTAAGGTATCGCATCCAATTCAATCATCAGTTTTAGTCATTTCCCCAAGTCAAGTTTCATATTCACCTTCAAAATCTTCCAATGGAAATGACTCATCATTCCAAGGTTTTCAACTTCATCATTTCACAAACACATGTTCCCATCTAGAGTAGTCATTTTTAATTTAGCACTAGCATCTAGGTATGAGGGGTGCTAAGTACTTTGCTTTGCTTCTAGGCTAACCTTGATACTCTTGTACTAATCCAATACTAATCAAGTGAATCATAAATCAAAAGTACTTTGATAAAACAAAAGTAAATAAAGCTTGTAAAGTAAAACTGGGAAATAGGATCATAAGCATAAAGTAAATGGGGTAATGCCTTGCTCATGGTGAGCTTTGCACTTTGCAAGAGTATTATCTTGCCTTGGTTGGGGAATTGGTCAAAGTGGTCTTCTTCTCCTTGGAAGTAGACCTCCCTCCTCCTGGTACTCCTCGGTACTAGCGTCTAAAATACGAATACGGGGTACACAATCATCATACCAAACTAATTTACTAAACTAGGCACACTCATGAGCTACACACTTTAAACTAGCATCACACAATAATATTGAGTTGGTGGGTGTGTTCTTCTTATCATTTAGGAAAAATAACTTCCTCTCATACTAAACTAAATGTTACTTTGAAATATTCAGAGAAATAATTTCCTCTCATTATCTTATTAAGATTTAATTTCTCTTATGCATAAAATGTGACCTAGGTTGACCCAAGTCAACCTCTTCACACTTACCATTTTGAGAAAATGATTTAAATGAGGTGAGCACCTCATACCATTTAGTTTTAGCATAGCAAAGATTTAATATCACCAACAATTCCTATGAGACCTAATTGACCAGAGTCTCTACTTCATTTGGAATTGGTGGTGACAAGATTTAAATGAGAGAAACTCTCTCATAAGATTTCTTAATAGTTTTGGACAATATCTTTGACTAGAAATAGCCATAAAGTCATTTAAATCAACTAAGCCATGATCATTCAAAGTAAGCATGGCATATTTTTGTAGAAACAATTAGTATAAGTGAAATGTGAAATATTGGAGGTGGAATTAACTGAAAAGCTTTTATGGTTGATTTTTAAGAATTAATCTAAGGCAGAAAAGTCCCTGCCTTGTTTATTTTGTCACTTTAATTCTACAATAGATCTAGGGTTCTAACCAGTGGCATTGTGTAGATAATTTCCTAAGGTTTCCAAAAATATAAAGTTTGTAAAAATTGGCCTAGCAGATTTGTCCCTATTGAATTTCAAAGTTTGCATCAGATTGGGGTATTTCCCTATTTTTCAAATTTGAATTCAAACGGTGGGCTGGCGGGAGATCTTAGCAGGCTAGAGAGAGAGAGAGAGTTGGGCCGGCCCAGCTTCGCAGCGGGCCAGCTGACAAGGTGGGAACCACCTGTCAGTGGGTTTCCACGCGCGAAGCGGTACGCGCAATGTGAGCCGTGCGATTAGAAGAGGATCGCACGGTCGGGGAGCGTCGTCGTCGACGGCGAGAAGGGGACTCACCGGCGGCGGAGGTAGGGGGTCGGAGGTCGTCGGAGCTCCGGCGAGCGTCGGAGGGGTGCGCCGCGTCGTTGTCGAGGACGAGGATCCCCCTGGTAGCAGCGGCGTGTCTGGGGTGGCCTCCTGCTCCGGCTTGCTCCGTGTACTGGCGGCGGCGAGCTTGCGATTGGAGGCCTCCGGCGACTAATTGGTGAAATTGAGGTGGCGAGGAGTGTTGTGCGGATGAGTGGAGGAGGATGGTGTGCTCAATCGGTGGGAGGGGTCCTCCTTTTATAGTGGCGAGGCAGTCCGAAGGGCGGAGCTAGGGCGTCGACGGCGTCGTCGTTCCAGGGCGTCGAAGGGGCAAGGGATGGGCTGGTCTGGTTGCTGATGCAATGGTGGAGACGCGCGTGATCGTGGCTGGCGAGGCTCTGCAGTGATGGCGAGGTTGACGGGAGTGCTCAGGCCATGGCGGACGGCCGTGGACGCGCTCGTCACCTGCGGCGTTCCCGCGGGCAAGTGGACGTGTCCAGGCGGTCCAGTGACTGTCACGCGTCGACTGGCGCTGAGAGGAGAGGTCGAGGTGGCGCAGGGGCTCCGGGCAGCTGGCGCTCTGGCGCGTCCAGGGCGACGCCATGCGCGCTCTGGCGCGGCATGGGCATGTCCTGGGCGCGTCTGGGCGCTCTGTGCTGACGCGTGCGAGCGGCTTCGGTCAAGGGATGGCATGAGCGTGTCCAGGGAGTGAGAGGGAGAGCTTGGACATGGTGGTGCGGGCCAGAGATGGCCAGAGGTGAGAGTGGCATGGTGGTGGCATGCCATGCCACGGCATGGCAAGGTTTGTCAAGTTGAGCTCCTTGACCAGTGCAAGTGGTGGAGGTGATGCATTGAGGTGAGAGGAGGGTCCAGGGTGCAGAGAGGGCAGGGTTGGACCAAGTCCAAGGTAAAAATTCAGTATGGGCACTTGTTTCACCCCTGCCTGCAAGGTGTTTGTCAAAATGGCCGAAAGAAAAGATTTTTGAATTTTGAAATTCTTTTTGGTGGGTTGTAATCATATAATAAAAGGAGTAGAATGGTGGTGGTTTGGTTCAATTTGGAGTTGTTTTGCAAAATCCCAAAATGCATATGATCTTGCATATGCAACTTTGTTCCAACTTTGCTTGCTTGTCATTTGAATTTGAGAAGGAATTTGGGTGGGTGGTTTTGGGCAAAGTTGAAGTCCTTGATGTTGTCTTGGATGAGGTGCAAAGAGTTGACAAAGTGTAGAAGTGAAAAGTTAAAAACCAGGGGCTCAAAGTGAGCCTCGGGCTAAAAATGGCACATATGACCATAATCATATGTGAGCTCAAATTTGATTCAAATTTGATTTGAATTGAGTTTGATTGATTCCAAAAGTGTTAATAAGTGTTTAGTATCCATTTACAACTAATGGTGCAAACCAAAGTGGCCTAGATCAAAGATTTGTAAAAATGGCATAGGCCATATGTGAGTGTGAAGTTGATTTTTAGAATTTCTTTTCTATTTTATTTTTATTTGACTTTGGATGATCAAGTGATCATTGCTAGGGTTTTAGAGTGAGAGTAACACATAAACAAGCATCATGGCAAAAGCACACTCAAATAAATTAATAAGGTGAGCTATATGCATAGTCCTATATGATGAGAAAAAGTTTTTGTTAGCTCTGATTTTTGGATTCTTGAATTCTCTCTCTTGTTTCCTTTTATTGAAACTTGGGATGTTACAATACATATCACGATGACTACTATGAGATTTAATCAGGGCATTACGACAAACTACATAGACCGCTATCCAGCATGCATCTATGCCTAAAAAGTCCACCTTCGGGTTAGCATTCGCACCCCTTCCAGTATTAAGTTGCAAACAACAGACAATTGCATTAAGTATGGTGCGTTATGTAATCAACACAAATATCCTTAGACAAAGCATTGATGTTTTATCCCTAGTGGCAACAGCACATCCACAACCTTAGAACTTTCTGTCACTGTCCCAGATTTAATGGAGGCATGAACCTACTATCGAGCATAAATACTCCCTCTTGGAGTTACAAGTATCAACTTGGCCAGAGCCTCTACTAGCAACGGAGAGCATGCAACATCATAAACAACACATATATGATAGATTGATAATCAACTTGACATAGTATTCCATATTCATCGGATCCCAACAAACACAACATGTAGCATTACAAATAGATGATCTTGATCATGATAGGCAGCTCACAAGATCTAACATGATAGCACAATGAGGAGAAGACAACCATCTAGCTACTACTATGGACCCATAGTCCAGGGCTGAACTACTCACACATCAATCCGGAGGCGATCATGGTGATGAAGAGTCCTCCGGGAGATGATTCCCCATCTCCTGAATCCCCCGAGATGGGATTGGCGGCGGCGGCATCTCTGGAAGGTTTTCCGTATTGTGGCTCTCGGTACAGGGGTTTTCGCGACGAAGGCTTTAAGTAGGCGGAAGGGCAGCGTTGGAGGCGTCACGAGGGGCCCACACACTAGGGCGGCGCAGGCCCCTCCTTGGCTGCGCCGCCTTAGTGTGTCGCCACCTCGTGGCCCCACTTTGTATCCTCTCCGGTCTTCTGGAAGCTTCGTGGAAAAATAAGACTCTGGGGGTTGATTTCGTCCAATTCCGAGAATATTTCCTTTGTAGGATTTCTGAAACCAAAAACAGCAGAGAAAACAGCAACTGGCTCTTCGGCATCTCGTCAATAGGTTAGTGCCAGAAAATGCATAATAATGACATAAAGTGTGTATAAAATATGTGAGTATCATCATAAAAGTAGCATGGACCATAAGAAATTATAGATATGTTTGAGACGTATCACCTATCATGATCAAGATCCTCTATTTGTAATGCTACATGTTGTGTTTGTTGGGATCCGATGAATATGGAATAGTATGTCAAGTTGATTATCAATCTATCATATATGTGTTGTTTATGATCTTGCATGCTCTCCGTTGCTAGTAGAGGCTCTGGCCAAGTTGATACTTGTGACTCCAAGAGGGAGTATTTATGCTCGATAGTGGGTTCATGCCTCCATTGAATCTGGGACAGTGACAGAAAGTTCTAAGGTTGTGGATGTGCTGTTGCCTCTAGGGATAAAACATCAATGCTTTGTCTAAGGATATTTGTGTTGATTACATTACGCACCATACTTAATGCAATTGTCTGTTGTTTTAATACTGGAGGGGTGCGGATGCTAACCCGAAGGTGGACTTTTTAGGCATAGATGCATCTTTGGATAGCGGTCTATGTACTTTGTCGTAATGCCCTAAGTAAATCTCATATTACTCATCATGATATGTATGTGTTATGCCCTCTCTATTTGTCAATTGCCCAAGCTGTAATTTGTTCACCCAACATGCTATTTATCTTATTGGAGAGACACCACTAGTGAACTGTGGACCCCGGTCCATTCTTTTACATCTGAATACAATCTACTGCAATCATTGTTCTCTGATGTTCTTCGCAAACAAACATCATTTTCCACACCATACATTTAATCATTTGTTTACAACAAGCCGGTGAGATTGACAACCTCACTGTTAAGTTGGGGCAAAGTATTTTGATTGTGTTGTGCAGGTTCCACGCTGGCGCCGGAATCCCCGATGTTGCGCCGCACTACACTCCTCCGCCAACAACCTTCACGTGGCCCTTGACTCCTACTGGTTCGATAAACCTTGGTTTCTTACTGAGGGCAACTTGCTGCTGTACGCATCACACCTTCCACTTGGGGTTCCCAACGGGCGTGTGCTTTACGCGTCAACAAGCTAAATTTCTGCGTCGTTGCCGGGGAGATCAAGACATGCTGCAAGGGGAGTCTCCCACATCCAATCTCTTTACTTTGTTTTTGTCTTGCTTTACTTTATTTTATTTACTGCTTTGTTTGCTTTCTATATCAAAAATACAAAAAAAATAGTTACTTGCTTTACTTTATTTACTGTCTTGTTTGCGTTCTCCATATCAAAAACACAAAAAAATTAGCTACTTGCATTTACTTTATTTAGTTTGCTTTATTTACTACTGCTAAAATGGGTACTCCTGAGAATACTAAGTTGTGTGACTTCACAAGCACAAATAATAATGATTTCTTATGCACACCTATTGCTCCACCTGCTACTACAGCAGAATTTTATGAAATTAAACCTGCTTTACTAAATCTTGTTATGAGAGAGCAATTTTCTGGTGTTAGTTCTGATGATGCTGCTGCCCATCTTAATAATTTTGTTGAACTTTGTGAAATGCAAAAGTATAAGGATGTAGATGGTGACATTATAAAATTAAAATTGTTTCCTTTCTCCTTAAGAGGAAGAGCTAAAGATTGGTTGCTATCTTTGCCTAAGAATAGTATTGATTCATGGACTAAATGTAAGGATGCTTTCATTGGTAGATATTATCCTCCTGCTAAAATTATATCTTTGAGAAGTAGCATAATGAATTTTAAGCAATTGGATAATGAGCATGTTGCCCAAGCATGGTGTTGTGGGTATACTTTATGGGTATATCAACGACATGGCTTGGATCCGGCAAGCCCGGGTGGCCCACCGACGGTGATGGTGGCATGTGGCCCATCGGGCGGCCCAGTTGCTGTTGATCGTGAAGGATGAAGTCCAGCCCGGGAACGAGGAGCCGGATCTTAACCGACCTACGAAGGAGGCCGGATCCGTGGAGGCCCATAAAGTATCCGGATCCAGGACGGCCTAGAAGGAAGGTGGATCCTTGACGTACACGGCAAGATATTGTACCGTAGTTAAGTAACTTGTATTCCGGCTAGGACTCTCCATGTAAAACCTAGATCCGTGCGCCTATATAAGCCGGATCCCGGGAGCCCTAGAGACACAACCACAACTCATTGTAACAACGCGCAAGCGCCCAGATAATTCCAGACAAGCAGCAGTAGGCCCTGTCATCGTGCAGGTGTTCCGAAGCTGGGTAAATCGCGTACCACCGTCCCGTGTGCACTCCGCCCTATGGCCCCTACTTCTTCTCCCCCTCGTGAGGATCCCTCCTCCGAGGTACCGTCGATTAGGCAACGACGGTTGGCGCCCACCGTGGGGCCTGTGGCGGCTGGAGGCCGGAACCGGGAGGGTTCCGCCATGGGAAGCTACGACGACACCATCGCTGTGGGGCGCGTCCTCTACGCCGGAAATCTGCTGATCGTCCCTCCGGATGAGTGTTGGATTCCGGCTAGGACAAACCCCGTCAAGCTCTCCATCGTCCCATTGGCGGCATACACATCTTCATCGGGGAAACCGTCGATTCCGACGGAAACCACTGGTAAGTAACGCTGACGCGACCGCAGAGCTGGACGCTGTCGCGAAGATCCGATCTGAGATGCGGGGAGCTTCCCAAGGAAGATTCCGCCTCGGATCTGGAATTTTCAAAGCCCACCCAATCCGCCCACGAGCAGGAAACAACGATGGAAGACCAATGCAGATCCGCCTGTCTCCCGGGTGTTAGAAAGCAGAGGTGCCACTTCGTACACTTCTTGGCCCATACCGCGGGAACCGCCCCTCAAGAAGACGGAGCTGGTCTGAGCAGGTAGAGGCACCGGAAAACGACGCGGATCCGGATCAGGCTGAGCCTGTCGGAGAAAGCGAAACTCCGGTTGAAGAGTCAATTTTGGGCAATCTGAGCCCAATTTCCGGAGATACCCCCTCCATGGATACTGACGAGTTTAACCGCAAGCTAGGGGAGTACGGTTTCGGTGATCAGCCTGAAGTCGACTCCGCCCAGCCTAAGCAGGTTCTCGCAACCGTAGCAGCGCTGGGACAACCTGGATCAGAAGAGGCAACCAACCAATCTGACCCTCAGCCATCCCGCCAAGGATCTCCAATGTCACGGGAGCGACCCCGCAGGGATTCTTCCTCGGAGGAACTCCTGTCACCTGAAGAGATGGTTGCACGAGCAGTTCTTAACAAACCTATAACCTCGGGCGACGCCGCAGATCCGGAGGCTCTAGAGGCCACTAGAAAGGAAATGCTGGCCACAGCCAAGAAGCTCGCCAATACCGCAGCCGCATTAAGGGATGAAAGGGCAGAAGCTGCAAGTTTGATGGACCACTTCGACAGACAGGATCGCGAAATTGCTGACACACTCGAGCATGTCAAGAGCATGAGGCAAGAGTGGGAAGTAAAGATGACTTATGCGCAGGCGGAGGCTGATCGAATCGTTAGAGAAGCAATTCCGCCTCGCAGAATCAACTTCGCCACGCCCGCAGAGCAGCAGCCGCTGGAAACCCCAAAGGACAACATGCTAAAAGCTGCGGAGCTATTGAAGAAGAAGGACGAAGAGGTTGATATCAACTACCTCCGCAAACTTGTCGCTTCAGCAATGCAGCAGCAAAGCAAGGCGGATACCTCGCGCAGGTTAGAATCCAATCCGGATAACTGTGTATCTACCGCGCAGAAGGACGCTCGCGCCGATCGACATCCCGACGATGAATCACACACCGGATCCTCGGAGCGCAGAAAAACCAGGGAACACCCAAATCCGATCCCCGTTCCGTCAAAGACGCCTTCGTCAGATCCAAGAAAGGGAAAGGATGCAATGTACTCTGGACGAGACAAATATCGCAACCCTTCTCCTCCGCCTAATGGTTACCCGCGACCCCCTCGCCGCCGTAGTCCAGCCGGAAACACCAGGCCCCCAGGGCATGGTGGGATTGTTATCCGCGACAACGTGCTGCCAAGAAACAGAAACAGGGAGCGCTCGCCGGAACCTCGCCGGAACCAGAACAACGATCGTGAGCCCGAGCCCAGGAGGAGTCGGAATGAGGAGCGCGACCCAGAGCCTCGCCGGAGCCGCGACCCGGAGCCTCGCCGGAGCCGGAACGACCAGGGCAGCCAGCGCCATGGCGAAGGCAGCCACAGGAGCCGGAGCCAGCACCGGGAAGGCCGAGGAGAATCGGAAGGCGGAAGCAAGAAATCGGACCGACCACCTCGCAGGTCTCCCTCACCACCACCTAGCGGTGGCGGCGGAGGTGGAGGCGGAGGCGACGGCCGGAGATCTCGCTCTCGCTCACAATCTCCTCGCCACGGCCCGCGCGACGCGCGGGAACGCCTTACAGAACCGACTACATTGGTCCGAAGTGCTTTGGCAGGATGATTCGAGAGGAACCAAAGCCAAGGATGAACCTCAAGCTACCCGGAAACCTGAAGCATTATGATGGCACCGAAAGGCCGGATACCTGGATTGAGGATTACTATAATGCAGTAACCTTTGCCGGAGGAACCCCTAACATCGCCTGCCGCATGCTCCAGTTGTACCTTGTAGGTCCAGCCCGGATCTGGCTCAGTGACCTCGAGAAGAACTCCATCTTTTGCTGGTTCGACCTGAAGACCGCTTTCGAGAAACACTTCAGAGGCACCTACAAAAGACCTGCCACGGCAAGCGACCTGCAAGCCTGCATCCAGAAGAAGGGAGAAACCTCAAGACACTACCTCACACGATGGTTGGCATGCAGGAACGAGTGTGAAAACGTCGACCACACCACCGCCATGTACGCCTTCATTGGTGGACTGCAGAGGGGAGGATTGCTGAGGCATACGCTCACTCGTTTGGCTAACTCAAACAAGCTGACTTTGGATGAAATGATCTCCATTGCCAGTGATCATACTGCCGCCGATGATGACGCAGGCGGTGATCTCGCAGCTACAGCAATCCCCTCAACAGAAGAAGAACCGTGATAACGGCAACAGCAGCAGCCATAAGCGCAAAAACCCTGATGACCAGAAGAGTGGCGGATCCGAGATGGTCGCCATGGCGTTTCAACGCGGAGGTTCAGGAGGCGGAAGAGGACGCGGCCGTGGAGGCGGAGCCGGCAGGGGTCAGCAGCATGCCACTGAGGTCACAGCTGGCGGATCCCGCGCCCCGCAAACCTACGAGGAGTACAGAGACATGCCCTGCCTGGCCCACCTGGATCCGGTCACAGGGAAGTCCACCCACACCAACCGCAACTGCAAGTGGGTCAATGATCTAAAGAACGACCCGGAGGCAGGGTACAAGCGAGCCCGGAAGCACCGCCCACGCGGCAAGGGAGGCAAGGGCAAGAACAAGGACAAAGAGGAAGATAGTTCCGAGGCGATGGATGAGGATGATAACTCGCCGGATCCCAAGGTAGGATCCGCAGGTAAATCCAACCCATTCGAGAAAAAGAGCGTGGGGGCTTACCACACTTTCCTCGGAACCCCAACAGTCCGCGCTGCCAAGTCAGCTACCCGGATCCTGAACGCCACAGTTCCGGCTGTGCCGCAGTATGTCAGGTGGTCGGAAGTCCCGTGCACATTTGATAGGGAGGATCACCCTGCCATTGTGCCAAAAGAATGCTACGCCTTGGTTGTAAGTCCCCGCATAGACGGGTATGACTTCTCCAAGTGCCTCATGGATGGTGGAGCCAGCCTGAACATCATGTACCTGGAGACTCTAGAGCGGATGAACCTCACCAAGGAACAGCTCAAACACAGCAACACTGAGTTTCATGGCATGGTTCTGGGTAAGAAGGCGAATTCCCTCGCCAACATCACACTTCCCGTGGCTTTTGGCGATGTTCATAATTTCCGCGAAGAGAAGATCACGTTTGAAGTTGTGCCCTTCAAGAGCTCCTACCACGTCATCTTCGGCAGGCCCACCTACCACAAGTTCCACGCGAGAGCGTGCTACATCTACAACAAGCTCAAGATTCCGGGTCCTAAGGGTATGATTACCGTATCCGGAGACTACAAAAAGGCTCATGAGTGCGAGTTAGGCGAAGCCGCCTTCGCAGAGTCTGTGATATCTGGAGAGGAGCTGCAAGGCTACAGAGCCGCGGTGGATCCGACTGAGATGCAGACCACCAAGAAGCAGATCTCCGAACAGAAAACCTCCTTCAAGGCCGCGATAGAAACCAAGAAGCACGACCTCATCAAAGGCGACCCTTCCAAGCAGGTTTCAGTCGGAGCCAACATGGACCCCAAATAGGAAGACGCGCTCGTCGAGTTCCTCCGAGCTAACATGGATATCTTCGCATGGCAACCTTCTGACATGTCCGGAGTACCTAGGGAACTCGCCGAGCACTACCTCAACATAAATCCGGGGGCTAAACCGGTGAAGCAAGCTATGCGACGCTTTGGAGATAAGAAGCGCCGCGCCATAGGAATGGAACTAGCTAAGTTACTAGAGGCAGGTTTTGTAATAGAAGTTATCCACACCGATTGGGTCGCAAATCCCGTCCTTGTACCCAAAAAGAACACTGAAATACTAAGAATGTGCATCGATTACTCCGGCTTGAACAAGCATTGCCCGAAGGATCCGTTCCCCTTGCCGCGCATTGACCAAGTCATTGATTCGACGGCGGGGGCGGAACTTCTATGTTTTCTTGATGCGTATTCCGGGTATCATCAGATCCGGATGAAGGAGTCCGACCAAAAGGCGACTTCATTCATTACCCCGTTTGGTACTTACTGCTATGTTACTATGCCTTTTGGCTTGAAAAACGCAGGTGCCACCTACCAACGTACGATGCAGCGGTGCCTGAAGGACCAAATCGGCCGGAACGTGCATGCTTACGTCGACGACATCGCGGTCATGACCCGGAAAGGATCCGACTTGATCAGCGACCTCACAGAAACCTTCGACAACCTCCGCAGGTACAAGATGATGTTGAATCCGCTGAAGTGCGTCTTTGGCGTGCCAGCAGGAAAACTCCTTGGCTTCATAGTCTCTCACAGAGGCATTGAGGTTAACCCGGAAAAAATCAAGGCAATCCTGTGTATCAAACGGCCAACTTGTCTTAAAGATGTGCAACGACTAACTGGTTGCGTCGCAGCAATCAGTAGAGTCAGAGCCGATGCTCCTTTATCTGGCAGCTACCAACAAAGTCATTAGCCTCGTCATCGTGGTGGAGCGAAAAGAAGAAGGTCATGAATATGACGTCCAAAGACCTGTCTATTACATTAGCGAGGTGCTGACGGAGTCAAAGCAAAGATACCCTCACTTTCAGAAGCTAGCTTATGGAGTGTTCCTAGGCAGCCGGAGACATTACTTCCAAGAGCACCCAGTAACAGTTGTGAGCAAGGCTCCGCTGTCAACAATTCTCAACAACGCTGACGCAACAGGGCGTACGGCTAAATGGGGCATCGAATTATCCGCCTTCGACATCGCTTACAAGCCTAGGACTGCGGTTAAATCCCAAGTCTTGGCAGATTTCATCGCAGATTGGACAGAAGCTCCGGATGCAAGTCTGGAGCCGGAACCAGAAACATGGGTCATGCACTTCGATGGATCCAAGCAGCATCAAGGCTCGGGAGCCGGAGTCACCCTGAAGTCCCCTACCGGAGAAGAACTGCAGTATGTTCTGCAGATCCACTTCGAAGCTACAAACAACATGGCGGAATACGAGGCTCTACTACACGGTCTGCGCATCGCTAAGGAAATCGGGATCAAGCACATTATATGTTGTGGAGATTCCGACCTGGTGGCACAACAAGTAGCCGGAACCTGGAACGCCAGAAACTCCGTCATGGCGGCCTACAGAGACGAAGTTGATGAGATTGCCAAGTGCTTCCTCGGATACGAAGTCAAGTACGTCAGGAGAGACGATAACACAGCGGCAGACATGCTATCCAAGCTCGGATCCGGCAGGAAGCAATTCCGCCTGGTATTTTCCTGGAGCACCTACGGATACCCTCAGTTAAGGGCGCTAACCCGGAAAACCCAGAGGTGGCAGTATCTCCGGCAAAGGAAGTGATGGTTATCATTCCGGCTTGGACCCAGCCTTTCCTGGACTACCTCATCGATCAGAAGTTGCCAGAGGACGAGGTCTTTGCGCGACAGATCGTCAGGCGAGCAAGATCCTACACAATTGTTGATGGACAGCTCTACAAACGAAGTGCAACAGGGGTATTTCTCAAATGCGTCTCCAATCAAGATGGCATCGAAATCCTCAGAGAGATCCATGCAGGGGACTGCGGGCATCATGCCGCCTCCAGGTCACTCGTTGCAAAAGCTTTTCGGCTAGGTTTTTACTGGCTCACAGCTAAAGAAGATGCTGACAAAATAGTCAAGACCTGCCGAGGTTGTCAGTACTACGCTACTCAACCAAACACTCCAGCCCAAGAGCTGAAGACCATACCTATCACCTGGCCATTTGCGGTCTGGGGGCTCGATATGGTTGGTAAGTTAAAAAGATCATCTCCTGGCGGTTTTGAATACCTTTGGTCGCTGTTGACAAATTCAGCAAGTGGATCGAGGCAAAGCCAGTGAGGAAAGCCGATGGTGCTACGGCACTAAAATTTGTCTGCAGCCTCGTGATGCGATTCGGCATCCCACACAGCATAATCACAGATAATGGCACAAACTTCGCTCAGGGAGAATTGAGGGATTATTGTGAGACATGGGGATTACTGGACCTTGCATCTGTGGCTCACCCACAATCCAATGGTCAGGTTGAAAGGGCTAACGGCCTAATATTATCAGGAATTAAACCGCGCCTTGAAGAACCGCTGCGACGAGCAGCTGGAGCTTGGGCTGATGAGTTGGAAGCTGTTTTGTGGAGTTTACGAACTACCCCTAACAGATCAACAGGGTTTACCCCATTTTTCCTGGTATACGGATCCGAAGCCGTGCTTCCCTCCGACATCATCCACGACTCACCGCGAGTTTCCGCCTACAATGAAGAAACAGCTGACGAGGCCAGACAGCTATCTGTGGACCTGATCGAGGAAGCTCGGAACTTAGCTGACCAGCGCTCCGCCATCTACCAGCAGAAGCTCCGACGCTATCACAGTCGTCGAGTTCGGAATCGCTCCTTCATGGCAGGAGACCTGGTCCTCCGCCTTCGACAGGTGAAAGACCATAAGCTGCAATCTCCATGGGAAGGACCCTTCATCGTTAGCAAAGTGCTTCATAACGGGTCGTACTACCTTGTTGATTTCCGCGAGCTGAAGGATAGACCTGCTAATTGGCACCGGAAACGCAAGCGTGAGGATCCGGATGACATCTACGACGAGACAGATCGCCCTTGGAACATCGCACAGCTACGTCCTTTCTACACTTAGCATATTTTTCCGAGTTACAAACTCTGTAATAGTTATACATGATCAATGAAATAAAGCTTATGGTTCACTCTTTGAGTCTTTTACCTCCTTTACTTGTTCATTTTAGATCGTGTATGTTTTTCCGACTAAAACCGCAGAGCTGGATGTTTCCGCCTAGGCGTGTATGAAAGTTGTGATTTTCAAAATCGTCCTTTAGGACGTAAGCTTAAGTTTTCTGGTGGAAATTTTTTTCGTTGCGAACTCGTGGATTCCTGGTAGCGACTTCCGGCACCTAGGCTGGGGGCTTGTTTCCGCGGTTATGGACGGACGCCATTGGGTTTCGTCACCGCAGGCGAGCGTTTCCGGCCAAAGGTTTTCCGGCTCGTGGAAGGTCAAACGAGTAAGCCGGAAAATTAACAAACCAGCACTTGCTTTTAACAAACGAAACATGCAAATAATTCTAACGGATAGCAGGATAAGTTTTCCGCCCACGCATAATTGTTTCGTCCCTAGATACTTAAGAATTAAAGTTATATTACAAACCCTCGCTGGGGCCAAAATGATGCATTGTTTTTCCGCAGGACTAAGTTTTTACTTCTCCTTCAACAGGAGAAGTTTCCACGTTGGCATCAGCTCCCCCTGCGTCAGTCGGAGCTTCCTTCTCTGCGTCTTTGGCAGGCGAAGAGACATCTTCATCTTCTTCCGCTCCAGCTGCAGTCGGAGAAGCAGCGCCACCTTGGTTCTTTGAGCTTGTCCATGTATACTGGCTTCCGGATTGGGCGGGCCTGTTTTCCGCTTCGCGATCCTCCAAATGCTCAGCTTCGAGAGGTTCGTCAGCAGGAAGAACCACCTTCTCATAAAATTCATCATGGCGGATCCTCCGAGCAATGCGTGTATCATAGCCGCTAACCGCGTCAAGCAGCGCATTGACATTGCATTCCGGAGGAACGCCAGAAGTCACCCGGTCCAGGTTTAAACTCGGATTATGCGCTAAGCACATAGCCAAGGACATGGCAGCTGCACCCCGTGCTGAAGAGGATTGCAGGTCCACAACCAGCTCCGGAAGCAAATCCATCCTCTTGATGAGCTTGCGCACATCGCAGACTCGGCTCTTCTTAATGTTGAGGTTGTGACAGATTTTCCTGGAGGCGGAGATGAGATCCTTGCAGTCTTCTCCGGCCAGCTGAAGCAGGTCATCGCGCGGGAACTGGCTCCGACGTTCCTCGTCATATCCGAGTGGATCTGGAAGACGCAAATTTTGTTAAAAACAACAAGTTACACACATGCTGTCGTACAAGTTTCGAGGACGTACCCATGACGTCGGAGTTGAGCAGGTCCCAGCAGCTCTCTGCTGTTTCCATATACTTGCGAAGACCTCCAATTTCTTTTTGCTGCTTCTGGATGATGTCGCTGTCAGTTTGTCTTTTCAGCTCAAACTCACCAGTTTTCCGAATAAGCTCCGAGTTCTTCTCAGAAATTTTCTGTTCTGCCACTGCGAGTTTTGCTTCGAGATTCTTGTGTGCAGCACGTAGAGTCTCCAACTCGGAGGAAGCTGCAGCGAGAGAAGAGGAGGCACCTGCTCATAGTTTTATAAAGCATCAAGGTCGGAAAGTGCGGGACATAACCAACAATCGTCAGATGATCGGAAACCAACCTTGAGCTTCTGAAAGTTGTTTCTTCAGAGCCGCATTCTCCGCCTGAAAGTGCTGGATTTTCTCCGCCTGGCTGATGGTCACACGACGCTGCAGCGCAATGTTTTTGTGCAACTCGTAATGCAGGGCTTTTTGTTCCTGCAAACACAGTCAGAAATGGAGTGAGTTCCGCCATCATGGTTTAAGTCTTTCTAAAGCATTGTCGCTGGAAATTTTTTCCGCCATCATGCTTGGGGGCTACCACGACATTTCAAACTTTCCTTTCAGATTAAGTTCTCTAAAAGTATTCAGACGCTAACTGATAAAGTTTCCGCCTAAATACTTGGGGGCTACTGGGGAGTTACCTTTTGCTTGCAAACAAGCTTGTCGAAGAATTCGCCAATGTTTTTCTTGACGTCCTGGATCTCCGACGTTTCAACGTCCGGTTTGCCCCAGGCATTGTTCAGCATAGCATTGAGCAAATCTTGCTCCAGCTCCCACTTCTCTGCCTCCGTTAGTTTGTTAAAAAACTTCGTGGCATAGGCTTTCGGGGTGGAAGTAAGATCAGCCGGATCTCCAAAGTTTTTGGGGAAAACGACCATATCACCTGTGGTGGCTTCAGCTTTGCCAGATGAATTAACTTCTGCATCCCCCTGTTTTCGTCCTTCAGTTTCGTCGTTGATGGGACCCTTGCCGCCGGAACCATCTCCGCTCGCTCTGTCGCTGCTAACCGGAATTACTTCCGGTGGAGTGGGTGCGGCAGGAGTCGGAGACTGGTCCGCGGGAGGAGGAGAAGGCTGCAGGGGGGCTTGTGGAGCGCTCGGCGGAACTGGCGTCGAAGGACCAACGGCGGGAGATTTCTTCTGCATATACTTAGTGATATGCTCCTGAACATTGGTCCGCGCGGTGGTAGGGTTCGGATTCCTGTGAGCAAGTAAAAGGAAAGTATACATAACACAGCTTACCAAGATAAACAACGCATGTTACTCGGAAGCTTACGCTGCGCCCGGAATGTTGGGACGTGAGGGTTTCCCTGCTGTCGAAAGCATCTTCAGGCGCTGGCGCTCCGCCTTCCTGGAGTCAAGCGGAGGTGGTTTGACCACCCTGGGTTTCTTGGCGGAAGCCTCGCCGCTGCCTCCGGCGTCGGAGCCAGAGACTTTGGCGCGGGAACGCTTTGTAGGTCGAGGAGCAGCCTTTCGGGGCACTCGTTCTTCTTCCTCCTCAGGGTCTTCCGGATCCTCTTCCACCGAGTCACCGCTAACGGGAACTCGGAGTATGGTGCGTAGGTTTTCTTCCGCCAAAGAGTCAAGCTGCGAAAAGGGTGAGCAGAACAAGTTAAACACTTAGAAAATTGTGAAAGGATAAAGGAATGCGAAGGATTAAGTGCTTACCGGAGGACATTTGTCGTGTGTGCTAATATCCTTGATCAGTTCCGGGACCTGTTGGCCCCTAGGAATTTTCACCAACGTCTTGAACCTTCTCTTGAGGGAGTCGGCCGGAAGATCGTGGCGGGTGACTCGGAGGAGATCGTCCGCCCCAGTGTAAGCGCACATCAGGCGTGCGTTGTAGCGCAGGGGCTGGATCCTCCGGGTAAACCAGCTGAGGGTGAGCTGGGCCCCGGTTAGTCCATCATGAACTAACCAGGAAATCCTCCGCGCGGCCTTCTCCAGTATGGGTGTTTGGGCAAGCGTGGGGATGAAGCTCCAGCTCGCCAATTCTTCCGGAGGCGTGTTGCTGAAGGGCGGGAGTCCATCGTGGACGTTCGGAACTGACGCGTTCTTCACATAAAACCATCCGGCGTTCCAGTACCGGACGGACTCGTGGGAATCGTGAGGCGGATACATACGGCCAGGTCGGAGCATGAAAGTCATGCTCCCGCAGTTCAGCATGGCCTTGTCCTTCGTCTCCTTCTTCACTCGGAAAAAGAACTGCCACAGCTTGACATCAGGTCGGATCCCTAGATGCCCTTCGCAGAGAGTTGCGAAGTTCGAGAGCAGGAGGTAGGAGTTGGGGCAGATGTTGTGGGGCTGGAGCCCGTACGTGTCGAGGACGGAGAGGAAGAACTCCGAGCAAGGGAGTGATAATCCGCGCTCGACCCACGCCTTTGTCATGACGCGTTCGTCCGCGTCGGGATTGGGAATGTCGGAGTCGCGCGTGAAACTCCAATGCTCGGAGATCATGCCTTCGTTTTGAAGCTCCCGGAGCTCCGCGTCAGTTGTCTCGCAGGGCCACCATTGACCCCGCACCCCCTCACGGCTCCGGGCCTTGGAAGCTTTCTTGTTTTCCACCTCTTGTACCTTGGCTGCCATTCTAGCTTGGCCTTGTAGCTCCTCTTCGAGCTCTTGGGCTGTTGGGATCCGGCCTAGTAAAGTACTGGAAGAGGCGGAGAACGGTTGAGCAAGCCTAACGTCGGAAACATATGGTGGTAGATACGCAATGGGATCCGGGCAAAATGGTTCCACGGCACTGGGATCCGGGCTACTCGGAGAACTACCAGTGCAGTGAGGAGAACCGTGAGACATGCTTCCGGCTGCACCCATGCGAGCTAAGTTGAGTATCCGGATCTACACTAAGTTTATCTTCTACGAGGCCGGCGCACGTACCGTTAATGGCGCGGTGGCTCGACGGAGCTCCGGTGGAGTCGAGGTCGCCGGACTTGCAGGGAATCGCTTCGCGTGACCACAAATCGGCGGCGGGAAGGATTTCCCGTTCAACCGAGGGAATCTTGGCGCGAGGAGAGGCTTGAGCCGGCAGCGCGTGAAGCTCACCGTGGCAAAGTTCGCCGGAGATGAGATCTGTCGGGCGGCGCGGCGCGAGGAAGAAGACGACGTGGGTGAGAAGGTGAAAGAATGAGAAGTTACCGCGGGCGAGGGTTATATATAGGCCACGCGCGGAGATTCGGGATTCGGATCCAATGGTGGAAACGGAACGGTCGGACCGTTGGATGGATGACACGTGTCTTAGGTCAAGTGCGGTAAAATGACGTGGAGGTAACTTAACCATGCACTCCCGAGATTTCCGGCTAAAGATTTGCATCTGCGAAAATTTAGCGCGGGAAAAAAGGAAGGTGTGCGCGGGAAAAGCGGAGTCTCCGTTGCAATACGTGATCTGAAAACGAAGGATTTCCGAATGAATGAACCCGGAATCAAGTAAAAAGTTTTGAAGCTCTTCAAGATTCTCTTCGTTTCCGAGCTGAATGAAGTCGGAGGAATGATGAATCTCGGAGAACTTCGGGGGCTACTGTTGTGGGTATACTTTATGGGTATATCAACGACATGGCTTGGATCCGGCAAGCCCGGGTGGCCCACCGACGGTGATGGTGGCATGTGGCCCATCGGGCGGCCCAGTTGCTGTTGATCGTGAAGGATGAAGTCCAGCCCAGGAACGAGGAGCCGGATCTTAACCGACCTACGAAGGAGGCCGGATCCGTGGAGGCCCATAAAGTATCCGGATCCAGCACGGCCTAGAAGGAAGGCGGATCCTTGACGTACACGGCAAGATATTGTACCGTAGTTAGGTAACTTGTATTCCGGCTAGGACTCTCCATGTAAACCCTAGATCCGTGCGCCTATATAAGCCGGATCCCGGGAGCCCTAGAGACACAACCACAACTCATTGTAACAACGCGAAAGCGCCCAGATAATTCGGACAAGCGGCAGTAGGCTGTCATCGTGCAGGTGTTCCGAAGCTGGGTAAATCGCGTACCACCGTCCCGTGTGCACTCCGCCCTATGGCCCCTACTTCTTCTCCCCCTCGTGAGGATCCCTCCTCCGAGTACCGTCGATTAGGCAACATGGGAAAGAATGAAATCTTTGGTCAAGAATTGCCCTACCCATGGACTGACTACTTGGATGATCATCCAAACCTTTTATGCAGGACTGAATTTTTCTTCGCGGAACCTATTGGATTCAGCTGCTGGAGGTACTTTTATGTCCATCACCTTAGGCGCCGCAACAAAGCTTCTTGATAATATGATGATCAATTACTCTGAATGGCACACGGAAAGGACTCCACAAGGTAAGAAGGTAAATTCCGTTGAAGAAACCTCTTCCTTGAGTGATAAGATTGATGCTATTATGTCTATGCTTGTTAATGGTAGATCTAATGTTGATCCTAATAATGTTCCTTTAGCTTTATTGGTTGCTCAAGAAGAGCATGTTGATGTGAACTTCATTAAAAATAATAATTTCAACAACAATGCTTATAGGAATAATTCTGGTAACAACTATAGGCCATATCCTTCTAATAATAGTAATGGTTATGGTAATTCTTACAACAATAATAGGAGTGTACCCCCTGGTCTTGAAGCCATGCTTAAAGAATTTATTAGTGCACAAACTGCTTTTAACAAATTTGATGAGGAAAAGCTTGGTAAATTGATGTTCTTTCTTCTAAGGTTGATAGTCTTGCTGCTGATGTTGATCTTTTAATATTGAAAGCTATGCCTAAGAAACTCTATAATATGCTTGACTTGCCACCATTGAAAAATTGTTATTTGGATGTTAATCTCGCTGATAATTCTATGAAGAAACCTTTGGGGAGGATTGATAATGTTTGCATTACGGTTAACAATAACCTTGTCCCCGTTGATTTTGTTGTCTTGGATATTGAATGCGATGCATCTTGTCCCATTCTTTTGGGAAGACCTTTTCTTCGAACTGTTGGTGTTATTATTGATATGATGGAAGGGAATATTAAGTATCAATTTCCTCTCAAGAAAGGTATGGAACACTTCCCTAGAAAGAGAATGAAGTTAACTTATGATTCTATTATTAGAACAAATTATGATGTTGATGCTTCATCTCTTGATAATACTTGATTCACACTTTCTGCGCCTAGCTGAAAGGCGTTAAAGAAAAGCGCTTATGGGAGACAACCCATTATTTTCTTCTGCACTTTTGTTTTATATTTGAGTCTTGGAAGTTGTTACTACTGTAGAAACCTCTCCTTATCTTTATTTTATTGCATTGTTGTGCCAAGTAAAGTCTTTGATAGTAAGGTTGATACTAGATTTGGATTACTGCGCAGAAACAGATTTCTTGCTGTCACGAATTTGAGTAGCCCCCTCTGTAGGTAACTCATAAAAATATGCCAATTTACATGAGTGATCCCCAGATATGTACGCAACTTTAACTAAATTTGAGCTTTTTCATCTGAGAAAGTTAAGTGCCCCTAAAAAATTCGTCTTTACGGACTGTTCTGTTTTGGCAGATTCTGCCATTTATTTCGCATTGCCTGTTTTGCTATGTTGGATGGATTTCTTTGTTCCATTAACTTCCAGTAGCTTTGAGCAATGTCCAGAAGTGTTAAGAATGATTATGTCACCTCTGAATATGTGAATTTTTGATTATGCACTAACCCTCTAATGAGTTTGTTTGAGTTTGGTGTGGAGGAAGTTTTCAAGGATCAAGAGAGGAGGATGATACAATATGATCAAGAAGAGCGAAAAGTCTAAGCTTGGGGATGCCCCCGTGGTTCATCCCTGCATATTACAAGAAGACTCAAGCATCTAAGCTTGGGGATGCCCAAGGCATTGATAACGCGTTAAGCACACGTCCGTTGGGAACCCCAAGAGGAAGGTGTGATGCGTACATCAGCAAGTTTTCCCTCAGTAAGAAACCAAGGTTATCGAACCAGTAGGAGTCAAGGGCCACGTGAAGGTTGTTGGTGACGGAGTATAGTGCGGCGCAACACCAGGGATTCCGGCGCCAACGTGGAGCCTGCACAACACAATCAAAATTCTTTGCCCCAACTTAACAGTGAGGTTGTCAATCTCACCGGCTTGCTGTAAACAAAGGATTAAATGTATGGTGTGGAAAATGATGTTTGTTTGCAATGAGCAGCAGAGAACAATGATTGCAGTAGATTGTATTTCAGATGTAAAAGAATGGATCGGGGTCCACAGTTCACTAGTGGTGTCTCTCCAATAAGAAATAGCATGTTGGGTGAACAAATTATAGTTGGGCAATTGATAAGAGGGCATAACAATGCACATACATATCATGATGAGTAATATGAGATTTACTTAGGGCATTACGACAAAGTACATAGACCGCTATCCAGCATGCATCTATGCCTAAAAAGTCCACCTTCGGGTTAGCATCCGCACCCCTTCCAGTATTAAGTTGCAAACAACAGACAATTGCATTAAGTATGGTGCGTAATGTAATCAACACAAATATCCTCAGACAAAGCATTGATGTTTTATCCCTAGTGGCAACAACACATCCACAACCTTAGAACTTTCTGTCACTGTCCCAGATTCAATGGAGGCATGAACCCACTATCGAGCATAAATACTCCCTCTTGGAGTCACAAGTATCAACTTGGCCAGAGCCTCTACTAGCAACGGAGAGCATGCAAGATCATAAACAACACATATATGATAGATTGATAATCAACTTGACATAGTATTCCATATTCATCGGATCCCAACAAACACAACATGTAGCATTACAAATAGATGATCTTGATCATGATAGGCAGCTCACAAGATCTAAACATGATAGCACATGAGGAGAAGACAACCATCTAGCTGCTATGGACCCATAGTCCAAGGATGAACTACTCACACATCAGATCCGGAGGCGATCATGGTGATGTAGAGTCCTCGGAGATGATTCCCCTCTCGGCGGGTGCCGGAGGCGATCTCCTGAATCCCCGAGATGGGATTGGCGGCGACGTCTCTGGAACTTTTCCGTATCGTGGCTCTCGGTAATAGGGTTTTCACGACGGAGAGTATAAGTAGGCGGAAGGGCAGAGTCGAAGGAGGCACGGGGGCCCCACACCATAGGGCGGCGCGGGCCCCCTTGGCCGCGCGGCCCTGTGGTCTGGGCGCCTCGTGGCCCCACTTCGTATCCTCTTCGGTCTTCTGGAAGCTCCGTGGAAAAATAAGACCCTGGGCGTTCGTTTCGTCCAATTCCGAGAATATTTCTTGTGTAGGATTTCTGAAACCAAAAACAGCACAAAACAAGAACTGGCGCTTCGGCATCTTGTCAATAGGTTAGTGCCGGAAAATGCGTAATAATGACATAAAGTGTGTATAAAACATGTGAGTATTATCATAAAACTAGCATGGAACATAAGAAATTATAGATACGTTTGAGACGTATCAAGCATCCCCAAGCTTAGTTCCTACTCGCCCTCGAGTAGGTAAACGATAACAAGGATAATTTCTGAAGTGACATGCTATCATAATCTTGATCAATACTATTGTAAAGCATATGAGATGAATGAAGTGATTCGAAGCAATGGTAAAGACAATGATTAAACAACTGAATCATAAAGCGAAGACTTTTCATGAATAGTACTTTCAAGACAAGCATCAGTAAGACTTGCATAGGAGTTAACTCATAAAGCAATAAATTCTTAGTACAAAGTTTTGAAGCAACACAAAGGAAGATATAAGTTTCAGCGGTTGCTTTCAACTTCAACATGTATATCTCATGGATAATTGTCAACACAAAGTAATATGATGAATGCAAATAAGCAAGTATGTAGGAATCAATGCACACAGTTGACACAAGTGTTTGCTTCTAAGATAGAAAGAAGTAGGTAAACTGACTCAACATAAAGTAAAAGAAAGGCCCTTCGCAGAAGGAAGCATGGATTACTATTTTTGTGCTAGAGCTTTTATTTTGAAAACATAGAAACAATTTTGTCAACGGTAGTAATAATTCATATGTGTTATGCATAAGACATCCTATAAGTTGCAAGCCTCATGCATAGAATACCAATAGTGCTCGCACCTTGTCCTAATTAGCTTGGATTTACATGGATTATCATTGCATAACATATGTTTCAACCAAGTGTCACAAAGGGGTACCTCTATGCCGCTGTACAAAGGTCCAAGGAGATAGATCGCATTTGATTTCTCGTTTTTGATACATCTCAACTTAGGACATCCATACCGGGACAACATAGAAAACAGATAATGGACTCCTCTTTAATGCATAAGCATTCAACAATAGATAATATTCTCATAAGAGATTGAGGATTAATGTCCAAACTGAAACTTCCACCATGATTCATGGCTTTGGTTGGTGGCCCAATGTTCTTCTCTAACAATATGCATACTCAAACCATTTGATCATGATAAATCACCCTTACTTCAGACAAGACGAACATGCATATCAACTCACATGATATCCAACAAAGGTGTAATAGTTGATGGCGTCCCCAGAAACATGGTTACCGCTCAACAAGCAACTTATAAGAAATAAGATACATAAGCTACATATTCTTTACCACAATAGTTTTTAAGCTATTTTCCCATGAGCTATATATTGCAAAGACAAGGAATGGAATTTTAAAGGTAGCACTCAAGTAATTTACTTTGGAATGGCAGAGAAATACCATGTAGTAGGTAGGTATGGTGGACACGAATGGCATAGTTTTTGGCTCAAGGTTTTGGATGCACGAGAAGCATTCCCTCTCAATACAAGGCTTTGGCTAGCAAGGTTGTTTGAAGCAAACACAAATATGAACCGGTACAGCAAAACTTACATAAGAACATATTGCAAGCATTATAAGACTCTACACTGTCTTCCTTGTTGTTCAAACACCTCACCAGAAAATATCTAGACTTTAGAGAGACCAATCATGCAAACCAAATTTCAACAAGCTCTATGGTAGTTCTTCATTAATGGGTGCAAAGTACATGATGCAAGAGCTTAAACATGATCTAATGAGCAAAACAATTGCCAAGTATCAAATTATACAAGACAATATACCAATTACCACATGAAGCATTTTCTGTTTCCAACCATATAACAATGAACGAAGCAGTTTCAACCTTCGCCATGAACATTAAAAGTAAAGCTAAGAACACCAGTGTTCATATGCAACAGCGGAGCGTGTCTCTCTCCCACACAAAGAATGCTAGGATCCGATTTTATTCAAACAAAAACAAAAATAAAAACATACAGACGCTCCAAGTAAAGAACATAAGATGTGACGGAATAAAAATATAGTTTCACTAGAGGTGACCTGATAAGTTGTCGATGAAGGAGGGGATGCCTTGGGAATCCCCAAGCTTAGATGCTTGAGTCTTCTTGAAATATGCAGGGATGAACCACGGGGGCATCCCCAAGCTTAGACTTTTCACCCTTCTTGATCATATTGTATCATCCTCCTTTCTTGATCCTTGAAAACTTCCTCCACACCAAACTTAAAACAAACTCATTAGAGGGTTAGTGCATAATCAAAAATTCACATATTCAGAGGTGACATAATCATTTTTAACACTTCTGGACATTGCACAAAGCTACTGAAAATTAATGGAACAAAGAAATCCATCCAACATAGCAAAAGAGGCAATGTGAAATAAAAGGTAGAATCTGTCAAAACAGAACAGTCCGTAAAGACGAATTTTGTAGGGGCACTTAACTTGCTCAGATGAAAAAGCTAAAATTGAATGAAAGTTGTGTACATATCTGAGGATCACTCACGTAAATTGGCATATTTTTCTGAGTTACCTACAGAGGGGGCTACTCAAATTCGTGACAGCAAGAAATCTGTTTCTGCGCAGTAATCCAAATCTAGTATCAACCTTACTATCAAAGACTTTACTTGGCACAACAATGCAATAAAATAAAGATAAGGAGAGGTTGCTACAGTAGTAACAACTTCCAAGACTCAAATATAAAACAAAAGTGCAGAAGTAAAATAATGGGTTGTCTCCCATAAGCGCTTTTCTTTAACGCCTTTCAGCTAGGCGCAGAAAGTGTGAATCAAGTATTATCGAGAGATGAAGCATCAACATCATAATTTGTTCTAATAATAGAATCATAAGGTAACTTCATTCTCTTCCCAGGGAAGTGTTCCATACCTTTCTTGAGAGGAAATTGATACTTAATATTCCCTTCCTTCATATCAATAATAGCACCAACAGTTCGAAGAAAAGGTCTTCCCAAAATAATGGGACAAGATGCATTGCATTCAATATCCAAGACAACAAAATCAACGGGGACAAGGTTATTGTTAACCGTAATGCGAACATTATCAATCCTCCCCAAAGGTTTCTTTATAGAATTATCAGCAAGATTAACATCCAAATAACAATTTTTCAATGGTGGCAAGTCAAGCATATTATAGAGTTTCTTAGGCATAACAGAAATACTTGCACCAAGATCACATAAAGCATTACAATCAAAATCATTGACCTTCATCTTAATGATGGGCTCCCAACCATCTTCTAACTTCCTAGGAATAGAAGTTTCAAGTTTTAGTTTCTCTTCTCTAGCTTTTATGAGAGCATTTGTAATATGTTTTGTAAAGGCCAAATTTATAGCACTAGCATTGGGACTTCTAGCAAGTTTTTGTAAGAACTTAATAACTTCAGAGACATGACAATCATCAAAATCTAAACCATTATGATCTACAGCAATGGGATCATTGTCCCCAATATTTTGAAAATTTTCAGCAGTTTTATCACAAGTAGTTTCAGCAGTTTTAGCAATTTCAGGCAGTTTTGCACGCTTTGCATTAGGAGTAGAAACATTGATAACACCAATTATTTTACCATTGATAGCAGGAGGTTTAGCAACATGTGAAGCATCAACATTACTAGTGGTGGTAATAGTCCAAACTTTTGCTACATTATTCTCTTTAGCAAAAAATTTCCTCTTTTTCCCACCTAGCATGCAATTCAACCATCAACATAATATTTTCATTAATTCGAACTTGGATAGCGTTTGCTGTAGCAAATGACTTAATATATTTAGTTTCATTAGGCATAACTTTCAGTTTTAAAAGATCAACATCAGCAGCAAGACTATCAACTTTAGAAGCAAGAACATCAATTTTACCAAGCTTTTCTTCAATAGATTTGTTAAAAGCAGTTTGTGTACTAATAAATTCTTTAAGCATGGCTTCAAGACCAGGGGGTACACTCCTATTATTGTTGTAAGAATTACCATAAGAATTACCATAACCATTACTATTATTAGAAGGATATGGCCTATAGTTGTTACCAGAATTATTCCTATAAGCATTGTTGTTGAAATTATTATTTTTAATGAAGTTCGCATCAACATGCTCTTCTTGAGAAACCAATGAAGCTAAAGTAACATTATTAGGATCAACATTAGATCTACCATTCACAAGCATAGACATAATAGCATCAATCTTATCACTCAAGGAGGAGGTTTCTTCAAAAGAATTTACCTTCTTACCTTGTGGAGCCCTTTCAGTGTGCCATTCAGAGTAATTTACATCATATCATCAAGAAGATTTGTTGCAGCGCCCAAAGTGATGGACATAAAAGTACCTCCAGCAGCTGAATCCAATAGGTTCCGCGAAGAAAAATTCAATCCTGCATAAAAGGTTTGGATGATCATCCAAGTAGTTAGTCCATGGGTAGGGCAATTCTTGACCAAAGATTTCATTCTTTCCCATGCTTGGGAAACATGCTCATTATCCAATTGCTTAAAATTCATTATGCTACTTCTCAAAGATATAATTTTAGCAGGAGGATAATATCTACCAATGAAAGCATCCTTACATTTAGTCCATGAATCAATACTATTCTTAGGCAAAGATAGCAACCAATCTTTAGCTCTTCCTCTTAAGGAGAAAGGAAACAATTTCAGTTTTATAATGTCACCATCTACATCCTTATACTTTTGCATTTCACAAAGTTCAACAAAATTATTAAGATGGGCAGCAGCATCATCAGAACTAACACCAGAAAATTGCTCTCTCATAACAAGATTCAGTAAAGCAGGTTTAATTTCATAAAATTCTGCTGTAGTAGCAGGTGGAGCAATAGGTGTGCATATGAAATCATTATTATTTGTGCTAGTGAAGTCACACAACTTAGTATTCTCAGGAGTACCCATTTTAGTAGTAGTAAATAAAGCAAACTAAATAAAATAAAGTAAATGCAAGTAACTAATTTTTTTTGTGTTTTTAATATAGGGAACGTAAACAAGACAGTAAATAAAGTAAAAACAAGTAACTAATTTTTTTTGTATTTTTGATATAGAGAACAAACAAAGCAGTAAAATAAAATAAAGTAAAGCAAGACAAAAACAAAGTAAAGAGATTGGATGTGGGAGACTCCCCTTGCAGCGTGTCTTGATCTCCTCGGCAACGACGCCAAAAAAAGAGCTGTTGCCGTGGGAGTTGGCAATCTCTGGGGTGTAACTTCTTTTTAGATCCTCGGCAACGGCGCCAGAAAAAGAGCTTGATAACGCGTTAAGCACACGTCCGTTGGGAACCCCAAGAGGAAGGTGTGATGCTTCTGACACAAGTTTCCCTCGAAGAAACCAAGGTTATCGAACCAGGAGTCAAGGGCCACGTGAAGGTTGTTGGTGACGGAGTGTAGTGCGGCGCAACACCAGGATTCCGGCGCCAACGTGGAACCTGCACAACACAATCAAAATACTTTGCCCCAACTTAACAGTGAGGTTGTCAATCTCACCGGCTTGCTGTAAACAAAGGATTAAATGTATGGTGTGGAAAATGATGTTTGTTTGCAATGAGCAGCAGAGAACAATGATTGCAGTAGATTGTATTCAGATGTAAAAGAATGGACCGGGGTCCACAGTTCACTAGTGGTGTCTCTCCAATAAGAAATAGCATGTTGGGTGAACAAATTACAGTTGGGCAATTGACAAATAGAGAGGGCATAACAATGCACATACATATCATGATGAGTAATATGAGATTTACTTAGGGCATTACGACAAAGTACATAGACCGCTATCCAGCATGCATCTATGCCTAAAAAGTCCACCTTGGGGTTAGCATCCGCACCCCTTCCAGTATTAAGTTGCAAACAACAGACAATTGCATTAAGTATGGTGTGTAATGTAATCAACACGTACATCCTTAGACATAGCATCGATGTTTTATCCCTAGTGGCAACAGCACATCCACAACCTTAGAACTTTCTGTCACTGTCCCAGATTCAATGGAGGCATGAACCCACTATCGAGCATAAATATCCCCTCTTGGAGTTACAAGTATCAACTTGGCCAGAGCCTCTACTAGCAACGGAGAGCATTCAAGATCATAAACAAAACATATATGATAGATCAATAATCAACTTGACATAGTATTCCATATTCATCGGATCCCAACAAACACAACATGTAGCATTACAAATAGATGATCTTGATCATGATAGGCAGCTCACAAGATCTAAACATGATAGCACATGAGGAGAAGACAACCATCTAGCTATTGCTATGGACCCATAGTCCAAGGATGAACTACTTACACATCAGTCCGGAGGTGATCATGGTGATGTAGAGTCCTTCGGGAGATGATTCCCCTCTCCGGCAGGGTGCCAAAGGCGATCTCCTGAATCCCCCGAGATGGGATTGGCGGCGGCGTCTCTAGAACTTTTTCCGTATCGTGGCTCTCGGTAATAGGGTTTTCGCGACGGAGAGTATAACTAGGCGGAAGGGCAGAGTCGGAGGAGGCACGGGGGGCCACACCATAGGGCGGCGCGGGCCCCTCCTTGGCCGCGCGGCCCTGTGGTCTGGGCGCCTCGTGGCCCCACTTCGTATCCTCTTCGGTCTTCTGGAAGCTCCGTGGAAAAATAAGACCCTGTGCGTTCGTTTCGTCTAATTCCGAGAATATTTCATGTGTAGGATTTCTGAAACCAAAAACAACACAAAACAGGAACTGGCGCTTCGGCATCTTGTCAATAGGTTAGTGCCGGAAAATGCGTAATAATGACATAAAGTGTGTATAAAACATGTGAGTATTATCATAAAACTAGCATGGAACATAAGAAATTATAGATACGTTTGAGACGTATCAGGCATCCCCTTTTTCATCGACAACTTATCAGGTCACCTCTAGTGAAACTATATTTTTATTCCATCACATCTTATGTGCTTTACTTGAGCGTCTGTATGTTTTTATTTTTGTTTTTGTTTGAATAAAATCGGATCCTAGCATTCTTTGTGTGGGAGAGAGACACGCTCCGCTGTTGCATATGAACACTGGTGTTCTTAGCTTTACTTTTAGTGTTCATGGCGAAGGTTGAAACTGCTTCGTTCATTGTTATATGGTTGGAAACAAAAAATGCTTCATGCGGTAATTGGTATATTGTCTTGAATAATTTGATACTTGGCAATTGTTTTGCTCAATAGATCATGTTTAAGCTCTTGCATCATGTACTTTGCACCTATTATTGAAGAACTACCATAGAGCTTGTTAAAATTTGGTTTGCATGATTGGTCTCTCTAAATTCTAGATATTTTCTGGTGAGGTGTTTGAACAACAAGGAAGACAGTGTAGAGTCTTATAATGCTTGCAATATGTTCTTATGTAAGTTTTGTTGTACCGGTTCATACTTGTGTTTGCTTCAAACAACCTTGCTAGCCCAAAGCCTTGTATTGAGAGGGAATACTTCTCGTGCATCCAAAACCTTGAGCCAAAACCTATGCCATTTGTGTCCACCATACCTACCTACTACGTGGTATTTTTCTGCCATTCCAAAGTATATTACTTGAGTGCTACCTTTAAAATTTCATTCCTTGTCTTTGCAATATATAGCTCATGGGAAAATAGCTTAAAAACTATTGTGGTAAAGAATATGTAGCTTATGTATCTTATTTCTTATAAGTTGCTTGTTGAGCGGTAACCATGTTTCTGGGGACGCCACCAACTATTACACCTTTGTTGAATATCATGTGAGTTGCTATGCATGTTCGTCTTGTCTGAAGTAAGGGTGCATGATCAAATGGTTTGAGTATGCATATTGTTAGAGAAGAACATTGGGCCGCTAACTAAAGCCATGTATCATGGTGGAAGTTTCAGTTTGGACATCAATCCTCAATCTCTTATGAGAATATTATCTGTTGTTGAATGCTTATGCATTAAAGAGGAGTCCATTATCTGTTTTCTATGTTGTCCCGGTATGGATGTCCTTAGTTGAGATCTATCAAAAATGAGAAATCAAATGCGATCTATCTCCTTGGACCTTTGTACAGGCGGCATAGAGGTACCCCTTTGTGACACTTGGTTGAAACATATGTTATGCAATGATAATCCATGTAAATCCAAGCTAATTAGGACAAGGTGCGAGCACTATTGGTATTCTATGCATGAGGCTTGCAACTTATAGGATGTCTTATGCATAACACATATGGATTATTACTACCGTTGACAAAATTGTTTCTATGTTTTCAAAATAAAAGCTCTAGCACAAAAATAGTAATCCATGCTTCCCTCTGCGAAGGGCCTTTCTTCTACTTTATGTTGAGTCAGTTTACCTACTTCTTTCTATCTTAGAAGCAAACACTTGTATCAACTGTGTGCATTGATTCCTACATACTTGCTTATTTGCATTCATCATATTACTTTGTGTTGACAATTATCCATGAGATATACATGTTGAAGTTGAAAGCAACTGCTGAAACTTATATCTTCCTTTGTGTTGCTTCAAAACTTTCTACTAAGAATTTATTGCTTTATGAGTTAACTCCTATGCAAGTCTTATTGATGCTTGTCTTGAAAGTACTATTCATGAAAAATCTTTGCTATATGATTCAGTTGTTTAGTCATTGTCTTTACCATTGCTTCGAATCACTTCATTCATCTCATATGCTTTACAATAGTATTGATCAAGATTATGATAGCATGTCACTTCAGAAATTATCCTTGTTATCGTTTACCTACTAGGGCGAGTAGGAACTAAGCTTGGGGTGCTTGATACGTCTCAAACGTATCTATAATTTCTTATGTTCCATGCTAGTTTTATGACAATACTCACATATTTTATACACACTTTACATCATTTATATGCATTTTCCGGCACTAACCTATTAACGAGATGCCGAAGCGGCAGTTCCTGTTTTGTGCTGATTTTGGTTTCAGAAATCCTACAAAGGAAATATTCTCGGAATTGGAAAGAACGCCCAGGGTCTTATTTTCCACGGAGCTTCCGAAGACCGAAGAGGATACGAAGTGGGCCACGAGGCGCCCAAACCATAGGGCGGCGCGGCCAGCATGGGGCCGCGGCCGCCTATGGTGTGGGGCCCCGTGCCTCCTCCGACTTCGCCCTTCCGCCTACTTAAACTCTCGTCGCGAAACCCTATTACCGAGAGCCACGATACGGAAAAAAGAGGGACGCCGCCGCCAATCCCATCTCGGGGGATTCAGGGCTCTCACTTTGTCGAGAGGGGAATCATCTCCGGAGGACTCTACATCACCATGATCGCCTCCGGACTGATGTGTGAGTAGTTCATCCTTGGACTATGGGTCCATAGCAGTAGCTAGATGGTTGCTGATACGTCTCCAACGTATCGATAATTTCTTATGTTCCATGCCACATTATTGATGTTATCTACATGTTTTATGCACACTTTATGTCATATTCGTGCATTTTGGAACTAACCTATTAACAAGATGCCGAAGTGCAGTTCCTGTTTCTGCTGTTTTTGGTTTCAGAAATCCTAGTAACGAAATATTCTCGGAATTGGACGAAATCAACGCCCAGGGTCCTATTTTGGCACGAAGCTTCCAGAAGACCGAAGAGGAGACGGAGTGGGGCCACGAGGTGGCCACACCCTAGGGCGGCGCGGCCACCCTTGGCCGCGCGGCCCGTGGTGTGGGCCCCTCGTGCCGCCTCGACCTACCCCGCCTACTTAAAGCCTCCGTCGCGAAACCCCCGGGAGCCACGATACGGAAAACCTTCGAGAGCCGCCGCCGCCGGGATTCGGGAGATCGCCTCCGGCACCCTGCGGAGAGGGGAATCATCTCCCGGAGGACTCTACGCCGCCATGGTCGCCTCGGAGTGATGTGTGAGTAGTCTACCCCTGGACTATGGGTCCATAGCAGTAGCTAGATGGTTGTCTTCTCCCCATTGTGCTTAATTGTCGGATCTTGTGAGCTGCCTAACATGATCAAGATCATCAATCTGTAATTCTATATGTTGCGTTTGTTGGGATCCGATGAATAGAGAATACTTGTTATGTTGATTATCAAAGTTATGTCTATGTGTTGTTTATGATCTTGCATGCTCTCCGTTATTAGTAGATGCTCTGGCCAAGTTGATGCCATTTGTGTCCACCATACCTACCTACTACATGGTATTTTCCGCCATTCCAAAGTAAATTGCTTGAGTGCTACCTTTAAAATTCCATCATTCACCTTTGCAATATATAGCTCATGGGACAAATAGCTTAAAAACTATTGTGGTATTGAATATGTACTTATGCACTTTATCTCTTATTAAGTTGCTTGTTGTGCGATAACCATGTTCACTGGGGACGCCATCAACTACTCTTTGTTGAATTTCATGTGAGTTGCTATGCATGTTCGTCTTGTCTGAAGTAAGAGAGATCTACCACCTTATGGTTAAGCATGCATATTGTTAGAGAAGAACATTGGGCCGCTAACTAAAGCCATGATCCATGGTGGAAGTTTCAGTTTTGGACATATATCCTCAATCTCATATGAGAAAATTATTAATTGTTGCCACATGCTTATGCATAAAAGAGGAGTCCATTATCTGTTGTCTATGTTGTCCCGGTATGGATGTCTAAGTTGAGAATAATCAATAGCGAGAAATCCAATGCGAGCTTTCTCCTTAGACCTTTGTACAGGCGGCATAGAGGTACCCCTTTGTGACACTTGGTTAAAACATGTGCATTGTGATGATCCGGTAGTCCAAGCTAATTAGGACAAGGTGCGGGCACTATTAGTATACTATGCATGAGGCTTGCAACTTGTAAGATATAATTTACATGATACATATGCTTTATTACTACCGTTGACAAAATTGTTTCATGTTTTCAAAATCAAAGCTCTAGCACAAATATAGCAATCGATGCTTTTCCTCTATGGAGGACCATTCTTTTACTTTCATTGTTGAGTCAGTTCACCTATTTCTCTCCACCTCAAGAAGCAAACACTTGTGTGAACTGTGCATTAATTCCTACATACTTGCATATTGCACTTATTATATTACTCTATGTTGACAATATCCATGAGATATACATGTTATGAGTTGAAAGCAACCGCTGAAACTTAATCTTCCTTTGTGTTGCTTCAATGCTTTTACTTTGAATTATTGCTTTATGAGTTAACTCTTATGCAAGACTTATTGATGCTTGTCTTGAGGTACTATTCATGAAAAGTCTTTGCTTTATGATTCACTTGTTTACTCATGTCATATACATTGTTTTGATCGCTGCATTCACTACATATGCTTTACAAATAGTATGATCAAGGTTATGATGGCATGTCACTCCAGAAATTATCTTTGTTATCGTTTTACCTGCTCGGGACGAGCAGAACTAAGCTTGGGGATGCTGATACGTCTCCAACGTATCGATAATTTCTTATGTTCCATGCCACATTATTGATGTTATCTACATGTTTTATGCACACTTTATGTCATATTCGTGCATTTTCTGGAACTAACCTATTAACAAGATGCCGAAGTGCCAGTTCTGTTTTCTGCTGTTTTTGGTTTCAGAAATCCTAGTAACAAAATATTCTCGGAATTGGACGAAATCAACGCCCGGGGTCCTATTTTGCCACGAAGCTTCCGAAGACCGAAGAGGAGACGGAGTGGGGCCACGAGGTGGCCACACCCTAGGGCGGCGCGGCCCCCCTTGGCGCGCGGCCCGTGGTGTGGGCCCTCGTGCCGCCTCTGACCTGCCCTTCCGCCTACTTAAAGCCTCGTCGCGAAACCCCCGGTGCCGAGAGCCACGATACGGAAAACCTTCCCGAGACGCCGCCGCCGCCAATCCCATCTCGGGGGATTCGGAGATCGCCTCCGGCACCCTGCCGGAGGCGAATCATCTCCCGGAGGACTCTACGCCGCCATGTTCGCCTCGGAGTGATGTGTGAGTAGTCTACCCCTGGACTATGGGTCCATAGCGTAGCTAGATGGTTGTCTTCTCCCCATTGTGCTTAATTGTCGGATCTTGTGAGCTGCCTAACATGATCAAGATCATCTATCTGTAATTCTATATGTTGCGTTTGTTGGGATCCGATGAATAGAGAATACTTGTTATGTTGATTATCAAAGTTATGTCTATGTGTTGTTTATGATCTTGCATGCTCTCCGTTATTAGTAGATGCTCTGGCCAAGTTGATGCTAGTAACTCCAAGAGGGAGTATTTATGCTCGATAGTGGGTTCATGTCTCCGTGAATCTGGAGGGGTGACAAGAACCTCTAAGGTTATGGATGTGTTGTTGCCACTAGGGATAAAACATTGGTGCTATGTTCAAGGATGTAGTCACTGATTACATTACGCGCAATACTTAATGCAATTGTCTGTTGTTAGCAACTTAATACTGGAGGGGTTCGGATGATAACCGAAGGTGGACTTTTTAGGCATAGATGCATGCTGGATAGCGGTCTATGTACTTTTCGTAATGCCCAATTAAATCTCACTATACTCATCATAATATGTATGTGCATGGTCATGCCCTCTTTATTTGTCAATTGCCCAACTGTAATTTGTTCACCCAACATGCTTTTACCTTATGGGAGAGACACCTCTAGTGAGCTGTGGACCCCAGTCCAATTCTCTATCTTGAAATACAATCTAAATCTTGTTCTCTGTTTTCGCAAACAATCATCATCCACACTATACATCTAATCCTTTGTTACAGCAAGCCGGTGAGATTGACAACCTCACTGTTTCGTTGGGACAAAGTACTTTGTTGTGTTGTGCAGGTTCCACGTTGGCGCCGGAATCCCTGGTGTTGCGCCGCACTACATCCCGCCGCCATCAACCTTCAACGTGCTTCTTGGCTCCTACTGGTTCGATAAACCTTGGTTTCATACTGAGGGAAAACTTGCCGCTGTACGCATCACACCTTCCTCTTGGGGTTCCCAACGGACGCGTGCTGTACGCGTATCATTGTCTTCTCCTAATGTTGCTATCATGTTAGATCTTGTGAGCTGCCTATCATGATCAAGATCGTCTATTTGTAATGCTACATGTTGTGTTTGTTGGGATCCGATGAATATGGAATACTATGTCAAGTTGATTATCAATCTATCATATATGTGTTGTTTATGATCTTGCATGCTCTCCGTTGCTAGTAGAGGCTCTGGCCAAGTTGATACTTGTGACTCCAAGAGGGAGTATTTATGCTCGATAGTGGGTTCATGCCTCCATTGAATGTGGGACAGTGACAGAAAGTTCTAAGGTTGTGGATGTGCTGTTGCCACTAGGGATAAAACATTAATGCTTTGTCTAAGGATATTTGTGTTGATTACATTACGCACCATACTTAATGCAATTGTCTGTTGTTTGCAACTTAATACTGGAAGGGGTGCGGATGCTAACCCGAAGGTGGACTTTTTAGGCATAGATGCATGCTGGATAGCGGTCTATGTACTTTGTCGTAATGCCCTAAGTAAATCTCATATTACTCATCATGATATGTATGTGCATTGTTATGCCCTCTCTATTTGTCAATTGCCCAACTGTAATTTGTTCACCCAACATGCTATTTATCTTATTGGAGAGACACCACTAGTGAACTGTGGACCCCGGTCCATTCTTTTACATCTGAATACAATCTACTGCAATCATTGTTCTCTGCTGTTCTTCGCAAACAAACATCATTTTCCACACCATACATTTAATCCTTTGTTTACAGCAAGCCGGTGAGATTGACAACCTCACTGTTAAGTTGGGGCAAAGTATTTTGATTGTGTTGTGCAGGTTCCACGTTGGCGCCGGAATCCCCGGTGTTGCGCCGCACTACACTCCTCCGCTAACAACCTTCACGTGGCCCTTGACTCCTACTGGTTCGATAAACCTTGGTTTCTTACTGAGGCAAACTTGCTGCTGTACGCATCACACCTTCCACTTGGGTTCCCAACGGGCGTGTGCTTTACGCGTCAACTCCATGCTTCGGGCGCCGTGCTACAACCATGTTCCGGTCGACGACGCTGCTGTGTAGCTCAATTTTTGGGATGCTACTAGTGGTTGTCACTGGTGCTATCAGCCGAGGCGTCGATGCTACAGCGGTCGCGCCGATACTACCAGCGCCGCCTCCATCTCACGCTCCTCTGCTTCGTTAGGAGTTTTGCTGCCTTAGGCCTGCGGCGTTGCTACCTGCGGAGGTCGGTTTTGCGATTTTAAGGTGTCCGGCATTGCTACCGGCGGAGGGTGGATTTTTGCTACCATAGGCATAGGGAGTTGCTACTAGCAACTTGTGGCGTTGTTGTCCCGGACGGCTGGAGTTGCTGCAACCTCGGACGGCGTTGCTGCCGGCTGCAGGCGATGTCTCCGTTGATGTCTTAGAGGATTTGCAGCATATGAATAAAAAAATTGCTACAATTTATTTGCGGTTTTGCTACATCTGCGTAATATGTTTGCTACGTGGTCTCCGGCGAGGTCTCCGGCGAGCCCAGCCTTTTTATTTTCTTTTCTGAACGAACCGTTTTTTGCTTCAGTCATTTGCTGCCGGGGGTGATTTTTTGCTGCCGGAGATGTTTTTTTGCTACATGCAAATCTAACCGTCAAAATGGTTGATCCGACGGCTGGGGAAAGGGGGGAAATCCAAAATGGGGGAGATTGAAAGTGCATGGAGCCCCATGTGTGGTTTTGGTAATTAATGACAATCTCTATGGACTAATGTTTGCATTGAGTTATATTTGTAGGAGTTGTCCATAGGCAATTCTTGAACCATTTGTTGGCTTCAAGGTTGCAATAAGAAGAATTTGATGAAGGATATCAAGTGTCAAGTATGTCTTGAAGATGAAGATGAAGTGAGCCCTCAAGTTACTTCAAGACATCAACATGTTTGTATTAGGTTGCAATAAGAAGAAATTGATGAAGGATATCAAGTATCAAGTATGTCTTGAAGATGAAGATGAAGTGAGCCCTCAAGTTACTTCAAGACATCAACATGATGAAGAATGAAGAAATGAAGTGCAAGTTCAAGATGAGCCAACTCGAAGAGTTCATAAGCTTGAAGCTTGCCATGGAGAAATGAAGTGCAAGTTCAAGATGAGCCATCTCGAAGAGATCCTTTGCTTGAGTCTTGCCATCCATATGGTGATCATGGATATGTGAAGATGTGCCGAAGAAGAAGCTCTCCCATGGTGGATTATGGGGGAGCAATCCACATGGTGGTCATGGTTATGTGAAGATGCGCCGAAGAAGAAGCTCTCCCATGGTGGATTATGGGGGAGCAATCCACAAGACTTCGTCAAGCAAGCACAAGCAAGAAAGGCGTTCCATCTTGTTGAGGTCAAGATCGTCGTCATCGAGCTCAAGTGGAATGCGCAAGTATAAGGTTTGCTCTTGATAGGGTTTCTTTCTCACCGGTCTCATAGTGTAGTTGGAGACCGGTTTATAGTTTAGTTGCCGTACTATCAAGAGGGCTCTCGAGTGAGTAACTCGATCGTATCGTTCGGAGAGAGCTCAAACCTTTGCATCCTTGCATCATATTTCTTGGTTGTTATTTGGACCTTATCCATGTGATGTTTTAGAGCTTGTGCTTATTCTCATGACAAGCTCTAGTTCATCGAAAATGGATTTCGCATAGATCACTTGTTGCGTTTTCGAGTTTGGTTCATCATCTTTCTTGGTTTTATTTGGATCTTATCCATGTGATGTTTTAGAGCTTGTGCTTATTCTCATGACAAGCTCTAGTTCATTGAGAATGGTTTTTGCATGGGCAACTTGTTGCATTTTCGAGATTGGAGGTTTTACCGGTATGTCTTTTTTAGATAGGTCAAACCTTTCATCATTTGTTTCTATCCTCCCTTGTTGGACTATGATGGTTTCCTGCATGATCTTGTAGAGCTTGTTCCTAGCTTTAAAACAAGCCCAAGATCATCAAAATCGGAGTCCGGATGCTAAAGTTATGCCCGTTTTAGTTTTGGTGTTTCTGCAGTTTTCTGGGGGGCGGATAATCCGCCCGAATGGCAATATCCGGCCAAATATCCGGCCCGAGCCAGGGGCGATTTCGGGGGGCGGATAATCCGGCCCGGGGGCGGATTTTCCGGCCTGGGAGGCCCCAAACGGTCATATTTCGTTGGGAGGGGGTATATAAGACCCCCTTCTTCCTCCTTGGGCTGGTTGGTTCACTCTCTCTCTCTCCCCTCCATTGTTGTCCTTCAAAGCTTGCCCTAGTTCTTGATTCCTCCCATGATTCTTGCATATTCTTGAGGGAAAAGAGAGAGGAGATCTAGATCTACATCTTCACCAATCAAATCCCTCTCTTTGTGAGGGGAACCCACTAGATCTTGATCTTGGAGGATTTTGTGTTCTCCTCTTTGTTCTTCCTCTCTTATTCCTCCAATAGCTTTTGTAGCTTTGTTGGAATTTGAGAGAGAAGGATTTGAGCATCTTTGTGGTGTTCTTGCCATTGCATTTGGTGCATCGGTTTGAGTTCTCCACGGTGATTCGTGGTGGTGAAAGCAAGAAAGTTGTTACTCTTGGGTTCTTGGAACCCTAGACGGATTCTAGGCCTTTGTGGCGGTTTGTTGGGAGCCTCCAATTAAGTTGTGGATGTGTGCCCCAATCTTTGTGTAAGGCCCGGTTTCCGCCTCGAAGGAAATCCCTTAGTGGAACCGTGACCTAGGCCTTTGTGGCGAGGGTCACCGGAGATTTAGGTGAGGCGCCTTCGTGGCGTTCGGTGTGTGGTGTGAGTACCGCATCTTGGGGTGAGGCCTTTGTGGCGTTGGTGTGCATCGAGCAACCACACCTCAAGGTGAGCCTCTTGTGGCGTTCGGGAGCACTAAGCAACCGCACCTCTCCACCGGAGATTAGCACTCGCAAGAGTGTGAACTCCGGGATAAATCATCGTCTCCCGCGTGCCTCGGTTATCTCTATACCCGAGCTCTTTACTTATGCACTTTACCTTGTGATAGCCATCGTGCTTGAAGTTATATATATCTTGCTATCACATACTTGCTTGTATTGCTTAGCATAAGTTGTTGGTGCACATAGGTGAACCTTTGCTTAGAATAAGTTGTTGGTGCACATAGGTGAACCATAGTATATAGGCTTTGGGCTTGACAAAGTAAACGCTAGTTTTATTCCGCATTTGTTAAGCCCATCTCGTAAAAGTTTTAAACCGCCTATTCACCCCCCTCTAGGCGACATCCGTGTCCTTTCAATTGGTATCAGAGCAAGGTCTCTCATTCTTAGGCTTCACCGCCTTGAGAGTAAAGATGTCGGTTAGGGGATTAGCGCACAATAACTTGTTTATATTTGATGGCACAAATTATGATCTATGGAAAATTTATGTGCTTAAAATCTTACGGGGTATGTCCCCGGACATGGAGCGATTTCTTGGCATGGGTTTTTCTTCTCCTAAGGATCCTCAAAATTTATCTCTTGAGGAGGAGAAAAACTCTTGCCTCGATGCTCTTGCTTCTCATGTGTTTTCCATTGTTGTGAGCAATGTAGTTACTTCGTCAATCATGCCTTTTGGGAGCTCTCATGAATTATGGACAAAGCTTCAAGACAAATATGATGTGTCCAATATTATTAAGGATGATTGTATTGCTTCCACTTCCGGCCGTGATGAGTTCTCATCTTCATCCACTTCACCAATGTGTGGCAAGACACAAAGTAATGATATGGTGAGTGGTGATGGAAATTGCAATGTTGGTATTGAGCTTACTATTGATGATCCTTCATCTATATCTCATTGCAATGGTTCATCTTTGGACTTAAACACATCTAGCACTAGAAATGATTTACATGCTTGTGTTGATAGTCCTTGCATATCATGTGTAAGTTGCTTGAATAAATCTAATGATGATATGCTTGCTTTGTCTTGTGGCCATGATAAAAATGCTTCTATTTCCTCTAGTTGTTGTGTGACTAACATTGTAGAGGAAACCAAAGATTCTATTGGTCAAGACAAGATCTTGAAAGGAGCCTCAAGTAACTCCTCATCTTTATCTCACGGTTCTCATATGTGCCTTATGGCCAAGGGTTCCACGGTATCTCCTACCATGGAACCTCATACTTCTCGTGGTGATAAGGATGAGGATGTTTATGAAGAAGAGGATTGGGTTGTCTCTCTACGCGATAAGGGTAAGAGCGTATTCAAGGTTATTTGCAAAGATAAAATTGCTAGCACTCACTTCTTTGAAATCTTGACTACCGCTATTGAGAGCCAAAAACTTATTTGGATGCATGAGAACACCATTGATAAAAAGGGTGCTCTTGAACGAGAGTATGCCAATGATGTAGCATCCCTAAAGAATGATCTTGAAGAAGAACAAGAGACCATAGCCTCTCTTGAAGAGCAACTTGAAACCCTTGAAGTGTCTCAAAATGAAATAGTTTCTAAACTCACTAAGGAAAGAGACCATGCTAAAGCTCAAGTAAAAATGCTTAAAAAGGAAAATCCCAAAGTTGGTGTTGGTCATGATAAACTTGTTAAGGATCTAGATGATCTAGACAAGGCCCACAAGGTCTTGGAGAGCGAACACTCTATCCTCACCAAGTCCCATGAGCAACTTCAAGCTTCCTATTTAAAAGAGCATGCTATGTTACCCTCTCTTCTTAATATTGCTATTAATAATGATGCTTGTGCTACTAACTCTACTTCTTGTGAAGCATCTATCTTGAAGGAGAATGTTGAGCTAAGGGCTCAACTTGAATTGCTAACTAGAAATTATGGGAAATTGGAAGAAAATCATGGAAAGCTTTCTAGCTCCCATGAGGATCTTCTAGCCTCCCATGATAGGCTAAAGTTAGCTCATGAGGCTATCATATCAAAGGCAACACCTTGTGAGCCTCATGTGGATACTAGCACTACTACCCAAAATGCTATATTGCCATGTGCTAGTCCTAGTAATTCATCCACTCATAGTATTGCTAAATCTTGTGATGAATTATCTTCCTTGCCTTGTTGCTCTAACAATGAAGGTTCTACTTCCTCTAGTACTTGTGTTGTTACTAACCATGTAGAGGAAATCAAAGAGCTCAAGGCCCAAGTCACTTCTTTGAAGACCGACTTGGTAAAGAGTCATGAAGGGAAATGCAAACTTGACACGATGTTAAGTGTGCAACAATCCCCCAATGACAAGAGTGGACTTGGATTCAAATCCAACAACAAGAACAAGTCCAAGAACAACAACAACAAGAAGGGCCAAGTACAAGTCAAAGACCCGGCCAAGATTGTTTGCTTCAAGTGCAAAATTGAAGGGCATCATGTTAGATCTTGCCCTTTGAAGAAGAAGCAAAAAGGGAAGCGGCCTCAAGCTCAAACTCATATTCAACCTCAAGTTGAAGAAATGCCACTTCCCAAGAAGAATCAAGCCAATGCTCCCATTGTGGAGAAATCTAGTGAGAAGAAGGAGAAGAAAAGAACTTGCTACATATGCCGTGAGAAGGGCCACATCTCCTCCTTTTGCACTATTGGTACCTCATCCAACTCTATCACCATTGATGATGTTTATTCTCTTCGTAAGGATGAGGGTGGCAATGTGTTTGCCAAATTTGTTGGTGCTCAAAGTGGTGTCAAGAAAAGAACCATTTGGGTTGCCAAGCCTATTGTGACTAACCTCTTAGGACCCAACTTAGTTGGGGACCAACAATCCAAAACTTGATCAATAGGTGCTTGTTGGAGGGCATTGGAGACTTGGCTACATCATGAAGAATTAAGGGATCTTCATCATTTATATTATATCAAGCCAAGTCTTTTGATTATCTTGCTACTATCATATATCCAATGTTCCTCCTTGCGGTAACATGTTCTCAACTCATTTATATTGAAAGTTACTCGCCCCTTTGCATGTGTTAGTTTTGTTCCTAACATGTGTTTGTATATGTTGTGCTTCCTAATTGTTTTGCTTGAGAAATCAAGTCTATGCATGTTGGGTTGCACACCATGTATTTGTGTTTGTGTTGGAGCCTCTTTGCATCTTGTTGTATCTTATATGGCTCTTATGAGCGATTAATGGACAATCCCATTTTGGGGGAGTGATATTCCTTTGGGAATTTCATGATCCTAAACAATGTGTGTACATGAGGAATATCACTTAGAATTGATATTGCGAGATTATCTAGTCGCTATGTGGTATGTCATCTTCATGAGAAATTCAAATTCTAATGTCCATTAATATCTCTACTTGGATCTTATTTGCCTCTTGTGAAAATAAATTCCTTATCACATTATGGGGGAGTAATAAGCTTTGTGCATATTACAAGCCTAGAAAATGTGAACATTTGAGGTTGTGTCACATAGAATTGATACCGTAAATTATCTCTCTCCTATGTGGCATGTTTGCTCAAACAAGCTCCAATTTGCTTAAATGGCTTCATTGCTAATATCTTTGTGGATCTTATTTGTGAAAGTTTTTCTTGGCATGGTTTTTCACAACGTGTCCCTCAATACATTTTTGGAAAACCATGTGCTTCAAGTCATACTATTAATTGCTTTGCATGTTGGTATGAATACTATTAATTGCTTTGCATGTTGGTATGAATACTATTAATTGCCTTGCATGTTGGTATGACTAAATGAAGCTATCAAGAAACTTTCTTTGCATGATGGTTAACTCTTATCTTTTACCATATGCTTTGTTCGTTGTAAATATGATCTTATGTATACTTACAAACTACCACCGGGAAATATTTCCTAATACCTCTTGTCCTAGGACAATTGGTAATCAATTATGAGGTAGATATTTATTGATCATATCTACATTGGCTCTTGTGTTTAAATTGCCTTATTTATTGCCATGAATTTGTTGTGCTTTGACTCCCATGTGTCTTCCTTGCATCTTATGGATCTAATTTGTCTATTCAAACTTTCTTAGCATTTTTAGTAGATATAGGTAGCGTGATGATCCTAGTTTTGTGCATTTTGTATCCATATTCTAAATCCTAGATAATGCACTAATCTTGGGGGAGCTCTCCTATATTTGTTATAATGCTTAAACTTCTCTTGATCATTATCAAAAATTTGGTTTTGGGAGACATAAATTTTCTTTTTGGTACTTTGTGCCATCATAAAAAGTGTCGAGGGTTTGGTTTATTTGTTGGAACCTTGCTCTCTTGGGAGTTGGTTATCTCATTCCTTTGTGCTTAGGCTTAATTAGCTTCTTATAATGAGATAAGTCTTTGGAGTCAATCTTGTGTTGATTTGATTCTTTGATATAATTTGGGCAACCATTGTCTCTTGATTTATTTGGTGTTTTGTCCAAATTGTATCTTCCTTTGGTCCTTGAAAGTATTGTGCATGCATATTTAATATATGTATATCTTATGGCATGTGTCACTTTCATTGATCCAATATATAGGGTAAACTCCATCAAATCCTAATTTGGCTAAGATGTGCATGAAATTCAATTTCATATCTATATGCACATAGAATTGTGGAGTTTGTCCTATATGTTGTAGTGTGTCTAACTACTTCGGACCCAATTAGTTTGGGGACCATTTTGTACTTACCTTTGTGTTAGGTACAATGGATATGCATTGGATGCTTGTCTCACTCTTGGAAAGAAGTGGTGACTCAATGGTAACTTGAGGCAAGCTAGGATGGTCAACGAACACATATCTACTACATCCACACCAATGCTATCTTGGTAACAAGTATCTTCTCATGCATACTTTTCTTGTATCCAACCTTATGGTTGCATCTTGGCATGAATCTCTTGATTTGCAAATGTTGTGCTTCTTGCAAAAGTCTTAATGAAACCTCTTTATTGTGAATGTGAGTAATTTGAGATGAGTGCATTTGTTGGGAAGTATTTTAAATCATGCTCATGATTCATCCATCCCAACTATGCCTATCTAGCAATTTTATTGCATATCAATTCCTCAAGGCTCTCACATGTGCAATATAGATGAAAGTGCAAATTTAGTTACTTCTTTTGGTATCCTCGTTTGTGATACTTGTTGCCTTTCTCAATGCATCCCAACTATCTTCTATCCCTTGTTGATATTTGTGATGTATTTTAGTTGTTTGTGGTTGAAGTTCATGAATGTACAATAAGATAAAATTGAGCCTTTGGCCATGCTATTAAGCAAAAATTCTTATTGGTATATTGCATGACTTCGTCTTGGATATCATACTATTTTTCTTGCGTATCTATTTTGTGTGTGCATGTTTCTTTGTGGATAAATATCTTTGTGATATTGCCCACTTAGAGAAACTTATACACATAAGAGATGATACATCTCCTTTTGATATCTTATTTATTTATTGCATGTTGATTGGTCATGCTAAGCAATATAATTCATTGAAGACTATGATGATGCTTTTTGCTCATCCTTGTAATAGTCTTATAATATGCTTTATCATGCCTTTCACATATCCTCTTGGTTGAGCCTTTTTATTATGGTGCCTCTTACTTGTTGCTCAACTATTTGTTTGTTGCAAGTGTTAAGCTTATTTTTCTATCTATGATCTATTGCAAATGTTTGTGTTTTAAATGGTAATGAGGGAGTGAGGATTCCATGTTATGCATATTGTATTCAAATGCAACATTTTAATTTATGCATGTACCTTGGGGAGCTTCCTCATTTGATTTAGAGCACTATCTTTTGGTGATCATTAGAGTTTGATTCACTTGGTATCTTTTGTTTTTGAATGATATTATGGGAGTGATGATTCCATGTTTGTGCACTTTATACTCCAATGCAAATTGTCTAGTTTTGTGCACAAACCTTGGGGAGCTTCCTCATATTATTTAGAGCAATCTTCTTGATCTTATCATAATATCTATCTTTCTTTTGGTATCTTCCTTGTGGTTCATTTGGTTGCTTGCTTCATTTGTTGAAGCTTCTTGACTTTGTTATCTTTTTGCAATCTTTGATCCTATCTATAGTGTGATTCCTTCCGAATATTCGTCATTGGATATGTGCATTTGATTCCACTCAAATTATGAGAAATGCACACGCTATGGAGGAACTCTCACTATATTGGCCTTCTAAATTTTTCACCCATTTCGGCAATTGGTGCCAATGGGGGAGAAGTTTGGAGGGTTTAAGGGAATTTGGTTATGTCTTTGCTTTGTGCTTAAGCATGTGCCTTTATTGCATTGCATCTTGTTGCTTTGCATAGTTGAATATTTAGAGGAAACTCCACTAGGCTTTGAATGCCAATATATGCAATGAAAGTCAAGATCATTCACACATGCATATATTATGGGGGAGTTTGCTCTATATATTCAACTTATTTGTTACTTAAATTCCTTATATAAACCCTCTCAAAGAGATTGTCATCAATTACCAAAATGGGGGAGATTGAAAGTGCATGGAGCCCCCATGTGTGGTTTTGGTAATTAATGACAATCCCTATGGACTAATGTTTGCATTGAGTTATATTTGTAGGAGTTGTCCATAGGAAATTCTTGAACCATTTGTTGGCTTCAAGGTTGCAATAAGAATAATTTGATGAAGGATATCAAGTGTCAAGTATGTCTTGAAGATGAAGATGAAGTGAGCCCTCAAGTTACTTCAAGATATCAACATGTTTGTATTAGGTTGCAATAAGAAGAAATTGATGAAGGATATCAAGTATCAAGTATGTCTTGAAGATGAAGATGAAGTGAGCCCTCAAGTTACTTCAAGACATCAACATGATGAAGAATGAAGAAATGAAGTGCAAGTTCAAGATGAGCCAACTTGAAGAGTTCATAAGCTTGAAGCTTGCCATGGAGAAATGAAGTGCAAGTTCAAGATGAGCCATCTCGAAGAGATCCTTTGCTTGAGTCTTGCCATCCATATGGTGATCATGGATATGTGAAGATGTGCCGAAGAAGAAGCTCTCCCATGGTGGATTATGGGGGAGCAATCCACATGGTGGTCATGGTTATGTGAAGATGCGCCGAAGAAGAAGCTCTCCCATGGTGGATTATGGGGGAGCAATCCACAAGACTTCGTCAAGCAAGCACAAGCAAGAAAGGCGTTCCATCTTGTTGAGGTCAAGATCGTCGTCATCGAGCTCAAGTGGAATGCGCAAGTATAAGGTTTGCTCTTGATAGGGTTTCTTTCTCACCGGTCTCATAGTGTAGTTGGAGATCGGTTTATAGTTTAGTTGTCGTACTATCAAGAGGGCTCTCGAGTGAGTAACTCGATCGTATCGTTCGGAGAGAGCTCAAACCTTTGCATCCTTGCATCATCTTTCTTGGTTGTTATTTGGACCTTATCCATGTGATGTTTTAGAGCTTGTGCTTATTCTCATGACAAGCTCTAGTTCATCGAAAACGGATTTCGCATAGATCACTTGTTGCGTTTTCGAGTTTGGTTCATCATCTTTCTTGGTTTTATTTGGATCTTATCCATGTGATGTTTTAGAGCTTGTGCTTATTCTCATGACAAGCTCTAGTTCATTGAGAATGGTTTTTGCATGGGCAACTTGTTGCATTTTCGAGATTGGAGGTTTTACCGGTATGTCTTTTTTAGATAGGTCAAACCTTTCATCATTTGTTTCTATCCTCCCTTGTTGGACTATGATGGTTTCCTGCATGATCTTGTAGAGCTTGTTCCTAGCTTTAAAACAAGCCCAAGATCATCAAAATCGGAGTCCGGATGCTAAAGTTATGCCCGTTTTAGTTTTGGTGTTTCTGCAGTTTTCTGGGGGGCGGATAATCCGGCCCGAATGCCAACGGGCAATATCCGGCCAAATATCCGGCCCGAGCCAGGGGCGATTTCGGGGGGCGGATAATCCGGCCCGGGGGCGGATTTTCCGGCCTGGGAGGCCCCAAACGGTCATATTTCGTTGGGAGGGGGTATATAAGACCCCCTTCTTCCTCCTTGGGCTGGTTGGTTCACTCTCTCTCTCCCTCCATTGTTGTCCTTCAAAGCTTGCCCTAGTTCTTGATTCCTCCCATGATTCTTGCATATTCTTGAGGGAAAAGAGAGAGGAGATCTAGATCTACATCTTCACCAATCAAATCCCTCTCTTTGTGAGGGGAACCCACTAGATCTTGATCTTGGAGGATTTTGTGTTCTCCTCTTTGTTCTTCCTCTCTTATTCCTCCAATAGCTTTTGTAGCTTTGTTGGAATTTGAGAGAGAAGGATTTGAGCATCTTTGTGGTGTTCTTGCCATTGCATTTGGTGCATCGGTTTGAGTTCTCCACGGTGATTCGTGGTGGTGAAAGCAAGAAGGTTGTTACTCTTGGGTTCTTGGAACCCTAGACGGATTCTAGGCCTTTGTGGCGGTTTGTTGGGAGCCTCCTTAAGTTGTGGAGTTGTGGATCGTGTGTAAGGCCCGGTTTCCGCCTCGAAGGAAATCCCTTAGTGGAACCGTGACCTAGGCCTTTGTGGCGAGGGTCACCGGAGATTTAGGTGAGGCGCCTTCGTGGTGTTCGGTGTGTGGTGTGAGTACCGCATCTTGGGGTGAGGCCTTTGTGGCGTTGGTGTGCATCGAGCAACCACACCTCAAGGTGAGCCTCTTGTGGCGTTCGGGAGCACTAAGCAACCGCACCTCTCCACCGGAGATTAGCACTCGCAAGAGTGTGAACTCCGGGATAAATCATCGTCTCCCGCGTGCCTCGGTTATCTCTATACCCGAGCTCTTTACTTATGCACTTTACCTTGTGATAGCCATCGTGCTTGAAGTTATATATATCTTGCTATCACATACTTGCTTGTATTGCTTAGCATAAGTTGTTGGTGCACATAGGTGAACCTTTGCTTAGAATAAGTTGTTGGTGCACATAGGTGAACCATAGTATATAGGCTTTGGGCTTGACAAAGTAAACGCTAGTTTTATTCCGCATTTGTTAAGCCCATCTCGTAAAAGTTTTAAACCGCCTATTCACCCCCCCTCTAGGCGACATCCGTGTCCTTTCAATTGGTATCAGAGCAAGGTCTCTCATTCTTAGGCTTCACCACCTTGAGAGTAAAGATGTCGGTTAGGGGATTAGCGCACAATAACTTGTTTATATTTGATGGCACAAATTATGATCTATGGAAAATTTATGTGCTTAAAATCTTACGGGGTATGTCCCCGGACATGGAGCGATTTCTTGGCATGGGTTTTTCTTCTCCTAAGGATCCTCAAAATTTATCTCTTGAGGAGGAGAAAAACTCTTGCCTCGATGCTCTTGCTTCTCATGTGTTTTCCATTGTTGTGAGCAATGTAGTTACTTCATCAATCATGCCTTTTGGGAGCTCTCATGAATTATGGACAAAGCTTCAAGACAAATATGATGTGTCCAATATTATTAAGGATGATTGTATTGCTTCCACTTCCGGCCGTGATGAGTTCTCATCTTCATCCACTTCACCAATGTGTGGCAAGACACAAAGTAATGATATGGTGAGTGGTGATGAAAATTGCAATGTTGGTATTGAGCTTACTATTGATGATGCACATGTCGATGTGGCACGTCGACCGGGGATCCCCGTGCTATTTTGGACCAAGATCCACCGCATCACATCGACGAAGTCGGGGAATAATGGTAGAATCATCACCTCCGGACCAACATCCTTACTCTAGAGCATCCACCTCGCCCCGGCCCCAGCGCAGTCGTGGTAGAATCATCACCTCCGAACACACCAGCGACACATCGGGAAACAAATTTCTTTAGATCCGAACAAGAGGTGAGAAGACCATGCTGCCGATCTGAAGGATCAACAAGCACGTGTTGCCATCAACTCCAAGACGCCACCATGAAGGTCACCATCGGTGCGAAAGTAGCGTTGATGCAGATTTATTTGCTCGGTCGACCCTCCCACCACCCAACAACGCACCATAGCAGACAAATCATAAGCCCTAACTAAAGAACGAAGGAACGAGATCCTCATCCCTCTTGCCACCGGAGCGGCAAATGGAGCGAGCGGGGACCAACGCGCTTGCCAGTGGAGATCAGAGAGAGTGGTGGCCGCGGCCTCTGTCGCTAGATGAGGAAGACGCGAAACGGTTTCACACGGCTGATGACATTATTTGTTCTCCCTGGTTTCATCAGTTTGGTTTCCAGGAGGCCATGGTCGCTGACGTGGTTCCCCGGCGGCACCCGACGGCACAGCCCCGGGGCGGAAGGCCAAGTTGCCCCATCTGGTCGACCCTTCGGCAGCTTCGCCACGCGATTGGGATTCAGTGACAAGGCAATATGACTGAGGAAGATGAGCGTCCCGTTATATGAAAGACCCATGATATCCTAACATCCAGCAGCAGTGCTCAAGCTTCAGCCCACTAACGAAACAGGCTGCAGAGAAGCTAGCATCCACTGCTATTTCTTCTGATTTAAAGAAATCACGACACTGAAGAATATAGCTATTTCACTAAGAATAAGGCCGAAAGCTCGAGGAAATCATGTTTATGTATTTGTACAGATCAAATCAGATATGTTTTTAAACCTTGTAGTAGTTATGATCTCACCAGGTGGAGCTCCATATGTGCCCGTGCGAACTGCTGCACGTGATTTTGAGCATAATCGATGCTTTCTCAAAATGCGTTATGCCACCTAGGCCCTAGTATCGCCATCTCCTCGCGCATCTACTGTGGTAGGTGAAAATTTCGGGCTCTCGCTTATAAATTCTCCACACCCAAAGCTAGCTTCGGTCATTTTTTTGAGGAACATAACCGTCTTTCTTCAGTGGAGCCACACAGGCGCCGATACTTTGGTTCCCATGAAACTAGACAGGAGCAGAACTGGGAGAGCTAAGAAAGTTAGTGATACACGGCAGCTATCATAAATCGTCATGCGGTCGGTAAATAGGAATCAGAGACATTGGGAGTAGTAGTTGATGCGATACGGTTGGCAGTGGCAACCGTTGCGGTGCCACGGGCGCAAGACTGTCGTGGTGATCTGATGCTCGATCATGGCGCATGATCGACCGGCTGGTCCGAATTACAGGATCGAACGGGCAATCGATGCAGCTGAGACCCTAAGTGGCCTTGGCTGCATTTGCAGCTGCCTGTATAAACTTCATGCATGTAAAGAATTTGCATTGTTTCCCATCATTTGGCTGCATTAGATGCCAGAAGTAAGCCACAAATCCAAGTATGAGAACGTTACACGCAAAGAGTAAGCCACAATCCACAACTCTGCATTGTTTCCCATCAAATACTTCATAATTTTCAATTACAATCCATAGTGGCTTCACAATCGTTCATTGCACTGTACTGATATTTCAGAACTATCCAGGAAAAATAGATGAATTCAAGTCCACGAGATCAAACGGAAAGGATTTAAGAACGCAACAAGAAGAAACCACAACCCAGATCAATTTGAGATCTGCAACCTCACCTACCAAAATAATCCTCAAATCCAACAAACTGTAGCGAAACCGTATTTTGTCGATCAAGCGAGATTCAGAACGAGAGAGAAACTGAACCCCAAATCGGGCTGCTTCCTCGGTGGTCGAGGAGTTGCGGCTCACCTTGACGGCCGCTGCGCCCCACCGAAGGCCTCTGCCACCCGAGCTCGAGGTCGAGGTCGCGCGTGCCGGTGAGCTCGGGGTCGAGGTCGCATGTTCCTCCGGTGGCTCTCATCGATGAGTCCTATGCGAGGCTGGGCACCAGGAGGAACGCCGGCCAGGGGTACCCGCGGTCTGGGCGCTGGTGGAGGCTCCGTACGGCGGCGGGACTGGGGAGAAGCTCCCATGGAAGGTTGGGGAGGCACCGCCGGCCAGGGTTGGAGCCGGCGTAGGAATGGCGCGTCATCCGCCGGGGATGGATGCGGGGTAGGCAGGGCGGCGCCGGCCGCCATCAGCCGCAGATTGGAGGTCGGGGTAGGGAGGGCGGTGCGAGCAGGGGAAGGAGGCGTGGGTGAATTGATTTTCGGCATTAAGTTTTTACGCGTCTGTGGCCGATGAATACACATCATATACGTGCTGGAAATACATACCTTGTCAGCCACGTGGCTTTCCCTAATTGGTGTGTTTTCGTCCTCGCGCGTTGCCAGGTTCCGTTCAATATTTCCGCTATAGCCATTGTTTTAATCTCTTCCCTTTCTAAAAGCTAGCATCTATCAAAATAGGTAAGACATCAACAATAAATAAATAAAAGAGGACCTATTGGTCATATTTTTTACCTGCTGACTTTCGTCCAGCAAAAAATGTCCCCTGGTCCAGATCTCGTTGTCACTTCTACCGTCTGATTCTCTAAAAGTCTCCAACTGCCTTTCAACATCACGAACATTGTAGCAGTTCTCCTGAATGTACGTATGGAACATAATAATAATAAAATATGTTTTATGTCAAAATAATAATAACACGGAAAGTAAATCATATTCAGTGGAGGCTCGCTACCATCAACAGAAATTGCAGGAAGGTTCATACACATAACTTTGTGCAATCTACGATTGCTGACTAAAATCGGACGAACGCTAAAAGGATTTTGGTCTCTTTGGTAATTAAATACATGCATTGGGATGGCAACAATTTTAGATTAGAGATCGCTTGTAAATTATCAATATAGATATCATGAATAGCAAACAAAAGGTGAATTTTTTGGCTGATGGAGGATTTTCAAGTAGTGATTTTATTTTTATTTCCCCTTCTTTATTAGGAGATCTCTGAATCCTTGGATGGATAACATTCGTCGACTGTGAGTACTTGTGCCCTCTGGCATCCCTTGTTTGCGCACAGCCTCCATTTACAAGAAAACTTGCTTGACGAACTTTTACAAGTGCTTGGTACTTCCATTATCCGTTTGGTTCAAAGGATTTGAGCGGGATGAGATGAAATATGGTTATCTTATAGTAATAATTGTTAATAGTACCAGTTGTTAATAGATGCTGAACATGCGTTTCACAGCCGGCTAGCCTTTTTTAGATGAGATGAGAGCATGCAGTCTAAAGTAGACCTGCAAAAGCAAAGATTTTGTTAGGGTAATAAGCTTGTTGTATTACCAGATGGCCAAAGGCAATAATATATAGTACATGTACAGGTGCAAATATGCAGGAAGCACCCTAACATATGTGGAAACTACAATATACATATATATACATCTAACACCCCCCTCAAACTCATGGTGGATCTACAACACTGAGTTTGGAGAGTAAGAAGTCATGCTGCGCTCGAGTCTGTGCCTTTGTAAAGAAATCCGCCAACTGCAAATCTGAAGGCACATAATGAACCGCAACAACCTCATCCTGCACCTGAGCACGTGTATAAAAAGCATCAACACCAATATGCTTGGTCAGCTCATGCTTGACCGGATCACGTGCAATACTGATAGCACCTGTACTGTCAGACAAAAGTGGAGTGGGTGTCGTAACAGAGACCCCAAAATCTGCAAGCAACCACCGTAACCAGGTCACCTCAGCAATCAACAAAGCCATAGCCCGCAACTCAGCCTCAACACTCGAACGGGAAACCGCTACCTGTTTCTTCGTCTTCCAAGCAACAAGCGAACCACCAAGAAACACACAGTAAGCAGAAAGTGAACGACGATCCGTAGGATCACTCGCCCACGTAGCATCCGAGTAGCACTGGAGCTGGAGAGAGCTGGAACGAGGAAAGAAAAGGCGACGAGTGATCGTGCCACGAAGATAACGAAGAACACGGAGGAGATGACTGTAGTGAACAGTGGTAGGAGCTGAGACAAACTGACTCAGAATATGAACAGGATAAGAAATATCAGGACGAGTGACAGCAAGATAAACAAGACTCCCAACAAGATGGCGATAACGGGTGGGATCAGGAAGAGGATCACCATCAGTAGGACGAAGCTTAACATTAAGCTCCATAGGAGTATCGACCGTGCGCTCATCCCCAAGAGCAGCACGAGCAAGAAGATCCTGAATGTACTTTTCCTGAGAGATAGAAAAGCCATCAGAAGTGGAAGAAACCTCAATGCCAAGAAAATAGCGAAGAGGACCAAGATCAGTCATAAGAAACTGATCTCGAAGACGAGCCTTGACAAAGGCAATATACTCAGGATCATCACCAGTAATGATCATATCATCAACATAGAGAAGAAGAAGAGTGCGTCCACGAGGAGAAGTGTGAACGAAAAGTGCTGGATCATGAAAACTAGGAGAGAAACCAGCAGCAGTCACCACAGAGGCGAAGCGCTCAAACCAGGCACGAGGGGCCTGTTTGAGACCATAGAGAGAACGTCGAAGACGACAAACCATCCCATCGGGAACAGAATACCCAGGAGGAGGCTGCATGTAAACCTCCTCACTCAACTCGCCATTAAGAAAAGCGTTCTGAACATCAAGCTGGGACACAGACCAGCGTCGAACAGAAGCAACAGCAAGAAGGGTACGCACAGTAGTCATATGAGCCACATGGGCAAAAGTCTCATCATAGTCACGGCCGTGCTCCTGCTGAAAGCCACGAGCCACAAGACGCGCTTTATAGCGCTCAAGAGATCCATCAGAGCGGGTCTTAATTTTATAGACCCACTTACACGTGATAGGACGAACACCAGAAGGGGGAGAAACAAGATCCCAAGTGCCAGTGCGCTCAAGCGCAGCGATCTCCTCAGCCATGGCAAGCTGCCATTCAGGATGACGCTCGGCATCCCGATAAGAAGTCGGCTCGGAAACGACAGAGAGACCATACTGACTAGGAGAGTAACGGGCTGGAGCACGACGCTGACGAACAGGCCGTGAAGGGGGAGCTCATCTGCAGAAGACAAGTCATCAGAAGAAGAGGAAGAAGGGACAGCATCGGAAGGATCCGAAGCCGGAGAACGGGGAGTACTAGGGGAACTAGACGGAGGAGAGGATGGCGCCGAAGGGGGCGCATCAGAACTAGGAGGGGGAGGAGAAGGGACAGCAGGGGGTGCATCCGGAAAAAGAAGAAAAGAGATATCATCCACCGGGTAAGTACCCGAGGTGGGGCGAGGATAGAAGGGACGCGTCTCATCAAACGTGACGTCACGAGAGATGCGCATCCGACGACCAACGGGGTCCCAACAGCGATAGCCCTTATGCTCATCACTGTATCCGAGAAAAACACACTCAACAGACTGAGCGGTCAGCTTGGTGCGTTCGCGAGGAGGGAGAAGGACATAGCAAACGCAACCAAATAAACGAAGAGTCGAGTAATCGGGAGAGCGACCAGAAAGACGCTCGAGAGGAATGCCACCTTGAAGGGCAGCAGAAGGCTGAATGTTAATGAGGTAAGTCGATGTAGCGACAGCCTCAGCCCAGAAATGCGGCGGAAGAGAGGAAGCAATCATCATAGCACGGGTAGTCTCAAGAATATGACGATGCTTACGCTCGGCGACACCATTTTGAGCATGGGCGCCGGGACACGAGAACTGAGCAAGGGTGCCCTGCTCAGCAAGAACACCACGCAGGTGCTGGGAGATATACTCTCCTGCAGAATCAGCACGAAACACACGAATAGGCGTGGAATACTGAGTACGAACCATGGCTGCAAAGCGCTGATAAATAGAGAGCACCTCACTGCGAGAGTGCATAAGAAACAACCAGGTGTACCGCGAAAAATCATCAATAAACAAAATATAGTATCGATGACCCCCTTTCGAAGGAAAGGGAGCCGGACCCCAAACATCTGAATGAACTAAATCAAAAGGTCGCTGAGATACAGACGCACTAGTAGGATAGGGAAGCTGAATCTGTTTGCCTAACCTACAACCCTGACACGAATGCAAAGACACGTCTCCTGAGACAGACCCCAGAAGACCACTACGAACTAATGACGATAAACGGGAGCCACAGAGGTGACCCAGCCGATGATGCCACTGCTGAAAAGATCCAGTGACAGAAGCAGCAACCGCAGGAGAACTGGCAGATGAAGTGTCAGCAGAAGGAACGCGAAGCCAGTCTAACTCCCAGAGCCCCGGGGACTCAAGGCTGCGAGGGCCAGCTCCAACCAGGGCCTGTGTACGGCGGTCCTGAACAGCACAAGAATCAGCGTCAAGAATGACGCGACAACCAGAATCAGTAAGCTGACTAGCAGAAAACAGGTTCATCTTAAGACTAGGAACATGAGAAACATCAGGAACAGAGAAAGAAGAAGTAGAAAGGGTGCCTCGACTGGAAACAGGAAGAGAGGTACCATCAGCCGTGATAACACGGACAGGAGAAACAAGAGAGCGAAGAGCAGAGAGAATAGAAGATGCAGAAGTCATATGGAAAGAAGCTCCTGTTGGAGATATGCCCAAGAGGCAATAATAAAAGTGGTTATTATATATCTTTATGTTTATGATAAATGTTTATATACCATGCTATAATTGTATTAACCGAAACATTGATACATGTGTGATATGTAAACAACAAAGAGTCCCTAGTATGCCTCTTAACTAGCTTGTTGATTAATGGATGATTAGTTTCATAATCATGAACATTGGATGTTATTAATAACAAGGTTATATCATTGTATGAATGATGTAATGGACACACCCAATTAAGCGTAGCATAAGATCACGTCATTAAGTTATTTGCTATAAGCTTTCGATACATAGTTACCTAGTCCTTATGACCATGAGATCATATAAATCACTTATACCGGAAAGGTACTTTGATTACATCAAACGCCACTGCGTAAATGGGTGGTTATAAAGGTGGGATTAAGTATCCGGAAAGTATGAGTTGAGGCATATGGATCAACAGTGGGATTTGTCCATCCCGATGACGGATAGATATACTCTGGGCCCTCTCGGTGGAATGTCGTCTAATGTCTTGCAAGCATATGAATAAGTTCATAAGAGACCACATACCACGGTACGAGTAAAGAGTACTTGTCAGGAGACGAGGTTGAACAAGGTATAGAGTGATACCGATGATCAAACCTCGGACAAGTAAAATATCGCGTGACAAAGGGAATTGGTATCGTATGTGAATGGTTCATTCGATCACTAAAGTCATCGTTGAATATGTGGGAGCCATTATGGATCTCCAGATCCCGCTATTGGTTATTGGTCGGAGAGAGTACTCAACCATGTCCGCATAGTTCGCGAACCGTAGGGTGACACACTTAAGGTTTGATGTTGAAATAGTAGAACTTGAATATGGAATGGAGTTCGAAGTATTGTTCGAAGTCCCGGATGGGATCACGGACATCACGAGGAGTTCCGGAATGGTCCGGAGAATAAGATTCATATATAGGAAGTCATTTTATAAGTTTGAAAATGATCTGGTGCATTTATGGAAGGTTCTAGAAGGTTCTAGAATATTCCGGAAGAAATTCACTTTGGAAGGCGGAGTCCCGAAGGGACTCCACCACCATGGCCGGCCAACCCTAGGGGGTGGAGTCCCAGGTGGACTCCACCTAAGGTGGCCGGCCACCCCCTCCCAAGGAAAGGTGGGAATCCCACCTCTAGTGGGAGTCCTAGCTTGGGTAGGTTTCATGTCATATGGAGGTTTTGGTTTGGGGTCTTATTCGAAGACTTGTAGACCAACTCTTGGGTGTTCCACCTATATAATGAGGGCCAAGGGGAGGGGGCCGGCCACCCCAACACCACAAGGTGGCCGCACCCCTTAAGTGGCCGGCGCCCCCCTCTCCCCAAACCCTAGCCGCCCCACTCCTCCTTCTCTCCCGCACGCTTAGCGAAGCTCCGCCGGAGTTCTCCACCACCACCGCCACCACGCCGTCGTGCTGCCGGATTCAAGAGGAGCTACTACTTCCGCTGCCCGCTGGAATGGGGAGGTGGACGTCGACTTCATCAACACCGAACGTGTGACCGAGTACGGAGGTGCTGATCGTAACCTTGTGATCAAGATCTTCTACGCGCTTTTGCAAGCGGCAAGTGAATGTCTACCGCAGCAACAAGAGCCTCATCTTGTAGGCTTTGGAAATCTTCAAGGGTGAGTCTCGATCATCCCCTCGTTGCTACCGTCTTCTAGATTGCATCTTGGCTTGGATTGCGTGTTCGCGGTAGGAAATTTTTTTGTTTTCTATGCAAAAGAAGCTCCAGAATCCAGATACCACGGGGATGACGTACCTGACTGTGTAGAAGGTGGTGGTCGCACGGTGCCAGAAGAGCCAGGCACAGAACCAGCAGTACCCGTCGAGGAAGAGCCTGTAGCAGCGAGTAGACCACGAAGACCACGGATAATATCCTGATCAGATAGCGCAACAACAGAAGATCCTGAAGAACCAACCTGCCTACGAGTATAGTGCCGCTGACGTAAGCTAGGGTCCCTCTGCCAGCAGCTAGAGATAGTGTGGCCAGACCTGCCACAGTAAGTGCAGGGAGGTGTTGTCGTACCACGAGGCTGCTGGGCTGACTCTGGCCCTGGACCGGAGGAGTAGAGAGTATCGGCGGTGCTGGAGACCGCATCGAAGCGGCGGCGTAGGAGGTCCACAAGCAGACGGCACAGGAGGGCCACGAGCAGCAAGTACAGAGGAAACCTCAAGAAGACCAGCACCACGAAGATGAGCCTCCTCAGCACGAAGCTCAGCCAGTACCTTAGAGAGCGGAACACGACCACGGGCAAGCAGTTGTGCACGGCGCGGCTCAAACTCTTTACGGAGCCGCGACAAGAACTCAAAAACGCGCTAAAACTCCAGATCCGCGCGCACAGTCAGACAGCAGGGACAGGTGGCACACACAGCTGTACGAAGAGAATCAAGCTGACGCCAAATAACAACACTCTGAGTGTAGAACTCATCAATAGTAGAATCACCCTGCTGAAGGGCATGCTCCTAGCAGACCACAGACAGGTAAAGAGCATCCCCAGACGGCTGATAGCGCTGACGAAGAAAAGCCCACTGAGCAGCAGCAGTGGGAAGACCCATGAACTCAGCAGCATACTGAGGCAGAACACTGGAGGTGAGAACAGCAGCAGCACGAGCATCCTCATCTATCCACTGAGTGTAGTCAGTCAGATCCAGCCGGTAAGTCGCAACGGCAGTAGAGTGGTCCTGGACCTTCCGGTCATAATCAGCCAGAGCAGTATCATCAGCACTCTTGGCTGCATCCTTATCCGCCTGAGTAGCATCAGGGGCAAGGGCAACAGGTGGCGGTGCAACAGGCACCGTAGGAGCAACGGGGCGCGGCGGACAGGAGACCTCGCCAGAAAGCACACCCCAAAGACGAAGACCGCGCATGTGGACGCGCATGAAGGCAGCGAAATCAGGATAATTCGCGCCATCAAAGATCACCGGGCAGCGAGGAATCGCAACATAGCCCGAAGAGGAAGACATAGCTCAGATATTTTTTTTCTCTTTTCTTTTCTCTCTCTTTTTTTTTACTCAGATCGAAATCTCACGATCTCACGAAACACGCGCAGGCGCACGGATCTCGATGGAACACGCGCACGCACTGGTGCAAATATGCAGGAAGCCCCCTAACATATGGGGAAACTACAATATACATATATATACATCTAACAGATTTCACGTGTCCCCTCTATCCTACCAATGATCGATCCAGCAGCACGTGAAACATGGATGCTTCGATGGATTAATTATTCTTCCCATGGTTTCTTTCCGGCCTCTTCTTTCTTCCGTTGCTTTACATCTTGCAGCTGATCTCCCCTGGCTTTCGAGCGTCGAGGCGTCGACACCTCGAGATACAAGCGCCTTTTGTTGTTGTCTATGTTTGGAGCATAGGGTTCTTCTTTGGCTCCGATACGACAGACAGATCGATATTTGATCATGTTCGCTAAGATACGATTGCAACATGTGCGGCTCGTGTAAAATCTGCATGTCGAGCCGCATCTGCTGACCACGAGACTCGACGTGATATGCTCTAGCTGCTGGCCCATTACTGTATGCACCTGAACTGAACGACATACAAAGGATGGGAATATATCATATGGTGTACTGAGCACGATAGGAACTTTGGTTGTAGGATCCTCCGTCATGATCCGATGATATCCTAACATCGAGCGGTAGAGCAGCAGTGCTGAAGCTTCAGCCTGGAGCACTAACGAAATAGGCTGCCATCACTACTATTTTCTCTTAAGGAGAACTAGTTGAATGCCCGTGCTTCGCCACGGTTGAAAAGACTTAATCAACTGGTAGAACAAAATTTATAAGGAAGAAATTAAAAGACTCATATAAGGATTTTACATGTTTTCTAAATGAAGCACATAATCTGAGTGCACAGAAGGCGTACTTGATTATTCAGTGTGGGCAGAAAGAAAACCAATCACAAATATTTCTCTTTACATGCAAAAAACTCATGTTATAAAACATGATTTAGATATATTCCTGTTTTAGCGAAGCCCCAAGTTCATAAAATAGAAACAACAAACTAAGTGGTAAATTCAGTTTCATTGTACAGTAAACAGCTTTCCACATGCTTACAGAATATGCGTGCCATGTTTGATTCTGAAGTTTGGGATCAGAATTTGACCTTCTTGCAGTAAATATTTTTATCGATGGCGTAGTGGGAAAGGCACGCATTCCTAGAAATCGTTGCTTGAGGCAGAGCATAACTTCATCGGCCCTGCTCGCCAACATCATGCTCTTGTCCGACTCCATCAGGTCCATGAGAGCAAGATTAATAGAGAAGCCTCCTGTTGGCTATATAACTATGCCATGTCACTCTACAGCCATCATAAAACCCATTCATACAATAAGCTAGCTATTACATTGACTCTTAGGTGGGCTATAATTAGAATTTAGTATTTAAAGCATGAATGGGATTGGGCCTCAGCTGCATGCAAGCACTTTTCCCTCGTTCCGTGCGTTGTAGCCGGGTGACACCGCAAACGCCTGCTCCTCTCTCTTTCCTCTTTCCTCTCTCTTCCATGTAGGATTTTGCTGACATGTTCATTGTTGTAGCCTGCTGAGTGTGTACTATGTATCGGAACTAGATTTAGATGTGCGCCTTGGCGCACGACCCCGTGGAGTTAATGCTAATATTTATTTCATATAACTATGATACAAATATTGATAATATCATAATATATTGTTTAAGTTTTACTTGGAAACAATTAAGATAAATAAATTTATTCTTACGATGTATGATGTAACTTTTTTGGATCTCCTAATAATGAGACTTAATTATTTGTTTCACTACTGGTCTCGCAGCTTCAGCATGTCGGTTGCTAATAGAAGAAGAGAAACAGAGGAGATAGAGATGGAACAAACAAATGGTGTACAATAATCGGTAAAATGATAAACAACGATACAATCATTGTTGGTGTGCATAACAACGTATACAACCACCGTTGGTGTGCATAACAATGTATACAGATGTTCAAGGTGCTATATGGATCTAACAGTAGTACATCAACTTTATGCACAATTATAGTGAAGCTTCTACTTGACCCATTCGTTTGATGTTGTCATCACAATGCAGGAGTCCTGTGAGAGAGAGATGCGTGAACAAACTCATAAGCATGACAGTTTGCACTAACTAATGGCAATGTAATTATACTGGATTTAATGTGGTCGAGCCGTCGGCCGTAGCAGCGCGAGCTCCCCGGTCCAGCCGCCCTCGCGGCCACAGCGGCCACCAAACCAGCTAGAGCACTGATAACCCACAAGTATAGGGGATCGCAACAGTCTTCGAGGGAAGTAAAACCCAAATTTATTGATTCGACACAAGGGGAGGTAAAGAATACTTATAAGCCTTAACAATTGAGTTTTCAATTCAGCTGCACCTGGAAAAGCACTAGTAACAGGGGTGATGTGAAAGCAGCAGTAATATGAGAGCAATAGCAATAGTAACTCAACAGTAGTAGCAGTAACTGATACGTCTCCAACGTATCGATAATTTCTTATGTTCCATGCTTGTTTTATGATGATACACACATGTTTTATACATACTTTATGTCATATTTATGCATTTTCCGGCACTAAACTATTAACAAGATGCCGAAGAGCCGTTCTGTTTTTCTGCTGTTTTGGTTTCAGAAATCCTAGTAAGGAAATATTCTCGGAATTGGACGAAATCAACCTAGGATCTTATTTTTCCACGAAGCTTCCGGAAGTCCGAAAGGGAAACAAAGTGGGGCGGCGGCGACGCCACACTAGGCGGCGCGGCCAGTGCGCGCGCGGCCTGAGTGTGGGCCCTCGTGGCCCCACGACCTACCCTTCGCCTACGCAAGCCTTCGTCGATAATAACTCTAGTACCGAGAGCCACGATACGGAAAACCTTCGAGAGCCGCCGCCGCCAATCCCATCTCGGGGATTCAGGAGATCGCCTCCGGCACCCTTCCGGAGAGGGGAATCATCTCTCGGAGGACTCTTCACCGCCATGGTCGCCTCCGGAGTGATGTGTGAGTAGTTCACCCCTGGACTATGGGTCCATAGCAGTAGCTAGATGGTCGTCTTCTCCTAATTGTGCTATCATTGTTGGATCTTGTGTGAGCTGCCTAACATGATCAAGATCATCTATATGTAATGCTACATGTTGCGTTTGTTGGGATCCGATGAATATGGAATACTATGCTATGTTGATTATTGATCTATTATCTATGTGTTGTTTATGATCTTGCATGCTCTCCGTTATTAGTAGAGGCTCTGGCCAAGTCGTTACTTGTAACTCCAAGAGGGAGTATTTATGCTCGATAGTGGGTTCATGCCTCCATTAAATCTGGGACAGTGACAGAAAGTTCTAAGGTTGTGGATGTGCTGTTTCCACTAGGGATAAAACATCAATGCTATGTCTAAGGATGTATTTGTTGATTACATTACGCACCATACTTAATGCAATTGTCTGTTGTTTGCAACTGAAGGGGTTCGGATGATAACCTGAAGGTGGACTTTTTAGGCATAGATGCATGCTGGATAGCGGTCTATGTACTTTGTCGTAATGCCCAATTGAATTTCACACTACTCATCATAACATGTATGTGCATGGTCATGCCCTCTTTATTTGTCAATTGCCCAGCTGTAATTTGTTCACCCAACATGCTATTTATCTTATGGGAGAGACACCACTAGTGAACTGTGGACTCCGGTCCATTCTTTACATCAAATACAATCTACTTCAATACTCGTTCTACTATTTTCTGCAAACAATCATCATCCACACTATACATCTAATTCTTTGTTACAGCAAGCCGGTGAGATTGACAACCTCACTGTCACGTTGGGGCAAAGTAATTTGGTTGTGTTGTGCAGGTTCCAGCTGGCGCCGGAATCCCTGGTGTTGCGCCGCACTACACTCCGCCGCCATCAACCTTCAACGTGCTTCTTGGCTCCTCTTTGGTTCGATAAACCTTGGTTTCTTACTTGAGTGAAAACTTGCTGCTGTACGCATCCACCCTCCTCTTGGGGTTCCCAACGGACGCGTGTTGTGCGCGTATCAAGCACTTTCTGGCGCCATTGCGGGAGATCAAGACATCTGCAAGGGGTAGTAGGATAACGTTGCATAGAAAACAAAAAAGAACACGCAATCCAAGCCAAGATGCAATCTAGAAGACGGTAGCAACGAGGGATTATCGAGTCTCACCCTTGAAGAGATTCCAAAGCCTACAAGATGAGGCTCTTGTTGCTGCGGTAGACGTTCACTTGCCGCTTGCAAAAGCGCGTAGAAGATCTTGATCACCGGCGCCACGAACGGGCAGCACCTCCGTACTCGGTCACACGTTCGGTTGTTGATGAAGACGACGTCCACCTCCCGTTCCAGCGGGCAGCGGAAGTAGTAGCTCCTCTTGAATCCGACAGCACGACGGCGTGGTGTCGGTGGCGGTGGAGAACTCCGGCGGAGCTTCGCTAAGCGTGCGGGAGCTTATGGAGGAGAGGGGGCGGCTAGGGTTTGGGAGGGGGTGGCCGGCCACTTGAGGGGTGCGGCCAGCTTGTGGTCTTGAGGTGGCCGGCCCCCTCCCCTTGTCCCTCATTATATAGGTGGAAGCCCCAAGGGTTGGACTACAAGTCTCCGAATAAGACCCGAACCCAAAACCTTCCATATGATAGGGAAACCTACCCAAGCTAGGACTCCCACTAGAGGTGGGAGTTCCACCTTCCATGGAGGGGGTGGCCGGCCCCCTTGGGGGAGTCCACTTGGGACTCCTCCCCCTCTAGGGTTGGCCGGCCATGGAGGTGGAGTCCCTCCGGGACTCCACCTTCCTTGGTGGTTTCTTCCGGACTTTTCTAGAACCTTCTAGAACCTTCCATAGAACCTTCCGCATCATTTTAAATCACATAAAATGACATCCTATATATGAATCTTATTCTCCGGACCATTCCGGAACTCCTCGTGATGTCCGGGATCTCATCCGGGACTCCGAACAAATATTCGAACTCCATTCCATATTCAAGTTCTACCATTTCAACATCCAACTTTAAGTGTGTCACCCTACGGTTCGCGAACTATGCGGACATGGTTGAGTACTCACTCCGACCAATAACCAATAGCGGGATCTGGAGATCCATAATGGCTCCCACATATTCAACGATGACTTTAGTGATCGAATGAACCATTCACATACGATACCAATTCCCTTTGTCACGCGATATTTTACTTGTCCGAGGTTTGATCTTCGGTATCACTCTATACCTTGTTCAACCTCGTCTCCTGACAAGTACTCTTTACTCGTACCGTGGTATGTGGTCTCTTATGAACTTATTCATATGCTTGCAAGACATTAGACGACATTCCACCGAGAGGGCCCAGAGTATATCTATCCGCCATCGGGATGGACAAATCCCACTGTTGATCCATATGCCTCAACTCATACTTTCCGGATACTTAATCCCACCTTTATAACCACCCATTTACGCAGTGGCGTTTGGTGTAATAAAGTACCTTTCCGGTATAAGTGATTTACATGATCTCATGGTCATAAGGACTAGGTAACTATGTATCGAAAGCTTATAGCAAATAACTTAATGACGAGATCTTATGCTACGCTTAATTGGGTGTGTCCATTACATCATTCATACAATGATATAACCTTGTTATTAATAACATCCAATGTTCATGATTATGAAACTAATCATCCATTAATCAACAAGCTAGTTAAGAGGCATACTAGGGACTCTTTGTTTGTCTACATATCACACATGTACTAATGTTTCGGTTAATACAATTATAGCATGACATATAAACATTTATCATAAACATAGAGATATAAATAATAACCACTTTATTATTGCCTCTAGGGCATATCTCCTTCAGTCTCCCACTTGCACTAGAGTCAATAATCTAGATTACATTGTAATATACCTAACACCCATGGCATTTGGTGTTGGTCATGCTTTGCCCTAGGGAGAGCTTTAGTCAACGGATCTGCTACATTCAGATCAGTGTGTACTTTGCAAATCTTTACTTCTCCATCTTCGATGTACTCGCGAATCGAGTGGTAACGCAGCTTGATATGCTTCAGCCTCTTGTGTGACCTTGGCTCTTGTGCATTGGCGATGGCACCCATGTTATCACAGTAAATGATTAATGGGTCCAATGCACTAGGAACCACACCGAGCTCTACAATGAACCTCTTCATCCATACCGCCGATGAAGCCTCTGAAGCCGCTATGTACTCGATTGTTGAAGACTTCGCCACCGTGCACTGCTTCGAGCTTGCCCAGCTTACTGCAGCACCATTCCATATAAACACGTACCCAGGCTGTGACCTAGAGTCATCAGGATCGGTGTTCCAACTTGCATCGGTGTAACCATTTACAACGAGCTCTTGGTCACCTCCATAACAAAGAAACATATCCTTAGTTCTTTTCAAGTACTTCAGGATATTCTTGACCGCTGTCCGGTGTTCCATTCCTGGATCACTTTGATATCTGCTAGTCAAACTAACAGCATGTGCTATATCCGGTCTAGTACATAGCATGGCATACATGATAGATCCTACTGCCGAGGCATAGGGGATATTACTCATCCTTTCTCTTTCTTCTGCCGTAGCCGGTCCTTGAGTCTTACTCAAGACCTTGCCTGGTAACATAGGTAAGAACCCTTTCTTACTTTCGTCCATTCTAAACTTCTTTAGAATCTTGTCCAGATATGTACTCTGTGATAGCCCTATTAGGCGTCTTGATCTATCTCTATAAATCTTGATGCCTAATATATACGATGCTTCACCAAGGTCTTTCATTGAAAAACTATTATTCAAATAACCTTTTACACTGCTTAATAGTTCTATATCATTCCCGATCAATAATATGTCATCTACATATAATATCAGGAATGCTACAGAGCTCCCACTCACTTTCTTGTAAATACAGGCCTCTCCATGACACTGTATAAACCCGAAGTCTTTGATCACCTTATCAAAGCGTCGGTTCCAACTTCTTGATGCTTGCTTCAGTCCATAGATTGAACGCTGAAGTTTGCATACTTTGTCAGCATTTTTAGGATCGACAAAACCTTTGGGTTGTACCATATACAACTCTTCCTCAATGTCTCCATTAAGGAACGCCGTTTTGACATCCATCTGCCAAATCTCATAATCGAAAAATGCAGCTATTGCTAACAAAATCCTCAGATTTTAGCTTCGCTACAGGTGAGAAAGTCTCATCGTAGTCAACTCCTTGAATTTGTCGGAAACCCTTTGCGACAAGTCAAGCTTTATAGACAGTAATATTACCATCAGCATCTGTTTTTCTCTTGAAGATCCATTTATTTTCGACAGCCTTTCGGCTATCAGGTAAGTCTACCAAAGTCCATACTTTGTTATCATACATGGATCCCATTTCGGATTTCATGGCTTCTTGCCATTTGTTGGAATCTGGGCTCATCATCGCTTCTTCATACGTCAGGGTCCTCATCATTGTTATCCACAATCATGACATTTAGACAAGGATCATACCAATCAGGAGTGGCACGCTCCCTTGTCGATCTGCGAGGTTCAGTAGTTTCCTCGTTCGAAGTTTCATGATCATTATCATTATCTTCCTCTGTTGCCGGTGTAGGCGGTACAGGTACAACTTCCGGTACTGCGCTACTCTGATCAACGAGTATAGATTCATCAATCTCATCGAGTTCTACTTTTCTTCCAGTCACTTCTTTAGTGAGAAATTCTTTCTCAAGAAAGGTTCCATTCTTAGCAACAAAGATTTTGCCTTCGGATTTGTGATAGAAAGTGTACCCTATAGTTTCCTTAGGGTATCCTATGAAGACGCATTTCTCCGCTTTGGGTTCTAGCTTGTCAGGTTGTAACTTCTTTACATAGGCTTCGCAACCCCAAACTTTCAGGAACGACAGCTTAGGTTTCTTATTAAACCATAATTCATACGGTGTCGTTTCTACGGATTTTGATGGTGCTCTATTTAAAGTGAATGCGGCTGTCTCTAATGCATAACTCCAAAATGATAACGGCAAATCAGTAAGAGACATCATAGAACGAACCATATCTAAGAGAGTTCGATTACGACGTTCGGACACACCGTTTCGTTGAGGTGTTCCCGGCGGTGTCAATTGTGAAAGTATTCCGCATTTCTTTAAATGCATGCCAAACTCATAACTCAGATATTCACCTCCACGATCAGATCGTAGAAATTTAATCTTCTTGTTACGTTGATTTTCTACTTCACTTTGAAATTCCTTAAACTTCTCGAAAGTTTCGGATTTATGTTTCATGAAATAGATATACCCATATCTACTCAGATCATCTGTGAAGGTTAGAACATAACGATAACCACCGCGCGATGCTATGCTCATTGGTCCGCACACATCGGTATGTATGATTTCCAATAAGTCAGTAGCTCGCTCCATCATACCAGAAAATGGAGTCTTAGTCATTTTTCCCATTAGACATGCTTCGCATCTATCAAGTGACTCAAAGTCAAGTGATTCAAGTAATCCATCGGTATGGAGTTTCTTCATGCGTTTCACTCCAATATGACCAAGACGACAGTGCCACATATAAGTAGAATTATCATTCAATTTAATTCGCTTAGCATCAATGTTATGTATATGTGTATCACTACTATCGAGATCTAACAAAAATAAGCCATTCTTTTCAGGTGCTCGACCATAAAAGATATTATTCATAAAAATAGAACAACCATTATTCTCAGATTTGAATGAATAACCGTCTTGCATTAAACAAGATCCAGATATAATGTTCATGCTCAACGCGGGTACAAAATAACAATTATTTAGGCTTAAAACTAATCCCGAAGGTAGATGTAGAGGAAGTGTGCCGACAGCGATCACATCGACTTTGGATCCGTTTCAACGCGCATCGTCACTTCATCTTTCAGTAGTCTTCGTTTATTCTTTAGTTCCTGTTTTGAGTTACAAATATGAGCAACCGAACCAGTATCAAATACCCAGGTACTAGAACGAGAACCAGTGAGATAAACATCTATAACATGTATATCATATATACCTTCTTTCTTCTTCTTGACAAGGCCGCTCTTCAGATCAGCCAGATACTTGGAGCAATTACGCTTCCAGTGTCCCTTCTCCTTGCAGTAATAGCACTCAGCATCAGGCTTAGGGCCGTTCTTAGGTTTCATAGGAGGCGTGGCAGCTTTCTTGCCACCCTTCTTGAATTTTCCCTTAGACTTGCCCTGTTTCTTGAAACTGGTGGTCTTGTTGACCATCAACACTTGGTGCTCTTTCTTGATCTCAATCTCAGCAGCTTTTAGCATGCCAAAGAGTTCAGGTAACTCCTTGTTCATGTTCTGCATATTGTAGTTCATCACAAAGTTCTTGTAACTTGGTGGCAGTGATTGAAGGACACGATTAATCCCAGTCTGTTAGGAATCACTATTCCCAAGTCACTGAGTTTCTTCGCATGCCCGGTCATGGCGAGCATGTGCTCACTAACGGAGCTGCCTTCTTCCATCATACAGCTGAAGAAATGTTTCGATGCTTCATAGCATTCCACGGCCGCATGAGTCTCAAAAATAGCTTTCAACTCTTTCATCAACTCATGAGGATCGTGGTGCTCAAAACGTTTTTGAAGATCGGATTTCCAGACTGCACAGGATGGCACACTGAACTTGAGAGTACCGAGTTTTTCGAGTCTCGTAAACAGCTTTTACTTCATCGGTTTCAGTTTCTGCAGGAGGGTCACCTAGCGGTGCATCAAGCACATATTGCAGATTTCCGCCAGAGAGGAAGATCCTCACATGACGGAACCAATCGGTGAAGTTGCTACCGTTGCTCTTAAGTTTTTCTTTCTCTAGGAACTGGTTAAAATTGATTGGGGACGCCATCTCTACAACATATATTTGCAAAAGTTTAGACTAAGTTTATGACAAATTGAGTTCAAATTTTAATTCAACATAATTAAAAATCTAGGTGAACTCCCACTCAAAACAATATCCCTCGCATTGTCTTAGTGATCACACGAACCAAATCCACCGCACCTAAGTCCGATCATCACGAGACAAGGTGTGATTTCAATGGCGAACACTCAAATTGTTCATCATATCAACCATATGATTCATGCTCTACCTTTCGGTATCACGTGTTCGAGACCATGTCTGTACATGCTAGGCTCGTCAAGGCCACCTTAGTATCCGCATGTGCAAAACTGTCTTGCACCCATTGTATGCACTTGTTGATTCTATCACACCCGATCATCACGAGATGCTTCGAAACGACAAGTCTTGGCAACGGTGCTACTAAGGATGAACACTTTATTATCTTGAGATTTTAGTGAGGGATCATCTTATAATGCTACCGTCGCGATCTAAGCAAAATAAGATGCATAAAAGGATTAACATCACATGCAGTTCATATGTGATATGATATGGCCCTTTTGTCTTTGCGCCTTTGATCTTCATCTCCAAAGCACGGACATGATCTCCATCATCTTCGGGCATGATCTCCATCATCGTCGGCGTAGCGTCAAGGTCAATGGCGCCGTCTTCATGATTGTCCTCCATGTAGCAACTATTACAACTACTTTGAAATACTACTCAACATGAAATTTAAAGACAACCATAAGGCTCCTGCCGGTTGCCACAATACAATAATGATCATCTCATACATATTCATCATCACATTATGGCCATATCACATCACCAAACCTTGCAAAAATAAGTTAGACGTCTCTAATTTGGTTTGCATATTTTACGTGGTTTAGGGTTTCGAGAGAGATCTAATCTACCTACGAACATGAACCACAACGTTGATACTAATGTTTTCAATAGAAGAGTAAATTGAATCTTCACTATAGTAGGAGAGACAGACACCCGCAAAGCCTCTTATGCAATACAAGTTGCATGTCGAACGAGGAACAAGTCTCATGAACGCGGTCATGTAAAGTTAGTCCGAGCCGCTTCATCCCACTATGCCACAAAGATGCAAAGTACTCAAACTAAAGATAACAAGAGCATCAATGCCCACAAAACCATTGTGTTCTACTCGTGCAACCATCTATGCATAGACACGGCTCTGATACCACTGTAGGATAACGTTGCATAGAAAACAAAAATTTTCCTACCGCGAACACGCAATCCAAGCCAAGATGCAATCTAGAAGACGGTAGCAACGGGGATTATCGAGTCTCACCCTTGAAGAGATTCCAAAGCCTACAAGATGAGGCTCTTGTTGCTGCGGTAGACATTCACTTGCCGCTTGCAAAAGCGCGTAGAAGATCTTGATCACGGCGCCACGAACGGGCAGCACCTCCGTACTCGGTCACACGTTCGGTTGTTGATGAAGACGACGTCCACCTCCCGTTCCAGTGGGCAGCGGAAGTAGTAGCTCCTCTTGAATCCGACAGCACGACGGCGTGGTGTCGGTGGCGGTGGAGAACTCCGGCGGAGCTTCGCTAAGCGTGCGGGAGCTTATGGAGGAGAGAGGGGCGGCTAGGGTTTGGGAGGGGGTGGCGGCCAGGCTGTGGTCTTGAGGTGGCCGGCCCCCTCCCCTTGTCCCTCATTATATAGGTGGAAGCCCCACATCCCCCAATTCCACCAATTTCGCCCAAAAAAAATTCCAAAATTTTTTCCCAAAAAATAGCCCGCATCATATGGTATCAGAGCAAAGGTTGCCACGGATTTGACCCTCCGATTCCACCAATTTCGCCCACCTTCCATAGAACCTTCCGCATCATTTTAAATCACATAAAATGACATCCTATATATGAATCTTGTTCTCCGGACCATTCCGGAACTCTTCGTGATGTCCGGGATCTCATCCGGGACTCCGAACAAATATTCAAACTCCATTCCATATTCAAGTTCTACCATTTCAACATCCAACTTTAAGTGTGTCACCCTACGGTTTGCGAACTATGCGGACATGGTTGAGTACTCACTCCGACCAATAACCAATAGCGGGATCTGGAGTTCCATAATGGCTCCCACATATTCAACGATGACTTTAGTGATCGAATGAACCATTCACATACGATACCAATTCCCTTTGTCACGCGATATTTTACTTGTCCGAGGTTTGATCTTCGGTATCACTCTATACCTTGTTCAACCTCGTCTCCTAACAAGTACTCTTTACTCGTACCGTGGTATGTGGTCTCTTATGAACTTATTCATATGCTTGCAAGACATTAGATGACATTCCACCGAGAGGCCCCAGTATATCTATCCGTCATCGGGATGGACAAATCCCACTGTTGATCCATATGCCTCAACTCATACTTTCCGATACTTAATCCCACCTTTATAACCACCCATTTACGCAGTGGCGTTTGATGTAATCAAAGTACCTTTCCGGTATAAGTGATTTACATGATCTCATGGTCATAAGGACTAGGTAACTATGTATCGAAAGCTTATAGCAAATAACTTAATGACGAGATCTTATGCTACGCTTAATTGGGTGTGTCCATTACATCATTCATACAATGATATAACCTTGTTATTAATAACATCCAATGTTCATGATTATGAAACTAATCATCCATTAATCAACAAGCTAGTTAAGAGGCATACTAGGGACTCTTTGTTTGTCTACATATCACACATGTACTAATGTTTCGGTTAATACAATTGTAGCATGACATATAAACATTTATCATAAACATAGAGATATAAATAATAACCACTTTATTATTGCCTCTAGGGCATATCTCCTTCAGAGTCTCCACTTCCAATCTCTTTATTTTGTTTTTGTCTTGCTTTACTTTTATTTACTACTTTGTTTGCTGTTCTAAAACAAAATACAAAAAAAATTAGTTGCTAGCTTTACTTTATTTACTATCTTGTTTGCGTTCTCCATATTAAAAACACAAAAAAATTAGTTACTTGCATTTAGTTTATCTAGTTTGCTTTATTTACTATTGCTAAAATGGGTACTCCTGAAAATACTAAGTTGTGTAACTTCACAAACACAAATAATAATGATTTCTTATGCACACCTATTGCTCCACCTGCTACTACAGCAGAATTCTTTGAAATTAAACCTGCTTTACTAAATCTTGTTATGAGAGAGCAATTTTCTGGTGTTAGTTCGATGATGCTGCTGCCCATCTCAATAATTTTGTTGAACTATGTGAAATGCAAAAGTATAAGGATGTAGATGGTGACATTATAAAATTAAAATTGTTTCCTTTCTCATTAAGAGGAAGAGCTAAAGATTGGTTGCTATCTCTGCCTAAGAATAGTATTGATTCATGGACTAAATGTAAGGATGCTTTCATTGGTAGATATTATCCTCCTGCTAAAATTATATCTTTGAGAAGTAGCATAATGAATTTTAAGCAATTGGATAATGAGCATGTTCAAGCATGGGAAAGAATGAAATCTTTGGTTAAAAATTGCCCAACCCATGGACTGACTACTTGGATGATCATCCAAACCTTTTATGCAGGATTGAATTTTTCTTCACGGAACCTATTGGATTCAGCTGCTGGAGGTACCTTTATGTCCATCACTCTTGGCGCAACAAAGCTTCTTGATAATATGATGGTTAATTACTCTGAATGGCACACGGAAATAGCTCCACAAGGTAAGAAGGTAAATTCTGTCGAAGAAACCTCCTCCTTGAGTGATAAGATTGATTCTATTATGTCTATGCTTGTGAATGGTAGGACTAATGTTGGTCCTAATAATATTCCGTTAGCTTCATTGGTTGCTCAAGAAGAACATGTTGATGTGAACTTCATTAAAAATAATAATTTCAACAACAATGCTTATCAGAACAATTCTAGTAACAACTATAGGCCATATCCTTATAATAATGGTAACGGTTATGGTAATTCTTATGGGAATTCTTACAACAATAATAGGAATACACCCCCTGGACTTGAAGCCATGCTTAAATAATTTATTAGTACACAAACTGCTTTTAACAAATCTGTTGAAGAAAAGCTTGGGAAAATTGATATACTTGCTTCTAAAGTTGATAGTCTTGCTGCTGATGTTGATCTTTTGAAATCGAAAGTTATGCCTAATGAAGATAAAGATATTAAGTCATTTGCTACAGCAAACGCCATCCAAGTTAGAATTAATGAGAATATAAGATTGATGGCCGAATTGCGTGCTAGGTGGGAAAAAGAAGAAAATGCTAAAGAAGATAATATAGCTAAAGTTTGGACTATTACCACCACTAGCAATGCTAATGCTTCACATGTTGCCACACCTCCTACTATCAATGGTAAAAATAATTGGTGTTGGCAATGTTTCTACTCATAATGCAAAGCTTACAAAACTGCCTAAAACTGCTAAAACTGCAGAAACTGCTTGTGATAAAACTGCTGAAATTTTTTCCAACATTGGGGACAATGATCCCATTGCTGTAGATTATAATGGTTTAAATTTTGATGATTACCACATCTCTGAAGTTATAAAGTTCTTGCAAAAACTTGCTAAAAGTCCTAATGCTAGTGCTATAAATTTGGCCTTTACAAAACATATTACAAATGTTCTCATAAAAGCTAGAGAAGAGAAACTAGAACGTGAAGCTTCTATTCCTAGGAAGTTAGAGGATGGTTGGGAGCCCATCATTAAGATGAAGGTCAATGACTTTGATTGTAATGCTTTATGTGATCTTGGTGCAAGTATTTCCGTTATGCCTAGGAAAATCTATAATATGCTTGACTTGCCACCATTAAAAAATTGTTATTTGGATGTTAATCTTGCTGATAACTCTACAAAGAAACCTTTGGGGAGGATTGATAATGTTCGCATTACGGTTAACAATAACCTTGTCCCCGTTGATTTTGTTGTGTTGGATATTGAATGCAATGCATCTTGTCCCATTATATTGGGAAGACCTTTTCTTCGAACTGTTGGTGCTATTATTGATATGAAGGAAGGTAATATTAAATATCAATTTCCTCTCAAGAAAGGTATGGAACACTTCCCTAGAAAGAGAATTAAGTTACCTTTTGATTCTATTATTAGAACAAATTATGATGTTGATGCTTTCTCTTGATAATACTTGATATACACTTTCTGCGCCTAGCTGAAAGGCGTTAAAGAAAAGCGCTGGGAGACAACCCATGATTTTACTACAGTACTTTGTTTTATACTTGAGTCTTGGAAGTTGTTACTACTGTAGCAACCTCTCCTTATCTTAATTTTATTGCATTGTTGTGCCAAGTAAAGTCTTTGATAGTAAGGTTCATACTAGATTTGGATTGCTGCGCAGAAACAGATTTCTTGCTGTAACGAATTTGAGCAGTAGTCTCTGTAGGTAACTCAGAAAAATCTGCCAATTTACGTGAGTGATCCTCAGATATGTACGCAACTTTCATTAAATTTTAGCATTTTCATTTGATCAAGTCTGGTGCACCTAAAAAATTCGTCTTTACGGACTATTCTGTTTTGATAGATTCTGCCTTTTATTTCGCATTGCTTGTTTTGCTATGCTTGATGGATTTCTTTATTCCATTAACTTTCAGTAGCTTTGTGCAATGTCCAGAAGTGTTAAGAATGATTATGTCACCTCTGAACATGTGAATTTTGATTATGCACTAACCCTCTAATGAGTTGTTTTGAGTTTGGTGTGGAGGAATTTTTAAGGATCAAGAGAGGAGGATGATACAATATGATCAAGGAGAGTGAAAGTCTAAGCTTGGGGATGCCCCGGTGGTTCATCTGCATATTTCAAGAAGACTCAAGCATCTAAGCTTGGGGATTCCCAAGGCATCCCCTTCTTCATCGACAACATTATCAGGTTCCTCTAATGAAACTATATTTTTATTCCATCACATCTTATGTGCTTTACTTGGAGCGTCTGTTTGTTTTTTTTGTTGTGCTTGAATAAAATTGGACCCTAGCATTCATTGTGTGCGAGAGAGACACGCTCCGCTGTTGCATATGGACAAATATGTCCTTAGTGAAGGAGATATGCCCTAGAGGCAATAATAAAGTAGTTATTATTTATATCTTTATGTTTATGATAAATGTTTATATATCATGCTATAATTGTATTAACCGAAACATTAGTACATGTGTGATATGTAGACAAACAAAGAGTCCCTAGTATGCCTCTTAAACTAGCTTGTTGATTAATGGATGATTAGTTTCATAATCATGAACATTGGATGTTATTAATAACAAGGTTATATCATTGTATGAATGATGTAATGGACACACCCAATTAAGCGTAGCATAAGATCTCGTCATTAAGTTATTTGCTATAAGCTTTCGATACATAGTTACCTAGTACTTATGACCATGAGATCATGTAAATCACTTATACCGGAAAGGTACTTTGATTACCAAACGCCACTGCGTAAATGGGTGGTTATAAAGGTGGGATTAAGTATCCGGAAAGTATGAGTTGAGGCATATGGATCAACGGTGGGATTTGTCCATCCCGATGACGGATAGATATACTCTGGGCCCTCTCGGTGGAATGTCGTCTAATGTCTTGCAAGCATATGAATAAGTTCATAAGAGACCACATACCACGGTACGAGTAAAGAGTACTTGTCAGGAGACGAGGTTGAACAAGGTATAGAGTGATACCGATGATCAAACCTCGGACAAGTAAAATATCGCGTGACAAAGGGAATTGGTATCGTATGTGAATGGTTCATTCGATCACTGAAGTCATCGTTGAATATGTGGGAGCCATTATGGATCTCTAGATCCCGCTATTGGTTATTGGTCGGAGTGAGTACTCAACCATGTCCGCATAGTTCGCGAACGTAGGGTGACACACTTAAGGTTTGATGTTGAAATGGTAGAACTTGAATATGGAATGGAGTTCGAATATTTGTTCGGAGTCCCGGATGAGATCCCGGACATCACGAGGAGTTCCGGAATGGTCCGGAGAATAAGATTCATATATAGGAAGTCATATTCCAAGTTTGGAAATGATCCGATGCATTTATGGCAGGTTCTAGAAGGTTCTAGAAAAGTCCGGAAGGGACTCCACCTTGCATGGCTAGCCAACCCTAAAGGGGAGGAGTCCAAGGTGGACTCCCCAAGGGTGGCCGGCCAACCCCCCTCATGGAAGGGGGGAATCCCACCCCAAGTGGGATTCCCACCTTGGGTAGGTTTCCCTACACATGGAAGGTTTTTGGTTCGGGTCTTATTCAAAGACTTGTAGTCCAACACTTGGGGCTTCCACCTATATAATGAGGGGCATAGGAGAGGGGGCTGACCACCACAAGCCCATAGCTTGGCCGCACCCATAGGTGGCCACCCCCTCTCCCAAACCCTAGCCGCCCCCTCTCTCCTCCTCTTCTCCCGCACGCTTAGCGAAGCTCCGCCGGAGATCTGCCACCGCCACCACGCCGTCGTGCTGCCGGATTCAAGGAGGAGCTACTACTTCCGCTGCCCGCTGGGGGAGAAGGACGTCGTCTTCATCAACACCGAACGTGTGACCGAGTACGGAGGTGCTGCCCGATTGTGGCACCGTGATCAAGATTCTACGCGCTTTTGCAAGAGGCAAGTGATCGTCTACCGCAGCAATAAGAGCCTACTCTTATAGGCTTTGGAAATCTTCAAGGGTTAGTCTTGATCATCCCCTCGTTGCTCCCGTCTTCTAGATTGCATCTTGGCTTGGATTGCGTTCTCGCGGTAGGAAATTTTTGTTTTCTATGCAACGTTATCCTACAGTGGTATCAGAGCCGTGTCTATGCATAGATGGTTGCACGAGTAGAACACAATGGTTTTGTGGGCGTTGATGCTCTTGTTATCTTTAGTTTGAGTACTTTGCATCTTTGTGGCATAGTGGGATGAAGCGGCTCGGACTAACTTTACATGACCGCGTTCATGAGACTTGTTCCTCATTCGACATGCAACTTGTATTGCATAAGAGGCTTTGCGGGTGTCTGTCTCTCCTACTATAGTGAAGATTCAATTTACTCTTCTATTGACAACACTAGTATCACCGTTGTGGTTCATGTTCGTAGGTAGATTAGATCTTACTCGAAAACCCTAAACCACGTAAAATATGCAAACCAAATTAGAGACGTCTAACTTGTTTTTGCAGGGTTTGGTGATGTGATATGGCCATAATGGGATGATGAATATGTATGAGATGATCATTATTGTATTGTGGCAACCGGCAGGAGCCTTATGGTTGTCTTTAAATTTCATGTTGAGTAGTATTTCAAAGTAGTTGTAATAGTTGCTACATGAGGTGAACAACCATGAAGACGGCGCCATGAACCTTGACGCTACGCCGACGATGATGGAGATCATGCCCGTTGATGATGGAGATCATGTCCATGCTTTGGAGATGAAGATCGAAGGCGCAAAGACTAAAGGGCTGATGACCCACAAGTATAGGGGATCGCGATAGTCTTCGAGGGAAGTAAAACCCAAATTTATTGATTCGACACAAGGGGAGGTAAAGAATACTTATAAGCCTTAACAACTGAGTTGGCAATTCAGAAAAGCACTAGTAACAGGGGTGATGTGAAAGTAGCAGTGATATGAGAGCAATAGTTAACAGTAACACAGCAGTAATAGCAATATGAGAGCGATGGCACCAGAAGATAGTTGATACTACTTCCAATGACATGTAGAACAAGTATATTATGATGAGAGATGGACCGGGGTTCCCAGCGATCTACACTAGTGGTAACTCTCCAATAAGTGACAAGTGTTGGGTGAACAAATTACAGTTGGGCAATTGATAGGAATCAAAGCATTAAGACAGAACATCCAGATTATTAATTATGTAGGCATGTTTTCCGTATATAGTCGTACGTGCTCGCAATGAGAAACTTGCACAACATCTTTTGTCCTACCAGCCGGTGGCAGCCGGGCCTCAAGGGAAACTACTGGATATTAAGGTAATCCTTTTAATAGAGTACCGGAGCAAAGCATTAACACACCGTGAAAACATGTGATCCTCACATCACTACCATCCCCTCCGGTTGTCCCGATTTCTGTCACTTCGGGGCCATTGGTTCCGGACAGTGACATGTGCATACAACTTGTAGATACAATCTAAGCAACAATATAGAGCTTAAATCTAAGATCATGCCACTCGGGCCCTAGTGACAAGCATTAAGCATAACAAGATTGCAGCAACAATAACTTCACAAACTTTATAGATAGACTAATCATAATGTATCATCCATCGGATCCCAACAAACACAACACCGATTACATCAGATGGATCTCAATCATGTAAGGCAGCTCATGAGATCATTGTATTGAAGTACATGGAGGAGAGTATACCAACTAGCTACTGCTAGAACCCGTAGTCCATGGGGGAACTACTCACGGAGCATGATGGAGGCGGTGGCGTCGATGGAGATGGCTTCCGGGGCACTTCCCCGTCCGTGCCGGAACAGAGAGTTCCCCCGAATTGGAGTTTCGGCGATGGCGGCGGCGCCCTGGAGTCTTTACGGAGTTTCGTCAATTGGTACTGCGTTTTTAGGTCGAAAAGGGTTTTATAGGCGAAGAGGCGGCGCAGGGGGTCGACAGGGGTGGCCTCACCCTGCCGGCGCGGCCAGGTCCGCCGCGCGGCCCTATGGTGTGGGGCCCTGGCTCTCCTCCGACTCTTCTTGTTTGGAGCCTTCCGGGAAAAATAGGAGATTTGGCGTTGATTTCATCCAATTCCGAGAATATTGCCCGAACAGCCTTTCGGAACCAAAAACAGGAACAGGAACTGCACTGTGGCATCTTGTTAATAGGTTAGTTCCGGAAAACGCATAAAAACATCATAAAGTGCAAGCAAAACATGTAAGTATTGTCATAAAACAAGCATGGAACAACAGAAATTATGGATACGTTGGAGACGTATCAGCATCCCCAAGCTTAGTTCTGCTCGTCCCGAGCAGGTATAAAAAGAATAATTTCTGTAGTGACATGCTACTTACATAACCTTGATCATACTATTACAAAGCATATGAAATGAATGAAGTGACTCAAGGCAATAATCTATAGTTGCTAACAAATAGATAACATATAGCAAAACTTTTCATGAATAGTACTTTCAAGACAAGCATCAAAAGTCTTGCACAAGAGTTAACTCATAAAGCAATAAATTCAAAGTAAAGGCATCGAAGCAACACAAAGGAAGATATAAGTTTCAGCAGTTGCTTTCAACTTTCAACATGCATATCTCATGGATAATTGTCAACATAAAGTAATATGATGAATGCAAATAAGCAAGTATGTAAGAATCAATGCACAGTTAACACAAGTGTTTGCTTCTAAGATGGAAGGAAGTAGGTATACTGACTCAACATAAGTAAAAGAATGGCCCTTCGCAGAGGAAGCATTGATTGCTATATTTGTGCTAGAGCTTTGGTTTTGAAAACATATAGAGAGCATAAAAGTAAAATTTTGAGAGGTGCTTGTTGTTGTCAACGAATGGTAGTGGGCACTCTAACCCCCTTGCCAGACAAACCTTCAAAGAGCGGCTCCCATTTTATTTTATTTTTGGGTGGCACTCCTTCCAACCTTTCTTTCACAAACCATGGCTAATCCTCGGGTGCCTGCCAACAATCTCATACCATGAAGGAGTGCCTTTTTATTTTAGTTTTATTATGATGACACTCCTCCCAACCTTTGCTTACACAAGCCATGGCTAACCGAATCCTTCGGGTGCCGTCCAACAATCACATACCATGGAGGAGTGTCTATTTAGGTTAATTAATTTGGGACTGGGAATCCCATTGCCAGCTCTTTTTGCAAAATTATTGGATAAGCGGATGAAGCCACTAGTCCATTGGTGAAAGTTGCCCAACAAGATTGAAAGATAAACACCACATACTTCCTCATGAGCTATAAAACATTAACACAAATTGAGAAGCATTTTGAATTGTTTAAAGGTAGCACTCAAGCAATTTACTTTGGAATGGAAATACCACATAGTAGGTAGGTATGGTGGACACAAATGGCATAGGTTTTGGCTCAAGGTTTTTGGATGCCGAGAAGTATTCCCTCAGTACAAGGCTTTGGCTAGCAAGGTTGTTTGAAGCAAACACAAGTATGAACCGGTACAGCAAAACTTACATAAGAACATATTGCAAGCATTATAATACTCTACACTGTCTTCCTTGTTGCTCAAACACTTTTACCAGAAAATATCTAGACCTTAAAGAGATCAATTATGCAAACCAATTTTAACAAGCTTTACGGTAGTTCTCCACTAATAGGTTTAAACTACATACAAAAACTTATGATCTACTTGAGAGCTCAAAACAATTGCCAAGTATCAAATTATCCAAGACATATGAGGCATTTTCCTTTTCCAACCAAATAAAGATAAGTATTGTAGCTTCCAACTTTTATCATTGAACATTAAAAGTAAAACGAAGAACAAGTGTTCATATGAAAAAGCGGAGCGTGTATCTCTCCCAAACAAGGATTGCTAGGATCCGAATTTATTCAAACACAAACAAAAATAAAAACACACAGACGCTCCAAGTAAAGCACATATGGTGTGACCGAATATAAATATAGTTTCAGGAGAGGAACCTGATAAGTTGATGAAGAAGGGGATGCCTTGGGCATCCCCAAGCTTACGCTTGAATCTTCTTAAAATATGCAGGGATGAACCAGGGGCATCCCCAAGCTTAGACTTTTCACTCTTCTTGATCATATATCATCCTCCTCTCTTGACCTTTGAAAACTTCCTTCACACCAAACTTCTCATAAACTTCATTAGAGGGGTTAGTACTCAAAAAATTTGAATCCACCTTGGTCCTGTAGTGGCACATTGCAAGAACTTAATAAAACATTAGCTACAGCTCTCTATGTCTAGAAAAGCTCGCTTAAAGTCCACAAGAGACAATGCAAAAAACAGAGACAGAATCTGCCAAAACAGAATAGCCAGTAAAGACGAATTTTAATAAAATACTTTCGTTGCTCAAATCAGAAAACTCAAAACTAATGAAAGTTGAGTACATATCTGAGGAACACGCATATAAATTGGCATATTTTTCTGATTTTCCTACAGAGAAAACAGCCCAGATTCGTGACAGATAGAAATCTGTTTCTGCGCAGAAATCCAAATCTAGTATCAACCTTCGATTAGAGGCTTCACTTGGCACAAAAAACACAAAACTAAGATAAGGAGAGGTTGCTACAGTAGTAAACAACTTCCAAGACACAAATATAAAATAAAGTACTGTAGCAAAATAACACATGGGTTATCTCCCAAGAAGTTGCTTTCTTTATAGCCATTAAGATGGGCTCAGCAGTTTTAATGATGCACTCGCAAGAAATAGTATTTGAAGCAAAAGAGAGCATCAAGAGGCAAATTCAAAACACATTTAAGTCTAACATGCTTCCTATGCAAAGGAATCTTGTACACAAATAAATTCATGAAGAACAAAGTGACAAGCATAAGAAGATAGAACAAGTGTAACTTCAACAATTTCAGCATATAGAGAGGTGTATTAGTACCATGAAAATTTCTACTACCATATTTTCCTCTCTCATAATAATTTTCAGTAGCTTCATGAACAAACTCAACAATATAACTATCACATGCAGCATGCTTCTCATGATTTCCAAACACATAATTTTTATCAAGTTCAAGAATAGTGGAATAAAAACTTTCAAACTTACTTTTATTAATAATATAACAAGGTAGTTGATCAATCTCAAGAGATATGGGACTCATAGAATAAGTCAAGGACTCTCCAATCCCATTTTCATTAGTAGTACAATTAATAGTATCAAGTAACATAGGACCATCATCTAGAGCTTTATCATAAACATTTGCTAAGCAAAATTCTTTAGTACCATGCATTTCGACATCAGGCACAAACAAAGCATTATCATAAGATTTATCAAAGTAGCATGGATTATCATAAATAACAGTAGCATAATTATTCTCACAAGTTTTACTCATAGGGAATATTTCAAGAGAATCCACAGGAACATAACATTCAACCTCTTTCGGTAAGCATGGAGGACAATCAAATAGTGTAAGAGATAAAGAGTTACTCTCATTAGAAGGTTGGCATGGGTAGCTAATCCATTCTTCCCCCTTTTGTTCGTCGCTCTCCTCTTCTTTTTCATCCAATGAGCTTTCAGGTTCATCAATTTCTTCTTCCACTGGTTCCTACAAATTGTGAGTGCATTCTTGTGCATTAATGTGTCTCTCTTTATAATCAAGGATATAAGGATTCCTACTGTAGCATTCTATGCAAGAATTAAGGATAGTAGAGACATAATCTTTAAGGTCCTTACAAATAGCACAAGTTTCATAATTCTCAACCATGAAGGATTCTATCTCGGAGGCTCCCATAAATAAGACAAATTGTTCTACCTCTTCGAACCCATAATGAATATAGCAATTCCGATTATAGCTCTTAATAAAATATTCCTCACTAAAGCCACATTGAAATTTAAGATGTTTAGTATCTTGTTGAGAGCAACAGTTTATATCATGGCGTCTAAGCAAGATTCTAGCCATTGTATTCAATTTTTCTATCATAGCACTCATTATTTTACCAGTTCTTGATTCTCTATAACAATTATAACATTCCATAAGCTCCAAGTAGGTTGTTGGTTCTCCCATAACAGCAGTTTTTAATTTTTAGGTTTTTCAAATTTTTATGGATTTTTGGGTATATGAGACAAATAAAACAAGACAAAAATAAACTAAGCAAAAGTAAACTAAGGAAAATAATACTAGACAGAAATAAACTAAACACAAATAAACTAGGCAAAAGTAAACTAAGCAAAACAAAACAAAATAAAACAGAGAGAGAGGTAGAGTGTACTCCCCAGGTGAACTTATGAGTAGAGCTATCCTCCCGAAACAGCCAGAAAAGTCTTGATGACCCACAAGTATGGGGATTGGAGATACAGGAGAAAAGTTGACGGGAGAAGCTTATGGCCTCTTACGTGCAAGATTCTACTTCGAGGGTTTAAATGATAGTACATCCTCATGTGATGCTTTTGTGCCCAAATGTGGGCTTATTTTGTTGCTTTAGCCACTCTTATGATGCATCTGTGCAAGACTATCCATCACAGTACTATATATATATGAACTGCAATGCTATGTTGCTTGGACCTTATTTGTTGCCTTGTGTGCTGTGTGAGCTGTTGGTTGTCCAATGGCTATGTGTTGCTCTTTTTTCAGTTATTTAATGGATAGCACGAAACAATGGCTAATGGATTGGTTGGTTCTGGATTGGAATGTGAGAGGTCTAAATGATAAGGATAAAAGATTGGCAGTTTATAATAAAATTGATGAAAGTAACTGCTCAGTAATATGTCTGCAAGAAACTAAGTGTGAAAATTTTGATCACTCTTTTATAAGGAGTTTTTGCCCCAAAAGGTTTGATCAATTTGCTTTCTCTCCTTCTGTGGGAGCCTCTGGTGGCATTATTGAATTATGGAACAGTTCCATTTTTGATGGCACTCTTTTGGAAGTGCACAGGTCAGCAGTGAGGGTCCTCTTCACCTCAAAGCACACAAAAGAGTCTTGGACCTTGGTTAGTGTCTATGGCCCTTGTAGAGGCATTGAGAGGGATATTTTTGTTCAATGGTTGCATGATCTTCAGATTCCTTTTGATGAACACTGGTTGCTAGTGGGAGATTTTAATTTTATGAGGTCTGTGGATAATAGAAACAAGCCTGGAGCTGATATGAATGACATTTTCATCTTTAATGAAATTATTAGTTACCTTGGTCTAGTGGAGATTCCCTTGAAAGGGAGGAAGTTTACTTGGTCCAATATGCAAGACCAGCCCTTGCTTGAGTAGCTGGATTGGTTCTTTACTAGCTGTCAATGGACTCTTAAATACCCAAATACTTTAGTCCATCCCTTGGCCAAGCCAGTGTCTGACCATACTCCTTGTGTGATTCAAATTGCTACAAGTATTCCTAAGGCACATATCTTTAGGTTTGAAAATCATTGGATTGAGCAGCACAGGTTTATGGATTTGGTTAAGGAGGTATGGGCTTGGCCGATTAGATCTACTCTGTTTGGAGTATGCCAAGTTAAAAAATTTGAGGTATGAGCTTAAAAGATGGGGGAAAAGCTTATCTGCTATTAAGCAGTTAATTTTGAAATGCAATCAGGCTATTTTGATTCTTGATCAGCTGGAGGATGATAGGGAGTTGAGTAGGCCTGAATTTAATTTCAGAAACATAGTAAAGGAGCACTTGAAAGTTTTGATGCAGTCTCAGTCCGATTATTGGAAGAAGAGGTGCACTATAAGGTGGATCAAACTTGGAGGTGAAAACACAAATTTTTTCACTCCAAGGCCACAGAGAGATATAGGCATAATGTGATTGCAGATATTATGGATGATGAGGGGAATACTTTGTCCACTCACAGTGAAAAAGCTAATGCCTTCCTTCATAGTTTCAAAAATAGGATGGGAGTTTGTAGGGCAACTATCCCTATGGATCTTGGAGTTGTCATTCAGAAAGTGGATAATCTTGATTCTTTAGTAACTCCTTTTTCTGATGAAGAGATTGATAAGATTGTTGAACACATGAAACCAGATAGAGCCCCTGGTCTTGATGGTTTCAATGGCTTATTCCTGAAAAAGTGTTGGGGAATTGTCAGAGCAGATTTTGCTAAATTATGCCATGATTTTCACTGTGGTCAAGCCTCTTTGCAGAATATAAATGGATCCTTCATTACTCTAGTACCTAAGAAGCACAGTCCTGAGTCTATAAATGATTTTAGACCTATTTCTCTGACTAACACTTGTCTCAAATTCCTGACTAAATTAGCTGCTAATAGAATGCAAAGTGAGATTAAAAGAACTGTTCATGCTAATCGGTATGGGTTCATTCAGAACAGAACAATTCAGGATTGCCTTGCATGGTCTTTTGAGTTTTTGTACCAATGCCAGCAGTCCAAGAGGAAGATTGTAGTCCTAAAAATTGACTTTGAGAAAGCTTTTGATACTCTGGACCATGAAGCTATCATTCAGATAATGAGGGCCAAGGGATATCCTGAATTATTTCTGACTTGGGTAAAGGAAGTGCTATCTTCAGGATCTTCCTCTATTCTAGTTAATGGTGTGCCTGGTAAATCTTTTCCATGCAAGAGAGGAGTAAGGCAAGGGGACCCTTTGTCTCCTTTGCTTTTTGTACAAGGTGCTGATCTTTTGCAGACTTTGGTCAATATTGCCTATAGGGAGGAATCCTGGTTGCTCCTATACCTGTTGACAATGATTTTCCTATCATTCAGTATGCTGATGATACTATTATTGTTTTGCCTACTGAGAAAGTGCAATTGGCTGCCTTCAAAAATATCCTGGATCAGTATGCTGCTTTCACAGGACTTAAGGTCAATTATAATAAGTCCTCTATGATCCCTATAAATTTGTCACATGATGAGGCTATTGAGCTTGCCAGAGATTTTGATTGCCAGTTGGGTAGCATGCCTTTCACTTATTTAGGTCTTCCAATGGGAACCACTAAACCAACCATCAGAGATATGTCTCCTCTTATTGATAGGGTGGAAAGGAGATTATCTGCCACCACATCCTTTTTATCATATGGTGATCGATTGGTCTTGGTCAACTCAGTGCTATCCTCTCTGCCCACTTTTTTCATGCTTTCTTTAAGGATACCTGTGGGAGTGGTGGATGTAGTTGATAGAGCAAGGAGACATTACTTGTGGAGAAGGAAGGATAAGGAGAAAATCCACTCTTTGGCTGCTTGGAATATGATATGCAAACCTAAGAGTAAGGGTGGTCTGGGCATCATTGATTTAAGAATTCAGAATGTAGCACTTCTGCTAAAATATCTTCATAAATTCTATAATAATGATGATATTCCCTGGGTACAACTTGTGAGGGACTCTTATTACTTTGAAACAGTCCCTCATGCCACAGTTCTTGTTGGTTCCTTTTGGTGGAGAGATGTGTTCAGCTTGGTGGACCAGTACAGAGCTGTCACTAAATGTAAGATAGGGAATGGTGAGTCCATTTTATTTTGGGCTGATAAGTGGAAGGAGGACACTTTGGATGGCAGATTTTCTATGCTTTTTTCCTTTGCTAAGGATAAGCTTCAGTCAGTTAAGGATTTTTGTAACCTGGAAGATATTATAGATGGTTTTCATCTCCCCTTATCCACACAAGCTCATGGAGAAATGTTGCAGTTGAGATCTTTGCTGCAGATTCAGGGGGAAAAGGGCTTGGTTGGTAGAAAAAGGAAATGGACAGTATAAGCCAAGTCTAATATACAGATTGCATTTTGGCTCAATGCTAAACCACACCCCCTCTATTTGGTTGTGGAAAAGCAACTGTACCTCGAAACACAAATTCTTTGCTTGGCTCATTCTCCATGATAGAATAAATACTAAGGACATGTTATTAAGGAGGCATTGGAATGTTGCTGATAATCACAGTTGTGTCCTATGTCATGATGACTCATATGAAGATTGGAGGCACCTCTTCTTTAACTGCATGTACAGCACACGAGTTTGGAATTATTTGCAAATCCCTTGGCTGCCGGGAGATACTCTTGCATCACTCTTTAGTGCTAAGAAAACTTTCCAGGGGCCATGCTTTGTTGAAGTTGTGATCATTGCATGTTGGAACATTTGGAAGCAAAGGAATGCATGCATTTTTGAGAATATCAGGCCGACTTTCAGAGGTTGGAAGGCAGGGTTTTTTCATGATATCACCATGCTTATGCATAGAGTGAAAGCTGTTGATGTAGATCCTTTATCAATATGGCTAAAGTCCCTTCCTTAGGTTTCTTCTGTAAATAGTCTGTTTCTTTTTTCCTTTTTTTGTATATATTGTAACTCTTTTGTTTTGTGGTTGGGTTTAATAAAGTGAGGCTGTGGGGGTCTGCCCCACAGTAGAAAGTTTTAAAAAAAAGTATAGGGCATCGCGATAGTCTTCGAGGGAAGTAAAACCCAAATTTATTGATTCGACACAAGGGGAGGTAAAGAATACTTATAAGCCTTAACAACTGAGTTGTCAATTCAGCTGCACCTGGAAAAGCACTAGTAACAGGGGTGATGTGAAAGTAGTGATATGAGAGCAATAGTAATACAGTAGCAGTAATAGCAATATGAGAGCGATGGCACAAGAAGATAGTTGATACTACTTCCAATGACATGTAGAACAAGTATATTATGATGAGAGATGGACCGGGTTCCCAGCGATCTACACTAGTGGTAACTCTCCAATAAGTGACAAGTGTTGGGTGAACAAATTACAGTTGGGCAATTGATAGGAATCAAAGCATTAAGACAGAACATCCAGATTATTAATTATGTAGGCATGTTTTCCGTATATCGTACGTGCTCGCAATGAGAAACTTGCACAACATCTTTTGTCCTACCAGCCGGTGGCAGCCGGGCCTCAAGGGAAACTATTGGATATTAAGGTACTCCTTTTAATAGATACCGGAGCAAAGCATTAACACACCGTGAACACATGTGATCCTCACATCACTACCATCCCCTCCGGTTGTCCCGATTTCTGTCACTTCGGGGCCATTGGTTCCGGACAGTGACATGTGCATACAACTTGTAGATACAATCTAAGCAACAATATAGAGCTTAAATCTAAGATCATGCCACTCGGGCCCTAGTGACAAGCATTAAGCATAACAAGATTGCAGCAACAATAACTTCACAAACTTTATAGATAGACTAATCATAATGTATCATCCATTGGATCCCAACAAACACAACACCGATTACATCAGATGGATCTCAATCATGTAAGGCAGCTCATGAGATCATTGTATTGAAGTACATGGAGGAGAGTATACCAACTAGCTACTGCTAGAACCCGTAGTCCATGGGGGAACTACTCACGGAGCATGATGGAGGCGATGGCGTCGATGGAGATGGCTTCCGGGGGCACTTCCCCGTCCGGCAGGGTGCCGGAACAGAGATTCTGTCCCCCGAATTGGAGTTTCGTGATGGTGGCGGCGCCCTGAGTCTTTAGGAGTTTCATCAATTGGTGCTGCGTTTTTAGGTCGAAAAGGGTTTTATAGGCGAAGAGGCGGCGGGGGGGTCGACGGGGTGGCCTCACCCTGGCCGGCGTGGCCAGGGTCTAGCCGCGCGGCCCTATGGTGTGGGGCCCCTGGCTCTCCTCCGACTCTTCTTCGGTGTTCTGGAGCCTTCCGGGAAAAATAGGAGATTTGGCGTTGATTTCGTCCAATTCCGAGAATATTGCCCGAACAGCCTTTCTGGAACCAAAAACAGCAGAAAACAGGAACGGCACTGTGGCATCTTGTTAATAGGTTAGTTCCGGAAAACGCATAAAAACATCATAAAGTGCAAGCAAAACATGTAAGTATTGTCATAAAACAAGCATGGAACAACAGAAATTATGGATACGTTGGAGACGTATCAAGGGCCATATCATATCACATATGAATTGCATGTGATGTTAATCCTTTATGCATCTTATTTTGCTTAGAACGCGACGGTAGCATTATAAGATGATCCCTCACATTAATATCAAGATAATAAAGTGTTCTCCCCTCGTATGCACCGTTGCATTGTTTGACGTTTTGAAGCATCTCGTGATGATCGGGTGTGATAAACTCAACATACAACGGGTGTAAGCAATGTTGCACACGCGGAATACTTGGGTTTGCTTGACGAGCCTAGCATGTACAGACAAGGCCTCGGGACAACGGAAACCGAAAGGTTGAACATGAGTCATATGGATGATATGATCAACATGTTGATGTTCACCATTGAAGCTACATCATCTCACGTGATGATCGGTTTTGGTGTAGTGGATTTAGATCGTGTACCACTTAACAATTATGAGGGATGTTGTATTAAGTGGGAGTTCATTAGTAATTAGATTAAAACATGAACTAATTATCATAAACATAGTCTGAGTAGTATTTTGAATTAATTTTGTAGTATTGGCATCCGTTTTCTACCATGCGCTAGTCTTGTAATTGAGATAGAAATATTGTTAAGTCTGACAAGAAACTTTACGGACTGGTACCGTATTGTTAAAGAATCAAGAAATGATTAAGTCCTATTGCAAACTTTTAGTAAACCTCACATTGTTGATTCAAAGAGTTGTGGTTTCAATTAGTACCTAAAGTTATCTTGTCTCCGTGAAACTTGAAGTTCAAATCTGTTTGAAAAGTAAGGAGCTGAAAATTTAGTTTTCAGAAATAATCAAGGTATGAGATATATGTGATATCTAAGACCTTATTGCAAGATGATAGAATATAATTTGGTGAGACTACATGAACTCATAAGTTTTATGGGAATGTACGAAGGTTGAAGACGCAAGGCGTCCCAATCCTCCAACTATTGGGGCACTAACGATATTCGCATATCCATGAAGTGATCGTCCTTAGTATGCACCGTTGCTATGACTCGTCATTTCAAAGCATCACGTGATGATCGGGTGTTATAGATTCTACGTGTGCTTACAACGGGTGCAAGCCAGATTTGCACATACGAATACTAAGGTTAAACTTTATGAGCCTAGCATGTACAGACATGGTCTCAGAAAGTTGTCATGAATTGATGGATAAAATTATGAGTGAAATTGTTCATCGTATTACAAAGTTACTAATAGTGAAATCTAGAACACTTGTCATATGATGATCAAACTTCAAAATAAGAACCTCAAGGTTATTGGTATTAGACCAACAAACCTAGAAGTTATTGATGTTGAAGTGTTTTTCTGAATAATGAGGAAAGCTAAAAGAGAAACTGCAAAAGATATTTTGGCAGAAAGAAAGAAAAGACTAGAAAGTCTAGCTCAGGTGTATATAAATGATATACATGTTATAGTTGTATTCCTAGTTAAGTCACACTATGAAATTCTTGGGTATTAGTACTATATTGGTTGGTATGAAGTGTCATACAAAAACAACGCAATACAAGAATACAATGGCCTAAATGACTGACAAGGAATATGATAGGAATGCACGTCTGGAATAAAATAAAGTGTTATTGTGTTCGTCGTTGGCATTCTATCTAGCCCTTAGAATTTATAATAAAGAACTTAATAATTGTTATTTTGCTCTGGTCAAATGAAAACAATGAGTTGTTTAAATTATGACATTACTCCATGTACGATGGATAAGTTATTATAAATCTTAATGGTGAAACACACATAATAACACTGACGCTAAAATGCCATAAGGCAAATAATTTGAATTCCACTTATTTGTGGAACCGCCATTTAGGTCATGTTAGAAAGGAACGCATGAAGGAACTCCATGCAAATGGATTTTTGGAGTCATTTGATTTTTGAATCATTTGGCGCTTGCAAATCTTTTCTAAAAGAATGATTAAAATACCGTTCATAGGCCAAGAGTTGAACGGGCAACAAACTTAGTGGAAAAATACATAATGATGTATGTGGTTCACTGAGCATAGTTGTGTGCGGGAGATTCTTCTACTTCATGAAAACAACAATGAATTGAGTATATATGTGGATATATTCAATAAGGAAGAAGTTTGAAACATTTGAATGGATTCAAATAAATTTCAGCATGAAGTGGAAATCATCGTAATAGAAAAATCAAATATCTATGATTGGATCATGGTGAAAATATTTGAATTACGAGTTTTAGCGAACATCTAAGAGAGTCATGAAATTGTTCTACAACTCACATTTCTTGGAGTATCATAATGATGATATAGTATCCGAGAGATGTATCCAAACCTTGTTGGATTAATGATGAGATAAAATATTATGACGCCATTATATTTTTGTGGATTATGCTTTAGTGACTACCGCTTTTACACTGAATAGAGCATCATCATGATCCGTTGAAATGACACCATACAAGTTATGGTATGGGTATAAACCCTAAAAGTCTTTTCTTTAAATTTTGGTCTAAGAGTGTACAACCAAAATCGGATGAGTGTCTTTGTTATCCCAAAGTACTGATTGGGAATTCTTTCCACTATGGATACAAAGACAAAAGTGTTTGTCGATGTTTCTTATTTATTTCCAAGAAATTGTTTCTAGCGAAGTATTTGAGTGGGAGGACAATAGAATTTGATAAGGTTTATGAACCTGAGCATAATGATCAGAGTAGCGCAACATCGGAAATTGGTTCCGGAAGCGACCACGACGATCATGGCTCCCATGACTACAAAGTGTTTTAGCCATGGAGATCAAAGTACATATTGAACCTTGTAGGTATGGTTTACTTTGTGATCAAATAAATGATTTGTGGACAAAGGATTGATTGTGAACAATGATAAACCAACTACAAACAAAGAAGTTATGATGGGCCCTGACTCCGTTAAAATGGCCATACGCCATGAAATCCAAGATAGATGAATACTTTTTGAAAGTAAATAGATCTATAAAATTGATGGACTTGGATGAAATATCCTTGAAGAAGCTTGACTTGTCGAAAAGTTGTTTACGACAAAGTTCAAAGAGTTGACTACGACAAGATTAGATCTTCCGTAGCAATGCTTAAAGTCTATATGGATTATTCTAGTAATCACTACATATTTCCTTTATGAGATATGTTAGTAGGATGGCAAAATACATTACTTATCAGAAGTGTGTATTAAAGGTGTATACAAGATACAACCAAGAGTTTTGCTGGTCCGTGGAATACTAGATAGGTATACGAACTTCAAATTGAATGAAGTAAGTATCACGGAGTTGGAATCTTCACCAGATGAAATAGTCAAAGAGTTTTTGATTTCATCAGAAACGATGAAGAGGCTTGCATTTGCAAGAAATTAAGTGGGAGCGCTGAGACATATTTATAATACTTTATGTAGATGACATATAGTTGGTTATAAATGATGTAATTATATACTTGATTAAAAGGTTTCATTGAGAAATTAACTTCAATGAAAGGATATGGACTGAAACAAATTTAGTGTCAAGATCTATGAAGATAGATTGAAACACATAATAAGTTTAAGTCAAAGTACATAGAATGGATATTGAAGTAGTTCAATATAGAAATATTAAGAAAATGTTCTTATCATGTGAAGGTTTAACAAGACTTGAGTGTATCTGACACTCAATGAGTAAAAACACATGAGTGATTATAGATCACAAATAATATGTACACAATCAGATGTCATGTGCTCTTAAAAATGTTATGAGCATGTACCAGAATGATTCATGTGATGATCATTGAAAAACAGTAAGAATATTCTTGAGTACTTGAGAAGAACCAAGGATATATATATAGTTTTGTATGGAGAAATGACAAAACAAATCGCTGTAAGGTGTTGCACCGATATTAGTTTTGTCACATATGAAAATAAAATTTCAAATCTCAAATTAGACTAAGTGTTGTTTAAAAGTAGCACAATGAGCTAGAAGTTGTCTATGCTAGATTTAGAAGAGTTCTAAATATTGTGACGGATTCTACAAAAGAAGGCAGAGTATATCATTGTTTTGACAATGACAAAGGATGTTAAGTCAAGAGGTTCTTTGAGAACATAGTGTAGTTCCGACAGAGTCAGAACTTTGAAGCTATATTGTGTGTGACAATATTAGTGACATATTTCAGACCACGGAATTAAGGTTCCACCAGAAGACCAAACATATTTAATGCCATCTCATTTTGAAATGAGTGATGCGTTGAGACGCAAATGAATTACAAAATACATACGTTTCTGAGCGTGTCAGATCCGTTGACTAAAACCTCTCCCGTGAGCAAAACATGATAAAGCACCGGAAGGCCAAGGTGTTATATCTTTACAAATGTAAACTAGATTATTGACTCTAGTGCAAGTGGGAGACTGAAGGAGATATGCCCTAGAGGCAATAATAAAGTAGTTATTATTTATATCTTTATGTTTATGATAAATGTTTATATATCATGCTATAATTGTATTAACCGAAACATTAGTACATGTGTGATATGTAGACAAACAAAGAGTCCCTAGTATGCCTCTTAAACTAGCTTGTTGATTAATGGATGATTAGTTTCATAATCATGAACATTGGATGTTATTAATAACAAGGTTATATCATTGTATGAATGATGTAATGGACACACCCAATTAAGCGTAGCATAAGATCTCGTCATTAAGTTATTTGCTATAAGCTTTCGATACATAGTTACCTAGTCCTTATGACCATGAGATCATGTAAATCACTTATACCGGAAAGGTACTTTGATTACACCAAACGCCACGCGTAAATGGGTGGTTATAAAGGTGGGATTAAGTATCCGGAAAGTATGAGTTGAGGCATATGGATCAACGGTGGGATTTGTCCATCCCGATGACGGATAGATATACTCTGGGCCCTCTCGGTGGAATGTCGTCTAATGTCTTGCAAGCATATGAATAAGTTCATAAGAGACCACATACCACGGTACGAGTAAAGAGTACTTGTCGGAGACGAGGTTGAACAAGGTATAGAGTGATACCGATGATCAAACCTCGGACAAGTAAAATATCGCGTGACAAAGGGAATTGGTATCGTATGTGAATGGTTCATTCGATCACTGAAGTCATCGTTGAATATGTGGGAGCCATTATGGATCTCTAGATCCCGCTATTGGTTATTGGTCGGAGTGAGTACTCAACCATGTCCGCATAGTTCGCGAACCGTAGGGTGACACACTTAAGGTTTGATGTTGAAATGGTAGAACTTGAATATGGAATGGAGTTCGAATATTTGTTCGGAGTCCCGGATGAGATCCCGGACATCACGAGGAGTTCCGGAATGGTCGGAGAATAAGATTCATATATAGGAAGTCATATTCCAAGTTTGGAAAATGATCCGGTGCATTTATGGAAGGTTCTAGAAGGTTCTAGAAAAGTCCGGAAGAAATCACCATGGAAAGTAGAGTCCCCGGAGGGACTCCACCTTGCATGGCCAGCCAACCCTAAAGGGAGGAGTCCAAGGTGGACTCCCCAGGGTGGCCGGCCAACCCCCTCATGGAAGGGGGAATCCCCCCAAGTGGGATTCCCACCTTGGGTAGGTTTCCCTACACATGAAGGTTTTGGTTCGGGTCTTATTCGAAGACTTGTAGTCCAACACTTGGGGCTTCCACCTATATAATGAGGGGCATAGGAGAGGGGGCTGACCACCACAAGCCCATAGCTTGGCCGCACCCATAGGTGGCCGGCCACCCCCCCTCCCAAACCCTAGCCGCCCCCTCTCTCCTCCTCTTCTCCCGCACGCTTAGCGAAGCTCCGCCGGAGATCTCCACCGCCACCGCCACCACGCCGTCGTGCTGCCGGATTCAAGGAGGAGCTACTACTTCCGCTGCCCGCTGGAATGGGGAGAAGGACGTCGTCTTCATCAACACCGAACGTGTGACCGAGTACGGAGGTGCTGCCCGATTGTGGCACCGTGATCAAGATCTTCTACGCGCTTTTGCAAGCGGCAAGTGATCGTCTACCGCAGCAATAAGAGCCTACTCTTATAGGCTTTGGAAATCTTCAAGGGTTAGTCTTGATCATCCCCTCGTTGCTCCCGTCTTCTAGATTGCATCTTGGCTTGGATTGCGTTCTCGCGGTAGGAAAATTTTTGTTTTCTATGCAACGTTATCCTACACTTAGCTTTACTCATAATATTCATGGCGAAGGTTTAAACTGCTTCGTTAAATTGTTATATGGTTGGAAACATGAAAATGCTACATGTGGTAAATGGTATAATATCTTGAATAATGTGATACTTGGCAATTGTTGTGCTCATGTTTAAGCTCTTGCATCATATACTTTGCACCTATTAGTGAAGAAATACATAGAGCTTGCTAAAATTTGGTTTGCATGATTGGTCTCTCTAAGGTCTAGATATTTTCTAGTAAGGGTCGAACAACAAGGAAGACGGTGTAGAGTCTTATAATGCTTGCAATATGTCTTTTATGTGAGTTTTGTACCGGTTCATACTTGTGTTTGTTTCAAATAACCTTGCTAGCCTAAGCCTTGTATTGAGAGGGAATACTTCTCGTGCATCCAAAATCCTTGAGCCAAACACTATGCCACTTGTGTCCACCATACCTACCTACTACATGGTATTTCTCCGCCATTCCAAAGTAAATTGCTTGAGTGCTACCTTTAAATTTCCATTCTTTGTCTTTGCAATATATAGCTCATGGGACAAATAGCCTAAAAACTATTGTGGTATTGAATATGTACTTATGTATCTTATTTCTTATTAAGTTGCTTGTTGAGCGATAACCATGTTCCTGGGGACGCCATCAACACTTTGTTGAATATCATGTGAGTTGCTATGCATGTTCGTCTTGTCTGAAGTAAGGGAGATTTATCATGAGTTGAATGGTTAGAGCATGCATATTGTTAGAGAAGAACATTGGGCCGCTAACTAAAGCCATGATCCATGGTGGAAGTTTTAGTTTTGGACAACAATCCTCAATCTCTTATGAGAATATTATTTGTTGTTGAATGCTTATGCATTAAAGAGGAGTCCATTATCTGTTGTCTATGTTGTCCCGGTATGGATGTCTAAGTTGAGAATAATCAAAAGCGAGAAATCCAATGCGAGCTTTCTCCTTAGACCTTTTGCGGCATAGAGGTACCCCTTTGTGATACTTGGTTAAAACATATGTATTGCAATGATAATCCATGTAAATCCGAGCTAATTAGGACAAGGTGCGGACACTATTGGTAATCTATGCATGAGGCTTGCAACTTGTAGGATATAATTTACATAATACATATGCTTTATTACCCGTTGATAAAATTGTTTCTTGTTTTCAAAATAAAAGCTCTAGCACAAATATAGCAATCAATGCTTCCCTCTGCGAAGGGCCTTTCTTCTACTTTTATGTTGAGTCAGTTTACCTATTTCCTTCTATCCTAGAAGCAAACGCTTGTGTTAACTGTGCATTGATTCCTACATACTTGCATATTGCACTTATTATATTACTTTATGTTGACAATATCCATGAGATATACATGTTACAAGTTGAAAGCAACCGCTGAAACTTAATCTTCCTTTGTGTTGCTTCAATGCCTTTACTTTGAATTTATTGCTTTATGAGTTAACTCTTATGCAAGACTTATTGATGCTTGTCTTGAAAGTACTATTCATGAAAAGTCTTTACTATATGATTCAATTGTTTACTCATTGTATTTACCATTGCTTCGAATCGCTGCATTCATTACATGTGCTTACAATAGTATTGATCAAAATTATGATGGCATGTCACTTCAGAAATTATCATTGTTATCGTTTACCTACTCGGGACGAGTAGGAACTAAGCTTGGGGATGCTGATACGTCTCCAACGTATCGATCATTTCTTATGTTCATGCTTGTTTTATGATGATACACACATGTTTTATACATACTTTATGCATTTTCCGGCACTAACCTATTAACAAGATGCCGAAGAGCCAGTTGCTGTTTTCTGCTGTTTTTGGTTTCAGAAATCCTAGTAAGGAAATATTCGGAATTGGACGAAATCAACGCCCAGGATCTTATTTTCCACGAAGCTTCCAGAAGTCCGAAAGGGAAACGAAGTGGGGCGACGAGGCGACGCCACACTAGGGCGGCGCGGCCCAGGTGCTGGCCGCGCGGCCCTGTTGTGTGGGCCCCTCGTGGCGCCCCCTGACCTACCCTTCTGCCTACATAAGCCTTCGTCGATAATAACTCCAGTACGAGAGCCACGATATGGAAAACCTTCCAGAGATGTCGCCGCCGCCAATCCCATCTCGGGGGATTCAGGAGATCGCCTCGGCACCCTGCCGGAGAAATCATCTCCCGGAGTCTTCACCGCCATGGTCGCTCCGGAGTGATGTGTGAGTAGTTCACCCTGGACTATGGGTCCATAGCAGTAGCTAGATGGTCGTCTTCTCCTAATTGTGCTATCATTGTTGGATCTTGTGAGCTGCCTAACATGATCAAGATCATCTATTTGTAATGCTACATGTTGCATTTGTTGGGATCCGATGAATATGGAATACTATGCTATGTTGATTATTGATCTATTATCTATGTGTTGTTTATGATCTTGCATGCTCTCCGTTATTAGTAGAGGCTCTGGCCAAGTCATTACTTGTAACTCCAAGAGGAGTATTTATGCTCGATAGTGGGTTCATGCCTCCATTAAATCTGGGACAGTGACAGAAAGTTCTAAGGTTGTGGATGTGCTGTTGCCACTAGGGATGAAACATCAATGCTATGTCTAAGGATGTATTTGTTGATTACATTACGCACCATACTTAATGCAATTGTGCATTGTTTGCAACTTAATACGGAGGGGTTCGGATGATAACCGAAGGTGGACTTTTTAGTCATAGATGCATCGGTCTATGTACTTTGTCGTAATGCCCAATTGAATTTCACACTACTCATCATAACATGTATGTATTGCCCAACTGTAATTTGTTCACCCAACATGCTATTTATCTTATGGGAGAGACACCACTAGTGAACTGTGGACCCCGGTCCATTCTTTACATCAAATACAATCTACTGCAATACTCGTTCTACTATTTTCTGCAAACAATCATCATCCACACTATACATCTAATCCTTTGTTACACAAGCCGGTGAGATTGACAACCTCACTGTCACGTTGGGGCAAAGTAATTTGGTTGTGTTGTGCAGGTTCCACGTTGGCGCCGGAATCCCTAGTGTTGCGCCGCACTACACTCCGCCGCCATCAACCTTCAACGTGCTTCTTGGCTCCTACTGGTTCGATAAACCTTGGTTTCTTACTGAGGGAAAACTTTCCGCTGTACGCATCACACCTTCCTCTTGGGGTTCCCAACGGACGCGCGCTGTACGCGTATCAGTAACACAGAGGCAATGGCACCAGAAAATAATTGATACTACTTCCAATGTCATATAGGAACGAGTATATGATGATGAGAGATGGACCGGGGTTCCCAGATATCTACACTAGTGGTAACTCCCCAATAACAAGTGACAAGTGTTGAGTGAACAAATTACAGTTGGGCAATTGATAGGATTGAAATAGCATTAAGACAGAACATCAAGATTATTAATCATGTACGCATGTTTTCCATATATAGTCATACGTGCTCGCAATGAGAAACTTGCATAACATCTTTTGTCCTACCAGCCGGTGGCAGCCGGGCCTCAAGGGAATCTACTGGCAATTAAGGTACTCCTTTTAATAGAGCACCGAAGCAAAGCATTAACACTTGGTGAAAACATGTGATCCTCATATCACAACCTTCCCCTCCGGTTGTCCCAATTTCTGTCACTTTGGGGCCTCGGGTTCCGGACAGCAATATGTGCAAACAACTTGTAGATACAATCTAAGCAATAAGTATAGAGCTTAAATCTAAGATCATGCCACTCGTGCACTAGTGACAAGCATTAAACACAACAAGATTGCAGCAACAATAACTTCACAAACTTTATAGATAGACTAATCATAATGTAACAATCCATCGGATCCCAACAAACACAACACCGATTACATCAGATGGATCTCAATCATGTAAGGCAGCTCATGAGATCATTGTATTGAAGTACATGGGAGAGGGAGTACCAACTAGCTACTGCTAGAACCCGTAGTCCATGGGGAACTCCGGAGCATGATGGAGGCGATGCGTCGATGGAGATGGCTTCCAGGGGCACTTCCCGTCCCGGTGGCGTGGAACAGAGACTTCTATCCCGAATTGGAGTTTCGCGATGGCGCGGCGGCCCCTCTTTCTGAGTTTTGTCAATTGGTATCGAGGTTTTAGGTCGCGAGGGACTTTATAGGCGAAGAGGCGGAGTCGGAGGGGACGGGGCCCCCTCCCCATAGGCTACAGCGCGGCCGGGGGCGCCGCGCCGCCATATGGTGTGGGCCCCTGCTGCCCGCCTCCGACTCTCCTTCGGTGTTCTGGAACCTTCCGGGGAAAATAAGATATTTGGTCTTTGTTTCGTCGAATTCCGAGAATATTGCCCGAACAACCTTTCTGGAACCAAAAACAACAGGAACTGGCACTGTGGCATCTTGTTAATAGGTTAGTTCGGAAAACGCATAAAAACATTATAAAGTGTGAGCAAAACATGTAGGTATTGTCATAAAACTAGCATGGAACATCAGAAATTATAGATACGTTGGAGACGTATCAAGCATCCCCAAGCTTAGTTCCTACTCGCCCTCGAGTAGGTAAACGATAAAAAGAAAATAATTTCTGAAGTGACATGCTACCAACATAATCCTGATCCAATAATGATGTAAGGCATGTGAACTGAGATCAAATTATTCAAAGCAAATGTCTATAGTTGATATAAGAGATGATAATGCAAGAGTTAAACAAGCTAGAAGTTTTCATGAACTATTGCTTTAAAGACATGAAACCGTACAAAGTTCATTAAAGATGTTTTAAGTATCCAGCGTAGAAGTTCTATCCTTCATTCCAAGCATCAAGTAAATTTTCACAACATAGAAGGATTCAGTCAAGTAAAAATAAACATGAACGTCATGAATCAACTGTTTCGAAGTCTACTCAACCGGTGAGCGCAAGCATTTGGTATTGGCACCAGGATGTTATGGCAAAAAGAACATTAATGGGGGTTTGGAAGGCCAATGGAAGAAAGTCTCACAAAGCTATAAGTGATCATTAGACAAGAGGAAGTCTTATAATCGAAGCTATGCAAGGAGTAGTGATTGCCATGCAACGGATGCACATAGAGCTATATGTGTATGAAAGCTCTCCAATGGAACTAGTGGGGGTGCATCCAACTTGGTTGCTCACGAAGACCTAGAGCACTTTTGAGGAAGCTCATCATTGGAATATACAACCCAAGTTCTATAGTGTAAATTCCCCACATAGTTATACTAGTAAAACATGAAAACTCTCTCACATGGAGTATAGGTGCTAAACATGAGCACAAGTGTGGATAAAGGGTAGTAATGTTGCCCCCTTTTTCTTTATTCTTTTTTTTCTTTATTCTTTTTTTTCTTTTTTTTCTTTTTCTGCTTCTCTTTTGATGGCCTCCATGGCTCTTTTCACTTTTAGGGGCAACATCCTAATATGACAACACACTTTTTGGTACAAATAACTCATAATGAATAAAACATGATGTATAAAACTGTATGCCTCTGCTAGTGTAGCAGGATGTGCAATGATCTAGCGTAACATGGGTAAACCACACATCAGCTGTATAGAATCATGCAAAGCAATATATAAATAATAAATGACAACAAGTCATGTAATGTAAAATGGAAGTTGCATGGCAATATATCTCGGAACAGCTATGGAAATGCTGTGGTAGGTAGGTATGGTGGCTGTTTTGAGGAGATGTATGGGCTTATGTGTAGGAGAACAAGAGAAAGTCCTCCCACGGGTTTGGATGTACTGGCGAAGTATGCACAATTCTCAATGTGAGCAAAAGGCAATGCACAGTACCGAAGAGGCTAGCAAATTTGGATGGTGGAAGTGCCAAAAACCGTAGCTTAACATTAGTCAAAAAGAACTCACAAGCTTATTGCAAACAACTAGCAGGTTCAACATTAAGAGCATGATTAAAATTCACTCCAAGGAGGGCCGTTCACGGTGGCACAAGTACCCCGCTAGCTCCCTCGACCTTCAGCACAACTTAGTTATTACGATGAACCCTTAGACATGGAAAGCTATCAAGTCCAACTACACCTTCAACCATTTAAGTAGAGTTTATAGTACGGCACAAGCTTAAAGACAACAATCCACTACTAGTTTTAACTTATTTAAACAGCAAGCTTTACCATCTAAATACCTCAAAATGTTTGCAAAGAATCAGGTTATCAAAGCTCAATGATCTACAAGATTATGCAAGTATTTCATTATACCACTACCACATGCAACATTTTCTGAACCGACCAAATAACAATAAGTGCAATAGCTTCCAACTTTTGTCATGAACATTGAAAGTAAAACGAAGAACACCAGTGTTCATATGAAAAAGCGGAGCGTGTCTCTCTCCCACACAAGGATTGCTAGGATCCGATCTTATTCAAACAAAAACAAAAATAAAAGCACACAGACGCTCCAAGTAAAGCACATAAGATGTGGAAAAATAAAAATATAGTTTCACTAGAGGTGACCTGATAAGTTGATGAAGAAGAGGATGCCTTGGGCATCCCCAAGCTTAGACGCTTGAGTCTTCTTGAAATATGCAGGGATGAACCACGGGGCATCCCCAAGCTTAGACTTTTCACTCTTCTTGATCATATATCATCCTCCTCTCTTGACCCTTGAAAACTTCCTTCACACCAAACTTCTCATAAACTTTATTAGAGGGGTTAGTACTCAAAAAACTTTAATCCACTTTAGTCCTGTAGTGACACATTGCAAGAACTCAATAAAACATTAGCTACAGCTCTCCACGTCTAGAAAGCCTCACTTAAAGTCCACAAGAGACAATGCAAAAAACAGAGACAGAATCTGTCAAAACAGAACAGCCAGTAAAGATGAATTTTTTAGAGGTACTTCCGTTGCTCAAATCAGAAAACTCAAAACTAATGAAAGTTGCGTACATATCTGAGGAACACGCATGAAAATTGGCAGAATTTTTTGGGTTTCCTACAGGGAGACCTACTCAAATTCGTGACAGCTAGAAATCTGTTTCTACGCAGAAATCCAAATCTAGTATCAACCTTCTATTAGAGACTTTACTTGGAACAACAATGCAATAAAATAAAGATAAGGAGATGTTGCTACAGTAGTAAAAACTTCCAAGACACAACAAAACAGTAGCAAAATAAAAACATGGGTTATCTCCCAAGAAGTGCTTTCTTTATAGCCATTAAGATGGGCTCAATTTTAATGATGCTCGCAAGAAATAAGAGTTGCAGCAAAAGAGAGCATCAAAAGCAGATAAGAAACACTTTTAAGTCTAACCCACTTCCAATGAAAAGGAATATTGTACACAAATAAATTCATGAAGAACAAAGTGACAAGCATAGGAAGATAAAACACGAGTAACTTCAAAATTTTCAGCATATAGAGATGTGTTTTAGTACCATGCAAATTTCTACAACCATATTTTCCTCTCTCATAATAATTTTCAGTAGCATCATGAGTAAACTCAACAATATAACTATCACATAAAGCATGCTTTTCATGATTCACAAACACATAATTTTTATCAAGCTCAAAAATAGTGGGATTAAAACTTTCAAACCCACTTTTATCAATAATATAACAAGATGATTGATCAATCTCAAGAGATATGGAACTCCTAGATAAAGTCAAGACTTCTCCAATCCCATTTTCATTAGTAGTACAATTAATATTATCAAGTAACATAGGACCATCATCTAGAGCTTTATCATAAATATTTGCCAAGCAAAACTCTTTAGTACCATGCATTTCGACATCAGGCACAAACAAAGCATTATCATAAGATTTATCAAAATAACATGGATTATCATAGATAACAGTAGCATAATTATTCTCACAAGTTTTACTCATAGGTAATATTTCAAGAGAATCCACAGGAACATAACATTCATCCTCCTTTGGTAAGCATGGAGGACAATCAAATAGTGTAAGAGATAAAGAGTTACTCTCATTAGAAGGTTGGCATGGGTAGCTAATCCATTCTTCCTCCTTTTGTTCATCACTCTCCTCTTCTTTTTCATCCAATGAGCTTTCAGGTTCATCAATTTCCTCCTCTTTTTCATCCAATGAGCTTTCAGGTTCATCAATTTCTTCTTCCACAGTTCCTGCAAATTGTGAGTGCATTCTTGTGCATTAATGAGTCTCTCTTTATAATCAATGATATAAGGATTATCGCTGTAACTTTCTATGCAAAAATTAAGGATAGAAGAGACATAATATTTAAGGTCCTTACAAACAACACAAGTTTCATAATTTTTAGCCATGAAAGATTCGATTTCAGAAGCTCCCATAAATAAGACAAATTGTTCTACTTCTTCGAACCCAAGATGAATATAGTTATTCCAATTGTAGTTCATAATTAAAACTTCTTCACTAAAGCCACATTGGAATTTAAGATGTTTAGTATCATGTTTAGAGCAACAGTTTATATCATGGCGTTTAAGCAAGATTTTAGCAATTGTATTCAATTTTTCTATCACAACACTCATGACTTTACCCGTTCTTGATTCTCTATAGTTCATATATATTTCAATAAGCTCCAAATAGGTTGTGAGTTCTCCCATAACAACAGTTTTTAATTTTTCGGTTTTTCAATTTTTTATGGATTTTGGGTATATAAGAAAAATAAAACAAGACGAAAAGAAACTAGACAAAAGTAAACTAAGCGCAACGAAACTAGACAAAAGTAAACTAAGCAAAACAAAATAAAATAAAATAAAACAGAGAGAGAGGTAGATGTACTCCCCAAGTGAACTTATGAGTAGAAGCTATGCTTCCGCAGCGGCGCAAAAATAGTCTTGATAACCCACAAGTATAGGGGATCGCAACAGTCTTCGAGGGAAGTAAAACCCAAATTTATTGATTCGACACAAGGGGAGGTAAGAATACTTATAAGCCTTAACAACTGAGTTGTCAATTCAGCTGCACCTGGAAAAGCACTAGTAACAGGGGTGATGTGGCAAAGCAGCAGTAATATGAGAGCAATAGCAATAGTAACTCAGCAGCAGTAGCAGTAACACAGAGGCAATGGCACCAAAAAATAGTTGATACTACTTTCAATGTCATATAGGAACGAGTATATGATGATGAGAGATGGACCGGGGTTCCCAGCTATCTACACTAGTGGTAACTCTCCAATAACAGTGACAAGTGTTGGGTGAACAAATTACGGTTGGGCAATTGATAGGATTGAAATAGCATTAAGACAGAACATCAAGATTATTAATCATGTAGGCATATTTTCCATATATAGTCATACGTGCTCGCAATGAGAAACTTGCATAACATCTTTTGTCCTACCAGCCGGTGGCAGCCGGGCCTCAAGGGAATCTACTGGCAATTAAGGTACTCCTTTTAATAGAGCACCGAAGCAAAGCATTAACACTTGGTGAAAACATGTGATCCTCATATCACAACCTTCCCCTCCGGTTGTCCCAATTTCTGTCACTTTGGGGCCTCGGGTTCCGGACAGCAATATGTGCAAATAACTTGTAGATACAATCTAAGCAATAAGTATAGAGCTTAAATCTAAGATCATGCCACTCGTGCACTAGTGACAAGCATTAAACACAACAAGATTGCAGCAACAATAACTTCACAAACTTTAGAGATAGACTAATCATAATGTAACAATCCATCGGATCCCAACAAACACAACACCGATTACATCAGATGGATCTCAATCATGTAAGGCAGCTCATGAGATCATTGTATTGAAGTACATGGGAGAGGGAGTACCAACTAGCTACTGCTAGAACCCGTAGTCCATGGGGAACTGCTCACGGAGCATGATGGAGGCGATGGCGTCGATGGAGATGGCTTCCGGGGCACTTCCCCGTCCGGCGGCGTGCCGGAACAGAGACTTCTGTCCCCCGAATTGGAGTTTCGCGATGGCGGCGGCGCCTGAGTTTCCGGAGTTTCGTCAATTGGTATCGAGGTTTTAGGTCGCGAGGACTTTATAGGCGAAGAGGCGGAGTCGGAGGGGCCACGGGGCCCCCTCCCCATAGGCTGGCGCGGCCAGGGGTCGCGCCGCCATATGGTGTGGGCCCCTGCTGCCCGCCTCCGACTCTCCTTCGGTGTTCTGGAACCTTCCGGGGAAAATAAGATATTTGGTCTTTGTTTCGTCGAATTCCGAGAATATTGCCCGAACAACCTTTCTGGAACAAAAACAACAGAAAACAGGAACTGGCACTGTGACATCTTGTTAATAGGTTAGTTCCGGAAAACGCATAAAAATATTATAAAGTGTGAGCAAAACATGTAGGTATTGTCATAAAACTAGCATGGAACATCAGAAATTATAGATACGTTGGATACGTATCAAGCACATACCAGGCCGCCACCCCGCAGACCACCTCCGTAGCAGCATCCCGCGCCGCTGCCCACAGGATAGCACACCGCGCACCCCGGCCACCCCCGTGCCGCACGCCGGTGCCCCAGCCATGCCCGCACACCGGCGGGCCGCGCTCGTCGCGGCTCGGCCGCCACACGGCGAATGCCGCCGTATCCGCCGGCCGCCGCCACGCCCGCCTCACCATCAGATCGGGGCGTGCTTGCCCCGGATCCGCCACCCCACGGTCCCGTAGTCGCCGCTCCGGCGTCCTAGCACCGGCGAGCCACCATCTCCGCCCCAGCCAGATCCGGCGGCAGGAGCTACCCCCGGCACCATTTGGGAGCGGGGGGCCACCGCCACCACGGCGCGAAGGCCGGCAACAGCGGCGGCGGAGGGTCGACGGGGAGGAGGACGGGGGCGGCGCGGGATTTTTCGCCCCAGTGTCGCCTGGGGTGCGACACGGGGGGTCACCTTTCTTGCCGATAGAGAGTTGCCCTTAACCTTGTAATTATGATCTCACCAGGTCGAGCTCTATATGTGCCCGTGCGAACTGCTGCACGTGATTTTGACCATAATCGATGCTTTCTGAAAATGCGTTGTGCCACCTAGGCCTTAGTATCGCCCTCTCATCACGCATGTAACTATGGTAGGTGAAAATTTCGGGCTCTTGCTTATATATTCTCCACACCCAAAGCTAGCTTTGGTCATTGGTTTGAAGAAGAGAACCTTCTTTCTTCAGTGGACCACAGGTCGACACTTTGGTTCCCATGGAACTAGGCAAGAACAGAACTGGGAGACCTAAGAAAGATAACACTATCATAAATTGACCTTCTCGTACAATTCTTAAAATCTCAAGGCTTATCACCTTGGTACCTTGGGAACAACCTTGGAGGACAAAGTTTAGTCCAACATTGCTAGTTAAGAGGGAGTTGGAGTAGTATATAAGGGTTGCTCTTCTAGTTCTTCCAAGTGAGTGAGAATAGAAAGAGCCCTCGCGCACTCCTCCTTCGCCCGCCCCGTCACTACACACATCGCGTTTCATGACTTGAGTTCGAGTTCGAGACATACTCAAGAAAGCCTAAATTTTCACCAACGCGATCGGGTCGGCTCTCCTCCTAGGCTATACCAGGAGACAGAACAAATCTGGAGTCTTGAGCTCTCGGAACTCTCTAGTCTGCCTCTCTCAGGAAAAAGTTCCTTTTTATGCGCTACTCTCTAGTCTTCCCCATCCCGGCGACTGCGTGCACAGCCGTTCGGGAGAGCAGGCCTCCGAAACCCCGTCCGTCAAGATCCTGCACCGGGAGGCGGGCGATAAGATTTTTGAGGAGCGTCTCGGCGCGACTGCTCGCTGCTGTTTGTGTTCTTCTTCGCCAGTTCGACTACTTATTTGACGAATCCGACTACACCATGGGCGACATCAACGATTCCCATGGTGGTGATGCTGCTGGTGCGACCTTTCCGGTCGCGATGTACGTGATTTTCCTCTCCTATCTTGCACTGCTACTTGTTTCATGTTCAGATCTGATGCATGTGTTTACTCTGTTGTGTGTGGTTAACTATGCTTGTGCATCTGTAATGTTGTTTTCGAGTGGCTGAATCTTGTACTGCCTGTACGAGTGCGTCTCAACCACTCGATGGGCTAAAATGGATGGGTCCTATTAACTTAGGGGTACTGTAAAGGTCCTCGAATTGCAAATGATCCGGGCTACCAACCACACCCTACAAGTGTCGATTCCTCAATGTGAGTCTACACCCTATCGATTCATTTACTAATTTGTGTTATTTCCTATTCCCCTTTCGTCAATCTGAATCTTCAGTTTGGTGCTCTGTTTCTGCAGAGTGGACAGTGCATGTTCTTTGAGTGGAGGGAAGGATATGCAGAGCTCGTCGTTGCCAATTTCGCACTAGTTCCCCACTGCCCCTCCCACACGCAGACACAGAATCCTGTCGTCCCTCATTGTCCGGTGACGGCACTCAAAGCGTATGATCTGTTCTACTGCTTGGCTAATCCCCTGAATCTGGGACAACCGCTTTCGAGTATCTCAGCTGTTGTTGCTTATGATGCATCGTCTGTCCAGCTTGGCGAGGCAGATCTCCAATGGCTGGGCATGTGCTTTTACATTGTACTCCCTCCATTTCATGAAACTTGTCTCAAGTTTGTTTAAATTTAGACGTATCTAAATGCTAAATGATGTCTACATACATCTAAATTTAGACAAAGTTATGACATATTTCATAGGATTGAGGAAGTACATGAAACAACTGGCTATAGAACTAATCGGGGTTGCATGATGGTCCTGCGGCACTGTCTGCACAATGGTTTGCACTAACGTAACTACATGAGTTCATTATTCTTTTATTAATTTATTTCAAATTATGCAGTCACTCGTATTGTAAGTTTAACACGATGGAATTAAAGCGGGACGAAAATCTATTTCGCTCGATGAAATTCAGATGTCACAAGGCGACACAACAAAAAGAAGTGGAAATCATATCAAACACTACAAAGGCACCACCGGGTGAGATAAGTAAACACCCATGTGTGAGGTTGCGACGTGCTACTGTTTCCAATTTCCTAGGGAAACAGAAGATCGACGCCTGTGAATCTGTGATGCCTCGGATTAGGAATACTTTATTCCAAGCGAAACTCGAGAGCAAAGCTTTAATTTATTTTAGTGATACTAGTATTAATAATTTGTGAATCCGCTGTAATGTATGGGTATTATGCTAGTATATAGTAGTATGTAGGTGGCGAACGGTGTGCCCTTCCTTTTGGTACCGCAAGGTGCGACCTACTTCTTTTTTCAGAATTTGCTACCGGCAGTACTTGCGTGGCAGACTGGCAGTATCAACGTTGATAGATCTTCAGAACACATGTGCGCTCGTAGAACTTAGAGCATTTCCAGTCGCGTCCCCCAAACCGTCCCCAAAGGGATTTGGGACGCGCCGGATAGAAAATGCGTTCCAGCCGCGTCCCCCAAAGTCCATTTTTGTCCGGCGCGCCCATCTACGGTGTCGGCGAGCCCGCCCCCGTCCCACAGGGGACGCACCGGGACGTGCACACACGAAAGCGAGACGGGAGTGGCGGGGCGACCCGTCGTGGCACGGGAAAATTCGTCTCACACTCCCGCCAAATCCCGCCGTCCCGCCAAATCGCGCCTATACCGCCGCGCATTTCAGGCCTCCCAAAACATATCCCGCCGCCGATTCATTTCTCCTATCCCGCCGTCCTCCCGCCGTCCACCCGCCGTCCACCCGCCGGCGCTACCCTCTCCACATGGCGCCGCCGACAGCCCCCAAAAAGATGGACGACGGACGCGGCAAACTTCGCCGGGTATGTCTTCGACAAGGCTGCCAAGGCCGCCTTGGCCGACGCTGCGTCGTCTGAGAAGACGCAGGCGTCGATCACGAAATGCCTCGCCGACGTCTCCTCGACCTTTCTCTCCCGCGCCAAAAAGAACGACGAAAGGTGGGCGGAGCTGCTCAAGAGGCAAGAGGAGAAGCTGGAGCTCAAGAAACGCACGACATGTCCCTGCGAGAACGTCGACAGAGGAATGTCTCTCCCGGACGCGAGCGGCGCACAACTTCTTCAAAGGCCAGATTCTCGACGACATCGAAGCCAAATGGCGGCGGCGGGACGCGGCGGCCGGGCGTGCATCGGCGGCGGCAGCGCAGCAAGAGAGCTGACGCGTCTCTCTTGCACCCTGCGTCGGCCTGCGCGTCGGCGACGGAGCGCACGCACCATGCACAGCAACGGGCAGATCGCGACGAGGTCATCGTGCTCGACGGGCCCGTCGACTCAGGATACGACGTCGCCCAACCCTTCCTTCTTCTAATTTGCATGCACCACCGGTTGGCTTATGATCGCGCGCCAGTACTTTGATCGATCGCCGCCTCTGATCGCGACGAATCGGCGGGAATCTCTTTTGAATGCATCTATTTGAATTTCTGATTGGGGGCGGCGTTTGGGGACGCGGCTGGGGAGCGACGTCCCCCAAAGGCGACACGAACAAAACACGTCCCCCAAACGTTCGATCCGGTGCGGTTTGGGGAACGGTTTGGGGGACGCGACTGGAGATGCTCTTACACATTTACGCCATTAGTTTGGGATCCACTGGCCATTATAAAGTGCAATCCACTCCATGCCTGAAATCGGCCTAGCTACTTGTTCCTCCTATTGTGGTTATCCAATCTGGCCCACGTAGCACTTGGGGCGTGCGTGCGAGCTAGCAGCTAAGTTTCTCCTCTAGCCATTTGAATTTCAGTGACTATTTAGGATGTCATATTATAGTACTAAAATGACGAAGTATGGCGCGCTTGGATCTTTACCGTGAATTGATGCTTGCATCAGCGGCGTTGTTGGAATGACTGGCACCGGGAAGCATGCGAGCTGAACAAGTATGACCAAAAGCCACATGCTCGACCAAAGTTCTACGAAGCGTCACCAGTTCACGACACGGTAGTTTCTAGTAGTGCAAGTCTTGTTAGCTTAGTATACTCGTGTTCCTCCTATACTAGCAGTAAACCTTCAGAATCATAAGGACAGTTCCTGCCGCAGATTCGTTGATGCGCACCAAGTAGCTTCAACATATATTGTGTATACGATCTATTGACTCCATATACTATTGCATGCATCGATGTGTTCCAACACTGACGTTGGGTCTGAGGTCAATTCTCTGAGAGGAGACAGGCCAGGAACATAAGAGATTGGGAGGCGGCCAAACTAAAACCCATATAGGGTTTCTGTCCCTTCATCGGTTACACCGTCAGTCTGCTCCATCTTCGGTGGCCGTTGGTCCACCGAGGTATGGTGGACCACAACCTCTCATCGGCGAGAGTGTTTATGTTCTTTGTTTGAGTTGTTTATCAGTGTTTCTTTCAGGATAGTGAGGCGGCAACTACTTTTTAAAGTCAGAATAAGATCCCCATAGGTGGCATCGCCTATTTCATAGGTGACATCGACAAATTACTATTGACATTCGAAAAATTTATCTATAAATTACTTTTAGAAAAAATATATGTAGTTACCACTTTGAAAAAAACTACTGTGAAATAGTTAACACGATAAATTAGAATTACCCTAAAGAATTATGCTCCAGAATTACTCATGGGTAATTGAATTACGGTTGAATTCAAAAAAAAAAAGTCGAATTGTCCATGTGCACCATGAATAGTGCCCACGGACGCTGATGCCAACAAAAGGATTCAGCTTTTATTTATAGTATATGCTAGCATAAATGTCTTTGTAACCGATAATGTATATTTTACATCACCAAAGCAATTATATATCACTTTTTTCAGTTTTTGTATCATCTGAAAAATTTCTCAAAATCTTGATGATGTAAAATACATCGCCTATTTTTCAAACATGCGATTTAAAATACATCGCCACCCTTGGTGATGTATATTTCACAATTGCAAACATATAGATGAAACTCATATCAAAATAAATTGAAAACACAAATAAAATCCAAAAAGTACTACATATTACATCACGCAAATAATTCATCATTATTACATGAATAGTTCATCATCAAGTTGTACACAAATAAAAACTCTCATGCATGCATAGTTTATCACAAACACTCAAAGTTTATCACAGACACTCAAAGTTCATCCAAACCACATAGTTCATCACACAATTGAACGACAACCACCACTCCTTTGTTTCTGAAACCATGTCCACCACTTCTCCATGAGGTTCTTCTGAAGATCTTCATAGTTATATTCACCGCGGATTTCGTGGTAGCAATCAATGAAGCGGGCAACGCCGGCTGCGCAAACACTAGTTGGCCCAGTAACTCATAGTGAAAGTCGTTCAAATCTTGACCGCGCGGGTTCTCAATGATCATGTTGTGCATGACCACGCAAGCCATCATGATGTACCAAAGGATCTCTTGGTCCCAAAATTTCGCATGACCTCTCACAATAGCAAATTGGTCTTGCAAAATCCGAAATGCTCTCTCCACATCCTTTCTTGCTATCTCTTGAGCATAGTGAAATTCTTGTTCTTCCTTACATTTGGGTTTGTTGAGAGGCTACACAAATGCAGCTAACTTCAAAAAGATGACATCTGCAGGGTAGTATCCTTTGTCATAGGTCCGGACGATGGCCACGAATTCCACCGATGACGTCTCTACCATTGCTAGCTTTGCAAAGAGTGGTGACCTTTTTGAAGGACATCGATGTTATCGTAGGAATCTGGCATCCCAAAAAAAGCATGCTAAATCCATGTCTTTTGATCGGCCACGGCTTCAAGAATGATAGTGGAGTCCTTATTGTGTCCTTTAAACTGTTCATGCCAAGCTGCATGATAGTTCTTCTACCTCCAGTGCATGCAATCGATGAAGCCAACCAAGCGAGAAAAACCACGCGCTGCGCTGATCGCCAAAAGTCTTGTCGTGTTTTGAGCATTGGGATCTCTCAAGTACTTCGTACCAAACACATCCACCATAGCAACAATAAAACGCTTGACACACTTGATGGCTTGGCTCTCACCCATTGCCAAGTTGTCATCAATGAGATCCACATGAACTCCATATGACATCATGCGCAATGTGGCGGTCTCCTTTTGGAATGTTCTATGTCCAAGTTGGTTGGCTGCATTCCTCCTTTGCTCAAAGAAGGTGCCATGCAACTTCATTGACTCTGCGCTGTACTTGAACAACTCCGTTCCCATCTGAAACCAGTGTTGGAAGTAGCACACGGGATATATAGGTGACTCGATGAGAGGACAATTTTCGCCTAGAGGAGATGGCAAGCTCCACAACCACTTACTCAAGCTCCATGAAAGAGAAGCCCATGCATCTTCATAATTTTGCTCGAAGAAATCACCGGAGAACCAACCACCAAGCCAACTAGGAAGTCACCATCCAAGAGCAACAAGCTCACGGTCTCTCATTCAAACAAATCGTAATATAGAGCTCAACTATGCAAGGATGCAAAGCCAGAACACCAAAAATCCTTCACACTCAAATCCTACCAAAGCCAAAGTGCTAGGGAGAAATTAGAGAGGAATAACAAAGGAGGAAATCAAATAATGACTCGAAGATCTACATCCTAAGACTTCCTCTCATTTATAAGAGGAATTGATTGTTGGAGATTGTAGATCTAGTTTTCTCGTCTAAATTTCTCAAGAAGATGCAAGAATCATAGGAGGGAAGGGAGATGAACCAACCTTTTAGAGGTTCAACAATGGAGTATTAGAGAGATTAGAATGGTTGACTGATGACCCACAAGTATAGGGGATCGCAGTAGTCTTCGCGGGTAGTATAACCCAATTTATTGATTCGACACAAGGGGAGACAAAGAATACAAAGAGCCTTAACAAATGAGTTGTCAATTCAGCTGCACAAACAGACTTTGCTCGGCAAGAGTAGGCAGGTAGTCAGCTGCAGTATAACAAAGCAGAGTGAACAAGAGACTATAGTAGTGTATTGAAATAGTAAAATGCTGTAGGACATGAGGACGGATGACGTTGCATGGATGAGAGAAACTCATGTAACAATCATAGCAGGGCATTTGCAGATAATAATAAAACGGTGTCCAAGTACAAAGCAATCAATAGGCATGTGTTCCAATTATAGTCGTACGTGCTCGCAATGAGAAACTTGCACAACATCTTTTGTCCTACCAGCCGGTGGCAGCCGGGCCTCAAGGGAATCTACCGGATATTAAGGTACTCCTTTTAATAGAGTACGGAGCAAAGCATTAACACTCGTGAACACATGTGATCCTCACATCACTACCATCCCTCCGGTTGTCCCGATTCTTGTCACTTCGGGGCCATTGGTTCCGGACAGCAACATGTGTATACAACTTGCGTAAGACCATAAACAATGAATATCATGATGAAACAATAACATGTTCAGATCTGAAATCATGGCACTCGGGCCCTAGTGACAAGCATTAAGCATAGCAAGTTGCAACAATATCATCAAAGTACCAATTACGGACACTAGGCACTATGCCCTAACAATCTTATGCTATTACATGACCAATCTCATCCAATCCCTACCATCCCCTTCGGCCTACAGCGGGGGAATTACTCACACATGGATGGGGGAAACATGGATGGTTGATGGAGAGGCATCGGTGGTGATGATGGCGATGATCTCCTCCAATTCCCCGTCCCGGCGGAGTGGAACGGAGACTTCGGCTCCCGAGACGGAGGCGATGTGGCGGCGTTCTGGAGGCTTTTTCGACTTCTCCCCGTGCGTTTTTAGGTCGAAGGCAATATATAGTCCGAAGGAGGCGTCGGAGGCCGACCGAGGGGGCACACACGGGCCGCGCGGGCCCCGGCGCCGCCTTATGGTGTGGGGCCTCCCTCCACTGTCTTGTCCTTCGCTCGTCGATTCGTGAAAATAGGGCCTTCTGCATAAATTCCGAGGATTTTCCTGAAAGTTGGATTTCTGCACAAAAACGAGACACCAGTTCTGCTGACAGCGTTAGTCCGTGTTAGTTGCATCCAAAATACACAAATTAGAGGCAAAACAATAGCAAAAGTGTTTCGGAAGTAGATACGTTTTGGACGTATCAACTCCCCCAAGCTGAGCTTATTGCTTGTCCTCAAGCAATTCAGTTAACAACTGAGCGATAAAAGAACTTCACGAACACATTTGCTCATATGATGTATATATTCTCATGCTATGGCTAATACTTAAGCAGTTCATAATGAGATGCATACAAATAAGATCATCTAACAACTATGTCAATCATGGAGAGGTACCAACAATTAATAATAAGCATCATGAATCATGTATATAAGCAGGATTGCAATGTTCATAAGAGAGTATGATAAAGTGGTATCTCGCTTGCCCGTATTTGATCGGCAAAACATAAATGCCGAGGCACCTCTGAAGTTCATAGAAAGACTAGAAGTAGTGATTGTCAAAGATAAAAGCATCAAAGTTATACCACAATCAATCATATTTTGAGACAAGCATATTATACTAAGAATGACAGTTGTGCTCTCAAGATAGTGCTCAAGGAAAGAATGGAGACACAACACAAAAAATAAAAGATTGACCCTTCGCAGAGGGAAGCAGGGATTAACATGCGCTAGAGCTTTTCATTTTTTAAAACAGGAGTAAAATTATTTTGAGAGGTGTTTGTTGTTGTCAACGAATGGTAATGGGTACACCAACTACCTCGCCAACGGACTTCCAAGAGCGGCTCCCATGAATTATTTTTATGTTTATGTGGCACTCCTTCCAACCCTTCTTTCACAAACCATGGCTAACCGATCCTGGTGCCTGCCAACAATCTCATACCATGAAGGAGTGCCTTTTATTTTAGTTTTATTATGATGACACTCCCCCAACCTTTGCCCACAAGCCATGGCTAACCGAATCCTTCGGGTGCCGTCCAACGATCACATACCATGGAGGAGTGTCTATTTAGTTAATTAATTTGGGACTGGGAACCCCATAGCCAGCTCTTTTTGCAAAATTATTGGATAAGCGGATGTGCCACTAGTCCATAATGAAAGTTCGTCAAAAGTAAATGACAAGGTTGAAAGTTAAACACCACATACTTCCTCATGAGCTATGAAACATTAACACAAATTGAGAAGCATTTTGAAGGTTTTAAAGGTAGCGCATGAGAATTTACTTGGAATGGTTTGAAATGCCATGCATAGGTATTTATGGTGGACACTTTGGAATAACTTGGTTTTCAGGTGTTTTGGAGCAGCAGCGTTCCCGCTCGGTACAAGTGAAGCTAGCGAAGACTAGGGAGCGACAAATCAAGAGAGCAAATTGTCATAATCATGCTTGCGGCAAAATAAATTAACGGAGGCATAAAAGTGATACAAGAACTCTGAAGCAATATAAATCATTGAGGCTTAATTGACTTTTGTTCAGTCATATGCATGCGTGAGCATGTGCCAAGTCGATATAAATGAATTATTCAGAGGAGGATACCACAATGCCATACTTACTTATGAATAAAACAATGCAAGCAAACATCCATGACATGCTACTCATATTAATAAATTGGAGCTAAACATGAGAGATCATGAACTACTAGACTTTCTCAAATGACATATACCTCACATGAACCAACTAAGCATGCTCACATGTATGAGTATATGTACAAAAATGAAAACAAATAGAGTTCATACTAGCCTCTCACCACAATCCAATTGTCGTAGATCGTCATTATTGCCTTTCACTTGTGTAGCTTGGATAATATGAAATGAAAACCACGCTCCAGCCACCGAAGACCATTGAACTCATGATGAACTTTACAAACCAAAGAAGAACAGCAAATATTTTTGGTGTTTTCAATTAGAAACAAGAACAAAAGAAACAAGCAAACAAAGCAAAATCTTTTTGGGTTTTCTTATAGCAAACTAGCAATACCAAATAAAGCGAAACAAATGCAAGAAACCAAAGCAAACAAATGATGAAGAGAAACAACAGAAATATTTTTGGTCTTTTTGTGTTTTGGGAAAGAAACAAAGCAAAAACAAGAAATGGCAAACTAGAAAAGTCACATAAACACAAAGCAGCAGAAATTCGTCAAACTTGACAGCAGTACAGTACTCGATTTTTAATAAATTCTTCCACTGCTCAAATCGAAAAGTGTTCAACTAATGAAAGTTAGATAACAACCTGGGGAACATGCACAAAAATTGTCTTGGCAAAATACTGTTCTGGATATTTTTGGGAATTTTTTCGGTAATAGTCCAGAATCTGTTTTCAGGCAGCACTTCCCCAAATATCATCTCCCTCTCATTAGAAAACCACTCAAACAAACTAAACAAGTATGTACAAGTATCCAGCAATCATAATATGCAAAGAATGAGTGATGCCGGTATACCTCCCCCCAAGTTTAGGCTTTTGGCCTAAGTGGAGTTCTACCCCAATGAGGGTCGCTGTTCCTCGCCGGTGGGTAATGCATGGCGTAGTCATAGTAAGGTTCCTGTGCAGAAGAAAAGCGTGGAGGCTCCACATATCCAACATGTTGATGCGAGGAACTTGCTGCATCGGATGATGAGTCGAGGTGTTCGGCCTCCTCCGTGTTGCCTCTTGCATGATGGCCTCCTCTCTCTATGTGTGCATTCAGTGCACCTTCTGTGACTGACCAATCCTCCCTGGAATCAAGGTTAAATAGAACAGGCGCAGGCAATCTTACTAGTTTCTCAGTTTTCTTAGTTATTCTCCAAACTTTCTTATAAAATGTCATCTTGTAGAACAGGTTACCCAAATTAGATGAATCAGAAACAAATTCATGTTTAATCATAGAGACTATGTCAAGTTTTTCTATGGAAAGTTGAACATCAAGATGATGAGGTTCTACATTATGAAAAGCTAGTAAACGAGAAGCGATGAGACCTCCACAAATTCCACCTTTCTCACGGTTAGTAGTAAGTCTATAAGCTATCAATGCCCCCAAATTATAAGTCTTACTACCTTGCAGTGCAGCAGCTAGAAAAGCTAAATCTTGGATAGATAGTTTACCACCACTCTTTCTAGCAAGAACGCATTTAGTAATGAAATAAGCAAAGTAGCGGATAGATGGCAGTTGAATGCTAGTAATTTTACCACCATCCTCTGAGAAACTCCTTCCATGACAAATCATCTCGAAGAGGCTTAGGAGCTCTCGCGGCGATCCCCGTATCTTCTCGCATGATCCCCATTGCGGTACTCCAATTGCTGTACAAAAATCAATGAATGGCAAGTTGACAGTTTTATTATAAATCTTATACCGAACCATGGGGTTAGATCGCGACCAATTGAACTTAAAGTCCTGCACAACAGACATAGTCAATTTTGCATATTGGCATGGTTCTCCATCAACAAAACCATTCAACCCTGCACGAGAAATTAGACTCTGAACATCTTCCAGTATTCCTACGCTTCTCATGAAATCTGTGCACGGGTAGTAAGAGGGGTATACTCCCTCCTCACGGTTCACTCTCATGACTTGTTGCACCTCCAATTCTTGTTGGTTTAGTTGATATCTATTCCACTCCATTTTCTGAAATTTTTCAACATACAATATAAAATTTGATTTGGTGACATACAATCAAGGGGAACTACTATAGGAACTTGCTAGAGTGCTAATCATGCATCAAAACTAGTTTATACAACCTAGAACAAGCATGCAAGCTCACTAAACATGTTACCTACTGCAGCAGAATATTCAAGATATACTCAACCAAACAAAATTCTACTTGGATAGGCGGAGGAGTCACATACCGGAGAGCAAATGTGCCAAATTTCAGACAAAATCTGGCTGAGCAAAGAGATCGAAAAATCCTGAACTCTTGAGCAAAAACACGAGTGAGAGAAAGCTGGTTCGAGTTTTTCGGGAGAGAGAAGAGTCGGGAGGAAGAGATGAAGTAGTGGGGCAAGGAGGGGCCACACCACAGGTGGCGCCCCCCTCCTTGGCCGCGCCGGCTGGTGGTGTGGCACCCTGGGGTGCCACAGGTCATCCTCTGGTGCTCCCAGGTGCTCTTCGAAAAATAGGACCAGCGGTATAATTTTTGTGAATTTTTGAAACTTTGAAAAATGCACATTTCTGGGTATTAAGTTTATTATTACTGGCCAGGAAATTTTTTGAAATCTCTAATTAACTAAGGAACTTTGCAAATCAAGAAGTGCTACAGCAAATAAAACAAGTGGAGGAACAAAGAGATGTTGTTTACCTCCTCTATGCATATAAAAGGTATTTGTTAACAAAGTTGATCAAGTCTTGCCACCAAATAAATTTTACATAGCATATGAAGAAATAAACCTCAAATCAATCATGTTACCTTGAATTGTATCGATATGGATCCAATCATAAGATTTTGATAACCTTCTTTAGGCTCATATATAGGACAATCGATAGTTCCAATTTTGATAGTTCTCACATTAGAAATAGTATTGACTCCACATACTTTATCAATCCTTTTAGGGAAATAGACAGTGTGCTCCTTATCATCAACATTGAAAGTAACCTTTCCTTTATTGCAATCAATAACAGCCCCTGCGGTGTTAAGCAAAGGTCTCCCAAGAATAATAGACATATTATCATCTTCAGGCATTTCCAACACAACAAAATCAGTTAATATCAAGCAGTTATTAGTAACTTGAACAGAACATCCTCACATATACCAACAGGAATAGCAGTAGATTTATCAGCCATTTGCAAAGATATATCAGGTATCAGCTTATCTAAATAAAGTCTCTTATAAGAGAAAAAGGCATAACACTAACACCGGCTCCCAAGTCACATAGAGCAGTTTTAACATAATTATTCTTAATAGAACAAGGAATAGTAGGTATACCTGGGTCGCCCAACTTCTTTGGAACTTTGCCATTGAAAGAGTAATTAGCAAGCATAGTGGAAATTTCCTCATTGGGGATTTTCCTTTTGTTAGTAACAATATCTTTCATATACTTTGAATAAGGAGGTAATTTAATAGCATCAGTCAAAGGATTTGCAAGAATAAAGGTTTCATCCAATCGCAAAATTTATTATAATGTTCTTCTTCCTTTGATTTTAGTTTCTTAGCAGGAAAAGGCATTTGCTTTTGTACCCAAGGTTCTCTTTCATTACCATGTTTCTTAGCAATAAAATCTTCTTTAGTATACTTTTTATTTTTATCATGTTTTTCAGGTTCATCTTCAACCTCTTCTTTATCAAGCATCATTCTTATCATTATCATTATTATTATCATGTTCATTACCACTTTCGTTTCAGCATCGGAAATAGAAATACTATTAGGATCATTAACAGGTTCAGAGGATTCTACAACATTTTTATGTTTCTTCTTCTTTTTCTTCTTAGAAGGAGCATGATACGTCTCCGACGTATCGATAATTTCTTATGTTCCATGCCACATTATTGATGATATCTACATGTGGTGCATACTTTATGTCATATTTATGCATTTTTCGGAACTAACCTATTGACGAGATGCCGAAGGGCCAGTTCCTGTTTTCTGCTATTTTTGGTTTCAGAAATCCTAGTAAGGAAATATTCTCGGAATCGGACGAAATCAACGCCCAGATCCTATTTTTCCACGAAGCTTCCAACACCCGAGAGTCGCGGGGAGCCCCGGGGCCGGGGAGGTAGGCCGGCGCGGCTGCCGCGCCGCCTTACCCTCTCACCACCCTCCGACGCCGCCTCTTCGCCTATATAAAGGTCCCTGACCTAAAACCTCGAGACGGAAAAGCCACGGTACGAGAAACCTTCCGGAGCCGCCGCCATCGCGAAGCCAAGATCTGGGGGACAGGAGTCTGTTCCGCACGCCGCCGGACGGGGAAGTGCCCGGAAGGCTTCTCCATCGACACCACCGCCATCTTCATCACCGCTGCTGTCTCCCATGAGGAGGGAGTAGTTATCCATCGAGGCTCGGGGCTGTACCGGTAGCTATGTGGTTAATCTCTCTCCTATGTACTTCAATACAATGATCTCATGAGGTTCCTTACATGATTGAGATTCATATGAGTTTTGTATCACTATTCATCTATGTGCTACTCTAGTGATGTTATTAAAGTACTCTATTCCTCCTGCATAGTGTAAAGGTGGCAGTGTGTGCATCATGTAGTACTTGGCGTAGTTTATGATTGTGATCTCTTGTAGATTATGAAGTTAACTATTACTATGATGGTATTGACGTGATCTATTTGGTTATGTTGATCTATCTTGCACTCTAAGGTTATTTAAATATGAACATTGAATATTGTGGAGCTTGTTAACTCCGGCATTGAGGGTTCGTGTAATCCTACACAGTGGTGTTCATCATCCAACAAGAGAGTGTAGAGTCTAGCATCTATTTATTTACTCTGTTATGTGATCAATGTTGAGAGTGTCCACTAGTGAAAGTATGATCCCTAGGCCTTGTTTCCAATACTGCAAACACCGCTTACTTACTGTTCTGCTACATGTTCGTTCTTCGCATCTCTACTGTCCGCAATATTACCACCATCAACCACACGCCAGTCCTGGACAGCAAAGCACTTTTCTGGTGCCGTTGCTACTGCTCATATTTATTCATACCACCTGTATTTCACTATCTCTTCGTCGAACTAGTGCACCTATTTGGTGTGTTGGGGACACAAGAGACTTCTTGCTTTGTGGTTGCAGGGTTGCTTGAGAGGGATATCTTTGACCTCTTCCTCCCGAGATCGATAAACCTTGGGTGATCCACTTAAGGGAAACTTGCTGCTGTTCTACAAACCTCTGCTCTTGGAGGCCCAACACTGTCTACAAGAATAGAAGCTCCCGTAGACATCAGAGCACTAGGTTCAATTCGTTGAGAATCTTGTTCAATTCTTTTGGGATGGCCTTCAGGATATAGAGGATCCTGGGTAGAGACACCACCTCTAGTTGTTACTTCATAAGCATGCTTCTCTTTAGAATTATTATTTAGCAAGTCATTTTGCACTTTAGTGAGTTGATCAATTTGAGTTTGAATCATTTGAAAATGTTTAACAAGCATCTTAGCATCATTGGAGGTTCTCTCCACAATATCATGCAAATTGCTAATAGCTTGAGAATTTTCCATTAGATGATTCTCTACTCTCATATTAAAATTTTCTTGCTTAACAATATAATTATCAAACTCATCTAAGCATTGCGCAGGAGGTTTTGAATACGGAATATCTTCCCTAGTAAAGCGTTGAAGGGAGTTTACCTCAATCATGGATGAATGGGGAATTATATCACATATATCTTCTATAGGAGGTAGATTCTTCACATCTTCGGATTTAATACCTTTCTCCTTGAGAGACTTCTTAGCTTCCCTCATATCTTCATCATTCAATTCAATTAAACCCCTCTTCTTCAATATTGGCGTTGGAGTTGGTTCAGGTGTATTCCAATCATCATGATTCCGGCTTATTTTAGCCAATAATTCTTCAGCGTCTGGAGTTCTTTTCCTAAAAACACAACCAGCACAACTATCCAAATATGCTCTAGATTCAATGGTTAGTCCACTATAAAATATATCAAGTAGATCATTCTTTTCTAAATCATGTCCAGGTCGAGCTCTGATAAGAGAAAAAATCTTGCCCATGCCGCAGGCAATTTCTCTTCATCTCCCTGGTCAAACCTATAAATTCTCTGTAAAGCAATATGTTGAGCACTAGCAGGAAAATATTTTCGAAAGAAAACATCACGCAAATCAGTTGGACTTTTAATAGAACCAGGAGGCAAATTATTATACCAAGTTTTAGCATCATCCTTTAATGAGAAAGGAAATTTTTTAATGACAAAGTAAGTACGCATCTTGTCATCATCAGAAAACAAGCTACTCATAGAAGAAAGTTCATTCATGTGTTCTACAGCACTTTCTTTTTCAATACCACAAAAGGGTGCTTTCTCTACAATAGCTATATGAGATAGATCAAGAAAAATCATAATCTTTATCCTTAATGCATATAGGAGATGTAGCAAATTCAGGATCAGGAGATAACTTATGTCTAACAGTATATTGTGTAAGAAACTTTTTAATGTTTCTTGCATCAGTAGCATTGCATCTATTAATAAGATCATCATTAAGCTCCACATAATCTTCATCAGGATCATCACTAGAATAATCAAGTTCAGGTGAACTAACAGGTGTAGTGGCATTTTCATTAGGAGTTTCAGCATTTTCAATTTGTCTAGACCTAGCAATTGTAGCATCTAGAAAGGATCCCAATGAACCACTATCATCAAGCAGAAACATTATCAATATTATGAGAGTTTTCAGATTCAGCAGTACCAGCTTGTGGCGGTGAAACAAGTTGACTTATCACAGATGGTGAATCAAGTGTAGCGGTACTCAGAGTTGTACCTTTTCTTGTAGTGGATGGTAATATGGCGACTTTAGAATCGTGAGGTTTACCCATGATGGAGAATTTGCAGCGAACAATATCAATCCAAGTGAACTTCCAAATAAAGCTATGCTCCCGGCAACGGCGCAGCAGTCTTGATGACCCACAAGTATAGGGGATCGCAGCAGTCTTCGCGGGTAGTATAACCCAATTTATTGATTCGACACAAGGGGAGACAAAGAATACTTGGAGGCCTTAACGGCGGAGTTGTCAATTCAGCACACTGGAAACAGACTTGCTCGCAAGAGTTTATCAGTAGTAACAGTTTTATAGCAGTAGCAGTAGTGAAATAACAGAGGTACAGAGACAGTAGTGATTATAGTAAACAGCAGGATTAAAATACTGTAGCACAGGGGACGGATGACGGGCGTTGCATGGATGAGAGAAACTCATGTAACAATCATAGCAGGGCATTTGCAGATAATAATAAAACGGTGTCCAAGTACAAAGCAATCAATAGGCATGTGTTCCAATTATAGTCGTACGTGCTCGCAATGAGAAACTTGCACAACATCTTTTGTCCTACCAGCCGGTGGCAGCCGGGCCTCAAGGGAATCTACTGGATATTAAGGTACTCCTTTTAATAGAGTACCGGAGCAAAGCATTAACACTCCGTGAACACATGTGATCCTCACATCACCTCCCTCCGGTTGTCCCGATTCTTGTCACTTCGGGGCCATTGGTTCCGGACAGCGACATGTGTATACAACTTGCATGTAAGACCATAAACAATGAATATCATGATGAAACAATAACATGTTCAGATCTGAGATCATGGCACTCGGGCCCTAGTGACAAGCATTAAGCATAGCAAGTTGCAACAATATCATCAAAGTACCAATTACGGACACTAGGCACTATGCCCTAACAATCTTATGCTATTACATGACCAATCTCATCCAATCCCTACCATCCCCTTCGGCCTACGGGGGAATTACTCACACATGGATGGGTGAAACATGGCTGGTTGATGGAGAGGCGTCGGTGGTGATGATGGCGATGATCTCCTCCAATTCCCCGTCCGGCGGAGTGAACGGAGACTTCTGGCTCCCGAGACGGAGTTTCGCGATGTGGCGGCGTTCTGGAGGCTTTTTGGCGACTTCGACTTCTCCCCGTGCGTTTTTAGGTCGAATGCAATATATAGTCCGAAGGAGGCGTCGGAGGCCGCTGAGGGGCCACACCACGGGCCGGGCCCCCGACGCGCCGCCTTATGGTGTGGGGCCCTCGAGGCCTCCACTGTCTTGTCCTCTCCGTCAGTATTCTGCGAAAATAGGGCCTTCGCATAAATTCCGAGGATTTTCTGAAAGTTGATTTCTGCACAAAAACGAGACACAGCTTCTGCTGAAAACAGCGTTAGTCCGTGTTAGTTGCATCCAAAATACACAAATTAGAGGCAAAACAATAGCAAAAGTGTTCGGGAAAGTAGATACGTTTTGGACGTATCATTGACCTAACCTCCTCAAGGAGGGAGAAATGTTATTTATAGTCCTAGGGAGAAAACTAGCTGTTTGAGGGGAATCTTGCGACCCAATTTGGCTGTAAGTTTGGCGATGCCGAGCACCACGTTGGATGGTTTGGCGGACAAACTGGCGAACCGGAATCGCCGCTGGAATGGATACTAGCACACAAGGTTGGGCCGACCAAGTTCGGCGGGACGGATTCCTCGCCGGTTTGTTTCCGACGAACTAGATCCATTTCGGCGGCCGTCGGAATAACGCTCAGTACAACCTTTCGACAGATACCAAAAATTTCCGTGGATGTCGGTTGGTTCCGACGGTGATTCCGACGGCACCGGTTTACCGGTTTCGTAGAGGTTCTTCAAAATGCAGTTTTCTCAAATGAATTAAACTCTCACGATGTTCCCGATCTTCGATTAAGATGAAACCAATTTTATTGAAAAGATAACCATAAATATTAGGAACTAACAAATAATCTGGTTTACAATAATTTAGAGGTGAAGCCTCTCTACAAGACAAACCGGTAAAAACAACCAAACTCATAGAAGATGCCTACGAGGTTTTCGATGAACCTGAGCTTATTGAAAAGCTATAGCATGAAGAAAGTATAGTAAGCTAGCACGATGTAGATCTTGATTGTTTGAGAAACAAATCCATATGCAGGATTTGGTACGATGGGTTGTGATTTTTTTCTTATTTAGCTAAGGATGCCATGATCAAGGAAGGTCTCAAACATTATCATGTACAATTATTTGCTGCAACAAAGAGACTGCCAGATGACGTGAGAACAATCACATGATCATTTAATTTTTTGTCCTTGTATTTTTTTTTTTGACGTGAAACCTTGTCCTTGTATATTAGGGCATGTACAGTGGTAGGGAAGACGCCCCTTCTCTTAGTAGTTTACGTCATCTATAGAAGATGATAAATGGAAGTGATACAATACATTATCTTTTATCGTTATCCCTTACAATACTTACAATAAATGAGAATTAATTATTTGTAGTACAAATTACGTGGCTAAGGGAAAACAAGTGTTACAATGGGAAAATAGTCTTCTCTTATTTCATAAGAGATTAATGCTTGGCTAAGGGAAGATAAGTTTCTCTTTCTTCCTTCTCTCTCCTCCAACTAAACAAAAATTCAACGTGACAAGTGTAAGAAAAGGCTGACAATCTAACATCACTCCATTGTACATATTCTTAGTGGAAACAACCTAAACTAGAATAAGAATTATTTGAAATTCAAGAATACAGTGAGCTTAAGATACAGCCGAAAGCTTTCTAAAGAGATGAAATCGAAGAAAGCAATACCATGTCATCTTGCAAGGAAGGATATTAGATTGTGGTGACAGAGTTTGTACAACATCGATGCCAAATAATTATGAAGTGGCATGCACTATCCTAGATGACATAACAATGTGTATAGCAACAAAATAATTTAAGAGTGAAAATGGTGGTTTTTTTGTTTCTTAAGAATCATCAGCTTAGCATGTACATGTATCTAGATAAAGTTGAACAACTTTTTCAAAGACGGAGGGAGCAGTAAATTTTATCCCACAAAATTCAAAAGTTACCTTAAAAGAAGTGCTCGCGAGGCTTTTCTTGAAATGAAGTAGATTTTGCCATACAAATTCCAAAAGTTACATTAAAAAGAAGTGCTCGCGAAGCTGTGGTTTTCTTGAAATTCGCTCTTATCTTATCTTGAACCTCTGAAAACTTACCTTCGTCTCCACTCCGCCGCCAGTACGACCTAGGCACCTCGTGCGCCGGCCAACCCAAAGGTCGAATCCACCGCTGACGCCTGCCGTCGCTCCACGCGCGTCGCCGCCAGTCACGCCGGCCTATCTCATCGCGTACCTCTGCTTTCTGTACCTCCGCAATCTTAATTTGGGGATCTAAGGAGGGAGAAGGAGGGAGAAGCAGGGAGCAGGAGATAGTATTGGATGGAGGATTAAATTTGGGGGTAACTGCTTGTGATTACTTAGACCCAAACTGATTAGCCTCCACAAAGTTTTGCTCTTATCTTTCCCTACTATATTCTGCGAATTAATCAGCAATATGTGCTTGCTTACGACAGTTTCCCACTGCAGATTACAGCATGCTTTCCTTGAGATATGGAACGCCTGCATTTGGTCTAGTGTTGGAGAGAGCCGCCGAGGTGCATTTTCGAAAGTTCAACTCTGTAGTGGTGAGCTCCAGTTGCCTCTGTACCATCTTTGCTTCCTGAAAATTTGGTGGTACTGGTGCTAATCCTGATTACAACCTTGTGGCTGGAGCACAGGTGTGTGGTGCCAGGGGTCCGAGACCAAGGTATCCTCGAGTGTGGAAAACAGATAAGAGGATCGGAACCGTTTCCAAGTCGCAGAAGCTTGTCAAATGTGTAAGGTTCTTGTACATTCCGCTGTTGCGACTGTAATTAGAGTCTGTATATATACATTCGTTTGTTGCTCAAAATGTGTAAGGTTCTTGTACATTCCGCTATTCCGCTGTTGCTCATTCCTGCTAAGACGATAGATTACCTCGAAACTGCATGCCTGCACATACACAACTGCTCTCTACTTCAGCTTTCTGATGGAACTCCACAAGTTTCAGTGTCTCTAGTCATTTCGAATTGGTTCGAGTGCACTTCTTATTCCGAAAAACAGCTTCTGTCCAACAGAAATTACATGTTGTTTATTGTTTTCGCACCAAGAGTTATGTCCAGTGTTCCGTTTACCTCATCTTTTGCAGGTACAATTTGATTCATTGAGTGGTTTCAAATCCCTAAATCTTTTGTCTTCTCCTGCAGATTAAAGATTTGTCTAATGTAAAGGAGGAAGTTTATGGTGCTCTTGATTCATTTGTTGCATGGGAACTGGAGTTTCCCTTGATAGCGGTAAAGAAGGCATTGCATACGCTTGAGGAGGAAAAGGAATGGAAAAGAATAATTCAGGTATTCACTGGGAGTTCCTAATTTTTGGAGTGATGCATTGATTATTTTGTCGGATATGTTTTGAACATGTATTTCTAATGAAATTGTTGCTGAATATTATTTCTCTACCAAAGGACAAGTCTTGAATATGTAGAGTTAACTCCTCCCCTTTAATAGTATTCCCTTTTTGGTATCAGTAACACAATTGCGTAATCTCCCATCTAGGTTATCAAGTGGATGTTCAATAAAGGTCAAGGGAAGACCATGGGAAGCTATCAGACTCTATTAACTGCTTTAATTGAGGATGGACGAGTTGAGGAAGCAGAAGAGCTATTTGGAAAGATATTCTCGAGATATATGGAGGGTTTGCCCCGTATATTTTTCATGAAGATGATCTCCTTGTACTATAGTTTGGGGTCATACCAGAAGATGTTTGAGGTAGGAAAACTAAATATACTATTTTTTTCAGTGTGCAAATCTTATAGGTGTGGATTTGCACCATTTGGTCCTACTTGCATGGAGGGACAATAACTATAATGCTGCAAACTGTCCACATGCTTAACTGACGCATAGTATAATGTGAATCGATATTGTTTTTATTTTCTACCTAACTGTGTGCTAGTATTAAGAGAATTGGAGTTTGAGTTGGTTGTCCTCTTCATGGTATTGACCTTAAACTGTGATTGTATCAAAATATTGTGGTAAAAACGCTATGTTTTAAATATGGGTATGAAAATGATGCTTACATCAATGGTTGTTCCATTTTCTAACCATATTATGTATCCGTCGCAACTCATCCAGGTTTTTGCTGATATGGAAGAGCTGGGTGTTCGACCTGATCGTTCAATTGTCAGGATGCTCAGTGTAGTATTTAAGAAGCTAGATATGCTGGATAAATACGAAAAGTTAAATAGGAAATATCCACCTCCAAAATTTGAATACCGATACATCAAAGGCAAACGCATAAGGATAGCTGTTTACCCAGATGATAATATTGAAGAGATAACACAGAGAAACTCTGGCACAGATGAACTGGAAGAGGCAGAAGGCATAAACAGTGACAATGAATTTGAAGAAGAGGCAAGCACAGGCCTGGACCAAAATGTATTAGGTGATGCAGCTTCTGGAGACCTTGAAGTTGTATAGCTCAGAGCTTCAGTTTGGTGTTTTCGTGCCTGGTTCATCAGAGCTGGTAAGAGTGAAATTGTCTATTGATCTAGTTTTGTGCCATGAAATCTTAAAATGCTGTCTAGAGAATGTCTGAATTATTTCGTTAAGAATTTGTGGGACATTGGTACATGATACATGATATCATTTTACTGGAAAGCAAACAAATATTTTTGAGAATGTAATGCAAGGTGTTTAATTAGCATGGAATTGAAGAATGTAGAAGACTAGATCAAAATTAGGTATGCAGTGTAAGGTGTTTAACACTGAATTGGAGAATATCATGTTCGATCTGAACAAAAGAAGTTTCTTCAAGTTTGTATCTGCATGGTGGTTTACTAAATCAGCATTCATTCTACGTGCACATTGTTCATGCTCCATGCAAATGCTTCATATAGGAGTTACACATACATGTAGACACTACAGCATGAAACTTGCTCACATTTCTGATACCTAGCACGTGCAATTGTTTCTGCCCTTTTCAGTTGTGCCGCAACTTGTTCTATAATGTTGCAGTTTAGTCCAGTGTTGCCATAATTGGAAATGGACAAAACAAATGGCAGACTGCAGATGTTCTTCTGATATTATAGTATGTTTTTCTAATAACCTGGCAGTTCGTTTCCAGGACAGGGTTTAGTTATTTGCTTCAGAAAGATTTTTTTGCTAGCTAATCGTGGTTGACGTGATGCAGGATACAGTTGATACAGCAAGATGTGTTGTTAAGGGAGAGAAGCGCATTTTGATACACAGCAAGGCTTCACCATGTGATGCTACAGACATCAGTGTTCGATCTTCCTGAATTTTGTTATCGAACTGTATGGGTTTATATCCTTACTCTGTGAATCCATGCGATGATGTCCCTTCAAACATTCATGGATGTGGCCTTAATGTTCAGCTATTTCAGGCCAGGGTGAAGGCAGTTTGTTCTCTAACGCTGAAATGTATATTGATATTAGTCGTAGGACTAGACATGCAGTAGTATCTCCCCTTGAAATGAAATGGCTGTAGATGAATTTTCTGCAGATATCGGTATTATCTTAAATTTTCCCCTTTAAAGGAGGTGAGGCCAATTGAGAGAGTACTACCAAGGTGGCAGCCTATGTGGTCTCGCTTCTGGGTCCTTGGAAGAGAGATCTCAGACGAGGAAGAGCTTCCTTGGGCCTCGTCTTGCCCCAGATATGGCCCTTCCCATGCAGGATTTCTTCAATTGCGGCTAGGGTTTGTCTAGCTTGGTGGGTAGGTCGTTGTCCCATGAGCGCGCGGTGTTCGCCTCGGGCGGTTCAACCGTTGTCTGTTGCCCTTGTTGATGGTGTAGGATTTCCTGGTAGTTCCCTCGTGGTCTTTTTTTTGGGGGGTGCCAAATTCGCTCCAGTGCACTGGCGGAGTGTGGTACGGAAGATAGGGAGGGCCAATTGCCTTTAACGCCAAACAATCACATATAAGGTATTTCAAAAAATTGTGACTATTAAATAAGCAGAGAGAATTTCCATATAGAGGTATACTGATATTGTAATATGTTAACATAATTTAGTATGAGAGCACTGGTTCAGATTTAGTACTTCATTTTGTCTTGGTTGTTCAACTTCAAACAATGCCAATGGTTCATGTTCAGGGCCGGGAGAAGAATCTTCAGTAGTTTCACTTGCATCATCTCATTTTCTTTTGTAATATGTCATGATGGTTTTATGTTGAAAACTTGAACCAAAGCTACCTAACGGATTATACAAAAGCTAGTAGATGAGTTTTAAGCTAAGCAAAAGCATATGAATTATGGTGTATGTGTAGCGCCCAAATAAAACTCCAAATATCCCAATCGGCATACATCAATTTATTGTTTGAGATCACCACACAGCAAGAGGATTAAACACTCGATGATTCGATTTCTTGAATATATTGCTCGATCTGATGCTCCACGGTAGCGGACACGCCTGAGCTATGGTGACCATCACCATCTGATTTTGAAGCTACAGTTTGGTTCAATTCTTGATGTTAGAGGAGCTATTTTGGCTGGATTGAGCTAGCGAGAGAAGAAATAGTGAGCTTGGCCTTGGGGATTCTGAGGTATATGGAAGACCTACTACACATAATACATGGGGAATTTGGGGGACGGGGGAGCTGCAGAAGAATCAGAGTGAAACAGACATAGGAGGAGGTAGGAGTAGTCGTAGGACTGGCCAGATGGGCTTGGGCCATATACGCTGGTAATAGTAATTTGCATTTTTAGAAGACTGGGCCGGAGCCCAGTATGGCCGATGTGATGCTCCGCCAGTGCTCCAGTGGTATATCAAGTTAGGGTTTTGGTTGTGTTGGACCCTATTCCCCCCTTCCTAGGTTGGTAGTGGACCAACGAGTGGAGTCTGAACCAGTTTCACCCTCCACCCTCGTGGATGAGGGCCACGTGCTCCCACTCCCCGATCCACCATCATTGTCTGTTGGGTTGCGGTTGTCCCTCAGCCTGACCTAAAAGCCCCTCTTACTTCCCTCGCTTCCATTACTTGAGTGGAGATGGGTTCCCGTGGGAACCCTAGATCCCACTCGCTCATTCCCCGCTCCCTCTTAGACCAACGTCGTGTCACCGTCCTCCTAAACTCTAGATCTAATGAACCCACCACCGCGCTTGTCGTGGACCGGGGCCACAGCAACAAAAGAGCGCCCAAAAAATGCCATTACAATGAGTATAGCGAGGACAGGAAATCACCCCGTGGATAACCCAGTGTCGCATATAAGTGGAGCCAGCCAATACCCCTACGTACACGTGCTCACACCCGTTCTAAGCCCACGACGACCATGATGCCAACGACGCGAAGTCCTGTTTCCACGTTGCTCCAACCGACCTACCTGTTGGGCTACACCAAGACTTCACGAAAACTTCCTGGTACATCGAACTAAGACACATGGCCAAGACTTAACGTGCAAGACTACAAAGACCTATCTTGCAACATGGAGACTCGTACCACCAACGACTATATATACAAAAGCCATCCGTACAGAAGAGAAGGTTGCACACATCTACACCAAGTCGATGTTGTAGAGATCCATAGCCATATACCCTAGGTCCCATCTATAAACCTCATCGGGTGCATCATCACTGCGTATTTGATCCAAACCTGTTGACCCGAGCCCCTTGCAAGTAAAAATAAAGCTTTCTCAGATCTCCGAAGCAGGATTGACTTTGGATCGTGAAAACAATCCTTCTTGAAATAGGGGTGCATGCGTCATACTGATCAAATTTATACCATCATGAGATCTCTAGATACTCTGAGCGAGGATTCAATTCCATACTTCAAGAAGGATGGGTTTGATCTCGTGCGGAACATATAAAAATTAGGAGAAAAACTTCTCTCCCCCATTTCGCTCGCCCCCCCCCCCCCACGAGAGCAACGATGGCACCCAGCCGGCCTCCGTCCAACCCCTCCCCCTCCCAGCTCTTCCCTCGTCGCCGCCAAACAAAGCCTTGGTGGCACCAACACCAAAAGATTTCCTTTCCTTGGGCGCGTGGAGGTTGGTCGGTGCCCCAACCTTCCGGACGACGGTGCTCCTAGGCAACGCAGGCATGACTCCGGCTGGGCGGTGACGGTATGGCGGCGCGGCCGTGGGATGCTAGGTAGCGCAAGATGGTAGGCAACGGTAGGGAGCCACCGACCTATCCCATTTGGCGCAGATCTAGGCCTTTAGGGCGCCATCTGGGTCGGGGAAGGCGGGTCTTCCATGCGCCCTACGTGTTCTGCATAGCAGTGATGTAGCTCGAGCAGGGGTGAGCGGTGATGAGTCCAAAAAGCGACATGTTTTCCACTACATACACATATACTTTTTTGTCTCATTACATGCTCTGTCTAGCTCTAATTATATTCCAAATGCGTGATTACAAGTTATGATTCATTTTAATGGGAGATTTGTGCAACTAATAGTTTTAGTAGAATTTTATCACTTTTGCTTGTCATTGGTGTGTGTAGGTGTTATTAACATTTATGGAAAAAAAACATAAGGAAATGAGCCAAAGGGAGGTAGTATGGAGGAGTTACAGGCACCGAGACTTGGCCATTTCAATGGTGGAAAGAAACAAATTGTCAATAGAGATCCAAGATCATGATGTTTTAGATCTTGTCCATACGAATCCAGTGAGCCAAAGAACACCTCAATCGGAGTTCGTATGAAGAAATGGCGTCCAAAATACTGCAGGAGTCCAAATACTTAACGACTAGTGGTACGGTCATCTATGACAGTACCGGATGCCTGTACCACCTGATGGTGCTCGATACAAGCAGTTGAGAAAGCCCAAGAGGAAGGTGTGATGAGCAAATCAGCAAGTTTTTCCTCAGTAAGAAAACAATGTTTAATCGACCAGTAGGAGAAAGGAGTGACTTCTGAAGGTGTTGCTGGCTGACTATTGGCAGGGCGCACTACCGGCATCATCAACAACATGAAACCTGCACACAACACAATCGCAATACTTTGCCCCAACTCACAGTGAGGTTGTCAATCTCACTGGTTTTGCGGAATCAAAGGATTAAATCTATCGAGTGGACGGAGATGTTTGCAGTAATTAAAGAGAGCAGAGCTTGCGGTAAGTAAATAGAGCAGGATTGCAGTGGTTGAATTTATCAGTGTAAAATAAAGGACCGGGGTCCACAGTTCACTAGCGGTGTCTCTCCATAAAGATAAATAACGTGTTGGGTGAACAAATTACAGTTGGGCAATTGACAAAATAAAGATCATACATAGCAAGGTGACTACTATGAGATTCGTTTGGGCATTACAACATAATACATAGACCGTAATCCAACTGCGTCTATGACTAATAACCCACCTTCCGGTTAGCGTCCGCACCCCTTTCAGTATTATGTTGCAAGCAACAAATAATTGCATTAGGCATTGTGTGTAAAGTAAACAATAGAATTACCCTCGGATAAAACATTGTTGTTTCTCCCTAGTAGCAACAACACATCTACAATCTTAGAAGTTATTGTCACTCTCCTAGATTACTAGAGGCATGAACCCACTATCGAGTATAAATACTCCCTTTTGGAGTCACAGACATCTACTTGGACAAAGCATCTACTAGAAACGGAGAGCATGCAAGATCACAAATAACATATGACATCAAATCTCAACCATAGTATTCAATATTCATCGGATCCCAGCAAACACAACATGTACCATTACATAAAGATGATGTTGATCATGATAGGCAGCTTACAAGATCTAAACATGAGGCACAAATTGGATAAGACAACCATCCCTACTGCTATGGACTCATAGTCCAGGGATGAACTACTCACGCATCACTTCGGAGGCGGCTATGGTGATGTAGATGCCTTCGTCGATGATTTCCCCCTCCGGAAGGGTGCTGGGAAAAGCTTCAGAACCCTCCCGAGATGGGTTCTGCGATGGCAGCCGCGACGGAACTTTTCTTGGATGAAGACTCGGGTATTTAGGTTTTTCCCGAGATCGTGAATAAATATGCGGAAGGGCAAGGTCGGTGGCCACCTGGGGGGCCACACCACCCCTAGGCGCGGGCCCACCCTTGGCCGCACCATGGAGTGGCCTAGCCACCCTGTGGTCGTCCCCCCTTCGGACTTCGTCTTCGTTACGGTAAAATATTGACTTCGGCTTTTGTTTCGTCCAATTCCGAGAATATTTCCTGTACAACTTTTCTGAAACCAAAAACACCAGAAAACAGGGAACTACTACTGTGGCATCTTGTCAATAGGTTAGTGCCGGAAAATTTATAAAAGTGCAACGAAGTGTAAGTAAATCATAGTGGAATTGGTGTAAAATAAGCATGGAGCATAAAAAATTATAGATACATTTGCAACATATCACCACCCTCCGCCGGGATCATTTCGTTAAACCGAACAACAATTGTGAAGACCCTATATCTGGTGCGGGAGTTATCCGAAAAGAAAAACCGACCTCCAGGACCCTATATAAGAGGGGAAAACCCTAGCAACCATCACCAATTCATTCACATCTCCACAGGGCGGAGCCCTGACGCCGTTCCACTTCCATAGTTCATCAACACCACCATGATACGTTGCAAACGTATATATAAATTTTTGATGCTCCATGCTTGTTTTACACCAATTGCTATATGTTTTATTTACACTTTGTGGCATTTTTATGCATTTTTTGGAACTAGCCTATTAACAAGATGCCACAGTGCGAGTTCTTATTTTCTGCTATTTTTGTATTTCAGAAAAGTTGTTCTGGAAATATTCTCGGAAATGGATGAAACAAAAGCCAAAGTTCCTATTTTTCTGTCACGAAGACGGAGTCTGAAGGAGAGATGAAGAGGTGCACAAGGGTGGCCACACTGCCCCTAGGCGCGGGCCCACCCCTCATCGTGCCTAGGCATGGTGTGGCCCTCGGGCGCCCACCGACCTTGCCCTTTCGCCTATAAACTGACATCCTCGGGGAAAACCCTAAATACCCGAGCCTCCATCCATGAAAAGTTCCGCAACTGCCACCATCGTGGACCCTAGTTCGGGAGGGGTTTTTTTTGCGAAGCAGTTCGGGAGGGTTCTGAAGCTCTTCCCGGCACCCTACCGGAGAGGGAGATCATCACCGGAGGCCTCTTCATCACCATGCCTGCCTCAAAAGTGATGCGTGAGTAGTTCATCTTTGGACTACGGGTCCATAGCAGTAGCTAGATGGTTGTCTTCTCCTCCTTATGCTTCATGTCTAGATCTTGTGAGCTGCCTAACATGATCAAGATCATCTTTATGTAATGCTACATGTTGTGTTTGCTGGGATCTGATGAATATTGAGTATTATGATTGAGTTGATTATAGATATGTTTTATATGTCATTTGTGATCTTGCATGCTCTCCGTTGCTAGTAGATGCTCTGGCCAAGTATGTGCTTGTGACTTCATGATGTTGTGAAGAGCACATAGTTGGGAAACCCCAAGAGGAAGGTATAAAGAGCACAGCACCAGTTTTCCCTCAGTAAGAAATCAAGGTTTAATCGACCAGTAGGAGAAAGAAATCACTTCTGAAGGTTGTTGGTAGCTGACGTTGGCGGCGCACCGTGTCAACAACAACGCAGAACCTGCACACAACACAACCACAATACTTTGCCCCAACTTATAGTGAGGTTGTCAATCTCACTGGTTTTGCAGGATTAGATGTATAATGTGGAAAGAGACGTTTGTTTCCAGTGTAATAAAGAGAACAATACTTTCAGTAAAGAAACAGAACATGTATTTGAAGTAGATGTTTTATCAGTGTAAAAGAAAGAACTGGGGTCCACAGTTCACTAGAGGTGTCTCTCCATAAAGATAGATAACATGTTGGGTAAAAAATTACAGCTGGGCAATTGACAGAATAAAGACCATACATGACAAGATGATTGCTATGAGATTCATTTGGGCATTACAACATAATTCATAGACCGTAATCCAACTACATCTATGACTAATAATCCACCTTCAAGTTAGCATCCGCACCCCTTTCAGTATTAAGTTGCAAGCAACAGATTATTGCATTAAGTAAAGTGTGTAAAGTAAACAATAGAATTATCCTTGGATAAAGCATTGTTGTTTTCTCCCTAGTGGCAACAGTACATCTACAACCTTAGAAGTTATAGTCACTTTCCCAGATTACTAGAGGTATGAACCCACTATCGAGCATAAATACTCCCTATTGGAGTCACAAACACATACATGGCCAGAGCATCTACTAGCAACGGAGAGCATGCAAGATGACAAATAACATATACAACATATCATAATCAATCTCAATTATAGTATTCAATATTCATCGGATCGCAGCAAATACAACATGTAGCATTTGATTACCCACAAGTACAGGGGATCGCAAGAGAATCTACAGGAACATAACATTCATCCTCCTTTGGTAAGCATGGGGACAATCAAATATTCTAAGAGATAAAGAGTTACTCTCATTAGAAGGTAGGCATGGGTAGCTAATCCATTATTCCTCCTTTTGTTCATCACTCTCCTCCTCTTTTTCATCTAATGAGCTTTCAGGTTCAGCAATTTTTTCTTCCACAAGTTCCTGCAAATTGTGGATACATTCTTGTGCATGACTGAGTCTCTCCTTATAATCAATGATATAAAAATTATTGCTGAAATTTTCTATGCAATAATCAAGGATAGAAGAGGCCGTATCTTTAAGTTTATTGCAATAACACATGTTTCGTAATTTTTAGACATGAAGGATTCTATTTCAGAAGCTCCCATAAATAAAACAAATTGTTCTACTTCTTCAAATCCAAGATAAATATAGTTATTCTAATGATAGTTCACGATTAAAACTTCTTTACCAAAGACACATTGGAATTTAAGATGTTTAGTATCCTGTTCAAAGCAACAGTTTATATCATGACGTTTAAGCAAAAGTTCAGCAATTTGATTCAACTTTTGTAACACGCCTCTCATGACTTTACCCTTATATGATTCTCTGTACTTTATAAATAGTTCCATAGAGGTTCCAGCATGTTCTTTCATAACAACAGTTTTTTAGATATTCGGTTTTTCAAATTTATATGGATTTTTTGATATATAAGAAAAATATAACAAGACAAAAATAAACTAGACAAAAGTAGACTAAACAAAACACAACTAAACATAAATAAACTAAGCAAAAATAAACTAGACAAGACAAAATAAAATAAAATAAAATAAAAACGGAGAGATAGGTAAAGTGTACTCCCCAGGTGAACTTATGAGTAGAGCTATGCCTCCCCGGCAACGGCGCCAGAAAATAGTCTTGATGACCCACAAGTATAGGGTATCGCAACAATCTTCGAAGGAAGTAAAACCCTAATTTATTGAATCGACACAATGGAAGACAAAGAATACTTATAAGCCTTAACATCGGAGTTGTCAATTCAGCTGCACCTGGAAAAGCACTAGTAATAGAGGTGATGTGAAAGTAGCAGTAATATGAAAGCAATAGTAACACAGCAGCAATAGCAGTAACACAGAGGCAATGACACCAGAAAATATTCCAGTTCGGAGTTGACTGTAGAGCAATGATGATGACAGAAGGACCGGAGTTCCCAGCTATCTACACTAGTGGTAACTCTCCAAATAACATGTGTTGGGTGAACAAATTACAGTTGGGAAATTGATAATTGAGGGCATGACAGTGCATACTATGATAAGATCAGGTTTATTGTAGTATTTAATTGGGCATTACAACATAATACATAGATCGTAATCCAACTGCGTCTATGACTAATAATCTACCTTCAGGTTATCATTCGAACCCCTTTCAGTATTAAGTTGCAAGCAACAAATAATCATGTTAAGCAATGTGTGTAAAGTAAAGAATATAATTTATCCTTAAAAAACATTGTTGTTTTCTCCCTAGTAGCAACAACAAATCTACAATCTTAGAAGTTACTGTCACTCTTCCAGATTACTAGAGGGATGAACCCACTATCGAGCATAAATACTCCCTCTTGGATATACATGCAACTACTTGATTAAGGTAACTACAAGTACCAGAGAGCATGCAAGATCTTAAATAAACAATAGTATGATAATATGATGAACAATCTAATCACAATTCCATAATTTATCAGATCCCAACAAACACAACACCGATTATATCATATGGATCTCAATCATGTAAAGCAGCTCATGAGATCATTGTATTGAAGTACACGGAAGAGAGAGTACCAACTAGCTACAGCTGAGAACCCGTAGTCCAGGGGGAAGTACTCACGAACCATCATGGAGTCGAAGTGGAGGCGGTGGAGTTGATGGAGATGGCTCCGGGGGTCAATCCCCATCCCCAGTGGGAACGGGAACTTCTGACCCCCGAAACTTGTCTGGATGATGGCGGCAGCGACGGAACTTTTCCTGGACGGAGGCTCTGGTATTTACGGTTTTTGCATCGAAGGCAATTTATAGGCGGAAGGGCGAGGTCGGTGGGCGCCCGAGGGCCCCACACTACCCCTAAGCACGGCAGGGGCGCCCAGGCATGGTGTGGCCCTTCTCTGGCCCTCCTCCGTCTCTACTCTGGACTCTATCTTCGTATCGGGAAAAATAGGAGGTTTGGATTTTGTTTCGTCAAATTCCGAGAATATTTCCTATACAACTTTTCTGAAATACAAAAACAAAAAAAAATAGGAACTGACACTATGGCATCTTGTAATAGGTTTGTTCCGGAAAATACATAAATGTGCGACGAAGTGTAGACAAAACATATAGAAATTGGTGTAAAACAAGCATGGAGCATCAAAATTTATAGATACGTTTGAGACGTATTAACATTACATAAGGATGATCTCGATCATGATAGGCAGCTCACAAGATCTAAACATGAGGGATAAAGAGGAGAAGACAACCATCTTGCTACTGCTATGGACCCGTAGTCCAGGGATGAACTACTTACGCATCACTTCGGAGGTGGGCATGGTGATGAAGAGGCCTCTGGTGATGATCTCCTTCTCTGGCAGGGTGTCAGCAAGAGCTTCAGAACCCTCCCGAACTAGGGTTGACAATGGCGGCGGCGACGGAACTTTTCATGGATGGAGGTTCGGGTATCTATGGTTTTCCCGAGGATGTCAATATATAGGCGAAGGGGCGAGGTCGATGGACGCCCGAGGGGCCCACACCATAGCTAGACGTGGTCAGGGGTTGCCTATGGTGTGGCCACCTCCCGCTTCTCTCTCTCCGCTGCTCGTCTTCGTGTCGAGAAAGATAGGAGGTTTGGCTTTGTTCTCTTAAAGAGAATATTTCCTGTACAACTTTTCTAAAATACAAAACCGCAGAAAACAGGAACTGATACTGTGGCATCTTGTTAATAGGTTAGTTCCCAGAAATACATAAAAAAATGCCACGAAGTGTAGACAAAACATATAGCAATTGGTCTAAAACAAGCATGGAGCATCAAAATTATTGATACGTTCGCAACGTATCAAGCATCCCCAAGCTTAACTCCTACTTGTCCTCGAGTAGGTAAGTTATAAAAAAAATAATTTTTGACGTGACATGCAGCCAACACAATCTTGATCAAACTATTGTAAACCATTGTAAGCTGGGATCAAAGTACTCTAAACATAGGCATAATAGATATAATTCTAACAATAGAACTTGGCAACTGTGTTACAACATGAAAAGTAACTCAAACAAAATATCATGAATAATAGTGTACTGAAAGCAACTGTTTGTTTTTTAGCATAGAGAAAACATAGTAAAGTGGTATTCAGATTGTCATTCATGGAATAGCAAAACATAAATGTTAGGACACCTTTAACTTCAAAGGGTGACTAGATACAAGTAATTTGAGAGCAAGTAATAACATAATTATGAATCAATAAATAAGTCTTGGGACTATACCTGGCCATGGGCAGCCCGGCCCGGCCCGAAATTCCCGGGCCAAGCCCGACCCGACCATGCCTGTGGGCCGGGCCTGGGCCAGATTTTTTGGCACGATGGTCAGCATGGGCCGGGCCTGGGCCATCATTTTGCGCGATTTAAGGAAGCGGCCGGCCGAGGCCCGACAGGCTTTCCTTATGATGGGCCGGGCTTGGGCCAAGATTTCCGGCCCGACGGTCGGGCCTGGGCCGAGATTTTCCGCGTCAGGCCTTGGTCGACCCGGCCCGAGAAATGCTCAGGTATACTTGGGACTATGCACATTATACTCAAAATGACAACTATGTTCTCTTAATTGGTGCATAAAGTTAGAAGATGAAGACTCAACATAAAAGTAAAAGAAAGGCCCTTCACATGGGGAAGTATGGATTACTCATGTGCTAGAGCTTTTTATTTAAATAAATAGAGGTATTGAAAATGTATTTTGAGAGGTTTGTATGTCTATATCAACGAATGGTATCAAATGATTTATCATCCTTTCAACGATTAAACCTTGATTAAACTATTGTTAGTACTGATGATGCTGCTTCTTATCTTAATAATATTGTTCTCAAAGTTCAACAAAATTATTAAGGTGATAAGTAGCATCATCAATAGTAACAATAGTTTAATCAAGGTTTAATCGTTGAAAGGATGATAAACAATTGATACCATTCGTTGACATAGACTTACATACCTCTCAAAATACATTTTCAACACCTCTGTTTTATTCAAAATAAAATGCTCTAGCACATGAGTAATCTCTGGTTCCCTCTGCGAAAGGCCATTCTTTTACTTCTATGTTGAGTCTTCATCTTCTAACTTTATGCACCAATTAAGAGATCATGGTTGTTATTCTCGGTATAATGTGCATAGTCCCAAGACTTATTGATTGATTCATAATTATGTTATTGCTTGTTCTCAAATTATTTCTATCTAGTAACCCTTTTGAACTTTAAATGTGTCCTATGCATTTATGTTTTGCTATTTCATGAAGGACAAGTTGAATACCACTTTACTATGTTTTCTCTATGTTCAAAAACAAATAGTTGCTTTCAGTGCACTATTATTTATGATCTTTTGTTTGAGTTACTTTTCATGTTGTAACATAGTTGCTAAGTTCTATTGTTAGAATTATTATCTATCATACCTATGTTTAGAGTACTTTGATCTCAGCATACAATGCTTTTACAATAACTTGATTAAGATTGTGTTGGCTGCATGTCACCTCAAAAGTTATTTTTGTTATCACTTACCTACTCAAGGACGAGCAGGAGTTAAGCTTGGGGATGCTGATACGTTGGAACGTATCTATAATCTTTGATGTTCCATCCTTGTTTTACACCAATTGCTATAAGTTTTGTTTACTCTTCATGGCATTTTTATGCATTTTATGGAACTAACCTATTAACAAGATACCACAGTGTCAGTTCATGTTTTCTACTATTTTGTATTTCAGAAAGTTGTTTGAAATATTCTGAGTGAAACAGGCCGAAGTTCCTATTTTTGTCACGAAACGTAGTACGAAAGGAGAGGCAGTGCACCAGGGTGGCCACACCACCCCTAGGCACGGGCCCACCCTTGGCCGCGCCTAGGCATGGTTTGGGCCCCCGGGCGTCCACCGACCTCGCCCTTTCGACTATAAATTAACATCCTAAGGAAAATCCCAGATACCCGAGCCTCCATCCACGATAAGTTCCGTAGCCGCTGCCATCGTCGACCCTAGTTTGGGAGGATTCTTAAACTCTTCCCGACATCCTGCCGGAGAGGGAGATCATCACCGGAGGACTCTTCATCACCATGCATGCCTCCGAAGTAATGCGTGAGTAGTTCATCTTTGGACTACAGGTCTATAGCAGTAGCTAGATGGTTGTCTTCTCCTCTTTATGTTTCATGTTTAGATCTTGTGAGCTGCCTATCATGATCAAGATGATCTTTATGTAATGCTACATGTTGTGTTTGCTAGGATCCGATGAATATTGAGTACTATGATTGAGATTGATTACAATCTATTTTATACTCCCTCCGTCCCAAAATATAAGGCGTCTAAGGATTAGTGAAAAGTCAATGTTTTTAAAGTTTGACCAAGTTTATACACAAAAATATAAATATTTACAATACTAAATTATTATCAATAGATTCACCCTAAAGTATATTTTCTTAATATGTCAATTTAATATTGTAGATGCAAATCAAAATTTGTAAGGTTTGACTTTTGATCAATCCTTAGACGCCTTATATTTTGAGACGGAGGGAGTATGTTATTTGTGATCTTGCATGCTCTCTGTTGCTAGTAGATGCTCTAACCAAGTATGTGTTTGTGACTCCAAGAGGGAGTATTTATGCTCGATAGTGTGTTCATGCCTCTAGTGATCTGGGAGAGTGACAATAACTCCTAAGGTTGTAGATGTGTTGTTCCTACTAGGGAGAAAAACCCAATACTTTATCCAAGGATAATTCTATTATTTAATTTACACAGTTTACTTAATGCAATAATCTGTTGCTTGCAACTTAATACCCAAAGTTGTTCGGATGATATCCTGAGGGTGGATTATTAGTCATGGATGCAGTTGGATTACAATCTATGAATCTTGTTGTAATGTTCAAATGAATCTCATAGTAATCATCTTGTCATGTATGGTCTTTATTCTATCAATTGGTCAGCTGTAATTTGTTTACCCAGTATATTATTTATCTTTATGGAGAGACACCTCTAGTGAACTGTGGACCTCGGTCCTTTCTTTCACACTGATAAAACTATCTACTGTAAACACATGTTCTGTTTCCTTACTACAAGCACTATTCTCTTTATTTTACTGCACAACCAGTGAGATTAACCTCACTGTAAGTTGGGGCAAAGTAGTTTGGTTGTGTTGTGTGCATATTCCACGTTGTTGTTAACACCGGTAGTGCGCCCTGCCAAAGTTAGCCAGCAACAACTTTCAGAAGTGATTTCTTTCTCCTACTGGTCGATTAAATCTTGGTTTTTTTCCGAGGAAATTTTTTATGTTGTGCTCATCATACGTTCCTCTTGGGGTTTCCCAAATGCATTACACTACACTACATCAGGGACCGAGCCCTATGGGCCGCATTGGTGTCCGTTTACTCTATCGCCATGCAGATGCTACGCCCGCTCACCCCCATGTGTGTGTGCATCCTCACCAGGCTACTGGGAAACTGATCCTTTGGGGGTGTGGTCTTGGGAAACGAGAGAAATCCTTGCTGGCTTGTCCGACACCGAGGTAGTGGCGCATGTGGATGTCGCCATTTCGCCTTGGAAGGCGTCCATAGTTCTCACACTCCACGTTCCTTGGCGTCAGGGATAGAGCTAGAAAAATACCTTGGAGGGTGGAAACTAAACATTGGCTTTGTTGGAGGGGGCATATAGCTAGTTTCTATCAAATTTTGGGACCAATCTGCATACAATATAGGAGATCTTTCACAAAAGAATCCAGCATAGGGGGGCATGGCCCTAGCTAGCCCCCTGCTAGCTCCGTCCCTGCTTGGAGTACCATGGAAACCCTAGGATCAGCTTGTTGGTCTGGACAGTAGTGTCCTCTCGACGTCGCATCCCTTGGAGGTGTTGTCTTGGTACTCGAGGATCCGGGGTGCAGGGAGCGTGGTGGGAACAACTTCGGAGGGCTCTTTGGTCGCGGCCTTTTTTCTACGATGCATCATGCCGATGATTGCATTCTCATTCCCGAGAGAGTTGTATCTTACTTTTCTTGTCGGGCATGTTGCGTTGTTGCCCCACCATATTTGCGAACTTTTGTATGGTCTCGTTGCTTTATTTATGAAGTGGGGCAAAAATCTATTTTGAGGAGCCCCTAATTATATAATTATCTAACACATGCACAGCCACATCTTGCCAAATCTAGGCTGCTAACTATCGCTTTAGACTACCCAAAATAAATGTATGATATCTAATCTTGTCAAATCTAGGCGGCTAACTATCGCTTTTAGACTACCCACAGTAAATGTATGATATCTACTAGTATCATGCATTACTTGCATGCAAAAAAATAATGTGTAATGATAAAATAGATAGCGGTATCATAGGTAGATACCATATCATAACACGTAAAACTAGAAAACTTAATATCAAATAAATCTTGTATACACTTTTGTATTGAGATTTCACAAATCACAAAATATAATTAATATATAATACTACTACATTCTATGTATTGTGAAAATAGTTCCATACACTAGGAGTACCATATGCATAATATTACTATATAATATTACTTTTCATTGTGGCTAATCTTAGTGCCGGCGAATCTGATTTTCTGTGTATGACCTATCGACCCCACCAACACACCACGAGTATCCTCCACAGACATCACTATCCTCTACGTCGTTCTCAGCGTCATATAATTTCTTATTGAATTCTTTAAACCGAATATAATTCTCAGACTTTTTTGCCTGAACCAGAGTACAATGGAGCTTAATTCCCAGTTTCTGTCTGCTCACGAACACTGGAAATAGAACAAAACAAAATACACTGGTGGAAAAAGGGCCTTTGGTCGCGGTTCGCAACTGCCATTAGTCGCGGTTGCGCAACCGCTACCAAATAGGCGCGACTAAAGGCCCCCCCTTTTAGTCGCGGTTGCTTAAGAACCGCGACTAAAGGCCCGTCCACGTGGGTGCCCGGGCGGCCGTCGGGGCGGAGGACCTTTAGTCGCGGTTCTTCTGGCCAACCGCGACTAAAGGCCGCCGCAGGTTTAGGGTTTTAGCCCCCCCTAAACCTGCCCCCCTAAACCAGTTTTCTGTTTAATTTGTATTGTTTTATTTCTTTTGTGCTTTATTTTAATTTTGAAGGAGTTTCACATATTCTACGGTACTACATACATGCATATGAATGTACAATTTCAAACAAATTTGAAATTAGAACCAAAAAGAATTCAAGAGGAATATACAATATATATTCAATATCATCGGATGATCATATACAATTTTGAACAAGTTTCCATACATAATTTAATGCATATAAAGTTCTACGTCCTCGTAATGGTGTTCTCCTTTAGGATGGAGGACTTCCCTCCTGAACCATCCAACTAGTTCCTCTTGAAGTGGTCGGAAGCGAGCTTCTGGACTAAGCATCATCCGGAGGTTATTCCTCTGAGCATTGGTATCACTCGGAACCCGCTCAGAGGTGTATCTCCGGATCATCTCACAGACATAGTATGCACATAGATTGGTCCCCGCTGGCTGAATATCGCCACCATTCTTAGCCTTTGACCTTTTGAATTCTAGCTCTTTTTTGAAATCACCGACCTTTTGATCTGAGAACCGTCTCCAAACCCTACGAGGCAAAGAAAATTAAATGAACAAGAGAGTTATTAGTTACTTGAAGCTTAGGAAATGAACGAAATAGGCCGATCGATATAGAGCGCAAATGAATGAAAATAATTACTTCTGCAGCATTCTTCTCATGCCGCCCCAAAGATTTGAATCCAGAGTCAGAGAGTCGTGGACGAGACATTCTAAGGTGTCAACTTTAATTACTAGCAGAATCCAGTGGAACCTGCGGACACGATACATGCATAGTACGTCATGCATAACTCATCGATTAGCCGGCCACATACCATGCATGGAGTAAACAAAAGAGAATGTGCTCAAGACAAAAACACTCACCCAAAATGGTAAGGAAATAGAATATCACTTTTGAGTTCCTGCTTTGTAAGAAACTGCCACAGGTCTGCCTCCACGTCGGCGGGGTGATGATCTAACACATATCCATTAATGATGTGTGGGTCAATGAACCCAACATCATGGATGTTCCTTACTCTGCATTCCTTAATCTTCAATCTGCATGTATAATAGCGGACACAACAATATAGTTAGGACATATATATAGTGCAGGCAATATGAACGAGATGGGGTAGAAATAAATCACTTACGAACGTAGCAACTGATGATAGATTTGTCGAGCTCGTGCAGATTGAAAAGCTGGAACAATTCACTCAGATGAATTTGTACATGGTAATGTTTGAAGTGATGCTCATATCTAACTTCCGCATAAATATATTCTTTGGCGTTTTTTTTTGTAACCCTTGTACCATTTCAGCAGACCTTTCATTTGTGGAGGTAGATCCTCTTCCTGCGCAGGCTCGACGAGAGGCCCATTCTTCACATATGTAATTACTACCTCCTTCACTGGCGCCTCATCAAGGCCTAACAGTTCACGAAGAGTAATACCTAAGTTGGCCGCTTGTTCTCTGGCACTCGTTACAGTCAATCCCTGTGCTGCCGCAGCTGCTATGATATCGGGGGCATCCGGACCGGCGGCTTTCACTATAAGCGGGGCAATCGATTGTTTACTTTGTTCCCCGAGCTGGGCAACTCGTTTCCCGCTTTTTTTACTTTCTAATTCCGTTTTCTCGGCCTCCTCCCGCTCTCTCTTCTCCTTCAACATGAGTGCCTGCTTACGAAGTTCACGTGCATAGTCGTCAGGCAGATTCTTCGCGGCTTGGGACGGTTCGTTCAAAAATGACTTAGCCCACTTCTTTTGCTCATCAGAAAATACTGGCTTGGGCTCGGGCTCTCTTTTCTTCTTGCAGTCCGCCTTCCATTTCTCATAATCAGCAGTCGCGGCCGCGTCGACTTCCTCGGCAGTACGTTCCCAAGGCCTCGTGGGGAGAGGCTTCAGTGATGGCTCCGGTACCTTTGTTATCTTAGGTACATAAGGGTCCGGGTTAATACTCCAGGACTGCTGCTTCTTCGCCAGAGGTGGATTGGGGGGCGGCGTCTGCTTACGCCCGGGCGGGGGGCGGCGGCTGCCTACCCGCCGGAGGTGAATTGGGGGGCGGCGTCGGCTGACGTGAAGGAGGTGTAGGTGAAGCACCACCACCACCACCGCCACCGCCACCACCACCACCATAGGGGGGTGGACTTGTTGTCCTTGGCGCCTCGCCTGGAAACTTGATAAACCTCTTTTGCCATAGAATGAAATGGCGCTTGACATCTCCAAGTCTTCTCGCCCCTTCAGGTGTAGTAATGTCAATGTCCAGGTCCTCAAACCCTTGGACTATGTCATCCACCGTGACACGAGCATAGCCATCCTGAATGGGGTTGTTGTGGTGGAGTGCTCCAGGTAAACATGGTAAAGCACTGCCGATGGCTACCTTCGTGGACATGTTCCCGATAGGATAATAGAGATGACATTCTTTCATCTCCTTTATATCGTCCACGGGGTAGCGAGGAGGCTCCGGTGCAGTAATTTCGACCGCCAGAGGCTCCAGTGCAGTAATTTCGATCGTCGGTGTATGTGCACCAGCCGGTGGGGCCTCCGTGGAAGCCACGCTGCTTCTCCGCTGCTGGCTTCCGAGATCCATTGGATGATCTTCATGCGCCCGAGCTGCATCTCTTTCGGCACTAGTACACTCACGGTTTTCTTCATCACATCCATTTCCGATGCCAACCGCGCCACAACATCTGCTTCCCGATCCATCTTTCTCTTACGGCTTCTGTAACCGTACGGGTCATCGTTCTGGGGGAACCCTATTTTCCACGGAATGTGCCCCATGCCTCGTACACGTCCTCCGTGTTCAGGATTCCCGAGGGCTTTTGTCAGCGCGTCGTTCTCTCTATTGAACTTGATCTTCCCCTCTTGAGCATCCCTCATTGCCTCAATAAGGGCTTGGGTGGGTTTAATTATTTTGCCCCGGTAAACACACTCCCCTGTCTCCGGGTTCAGCGATCCCCCATGCCCGTACCACCAGCTTTTGGCCCTTGGGTCCCATCCCTCCGTACCTGGACGGATTCCTCGCGCCCTCAGCTCGTTCTCCATCTTCTCCCACCTAGGCTCCCAAAGGCGATACCCTCCTGGCCCCATAATATGATTGTACTCCTTCTTAGCCGCATTTTCCTTATTTTTTCGATATTTGAATGAACTGCTCCGATTTCTTTTGCTTCACAAATTCTAGCCAATCATGTTTCAGTTTCTCATATTGTCCTTTGAAATCCGGAGTCTTGTTCTGCTTGACAAAGTCATGGGCTAGATTTTGCTTGAATTTCCGGAATGCGTCGGCCATCTTATGAAGAGCGAACTGTTTGACTAGCCTCCTCCTCTCCTTGTTTTCCTCAATCTTGTTACCCTCCTCATCGAATTTGTTGTATTCCGGAGGTAGAACGAAATGTTCCATAAGCTTCTTGAAGCAATCTTTTTTGTTCTCTTATCGACAAAAGTGAAACCAATTCGTGCCTTCTTTGGCTCATTCCACTCCTGGACGGTGATCGAGACGTTGTCTCTAACAACGGCTCCGCATTGGTTGACAAACTTGGTGGCGTTCTTGCGGGGCTCCAGCCGCTGCCGGTTGCACTGTCGACAACCTCGATGGTGCATGTTTCTCCTTGTTTCATCGTCTTGGTTGCGCCACGCTTTGACGTACTCGATTGTTTCGACGATCCGGCCGAGGGCTAAAATAAGAAAGAGAGTCGCGCGCGTTAGTACACACATCTTTACTATTAATCTTTACTATTAAATCAGAATAGGTGACCGCCTGGTGTCACAAACGAGCCAAAACGTGTTATTTCTAGGCCCAACATAATCTAGGACCGGTACGTCGTACGTCTCCCACGCAATGGATCGATCGATCGTCTCCAGCTAGCCCAAAAGCAAAGCAAAGAAACACACCTCGTCCGTTCAAAAACCAGATCGGCAACTGAGTTCTAGAGTCCTAATTGATCCCGAATACCAGATCGTACGTGGACAATGTCGGCCTGCTTTGAGTGGCCATGTCGGACGGTGGCAACAAGGCGGCAAGGAAGAAGCCGCCGTCGTCATGACCCTGGATCCGAATAATCACCTTCCGCGATCCCGCTGAGTGCCCACAACTGCCTTCCTCATGCGTTGCTGCACGTGCTGTCAGGTAGCTGCAATTGGGGTGATGCGGCAAGGGTACATAGATACGACTATGCTAGCACCAAGTGCAGCTGAATTGAATATAATAGATTATATGCCTGGAGGTGCTCAGATTGAACCACAAAGGGGTAATCCAAGTCGTTTCCTTGCTGATCCATTGACAACCCAAGAGCAAACTTCTGACTGTGATTGATTTCTTCATGTTTCCTATGCTCCCAATTGGATGCTTACAAATATGGGCAATTTTACAATTACGAGAAGAACCACACAACATTGGAGGAATCTTCAAGGCAACATCAATAATCTAACCGTACTACATTCAGTTGTCGGTTTCCAATGCATTGGCGTTGCTACGCGTCGAGGATAATAGACCATGTCGAGATACAGTGACAATGTTCAGTTGAGGAGGGGCGATCGATGGGATCATTATGACGTGACGGTAGCTGACGGGTACAGTGGAGGCGGGCTCCTGCGGCTGTGTGTAGCACAGGGGGCCTCATGTCCAGGGCGGCAGCAGCTGAAAGGGTCGATCATTCGAGAAAAAGAATAGGTTACTTTATTTTCCAAATTTTGGATTTCTTTTAGAATTTTAAATGAATTCAAAATGCATGCTGTTTTGGCTTTTGAAAGAGAAAAATATCGGTAGAGCTTGGGCTACAAAATACATACTTGCAAATATCATCCATTCTAAGGTATCACAAATTGCGTACGTATATAAAATTAGTTTTGTAATGTTACTATTGTGATTCCGTAGCGAAGCACGGGCAATGTGCTAGTATTTATTCAAATCAGTTAGTTTGTATCACCAGAGGCTCAATGTATATATATACCTCGGCGCCGGAGGTGGTTGCTACTTCCATTTGAAGATCGTCGTTTATCGACGTTTGTTCGGCATCATCTTGCTGACGGCGCCCTTCATCTTCACCGTCAAGGTTCAGATAAGAAGAGATATCATCTTCTTCTTATCCGGTCGGCACATATAGAATATTGCCGTTTATGATGCCGAACATATGGTCTTCAGCGTCCGAATCATAGTTGTCCATAATCGGGTCAGCTCTATCGTCCGTCATATGTCAGTCCTGAAAACATGTAGTAAAAACAAATTAATTGTGTATATGCATTATCACATCTCTTCTACATATAAAGAGAGAGAGGGCGACGAGGGAGGCGAGAGGGGGGACGCAGTGACCGCGTGACCGAGAGACCGGTGGCGGTGGCGAAAGGGCGGTGGCGAAAGGGCGGTGGCGGTGGCGAGGACACATAACCCTCGCCGCCCCCTCTCGATCCCAAAAAAAACACCGCGCGTATACGGAGGGGGCGACGAGCGCTGCCCCCTCCGTATACGCGCGGTGGTTAAGTTATTTTTGTTATTTTAAAAGTGACAAACTTTTGTTAAGTTATTTTAAAAGTGACCGAGAGACCGGTGGCGGTGGCGAAAGGGCGGTGGCAAAAGGAGGGGGCGAGGAAGGGGTGGGAGAGGGTGTCGCGGAAGAGGGAGGCGAGGACGAGCGCGTTGGCGGCGATTAAAGGTTTTTTTAACGGCGTCACGGAGAGGGGCGACGAGCGCGTTGGCGTTGGCGCATTGACGGCGTTACATTTTTATGAATAGAGGTAGTATAACATATATAATACTCCATCAAATATAAAACAAAGTCTAAAAAGCATAAATCTTCAAAGTGAAATTTTAGTTCATTTTTTATTAAGTCAATTTTTATTAAGTCCAAATTTTTTATTAAGTCAATTTTTATTAAGTCAAAAAATTTATTAAGTCAATTTTTATTAAGTCAAATTTTATTAAGTCAAAATTTTAGTTCATTTTTTATTAAGTCAATTTTGTTATTTTTATTAAGTCAATTTTTATTAAGTCAAATTTTATTAAATCAAAATTTTTGTTATTTTTTTCCTGTTCGTCTTCTCTTTGTTCTTCTCTCTGTTCTTCGTCTTCTCTCGCGCATCGTCTGCGCCATGCATGGAGCGCGCGCGCGTGGCGAAGCGCGGGCGGCGGCGCGAGCGGCGGGGCGGCGGCGGCGCCGAGAAGGGCGGCAGCGCGCGACACGCGGGCGCGCGCGAGCCACACGATAAACGACGAAGGCGGGCCGGGGCGGCAGCAGCAACGACGGCGCGAGTGGCTTACGACGCTCGAGCGGCGCGAGGCGAGGGCGGGCAGATATGGCGAGCGGACGAAGGAGGCGAGATCGAGAGACCCGAGGCGAAATTTATGGATGCGTCGCGGTGGCCATGGCAAAAGCTTGGTGTGGAATTATCAGCAACCAACCTTGCCCAGCTAACCCCCATTTTGCGGCCCATTGAAATGAGCTTTAGTCGCGGTTGGCCGGGCCAACCGCGACTAAGGCCTTCGAAATTATTTCCATTTGTAAAATACTAAAGTAAAACTAATTCATTTCTTAATGTGAAAAATACAAAATAATATATCAACAAATTCAGAAAAATAAAACGAATTCATTTCTAAATGTGAAAAATACAAATAATATATCAAAAAATTCAGAAATATAAAACTAATTCATTCCAAAATCTTAAAAATACAAAATATATATCAACAAATTCAGAAAAATAAAAATAATTCAATTCAAAATGTTAAAAATACAAATAATATATCAAAAAATCAGAAAAAAAAAATTCATTTTAAATGTTAAAAATACAAATAATATATCAAAAAATTCAGAAAAATAAAACTAATTCAATTCAAAATGTTAAAAATACAAATAATATATCAAAAAATCATAAAAATAAAACTAATTCAATTCAAAATGTTAAAAATACAAATAATATATAAAAAATTCAGAAAAATAAATTTCTTCCCGCCTCTGTCTTCCGCGCCCCTTCTTCCCGCCGATTCTTCTGCCTCTATCTTCCCGCCGATTCTTCCCGCCCTCTTTCGCGTTCTTCCCGCCCCCCTCTTCCCGCCACTTTCTTCCCGCCTCTTTCTTCCCGCCAATTTCTTCCCGCCACTTTCTTCCCGCCTCTTTCTTCCCGCCTCTTTCTTCCCGCTCCCATTTTTCCCGCCATTTCTCAATACATATATGTAGCCCGGCTTGGCCAGCATTATCACATCTCTACAATCTCTCATCACTCTCTCATGGCTTCCACCGCACCCACTCTAACCTACTAGCAGGTGGAGGAGCTTTGCGCCTCGAACTACCCTTGCCCACCGGGCTACCGCGTCCGCCGGTGGAGCCTAAGCGCCGGCGGCGTGCCGGTCCCTCCCGTCCTCGAGTACGGCCGGGCGGCCATCACGAACCACTACTACCTCGACCTCACGCCGGAGCAGCGGATGAATTGTAATATCCCAGGTTTAGAGGCAACAAAATGAGAGAACACCAAAGTGTGCATTGCATTCATTGCATAGAAAATCCGGGGAATTTTCGCGCTTCAAATAAAACTTACCACTGGAAGTTTCACTTGACTTGCTGGAATTGAAGTAGATCATCAAGTCAAGTGCTATAAACTTCACTGTGATCTTTGCTAAAACCTTGTTTTGGGTAGAGATGATTTGATCTATGGGCTAGATCAAATAGAATTAGTTTTATAACAAACAACACCTTAAGTAAGGATCAACTACAAGATCTTATATAAAAGGATATCAACATGACATTTCTTACAACAACACATGAATAATTATTCAATCCTAAATCAAGGAACACAATTAATTAAGAAACTATTCTATACTTATCTTATACATGTTTTCTACTAAATAAATGTTCCTACCATGAGTCACATGGTATATCTTTTCCACTACAATACTTGAATCCATGTCAAGAACATTCATATTCATTCTTCATTAAACCTTGACCATTCCAACCTTGTTTCTCAACTCATATCATTAAACCTAGAGAAAGGAGAGAATCATTCATGTGCTTATTCTATCCATTGAATAGAACCTAGATTACTATTTAAACCTTATCCAATTGAGGTACTTGTTGATACTAACCAATGATACAAGAAATATAAGTCAAGTACTAAACCCTATTTGACCTAGCTAAAACTTGATAGTAAGTAAGAACCTATTCTTCTAGTAATTATAGAGAGGCAAGTGTTGTGATCATTACAACTTGGTAATGATCATAAACCCTAGAGAAACCCTACCTATTCAGAAGAGCTCAACCTAAAGAGGTATACTCAAGTATATGGACCAATACTTGATCTTGGAGAGAGAACCATAATTAACTAATGAATTGTTATGAGACTAATACTTTGATCATTACAAATTGAGTGATGATCATAAACCCTAAGAGTTTAAGTGAGTGTGTTGAGATAAGGATTAAAGAAGAGAGATTAGTGAGGAATAAGTGGATCATGTCTAATGCATGATCTTACCTTATAAATTGAGATGCTAAGTTAAACCTCTACAAGTGATCCATAGATCTCATTCTTCACATGAAATGATAAGTAAATCATTAGTAGTTAATCAGACCAATACTCATGCCTTGTATGGAGTAGTTATGACATTAGTGGTAAACCCTGCCTATCTAAACACTTAAGACAAACCTAGCATTGCCTTGATACATTAATTCTACCTAAGTGAGGAGGATAACCCTAGCCACTAAAATATGATCAAAGCTTATACCATATCCTAAACCTAGTTGTGTATCACATTGGTGATCATAACTAAAACCCTAGGCCATATTTGAATTCCAATCCAAGCATTACTTTGGATTATAAATAGAACCCTGCCATGCCTCATGCCTATTTTATACATCGATTAGTGAAGCATTCCAAAACCCTAAACCTTTTCATGTAGTATCCACCCTACATAAAATATTATGTCCCCACTTGTGTATCATGGATCACAAATATAAATCAAGCCATCTATATTTAGGACTAAATGCCCTTGGTGAGTAGAGTGAACCAATATTCCATTCTATTTTGCTTCCCAAGTACTTGCTTTGGGAACCAAATGAAATAGTAGTGTATAAAATAGAATCACCACCAGAGCAATTGAATTAACCATGAGGAATATAGGATTCATACTAAATAATTTAAGTCAAAGCTTGATTGATGATTATAGAGGTTATATCACCACTCTTCTTAAACCCTAAGAACTATCATAGACATAAAATCATGAACCAATCCCATTTTCTTTACCATTTGTTAAACCCTAGCCATAATTAATTTATATGTGAATAATCAATATGGTTAAGCACTTGCAAAATAGAATATGTTCATAATTCACATCAAATCATTTACACAGATTTTGTTCCTAAGTAAAAAGGAATAAACATTTAAACCATATCCATTTTCAATTTAAAATGCACTTCATAATAACACCAAGTTAATCATCTATTAAATAGTTGTTTGAACAAAAGCACTATGCAGTGAGTATTATCATAAAATGATATTGATATTCAAATAGTTTTGAACCTGCAAAACAAAATAGAAATCAGATCTGAATTCAAATAGAAATATCAAACATAAAATAAAAACAGAAAATAGAAATTTGAAATAAGAAAGGAGGGAAAGCTCACCTGGCTTACCTAGCCGTGCAGCCCATCACCACCACGTCGACCAGGCCCAGCACCAGCCCAGCCCGCCTATGGTTTGGCCGCCTCGTGGCCCAACCCACCTTTCGGTCTTCGAGGTGGAAATAGGACCATGGGCATTGATTTCGTCCAATTCCGAGAATATTTCGTTACTAGGATTTCTGAAACCAAAAACAGCAGAAAACAGCAACGGCATCTTGTTAATAGGTTAGTTCCAGAAAATGCACGAATATGACATAAAGTGTGCATAAAACATGTAGATAACATCAATAATGTGGCATGGAACACAAGAAATTATCGATACGTCGGAGACGTATCAGCATCCCCAAGCTTAGTTCTGCTCGTCCCGAGGTAAAACGATAACAAAGATAATTTCTGGAGTGACATGCCATCATAACCTTGATCATACTATTTGTAAACATATGTAATGAATGCAGCGATCAAAACAATGTATATGACATGAGTAAACAAGTGAATCATATAGCAAAGACTTTTCATGAATAGCACTTCAAGACAAGCATCAATAAGTCTTGCATAAGAGTTAACTCATAAAGCAATAAATCATAGTAAAGGTATTGAAGCAACGCAAAGGAAGATTAAGTTTCAGCGGTTGCTTTCAAGTTATAACATGTATATCTCATGGATAATTGTCAACATAGAGTAATATAATAAGTGCAATATGCAAGTATGTAGGAATCAATGCACAGTTCACACAAGTGTTTGCTTCTTGAGGTGGAGAGAAATAGGTGAACTGACTCAACATAAAAGTAAAAGAATGGTCCTTCAAAGAGGAAAGCATCGATTGCTATATTTGTGCTAGAGCTTTGATTTTGAAAACATGAAACAATTTTTTCAACGGTAGTAATAAAGCATATGAGTTATGTAAATTATATCTTACAAGTTGCAAGCCTCATGCATAGTATACTAATAGTGCCCGCACCTTGTCCTAATTAGCTTGGACTACCGGATCATCGCAATACACATGTTTTAACCAAGTGTCACAATGGGGTACCTCCATGCCGCCAGGTCTAAGGAGAAAGCTCGCATTTTGGATTTCTCGCTTTTGATTATTCTCAACTTAGACATCCATACCGGGACAACATGGACAACAGATAATGGACTCCTCTTTAATGCATAAGCATGTGGCAACAATTATTATTCTCATATGAGATTGAGGATATATGTCCAAAACTGAAACTTCCACCATGAATCATGGCTTTAGTTAGCGGCCCAATGTTCTTCTCTAACAATATGCATGCTTAACCATAAGGTGGTAGATCTCCCTTACTTCAGACAAGACGAACATGCATAGCAACTCACATGATATTCAACAAAGAATAGTTGATGGCGTCCCCAGAAACATGGTTATCGCACAACAAGCAACTTAATAAGAGATAAAGTGCATAAGTACATATTCAATACCACAATAGTTTTTAAGCTATTTGTCCCATGAGCTATATATTGTAAAGGTGAAGAATGGAAATTTAAAGGTAGCACTCAAGCAATTTACTTTGGAATGGCGGAGAAATACCATGTAGTAGGTAGGTATGGTGGACACAAATGGCATAGTGGTTGGCTCAAGGATTTTGGATGCATGAGAAGTATTCCCTCTCGATACAAGGTTTAGGCTAGCAAGGTTATTTGAAACAAACACAAGGATGAACGGCGCAGCAAAACTCACATAAAAGACATATTGTAAACATTATAAGACTCTACACCGTCTTCCTTGTTGTTCAAACTCAATACTAGAAATTATCTAGACTTTAGAGAGACCAAATATGCAAACCAAATTAGCAAGCTCTAGGTGTTTCTTCATTAATGGGTGCAAAGCATATGATGCAAGAGCTTAAACATGAGCACAACAATTGCCAAGTATCACATTATCCAAGACATTTTAGCAATTTACTACATGTATCATTTTCCAATTCCAACCATATAACAATTTAACGAAGAAGAAACTTCGCCATGAATATTATGAGTAAAGCCTAAGGACATACTTGTCCATATGCTACAGCGGAGCGTGTCTCTCTCCCACAAAGTGAATGCTAGGATCCATTTTATTCAAACAAAAGAAAAACAAAAAAAAAACAAACCGACGCTCCAAGAAAAGCACATAAGATGTGATGGAATAAAAATATAGTTTCAGGGGAGGAACCTGATAATATTGTCGATGAAGAAGGGGATGCCTTGGGCATCCCCAAGCTTAGACGCTTGAGTCTTCTTGATATATGCAGGGGTGAACCACCGGGGCATCCCCAAGCTTAGAGCTTTCACTCTCCTTGATCATGTTGTATCATCTCCCTCTCTTGATCCTTGAAAACTTCCTCCACACCAAACTCAGAACAACTCATTAGAGGGTTAGTGCACAATCAAAATATACATGTTCAGAGGTGACATAATCATTATTAACACTTCTGGACATTGCACAAAGCTACTGAAAGTCAACGGAATCGAAATATCCATCGAACATAACAAAAGAGGCAATGCGAAATAAAAGGCAGAATCTGTCAAAACAGAACAGTTCGTATTGACGAATTTTATCGAGGCACCAGACTTGCTGAAATGAAAATGCTCAAATTGAATGAAAGTTGCGTACATATCTGAGGATTACTCACGTAAATTGGCATAATTTTCTGAGTTACCTACAGAGAAAACAGCCCAGATTCGTGACAGCAAAGAAATCTGTTTCTGCGCAGTAATCCAAATCTAGTATGAACTTTACTATCAACGACTTTACTTGGCACAACAAAACACAAAACTAAGATAAGGAGAGGTTGCTACAGTAGTAAACAACTTCCAAGACACAAAATAAAAACAAAGTACTGTAGTAAAAACACATGGGTTGTCTCCCATAAGCGCTTTTCTTTAACGCCTTTCAGCTAGGCGCAGAAAGTGTATATCAAGTATTATCAAGAGCGAAGTGTCAACATCATAATTTGTTCTAATAATAGAATCAAAAGGTAACTTCATTCTCTTTCTAGGGAAGTGTTCCATACCTTTCTTGAGAGGAAATTGATATTTAATATTACCTTCCTTCATATCAATGATAGCACCAACGGTTCGAAAAGGTCTTCCCAATATAATGGGACAAGATGCATTGCATTCAATATCCAAGACAACAAAATCAACGGGGACAAGGTTATTGTTAACGGTAATGCGAACATTATCAACTTTCCCCAAAGGTTTCTTTGTAGAATGATCAGCAAGATTAACATCCAAATAACAATTTTTCAATGGTGGCAAGTCAAGCATATTATAGATTTTCTTAGGCATAACGGAAATACTTGCACCAAGATCACATAAGGCATTACAATCAAAATCTTTAACCTTCATCTTAATGACGGGCTCCCAACCATCCTCTAGCTTTCTAGGAATAGAAGCTTCGCGCTCTAGTTTCTCTTCTCTAGCTTTTATGAGAGCATTTGTAATATGTTGCGTGAAAGCCAAATTTATAGCACTAGCATTAGGACTTTTAGCCAGTTTTGCAAGAACTTTATAACTTCAGAGATGTGGCAATTATCAAAATTCAAACCATTATAATCTAAAGCAATGGGATCATCATCCTCAATGTTGGAAAAAATTTCAGCAGTTTTATCACAGGCAGTTTCAGCAGTTTTAGCAGTTTCAGGCAGTTTCTCGCGCTTTGCATTAGAAGTGGAAACATTGCTAACACCAATTCTTTTATTATTAATAGTAGGAGGTGCAGCAACATGTGAAGAATCAACATTACTTGTGGTGGTAATAGTCCAAACTTTAGCTACATTTTTCTCTTTAGCTAGTTTTTCATTTTCTTCTCTATCCCACCTAGCACGCAATTCGGCCATCAATCTTATATTCTCATTAATTCTAACTTGAATGGCATTTGCTGTAGTAACAATTTTATTATGATGATTCTCATTAGGCATAACTTTCGATTTCAAAAGATCAACATCAGCAGCAAGACTATCGACTTTAGAAGCAAGTATATCAATTTTCCCAAGCTTTTCTTCAACAGATTTGTTAAAAGTAGTTTGTGTACTAATAAATTATTTAAGCATGGCTTCAAGTCCAGGGGGTGTGTTCCTATTATTGTTGTAAGAATTCCCATAAGAATTACCATAGCCGTTGCCATTATTATAAGGATATGGCCTATAGTTGTTACTAGAATTGTTCCGTAAGCATTGTTGTTGAAATTATTATTTTTAATGAAGTTTACATCAACATGTTCTTCTTGTGCAACCAATGAAGCTAACGGAACATTATTAGGATCAATATTTGTCCTATCATTCACAAGCATAGACATAATAGCATCAATCTTATCACTCAAGGAAGAGGTTTCTTCGACAGAATTTACCTTCTTACCTTGTGGAGCTCTTTCCGTGTGCCATTCAGAGTAGTTGATCATCATATTATCAAGAAGCTTTGTTGCTTCACCAAGAGTGATGGACATAAAGGTACCTCCAGCAGCTGAATCCAATAGGTTCCGCGAAGAAAAATTCAGTCCTGCATAAAAGGTTTGGATGATCATCCAAGTAGTCAGTCCATGGGTTGGGCAATTTTTAACCAAAGATTTCATTCTTTCCCATGCTTGTGCAACATGCTCAGTATCTAATTGTTTAAAATTCATTATGCTACTCCTCAAAGATATAATTTTAGCAGGGGATAATATCTACCAATAAAAGCATCCTTGCATTTAGTCCATGAATCAATACTATTCTTAGAGATAGCAACCAATCTTTAGCTCTTCCTCTTAATGAGAAAGGGAACAATTTTAATTTTATAATGTCACCATCTACATCTTTATATTTTTGCATTTCACACAATTCAACAAAATTATTGAGATGGGCAGCAGCATCATCAGAACTAACACCAGAAAATTGATCTCGCATAACAAGATTCAGTAAAGCAGGTTTAATTTCAAAGAATTCTGCTGTAGTAGTAGGTGGAGCAATAGGTGTGCATAAGAAATCATTATTATTTGTGGTTGTGAAGTCACACAACTTAGTATTTTCAGGGGTGGCCATTTTAGCAGTAGTAAATAAAGCAAACTAGATAAAGTAAATGCAAGTAACTAATTTTTTTGTGTTTTTGATATAGAGTGCAAGACAGTAAATAAAGTAAAGCTAGCAACTAATTTTTTGTGTTTTGATATAATGCAGCAAACAAAGTAGTAAATAAAATAAAGCAAGACAAAAACAAAGTAAAGAGATTGGGATGTGGAGACTCCCCTTGCGGCGTGTCTTGATCTCGGCAACGGCGCCGGAAATTTGCTTGATGCGTGTAGTTGACACGTCCGTTGGGAACCCCAAGAGGAAGGTGTGATGCGCACGGCGGCAAGTTTCCCTCAGAAGAAACCAAGGTTTAATCGAACCAGTGGAGTCAAGAAGCACGTTGAAGGTTGATGGCGGCGGGATGTAGTGCGGCGCAACACCAAGATTCCGGCGCCAACGTGGAACCTGCACAACACAACCAAAGTACTTTGCCCCAACAGTGAGGTTGTCAATCTCACCGGCTACTGTAACAAAGGATTAACCGTATTGTGTGGAAGATGATTGTTTGCAGAAAACAGTAAAACAAGTATTGCAGTAGATTGTATGCGATGTAAAGAATAGGACCGGGGTCCACAGTTCACTAGAGGTGTCTCTCCCATAAGATAAACAGCATGTTGGGTGAACAAATTACAGTTGGGCAATTGACAAATAAAGAGGGCATGACCATGCACATACATATTATGATGAGTATTGTGAGATTTGATTGGGCATTACGACAAAGTACATAGACCGCTATCCAACATGCATCTATGCCTAAAAAGTCCACCTTCGAGTTATCATCCGAACCCCCTCCGGTATTAAGTTGAAAACAACGAGACAATTGCATTAAGTATTGCGCGTAATGTAATCAGTAACTACATCCTCGAACATAGCACCAATGTTTTATCCCTAGTGGCAACAGCACATCCATAATCTTAGAGATTTCTGTCACTTCCCAGATTCACGGAGACATGAACCCTACTCGAGCATAAATACTCCCTCTTGGAGTTACAAGCATCTACTTGGCCAGAGCATCTACTAGTAACGGAGAGCATGCTAGATCATAAACAACACATAGACATAACTTTGATAATCAACATAACAAGTATTCTCTATTCATCGGATCCCAACAAACACAACATATAGAATTACAGATAGATGATCTTGATCATGTTCGGCAGCTCACAAGACCCGACAATTAAGCACAATGGGGAGAAGACAACCATCTAGCTACTGCTATGGACCCATAGTCCGGGGTAGAATACTCACTCATCACTCCGGAGGCGACCATGGCGGCGTAGAGTCCTCCGGGAGATGAATCCCCTCTCCGGTGCCGGAGGCGATCTCCTGAATCCCCGAGATGGGATTGGCGGCGGCATCTGGAAGGTTTTCCGTATCGTGGCTCTCGGTCTGGGGTTTCGACGGAGGCTAAGTAGCGGAAGGGCAGGTGGGGCCACCGAGGGCCCCACCACAGGTCGGAGCGGCCGGGGCTTGCGCGCCGCCCTGGTTTGGCCTCGTGTTTAACTCTCTTCGGTCTGGGAAGCTTCGTGGCAAAATAGGATGGCGTTGATTTGTCCAATTCAGAATATTTCGTTACTAGGATTTCTGAAACCAAAACAAAAACAACAGCTGGCTCTTCGGCATCTTGTTAATAGGTTAGTTCAGAAAATGCACGAATATGACATAAAGTGTGCATAAAACATGTAGATAACATCAATAATGTGGCATGGAACTGTCAACACCCAGATTTTTAAGTCCGAATGCCTATTATGTCATACATCGCAATCCCAAGAATATTGTTGTTGCGAGGCATAATAGTTAAGTATCACAGTCATCATTCATTACAAACCATAAGTCTTACAAGTTGGAATCACATGATCCATATTACACGAATAGTTGATCTATTGATCAACGAACAAACACAAGTTCATAGTTCAACATAGCGGAAGCGTAAGATACAAGGACTCTCTAGTCCACAGGCCAACGCTTGACGTCGGAAGGCGCTTAGTTGTCGTAGGCATCCTGCTGGTCATCTCCTTGGTCATCTTCATACTCTGGCCATTTGAATAGCCAGGGACAAAGCCGTGAGTACATTGAGTACTTGCAAACTAATACTAATGTAAGTGCTAGACATTCTAGTATGGTTTGCTAAGCTCTAGTTTATTTGCATAAAGCTAGTTTTAGTTCACAAAGTTTGAGAAAAGCTTATTCAAGTGCTAACTAACTCAAGTGGGAACATTAGTGTCATTCCCACCATTCAAGTGGTGATTTCAATTCAATTCACCACAAGTCATTTCACCATCATCCTTTTCAACATCATTTTCAAAGATATGACATCGGAAACTGTATGGCCTTTCCAACCGTCCGTAACCGTGGACGCGGCTATTCGAATAGGTTTACACTCTGCAGAGGTTGCACACTTGTGCCACAACATTTGATTTCATCCGTCGGGATTTCCCCGAATCATCGTAACACAGTACGCGGATCATCAATCATAACCTTTCACTTGACCTAGTATGAGCACCTCTCCCCATGAGCTTGGCCTCCCGGTGAGACAGACTGTCAAACTGGGAACTGCACAGGGCTTGGGCCGGACATTCACCTCATTTCGCATCATATCATATCATTTCCTTTGTTGTAGAGGCAGCTTTCGGCATAACCCCGATGACGCTTGTTTAGAGGGAACCCATACTAAGACGCATAAACTTCCAGTTAAGCCCTACCCATAATCAGGTATTGTGGGGGTACTTAAGAATTGGAAAGGTATCGCATTCAAACCAACATCATTGTTTATCAAAAATCACCATCTTCTCTTGTTCATATTCACCTTCGAAAATCATTCAATGGAATGCATCTTCATTCCAAGGTTTCAAAAATCCTTCCAATTCACATTGTTCCCATCTAGAGTAGTCAAGTTTTAATTCATTAGCACTAGCTCTAATTCATGAGGGGTGCTAACTTGCTTTGCTTGGAGAAGACTAACTCACTACTCTAGTAATCAACTTGTACTTTGACCAAAGTTAACTATAAAAGTAACTCATTTAGAAAACAAGTAAAAACTTGTAAAGTAAAAACTTGGGATGGGGTCATATAAGAAAAGATAAGAAACATGGTGCCTTGCCCCAAGGGGCTTTGCACTTTGCAAGAATATTAGCTTGCCTTGGTAGTTCTCAAATTGTTCCTCCTCCTCCTCTTGGTAGCAACCTTCTTCTTCGGCGTACTCTCCGGTGCTACCGTCTAAATTTGAATACGAGTATAATTACTCACTAATTCAATGGCTATTCCATACATCACATAGAACACACAAACTACTCTATGCACACAAGTAAATAAACTAGGGTGCATGGGTTGTGGGGTTTAAATAGAATTCACTTCTTTGTATTCCATATGTAAATGATAGTTTCCATAGGGTTCTTGAGAAATAATTTCCTCTCATTGAAATCTTCTTAAGATTTAATTTCTCCAACAATCATGCATGAACTCATATTGACCTAAGTCAAATGTTCATCATCATCATCATTTGGGAAAATGATTTAAAGGAGGTGGGTCACCTCATACCATTTAAATAACACTACCTTTGATTTAAATCTCAAGTAATTCATATAAGAGAGTTTGGGACCAGGGGTCCAAACATCCCATGAATCCATGTGAGACAAGTTTAAATGAAGTGTAAGACTTCACACAATTTAACTTTAATAGTTTTGGACAATATCAACTAGTTAAACTAGTCAAAATATCCATTCATTAAACCATGGCATGATCATGCAAAGTGACCACACCATTTTATTGCATAAACAATTAGTGTAAGTCAAATGTGAGCTATTAGAGTTGGAATTAACTTAATATCTATTTTGGTTGATTTTTAAGAATTATTTGAATAGGGAAAAGTCCCTGTCTTGTTATTTTTATCATATTTATTCTACAAAGAATCTGACCATGGGGCCAGTGGCATGTTGTAGAGAATTTCAGTGGCTTTCTAACAACATAAAATTCACTAAATTTGGTTTAGCCAATTTGAAAAGATTGAATTTCAAAGTTTGGGCAGTATTGAAATTCATTTGAAATAATTAAACCTAATTTGAATGAAAAGGGCCGGCGGGAAACTAACTGGGCCGAAACGGTTTGAAAAGGAAGAAACGGCCTAGCAACGCATCCAGTGCGCGCGGGCCTGCTGACAGGGTGGGGGCCACCCGTCAGTCTCTCTTAAAACCCGAAACGGTATGAATCAGTGTGGGGCGTAGGATTAGAATCAGATCGGACGGCGCTGGTGCGTCGTCTTCTCCGGCGAGAGGCAGAGAGGTTGGCGGCGAGGGTAGGGGGTCGGAGAGCTCACCGCGGCTCCAGCGAGGGTTGGCAGTGTGCGCGGTGAAGGTGTGGACGACGGCGAGTCGACTGGTACCGGCGGCAACTCCTGGATCGGCTTCAATCGGCGGCGAGCTTCCGCGGCGTCCGTCGGCAGTGAGGTGGCGATTGGGTGGCTACGGCGGCGAATGTTGATGGTGGAGTGGCTCAGGCGGTCGAGTGAGAAGAGGGGAGTGTGCTGGTGTGCTCAATTCGACGAACGGAGCTCTCCTTTTATAGGCGAGCGAGTGACCGTGAGGGCTGCGGCGAGGTCGACATGCTCGCGGCGATTCCGGCGAGCGGTTGGGCTAGGCGAGGGTGCGGTCGGGTTCTCCTCTTCCAGGCGAAGCTAGGGGTGGTGTTGGCTTGGTCGGGCGGCTCCTGGATTGGTCGCATTTCTTCCACGACGGCCGCGGCGCGTACGGGAACAAGTCATCGTCTCCGGCGCCGGCGGTCACGGGTTGGGGCTGGGCGCGTGTCTGGCGCGGCTGAGGTGTCACGGCGGTGTGCTTGGTGAAGAAAGGGGGTCCAGGGCGTGCGCGAGGTGGCTGCGCGGCGCGTGGCCAGTGCGCGTCCATGGCGCGCATGGTCGCGACGCGAGCGGCATCCAGGGCAGGTTTGGGCGCGCGTCGTCCGGGCGTTGTCGAGCTCCTCCTCGACCAGGGCGGTGCTAGGCGGCACTAGGGAGGTGCGGTGGCGATCAATGGCACGGTGGCCAGGGCAGAGAGAGAAGGGAGAGAGGTGGAGGTGGTCGGGCTCGGGACATGGCCGGCATGGCCATGCCCTAGTTGCTCTCCTCCTCTCCTTAGCCTTACTATACACCAATTAGGGTTTAAGGGGACCAGGGAACCAAATGGGGTAGGTTAGGGTAGATGGGGTTGAGTAGATTCACTATTTGCAAATAGTGCAAATAGTGCCATATTTGGAAAATTGCAACTTTGTCCAAATTTGAATTAATTCAAAAGGTGAAAGTTTTTGAAATGTGAGTGTTGGTATTAGTTGTAAAAGACCAGAGGTGATTTGAGGTGGTGGTGGAAAAAGTAGAATTCAAGAATTGCAAAAATTGACAAGTGTGAGATTGTTCCACTTGTTAAAATGTTGCAACTTTGGATGAGCATAGCTATTGATCAAAGATGAATTTGGCAGGGTGATCTTCATCAAAGTTGTTCACCTTGATGTTGACTTTGAAATGGTGCAAAGGGTTAGCAAGAATTGGTTTGGGAAAATTGAATTGCAGGGGCTCAAAGTGGTGATCAGACTATAAATTTCAGTTTTGACCATTATCATATGTGAGTGGGAATTGTGTTTGAATTTCATTTGAATTGTGAAACTTTGGTTCCAAAAGTTGTAATAAGTGTTTAATAACATTATTCAACTAATGGTGAAGACCAAATTGGTCTAGGGTCAAAATTTATAAAAATGCCATAGGGCATATGTGAGGGTTTTTAGGGTTTTGCATTTTATGGATTTTCATCCTCTTTGTTTTATTTGGTTGGTGATCTTCATATGATCACACTAGGGTTTTAGAGTATAGCAAATACAAGTAAAAGCAATCATCATGGCATATCACTCAAATGCACAAGTCCTATGCATGGTACTATATGCAAATAGAAAAGTTTTTGTTGGTTTGAAAATTTGCTTTCTGGAATTCTCTAACTTTCTTTTTATTGAAATTTGGGGTGTTACAAACCCTTCCCCCTTACAAAAGATCTCGTCCCGAGATCAAAAAGAAAGTTAGGTACTAAAGAGATCTGGGTATTCCTTCTTCATGAAGTCTTCGCGTTCCCAGGTGGCTTCATCCTCGGTATGATTGCTCCATTGGATCTTCAGAAACTTGATGCTTCGGGTGCGGGTGGTTCGGTAGGCTTCTTCCAGTATGCGAATCGGCACTTCGCGGTAAGTCAGATCCTTGTTGATATCTACCGATCGGTGATCGATGTTCTTGAACACTTCGGTCTTCTCGGGGACTTCAAGGCACTTCCGGAGAAGTGAGATGTGAAACACGTCATGCACAGCCGACATTTCTTCAGGCAACTCCAGTTGATAAGATACTTCACCTCGGCGGCTAAGGACTTGGAAAGGTCCGACATAGCGGGGTGCAAGCTTTCCTTTCAGCTGAAACCTTTGCATTCCTTTCAAGGGGGATACTTTGAGATAGACGAAATCTCCGATCTCAAAGGTCATCTCCCGACGTCTTTTGTCGGCGTAGCTCTTGTCTGGATTGCGCAGTCTTGAGGTACTCGCGGATCTTGTGGACTTTTCTTCGGCTTCACGAAGAACGTCCGAAAACTTGGCTCTCTCCGACTTCGACCAGTTCGGGGGTACGGCACTTCCTTCCATACAAGGCTTCAAAGGGGGCCATCTGTAGGCTGGCTTGGTAACTATTGTTGTAAGAGAATTCTGCGTAAGGTAGGCAGTCTTCCCACTTGGATCCGTATTCCAGTACGCATGCTCTAAGCATGTCTTCCAGTATCTGGTTTACTCTCTCGTCTGTCCGTCGGTCTGAGGGTGATAGGCGGTGCTGAAATTTAGGCGAGTGCCTAGTCCTTCATGCACTTTCTGCCAGAACCTTGAGGTGAACTGGGATCCTCTATCTGACACTATCGATTTGGGGGTTCCGTGCAGAGCGACTATTCTGGAGATGTAAAGTTCAGCTAACTTGGGGCCTTGATAGGTGGTTTTGACGGCGATGAAATGGGCGACCTTGGTCAATCTATCGACCACTACCCATATTGAATCATTGCCTTTGCTGGATTTGGGCAGTCCGGTGATAAAGTCCATTCCTACGGAGTCCCATTTCCATTCCGGAATCTGGAGGGGTTGTAACAGTCCGGCGGGTCGTTGATGTTCTGCCTTGACTCTCTGACAGATGTCACACTTAGCGATATAGCTACCGATCTCTCTCTTCATTCCGTGCCACCAAAATTGTTCTTTTAGGTCCTGGTACATCTTGGTACCTCCGGGGTGGATTGAATAAAGGGTGTCATGGGCTTCTTGCAGAATGACTTGTTTTAAGTTAGAGTCCGATGGTACGCAGAGACGTTCTTTGTACCAAAGCACTCCGGCTTCGTCTATGGTGAATCCGGGGGCTTTTCCTGCGGCTATCTGTTTCTTGATTCCGTCAATGCTAGCGTTGTCCTTCTGGGCTTCCTTGATCTGACCAACCAAGGTGGGTTGCAGTTCTATGCTGGCTAGGAATCCTTCACTAACAAGTTCAAGTCTGAACTGTTCAAACTCTTGGTGCAAGCTGGGCTGTTCGGTTGCGAGCATGGAGTTCAACTGGCACGGCAGTCGACTCAAGGCATCCGCTACCACATTGGCCTTGCCGGGGTGGTAGTGAATCTCCATGTCGTAATCCTTGATCAGTTCGATCCATCGGCGTTGTCTCATGTTCAACTCTTTCTGGGTGAATATGTATTTGAGGCTTTTGTGGTCGGAGTAGATCTCGCATCGATTACCCATGAGGTAATGACGCCAAACTTTCAGGGCTAAGACCACGGCTGCAAGTTCGAGGTCGTGGGTTGGGTAATTCTGTTCATGTTGCTTGAGTTGTCTTGAAAGGTAGGACACAACCTTGCCTTCTTGCATAAGCACGCATCCAAGTCCAGTCTTGGAGGCGTCGCAATATACATCAAAGGGCTTTGCGATATCTGGCATGATCAGGATTGGGGCTGTTGTCAGTCTACTCTTGAGCTGTTGAAAGCTCTCTTCGCACTTGTCGGTCCACTCAAACTTTCTGTCCTTTTTCAGCAGTTGGGTCATTGGTCGAGCGATGCTCGAAAAACCTTCTACAAATCTGCGGTAATATCCGGCTAATCCAAGAAAAGTGCGGACCTCGGTTTGTGTGGTTGGGGCTTTCCATTCCATAACAGTTTTGATTTTGGCGGGATCTACGGCAATTCCTCCTGCAGACAAGATATGTCCCAGGAATCCCACTTCTTCCAGCCAAAACTCGCACTTGCTAAACTTGGCATACAACTTGTGCTGTCTAAGGGTTTCTAGAACAATCTCCAAATGCTGTTCATGTTCCTCTTCGGACTTGGAGTAGACGAGGATGTCGTCGATGAACACAACGACAAACTTGTCCAAAAAGTTCATGAAGATCTTATTCATGAGATTCATGAAATAAGCGGGGGCATTGGTCAGTCCAAACGACATGACGTTGTACTCATACAACCCATATCTGGTGGTAAAGGCAGTTTTTGGAATGTCGGTGGCTCGGATCTTCAGTTGGTGGTATCCAGTTCTAAGATCAATCTTGGAGAAAACTCGGGATCCGGTGAGTTGGTCGAACAAGTCTTCTATCTTGGGTAAGGGGTATTTGTTTTTGATGGTGACATCGTTAAGCTTACGATAGTCCGTGCATAAACGATTTGCACCATCTTTCTTGTCGACAAACAAGACGGGGGATCTCCAGGGGGATGCACTTGGTCTAATCAAACCTTTGGCTAGCATGTCATCTATTTGCTTCTTCAGCTCCACAAGCTCGGTTGCGTTCATGCTGTAGGCTCTCTGGGCTATGGGTCCAGTTCCAGGGATTAACTCGATGATAAACTCGATATCCCGATCCGGGGGCATACCGGGTAGATCATCCGGAAACACATCAGGGTAGCGACAAACGACCCTGATTTGATCCAGAGTTGGCTTGGATACACTTTGGTTGCAGGTGAATTTTCTGGGTAGTTTTTCAGAGACGTGCTCAACTACGATACCGGTGCTGCTAGTCATGGTTATGGCTTTCTTGGCACAGTCTATCAATCCATTGTGCTTGGACATCCAGTCCATTCCTAGGACAACTTCCAAACCTTTGGTTCCAAGTATGATTAGATTTGCAAAGAAATCTACATCATGGATTTTGATTGGCACATTTTTACAAAATTTTCTAGCTTTGGTGGTTGATCCGGGGATTTGGACTATCATAACATGCTTCAAACTGAGGGGTTGAATTTTACTTGTTGATGCAAAGTCTTCGGTGACAAAGGAATGAGATGCTCCAATCAAACAACACTCTAGCAGGGATGTGGTTGACAGAAAACATACCCAGCACAACATCTGGTGCTTCCTGGGCTTCTTCGGCGTTCATGTGGTAGAGGCGGCCGTTGCGGTTGTTGGGGTTGTTGGGGGCGAACTTCTTGCCGGTGGAGACACGGCGTTGCTGCTGAGCAGGTGCAGCGGTGTTGCCGGCGAGCTTGGCAAGACGCTTGGGACACTCGTTGGAGTAGTGCCCCACTACACCACACTCATAACAAGTGATAGTGCTCTTGTCCTGCTTGTTCGCAACGGGAACGGCATTGCTTCCGGTTCTGGGAGTGGTGTTGGTGTTGTTGTTGTTAGGGGCTCGGGGTGGAGCGCGGTTGTAGTTGTTGTTGTTGTAGTTGTTGTTGTAGCCTCCTGGCTTGGAGTTTCCTCCACTCCGGTTCTGATAACCGGGGCGAGAGTTCTGCATCTGGGGTTTGTTGTTTCTCGGAGTGAATCCTCCGCTTGAGCTAGGCGAAACTTTTGGGGGTGGCTTGATCCACTCGACTTGCCATGCGGCGCTTGCGGTTCTCATTGGCTTGGTTTAACTTGCCCTCCATCTGGATGGCGGAGTCAACAAGGGCTTCGAGGTCGGCGAAGGGGATGTTGACGAGGACAGTCTGCATCTCATCATGCAGTCCGTTCAGGAATCTCTCCTTCCTCTTCTCAACGGTGTCGGTCTCATCAGGGGCATACCTTGACAAGGTGAGAAACTTGTCGCGGTATTCAACCACCGTCATGCGACCTTGTTTCAGCTCACGGAATTCATCCCTCATCTTCTTGATAAGACCCGGGGGTACATGGTACTTGCTGAACTTGAGTTTGAAATCCTCCCAAGTCATGAATTGACCTCCGTTCATGGCACGGGTGCTTGTCCACCAAGCGCGGGCTGGTCCAGCGAGATAGTGAGTGGCGAACAAGACTTTCTCGTTGGCTTCCACTCCGGCTACCTCAAGATTGTTCTCCATAGTCTGGAGCCAATCGTCGGCGTCGAGGGGCTCCTCGGTCTTGCTAAACACCGGAGGGTTGGTGTTTTGGAAGTTCTTGAGCTTGGATCCGGGGTGGTCATGATTTCCATGGCCTTGGTTGGCGATGTTCTGCAAGGCGATGAGGTTGGCTTGGCGCTCGGCTCTTTCGGTTTCCCGGTCTGCAAGCATGGTTTGCAGAAGTTGCAGCATCGCGTCGTTGGTGCGATTCGGAGGGGCCATCTGAAGATGTAGAAGATTATGAGATAAGAGGGAACATTCTATGGTTCATTTTGGTTAAGTTTGAAAAACATTTGAAAACTTGTAATATTTTCATGACAAACATAACATTCATTCATTCATGCAACACATAGTACAAACTACACACATACTCCAATGGTTTTAAGAACCATTCTCATGCTACGATACAAAGGACGGGATACAACTCACACCTACTATAAGTGAACTAGTGCAACTACTCCTCATCATCGACATCGATCGGGACGTAGTCGTCGGGTCCTGCCTCCAGGAACTCGTAGTCCTCCTCCTCGGTGTTCTCGTCCTCCTCAAAGTCGTTGTCATCGCTCAGAAAGGCGTCTCCTCCCTGAATGTCGATGCCTCCATCGTCATCCTCCAGCTGACGAATCTGATCCTCCTGGGCCTTGACAGTGGCCTCAAGTGACGCGATCCGGGCGCGAAGGCGGCGAATCGTAGCGTCCTTCTTGGCACGCTGCTGGCGAAGGCTCTTGCGATCGTTGTTGAGTAGCTTGATCGCCTCACCCTGCTCGGTGATGTGAGCATGGGTCTGGTTCGCGTAAGCGCGAGAGGCGTCGAGGTCCTTCTGAGTCTGGTAGAGCATGAAGTCCAGGTGCTCAGCATGGTGCCTCAACTCCGGGTGCGGCTGCAGCTCCATGGGCACTCCCGCGGCATCACGCCTCACAAGGTGGGCGTAGCGAGAGGCGAGGATGCTCACCACGTTCTGTCCACAGAGGCGCGCAAGTGCCTCCTGAAGACCACGTGCGAGTCCGTCGAGCCAGTTGCTCTCGCGGAAGGAGAAGAGGATCCTCTCCGAAGTGGGAGGCTCCATCTTGCCCCTCAAGTCAGCAGTGATGACAAGGTATCAACTTGTCAATGCCTATGGATTGTAGGCTAGGGTTTAGTTAGAAGTAGAGGGCAAGTAGATCTCGAAGGTTCAGGCGAAAAGTACTCGACGATTATGAAAATTAGGGTTGTGTTGACAATAGATTCGATTGATTCTTCGTCCCTCGACTCCCCCTTTATATAGGAGGTGGAGCCGAGGGATTCGTGCTATACAAGTTTACAGAGTCCGGGACGGTTTCTAACTCGTCCCAGATTACAAACAACACTTCCTATTACAACTCTATCTTTTCTTAATAAATCTTGGGCTCCTGAATCTTCTTATTCTTCGGGTAGTGGGCCTCCAGTAAACCCCGGGTACTATATTCGGCAGGCCCATTTGGGATGCCTATGTCAGTAGCCCCGAGATTTTGCTTGAATCATAGAGTCAGGGAAAATCTCCATTGTTTATTTTTACTCGAAAGCTTTAACTTTTTATATTTCTTCACATAAAATTCTATATTGTACAGGGATAATGGTAGTTGGGGCTAGTTCATCTGACGGATCGGTACTAGTTAACTGCTCTAGTGGCAATCCGCAAAAACCTACTTCAAAATCACGTCCCTGGACATGATCTCGGTATCTGGTGTAAACGTCGACGGGTGCCGCTTAAGGTCTTACCATTCTGTCGAGTCCCAGTCAAGTTTATCGGGTACCTAACGCGTCCGTTAGGATTTTTCTTCGTATCTGTTGATACGGAAAAAAAGTAGAGCAGTCTTTGGCGATGCCACGCCCAGCAGAACGGATCGGGGTCTTACCTTCGCAAATTTGCGGCATTCAGAAATTGATCGCAACTTCGGCGTTCTGAGAATATATTGTCGAGTGCTTTTCCGGCTGTTGGAATGGCACATTTTATCGAGTCAAGTATGACTTATATTGCTCTCCCGATGGGAGTATATGTAGAGTTAATTATAACTCGAAATATACTCTCTTACTTTTCTATATTTATTTTTCATCGGGCAACGAACAGCGTTCCCGATGGGAGTAGCCCCCGAGGCTACAACCAAGAACTTGTGCTTGGTTGTAGGCTCAACATTTTAGTCCACCTTGTCGCTATATTGCCATTACTTCCCAATATGATATCTTTCTTCTTTCTCTCTTTTTTTTTTTTTTTTTATCTCTCGGGTGCGCGACCAGCGCTCCCGATGGGAATAGCCCCCGAGGCTATGAACAAATGCTTGTATTTGATCATAGGCTCTCGCCATTTCTATATTGTCACACTCGAAATTTTCTATTTCTTCAAAGTAGCCCCCGAGCGTTTGGGCAGAAACTTGTTTTTGATCAAAAGCTCCCGAAGTATTGAATAATTCTTCCTGTCGCCAATCTTCTTTTTATTTTTCTTGTCGACATTCTTCCCTTAATCAAATTTACTTCATCCTTGACGAATAGTCGTGATTTTTCTGCCCTGTGGGTCCATTGCTCCCACCACGTTGACACGTCGTGCAAGTGGGGGACACACGTCCTCCACTTTTTCTGGCGCACGTACGGTAACGCCTATCTCAGTAAAAATACCTTTTTACCCTTGTTTCTAGAAGATCTATTCTCACCACACGATTTCTCCATCCAACGGCGCTGCTTCACCCGATTCTTATATAAACCTTTCTTCAACCTCCGTTCATCCCCTCGCTTGCGCCGCTCATCTGTTCCTCTTCGCAAAACTTCCCCTGCGCCCGACTCTCTCTGATCTTCCGCACTCACAGATATTGCTCTGCCCATTGCCGTTGATGCCACCGCGCACGCGACTCACTCGCCACAGTACTCCGGAATCCAAGATGGCCGCCGAGGATCTTGAGTGGGAGAGATCCAAAATCTCCAACCAAGACACCAACATGCTGAAGAGGCTTGGCCTCATGAAGAAGGAGGACGCCATCCGCTTTCCCAGCGAAGAAAGCTACCCCAAGCCTCCAATGGAGTACCGGGTTAGTTTTGTTGATCATCTAATCCGCGGCCTTTCGACCCCAATCCATGATTTCCTCCGCGGCCTTCTTTTCGTTTATGGGATTCAACTACACCAGTTGACTCCCAATTCCATCCTTCACATTTCTATTTTCATCACGCTTTGCGAGTGCTTCCTTGGAATCACTCCTAATTGGATTCTTTGGAAACGAATTTTCTGCCTCCGCCGTAATGGCTCCCACAACGTCACTTATAACATAGGTGGCGTTGTTATCTGTGTTCGTACTGATGTCGACTATTTCGACGTCAAATTTCCTGACTCTGTCCAAGGATGGCGCAAAAAGTGGCTCTACATTCACGAAGAAAGCGCCAATTCTGTGGAGCACAACATAGTTCCTTTTGACGGAAGTGCCAGGATTCAGCGTCGCCGTTCCTGGGATGCCGAAGCTTCTGAAGAAGAGAAAAAGGCGACAGAGGCGCTCATGGCTCGTATCCGTCATCTTCAAAACACTCGAGGCAAAGAGCTATCTGGTGTTCAAATTACTGCCTACTTCCTTAGGATTAGAGTGCAGCCTCTTCAGGCTCGCAAAAATCCCCTTTGGACGTATTCTGGTGAAAATGACGCCAACAGAATCTCCAGTGATCTTTCTGTAAAGGACTTGGAAAAATTGGTTCGAAGAATTTCTCGATTAGGCAAGAAGGATCCTATTCCCTCCTCCTGTCGAGTGGAACCATACAGTGCTTCCAATCCTCTTCCCGAGGTATTTTGTCTTCTCGAATTTCTATCTTGTTCTGAACTGTTCCTTGTATCTTATTGCAGTGGTATCTCACTTATTCTCTTTTGTCACTATTTCCTTGTAGAATCATCCTACTATGGCTTCCCTTCCTCCTCTTCCTGAGGATGGAGAGGTCGAAGAAAGAGCCGTTGTCGATGATGACAACCAGGAGACCCCCTCTTTTGTGAATGAACCCGCAGATTCTCGAAAATCTGCGGGATCTACTGAGAAGGATGCTGCCTCTGAAGGTACAACATCAGCACAATCTCCTCCTCCTGCTGTTTCTCCGAAGAGCAAAAGGAAAAGGAGCAATGCCGAAGATTCCGGGACCTCGAAACCCGAAGAAACTGCTCCTGCACCTCGAAAAGCAGCTTATGATCCATACATCGAGAGTATCATCAGCTCGTAGGTTCCTTGCTCTTTTCCTTTTCTATTTGAAGAATTTTATTTTGCCTTGCTTTTTATGCTGCCACTATTTTGTCACAGTGATGATGAAGAAACACCAACTTTAGATGTGGCTGCTCGAACGAGCACGTCACATACTTTAGTTATTTCAGAAAAACCAGTTGAAGGGGAGGAATCGTCGCCTCCTCAACAAAATGTTGATACATCTACTCCTCCTTCGAGCCCCCGTGCCCCTTCACCAAAAAGGGCACGGGTTGAAAAGATTGTTGATCCTGCCCCTCAGTTGGGCAGTTCGTCGACTCTGCTCTTAGATGATGTAAGTTTGTCGACATCTATATTTTCCTTATTTTGTTTTTTCACACCTTTTCTCTTTTTCATGCCGATGTTTCTTTTGATGTACTTACCTTTGAACAGCCAATGATCAAAGAGCTTCTTCGGATCGGGTCCCAATTTGTTGGGTACCGTGAATATGCCGCCAGAGCCGAAGGTAACGACTTTTATACTTGCTGTTTTTCCTTGATTTTTTACTCCTGTTGCTTGTCGCTATTTTTGATCTTTCTTCTCTTTCTTTTTCATATCTCGACAGAGAAACTTGCAGAGGCCAACGAACGTGCCGACGCACTTGCTCAAAAACTTGAGCAAAGTGAGGCGGCTCGCAAGAAAGCCGAACTTGCTGCTAGCAAAGCCAAGGCCGAGGCTGATGAAGCCAAGGTGAAAGCTGCTAGTGTCGAGGAGCTGCAGAGAAGGCTCAAAGATGCTGAATCTGCCTTAGACGAGCAGAAAGCTGCACAAGCTGCACGTGAGCAAGGGATCATCAAGCGTTTGAAGTCGCAAAGTCGACGTACGCTGAGTAATATCATCAATCCCCTTCTATTGTACTTCCTGTTTCTTGGTTTTTGACTAATGTTTTGTCTCGTGTGGCAGCCCAAACAAACCAAGATTTTGATCTGGAGAATCCCGTCAATGACCCTCTCCTTGATGCACTTTCTCTTCTGGAGTTCCATGGGCGCGAAATTCGTGAAGGCGTGGCCAATGCCAGTGCAGGTTTGTCGGCGTTGTTCCCCTACTTCTTCCCGAAGAAAGAGGAACCTTCGACTTTCCTTGCCCTTGCCAAGCTTTTCAATTCGTCGGAAGACCTGGGATTGAAGATGCGTCAGGAGAATATGAAGGTTGCTGTCGAGAGTACTGTTGCCCTGGTTGCTGACAGCCAACAGACGCTTGATTGGATGAAGGTTGGCGACACCAGCCAGATAGAGCATTCGAGATGGAGGTCGCTGATCAAGGCAGCCAAGCCCAACACGAAGAAGATCTTGGCGTATCTGGGGATCAAGCCAGCTTCGACTCCTAGCTCCTCGAGGCCGGAGGTCTAGTTGCATGCCTCCTTGTTTCTTTTTCTGTTTCTTTTGCTTTTGTCGCCAAAGTAGTTGTTTTGGCGACACGTATTTCCTTAGCTCCACTGTAGTGCCCTTGTAATTATTCCAAGAAATTAATGAAAAACTCTATCTTTGCTTGTTGTTTGATGTTGTCTTGTCTAAATTTCAGTTGATATTTGATAACTATACTCCAACTTCCGCTCCTTCCAATGTGTCGCCTTCTTCTCGTGCGAGGAGAGCTTTTGCTGATACTGCACCTGTCGACGATACCTTGTCGCAAGAACTGGATGAACTTCGGCAGCAACTTCAGTATGCGAAGAAGCAAACACTTGTGATGATGGAGCAATCTCGTAAGTCATCTGAAGCCGAAAAAATTGCTCTTCAACAAGCTCACGAAGCCGTGGCTGCTAAGGAAATTGCCGCTTCCGAGGCTGAAAAGGCAACTACTCGAGAAAATTTCATGCTCGAATTAATGAATGAAGCCAGTGCAGATATGTCGGGTATGCCTGTTTCATCCGCTGATATCTTTCATCTTCATGCTATTGTTTCTTAAAGGTTTCCACTTCTTTGTTTTGATAGGTGCCTTTATTGATGCTGCTGCCGAGGAAGAGAGGGTAAATGCTAGGACAACCCTCCTTGTTAATCTTTCCCTGGACCATGGTTCTTTGTTTTGGGCTACCCCAGAGAGGACCCGCCAAATTGTCAGATTTCAAGATCGCGCCTCTCAAACTCGCGATTTCCTTGACTTCTGTACCAAGACCTTGTCCATGGTTTACAACTCCATGTTTCCTCGGAACGTCCAACCAAAAACTCTTCCTGAATTGATGGAAAGGTTCAAGGATGCTCGCAGTATCCATGATTTTGTCAAAGCTCAATTAGTAGCTGGCGCCAGATTTGCTCTTATCATGCTCCAGATCTGCCACTCGAAGCTTGACCTTACCCAGGTTGTCGAGAAGGTTCACCAGAAGGTAAAACGTCGGAGAGTTGGTGTTGACAGGATTAACACGAAGGTTACGCCTATAGCCGAAGAAATGATTGAGGACCTGCTTCGGATGGATGCCGACTTTTTTGCCGATGGCCATTATGCCGATTTTCTTGGTGCTGCTCCTGAAGAAAACAGAATTACTCTTGATGACATATTGAATCAAGACTAGTTATTTTCTTCTTGTAGATATTTCTTCTTTGTAATCCATGACTATATTGTAAAGCAATCATTATATTTCTCTGTTTGTCTAGCCCCCGAGTGTTTCGGTGACTCTTTACTATATTTGTATATTTGCGAGGTTTTGAACCAAGGCATGTATATATTTAAGGCGAATATGAGCCCCCGAGCTTTTTATTGAGTACTGTTTTTTATTGACTCACGAGGTATTTGAATACCAAGGCAAGGTTTTTCTTTTGTCGATGAACTATATTGAAATTCGTCGGAGCAAAGACTTTGGTCATGTCGATAAAGAAGAAAAGTTATATTGTCACTATCTTTATTATATTGCAGCACCGCGAGCCCGCCTCATTAAAAACCTTCTCCGGCCCCACTCGGTGCCCCGAAAAAGGAAAAGAGTGCGTCTGAAAACTCGCGGGCGTTTCAGTACATTGAAGTTTTACAAGGACTATATTTCGACTCTAGGCGTAGAACCGCCTAAGTTGCGCCACGTTCCAGGGGTTTGGCTCCTCCACCCCTGTCTTCTTGTCCTTTATCCTGTATGCTCCTCCTCCGATTACTTCCGTGACGATGTAAGGGCCAAGCCACGGTGACTCAAGTTTTTCATGACTTTTTTGCGTGAGCCGAAGGACTAGGTCTCCCACCTGAAAAGATCTTGGCCGCAATCGTCGACTATGGTAATTTTTCAAGTCCTGTTGATATTTGGTTACCCGAGATAATACTTCATCTCGAGCTTCATCAAGTGCGTCGACGTCATCTTCTAGCGCTCTTCTCGACGTTTCTTCATCATATTCGGCGATACGTGGAGAGTTGTGCTCTATCTCGATTGGTAGTACTGCCTCTGCTCCATGAACCAGAAAAAACGGAGTTTCCTGCGTTGCTGTGTTTGGTGTTGTTCGAATGCTCCACAACACGCTTGGTAGTTCTTCTGGCCAGGTATGTCGAGCTTTTTCCAGTGGTCCTAACAAGCGCTTCTTGATGCCATTGCAAATGATACCATTGGCTTTCTCGACTTGCCCATTGGTTTGAGGATGTGCAACTGACGCAAAGTTCAGCTTGATACCCACCTCTTCGCAATAATCTTTGAATTCATGGGATGTGAAGTTACTGCCGTTGTCTGTGACGATGCTGTGGGGCACTCCAAATCTGAAGACGAGGCCTTTTACGAATTTTACTGCGGATGCTCCATCTGGTGAATTTATCGGCTTCGCTTCTATCCACTTTGTAAATTTATCGACAGCTACTAGCATGTACTCCTTTCCTCCTGGCCAGGATTTGTGTAACTTGCCCACCATATCAAGTCCCCATTGAGCGAAGGGCCATGACAATGGTATTGGTGCTAGCTCTGCTGCTGGAGAATGAGGTTTTGCGGCAAACCTTTGACATGCGTCGCAAGTTCTTACTATGTCCTTGGCGTCCTCGATTGCTGTCAACCAGTAGAATCCTGCCCGAAAAACCTTGGCTGCGATAGCTCGACTACTTGCGTGGTGGCCACATATTCCTTCGTGTACATCCTTCAGAATTATTCTTCCTTCTTCGGGTGTAACGCACCTTTGCAAGACGCCTGAAATACTTCGTTTATACAATTCTCCCTTGACCACCGTGAAAGCTTTGGAGCGTCGAATTACTCGCCTTGCCTCAACTGGATCGTCGGGTATTTCTTTTCTGAGGATGTATGATATGTATGGTTGCATCCACGGTATCTGTATCACCATGACCAGGTCCTGATCTTCTTCTTCGTCCTCTTGCTTTTCCTTGGTAGCCCCCGAGGGTTTCTTCTCCTTCTTTTTTGATTTTGTCGACTTGGTGGATCTCTCTGTTATCTCTTCCCAGAATACACCTGGCGGGACTGCAAGGCATTGTGACCCGATGTTTGCAAGAACGTCGGCTTCGTCGTTGCTCAATCTGCTAATATGATTTACTTCGCATCCATCGAACAACTTCTCGAGCTCGTTGTACACCTCCTTGTATGCCATCATGCTATCATTGACTGCGTCACATTGGTTCATAACTTGCTGTGCCACCAGCTGTGAGTCGCCAAAGATTTTTAGTCGAGTTGCACCGCAGGCTTTCGCCATCTTCATCCCGTGTATGAGAGCCTCATATTCTGCTTCGTTGTTAGATGCGTTAAGGAACGTCATCCGAAGGATGTACTTCAACTTGTCGCCTTCAGGTGATATGAGTACTACTCCTGCGCCAGCTCCTTCTAATCTTTTGGACCCGTCAAAGTTCATGGTCCAGGTTCTCGACAGATCTGGAGGTCCTGTATTTTGCAACTCCATCCACTCTGCGATGAAGTTCGGCAGAACTTGCGATTTGATTGCTTTTCTTTTTTCATACATGATGTCCCGAGGGGAAAGTTCTATTCCCCAAAGGGAGACACGACCCGTAGCTTCTGGGTTGTTCAATATATTTGACAAAGGAGCTTCATTGACCACTATGATCGGGTGTGCCGAAAAATAGTGGCGCAATTTTCGTGCTGTCGTGAACACTCCATATGCTATCTTTTGATACTGAGGATACCTTTGTTTTGAGGGCGATAAAACTTCGCTGACGAAGTATACTGGCCTCTGCACGCCGTGGAGTTTTCCTTCTTCTTCCCTTTCGACAACTAGCACCGTGCTCACCACTTGGGGCGTGGCTGCGATATACAACAGGAGAGGTTCCTTTTCTTTTGGTGCCACCAAAATTGGTGGTGTCGAAATTGTGCGCTTCAAATCCTCGAAAGCTCTGTCGGCTTCTTCGTTCCACTGAAATTTATCTCCTTGTTTTATCAAAGCGTAGAACGGCAGCGCTTTTTCTCCCAACCTCGCGACGAATCTGCTCAAAGCTGCGACTCGCCCAGTTAGCTGTTGTATTTCTTTCAACTTTGTTGGCTTCCTCATTGTCACAATAGCTTGTATTTTATCGGGATTTGCTTCAATCCCTCTTGCTGAGACTAGGAACCCTAGAAGTTCTCCTGCTGGGACGCCGAAAGAACACTTCGTCGGGTTCAGTTTGAGGCAGAACTTATCAAGGTTGTCGAAGGTTTCCTTGAGATCCTCGATCAGCGTTGCCCCCTTTTTTGATGTTATGACGACATCATCAATGTATACTTGTACGTTCTTCCCAATCTGTGTTGCCAAACACTTCTGCATCATCCTCTGATATGTTGCTCCCGCATTTTTTAGACCAAAGGGCATTGTTCTGTAGCAAAACACGCCGTAAGGTGTAATAAACGCGTTTTTACTTCATCTTCTTCTTTCAACCTGATCTGGTTATAACCAGAGTATGCATCCAGGAAGGAAAGACGTTCACATCCAGCCGTGGAGTCGATAATTTGATCGATCCTCGGGAGGGGAAAGTGATCCTTTGGACAATGTTTATTGAGACACGTAAAGTCGACGCACATGCGAAGGACCTTAGTGTTTTTCTTCGGCACCAACACAGGATTTGCTACCCATGTGGCTTCTGTGAATATCTCTTTGATAAAACCAGCTTCTTGTAGTCGATTGATTTCTGACAGCATGGCTTTGCGGTTTGGTTCCGAAAAACGCCGCAAAGGTTGTTTGATTGGTCTCGCTAGTGGATCCAAGTTTAGGTGGTGCTCGGCAAGTTCCCTGGGTACTCCTGGCATGTCAGCTGGACACCATGCGAAGATTTTCCAGTGCTCACGGAGGAACTCGACGAGCGCGCTTTCCTATGCGATATCCATGTCGTTTGCGATAGATGTCGTCTTTTTTGGGTCTGTCGGATGAATCTGCACCTCTTTTGAATTTTTCTCGGTACTGAAAGTTGATTCTTTGTTTGGCCTTCCAACGTCTGGCAGTACGTCGTAATCAGTCATGCTTTTTGACGCCAAGTACTCAGCTTGCATCCCGAAAGTTTCTGACAATCGGTGAAAATCCTTGTCGCACTTATCGGCTAAGGCAAAGCTTCCTTTGACTGTGATTGGTCCCTTTGGTCCAGGCAGCCTCCACAACAAGTATGTATAGTGTGGCACTGCCATAAATCTGGCATATGCTGGTCGTCCCAACAGAGCGTGATATTGCGATGGAAAATCCACGACTTCAAACTCGAGCCTCTCGATTCTATAATTTTCTCGGGTCCCAAACTGAACGTCGAGATTGATCTTTCCCAATGGATAACTTGGTTTTTCCGGTGTGATGCCGTGGAACCTTGTGTCTGTTGGTTTCAAGTTTGCTAAGGATATGTTCATCTTCCTCAATGTGTCTGCATACATAAGGTTTAGCTGCTGCCGCCGTCTATGAACACTCGAGAGACATCGAATCCTGCGATAACTTCTTTGGCAGAATAAGTCTTGACTGCCCTGGTCGAGGAACTTGCTGCGGATGATCTGCTATTGTGAAGCCGATATCTTGTCCTGACCAATTAAGGTACTCAAGCTGTTGGTGGAGGCATTTTCTGCCATAAACACCTGTCGTGAGATTACTTACGAGCTCTATTGGACGGCCTTCCTTGAATCATCGACACTGCTCCATTGGAGTTAGGATCAACATAAGGTGGTGGTGCGAGTGCTGCCGCTATTCGAGCTGATGTCGATTGTCGTCTGTAATCGCGGGAGGAGGCGGCAAGTGAATCTCGCCTGGGTTCTCGAGGATTTCTGTGCTGCCCGCGCATTAGCGTTCTCTGCATACCGCAACATTGCTTGAAAATTTCGGCAGTCCTTCTGCAAGTGCCCTGACTGTCTTTTGCCGTTGCTATCGAGGAAAAAATGCATCTGGCACGGTCCGTTCATCATCTCTTCAGGGGACACGAAAGGTCTTGGGAACCTAGGCCCGCTATTTTGCCTGTTGCGTGAATCATCTCTATTATCACCTCGCTGTTCATTGCTTCTCTGGTATCATCTCTGTTGCTTCCTCCTGTATTTGTCCGAAAACCTGCCGAAATTTGTCCTGGAGCGTCGTAGTTCTGGTACTGCCGAGGAAATCTTCGCCTCGGTTGATAGTTTCGACCGCGGTCCTCCTCTGGCGACCTGTGTCGTTTGTTGTGGACAGCGTCTTCTCCATCTGCCCATTTATTTGCTATCTCCATTAACGCGGATACTGTCTTTGGATTGGTCCTTCCCAAGTCCTCGACAAAATCTCCACGCCTGACTCCTGCGACAAATGCATCTATTGCTCTCTCGTCAGATATATTTTCTGCCGAGTTTTTGATGATATTCCACCTCTGGATGTACTTTCTCATTGGCTCATCTGGCTTTTGTCGACACGCTCTCAACTCCTCTAACGACGCGGGTTTTTTGCACGTGGATCTGAAGTTCTTGACGAACACGTCCTCGAAACTTTCCCAGCTGTCGATGGATCCTGGAGCGAGTTTCTTTATCCACGATCGTGCGGCTCCACTCAAGTGCACCTGGATGCTTTGCATGGCTGTTGCCCTAGTTCCTCCTGTCAGCTTCACCGTCTCTAGATAGTCGACTAGCCAATCCTCTGGATCTTGAAGGCCGTCGAACTTCTTGAAATTTCGGGTAACTTGAATCCTGAGGGGACTCGAGTTTTTCGGACTCTCCTCGTGAAGCATGGTAAGCCGCACATATCTTCGTCATTAAGTTCTGGGGATTGCCGATGATCCCTTCTGTTCTGCCGCGCTCTGTCGACTCTTGCTTGTGCTGCTGTGTCTCTTGCTCCACTTGGCCCAGGTGCTGCCGCTGTTGCTGCTGCGGGTCGTGGACTATTTTGCCTTGCCGCTCCTTCGGGAGGCGTTGATACAAACGCTGTCCCCATAGCTCCAACTCCTGCTACCGCCATATTGTACAATGTTTCCCTTGGATCACCTGGAGGTGGTTTAGATGCAAGGATAAAAGCATGTGTCGCCATATACCCAGCCTCTGGTGTCTTAGGGATGATGTTTCCTCTTGTATCTATCGACATAAAGGACATGTCGAGGTTTTGGACCAAGTGTTCTCTTTCTGCTTCGGGTATGTGTTGCAGCCTTGATCTTGCTCTGTTCCGCGCCTCCCGATGGCTATCACCCGTAGTTCTAGATTGTCGACTTAGATCTGCCCTTCTCCTGCTGGATGCAGAAGCTGCCTCCTTTCTCCTGTTCAACTCAGCTGTCTGTTTTTCCAATTCCCTGGCAGCTCGTGCGAGCCTATATTGATATGCTTGCAATTCTTCTGGTGTGGCTGTGGTAGCCATTGGTTCTGTGCCGTTCATGGCTCTCGCAGCTCTGTCCCACGCTGCTTGTGAAAGTTGAACTCTATCTCGCGGCTCTGGCCCGACGTATTTGTTGCCCAGGCCTTGTCGCAGATTGGAGGGATCGACGTATGGATTTCCCAGACTGTCGAAAGCCTCAGATGTTTCCTCCTGATCTTCAATGGCGTAAATCTGATGATACTTTGTACTCAGATCTACGTTGGGTTTGGTGACATCATCGTTGAGATTGATGAAGACCTTGCCCACTGTGAGAGATTTGTCGATGAAGTCGTAACTGTCGACATCGCTTGAGCCATCGCTTATATATGAGTCCGCGGATGACTCAAACGACATGTCGCTGAAGATCTTGGCGAGTTTCTCTCTTGCTCTGGTGCTGACGTAGCGTGTCGCCGAGTTTCTTCTTCTCCTGACTCGGTTGACGATGCGTAGCTTGAAAAATCGGAATCGCCACCGACGATCCCGACGAAATCGGAATCTCGACACGATACGATCCTTCCTTCTCGACGAAAGTGAAACCTTCCGAACGTCATCTCCATGGGCTCCGCCAGATATGCATCCAAACGGGAGGGTGGGTGAGGAACAAAATCGACAAGACCAGCAGCGATCTGTTTACCTCGATCCATTGTGTTGCTTGCGGTTGACGATGTCGAAGATCTTGAGCGTGCCATCGAGATCAGCTCCTTACGCCTCTAATCCCCACAGACGGCGCCAATTGACAAGGTATCAACTTGTCAATGCCTATGGATTGTAGGCTAGGGTTTAGTTAGAAGTAGAGGGCAAGTAGATCTCGAAGGTTCAGGCGAAAAGTACTCGACGATTATGAAAATTAGGGTTGTGTTGACAATAGATTCGATTGATTCTTCGTCCCTCGACTCCCCCTTTATATAGGAGGTGGAGCCGAGGGATTCGTGCTATACAAGTTTACAGAGTCCGGGACGGTTTCTAACTCGTCCCGCCAGATTACAAACAACACTTCCTATTACAACTCTATCTTTCCTTAATAAATCTTGGGCTCCTGAATCTTCTTATTCTTCGGGTAGTGGGCCTCCAGTAAACCCCGGGTACTATATTCGGCAGGCCCATTTGGGATGCCTATGTCAGTGATCACCCACTGCAACTCTCCTCCGGGCGTGTCGTCCAGCTGAACCCCGTGAAACTCGGGGTGTGGGCGTCCAAGGAAGTCAGAGAGGGCGTTGAGGTCGTGCTCGAAGATCAAGCTTCCTCCGTTCCCAAGCTGGTAAAACTTGGTGTTGATGGCTTCATTCAGCGCCATCTGAAAGAGAATTGGATGAGTAAGTTAGAGAGTGCAAAGTGTGGCAAAGTTTTAAGTTGATTCAAATAAGATAGACATGATTCATCAAATTTTGGCAAAGTCTCAAAGACAAGAGTGTAGTAAATTTTCACAAATAGTTTCTTTCATTTGATTTCAAAGTTAAATTTTTCAGAACGCCCATTCTAACTAAGGTCTTCTAAGGTCAAACAATGGCTCTGATACCAACTTGTCAACACCCGGATTTTTAAGTCCGAATGCCTATTATGTCATACATCGCAATCCCAGGAATATTGTTGTTGCGAGGCATAATAGTTAAGTATCACAGTCATCATTCATTACAAACCATAAGTCTTACAAATTGGAATCACATGATCCATATTACACGAATAGTTGATCTATTGATCAACGAACAAACACAAGTTCATAGTTCAACATAGCGGAAGCGTAAGATACAAGGACTCTCTAGTCCACAGGCCAACGCTTGACGTCGGAAGGCGCTTAGTTGTCGTAGGCATCCTGCTGGTCATCTCCTTGGTCATCTTCATACTCTGGCCATTTGAATAGCCAGGGACAAAGCCATTACATTGAGTACTCGCAAACTAATACTAATGTAAGTGCTAGACATTCTAGTATGGTTTGCTAAGCTCTAGTTTTATTTGCATAAAGCTAGTTTTAGTTCACAAAGTTTGAGAAAAGCTTATTCAAGTGCTAACTAACTCAAGTGGGAACATTAGTGTCATTCCCACCATTCAAGTGGTGATTTCAATTCAATTCACCACAAGTCATTTCACCATCATCCTTTTCAACATCATTTTCAAAGATATGACATCGGAAACTGTATGGCCTTTCCAACCGTCCGTAACCGTGGACGCGGCTATTCGAATAGGTTTACACTCTGCAGAGGTTGCACACTTGTGCCACAACATTTGATTTCATCCGTCGGGATTTCCCGAATCATCGTAACACAGTACGCGGATCATCAACCATAACCTTTCACTTACGAATCCTAGTATGAGCACCTCTCCCCATGAGCTTGGCCTCCCAGTGAAGACAGACAGTCAGCCTGGGAACTGCACAGGGCTTGGGCCGAACATTCACCTCATTTCGCATCATATCATATCATTTCCTTTGTTGTAGAGGCAGCTTTCGGCATAACCCCGATGACGCTTGTTTAGAGGGAACCCATACTAAGACGCATAAACTTCCAGTTAAGCCCTACCCATAATCAGGTATTGTGGGGGTACTTAAGAATTGGAAAGGTATCGCATTCAAACCAACATCATTGTTTATCAAAAATCACCATCTTCTCTTGTTCATATTCACCTTCGAAAATCATTCAATGGAATGCATCTTCATTCCAAGGTTTCAAAAATCCTTCAAATTCACATTGTTCCCATCTAGAGTAGTCAAGTTTTAATTCATTAGCACTAGCTCTAATTCATGAGGGGTGCTAACTTGCTTTGCTTGGAGAAGACTAACTCACTACTCTAGTAATCAACTTGTACTTTGACCAAAGTTAACTATAAAAGTAACTCATTTAGAAAACAAGTAAAAACTTGTAAAGTAAAAACTTGGGATGGGGTCATATAAGAAAAGATAAGAAACATGGTGCCTTGCCCCAAGGGGCTTTGCACTTTGCAAGAATATTAGCTTGCCTTGGTAGTTCTCAAACTGTTCCTCCTCCTCCTCTTGGTAGCAACCTTCTTCTTCGGCGTACTCTCCGGTGCTACCGTCTAAATTTGAATACGAGTATAATTACTCACTAATTCAATGGCTATTCCATACATCACATAGAACACACAAACTACTCTATGCACACAAGTAAATAAACTAGGGTGCATGGGTTGTGGGGTTTAAATAGAATTCACTTCTTTGTATTCCATATGTAAATGATAGTTTCCATAGGGTTCTTGAGAAATAATTTCCTCTCATTGAAATCTTCTTAAGATTTAATTTCTCCAACAATCATGCATGAACTCATATTGACCTAAGTCAAATGTTCATCATCATCATCATTTGGGAAAATGATTTAAAGGAGGTGGGTCACCTCATACCATTTAAATAACACTACCTTTGATTTAAATCTCAAGTAATTCATATAAGAGAGTTTGGGACCAGGGGTCCAAACATCCCATGAATCCATGTGAGACAAGTTTAAATGAAGTGTAAGACTTCACACAATTTAACTTTAATAGTTTTGGACAATATCAACTAGTTAAACTAGTCAAAATATCCATTCATTAAACCATGGCATGATCATGCAAAGTGACCACACCATTTTATTGCATAAACAATTAGTGTAAGTCAAATGTGAGCTATTAGAGTTGGAATTAACTTAATATCTATTTTGGTTGATTTTTAAGAATTATTTGAATAGGGAAAAGTCCCTGTCTTGTTATTTTTATCATATTTATTCTACAAAGAATCTGACCATGGGGCCAGTGGCATGTTGTAGAGAATTTCAGTGGCTTTCTAACAACATAAAATTCACTAAATTTGGTTTAGCCAATTTGAAAAGATTGAATTTCAAAGTTTGGGCAGTATTGAAATTCATTTGAAATAATTAAACCTAATTTGAATGAAAAGGGCCGGCGGGAAACTAACTGGGCCGAAACGGTTTGAAAAAGGAAGAAACGGCCCAGCAACGCATCCAGTGCGCGCGCCTGCTGACAGGGTGGGGGCCACCCGTCAGTCTCTCTTAAAACCCGAAACGGTATGAATCAGTGTGGGGCGTAGGATTAGAATCAGATCGGACGGCGCTGGTGCGTCGTCTTCTCCGGCGAGAGGCAGAGAGGTTGGCGGCGAGGGTAGGGGGTCGGAGAGCTCACCGCGGCTCCAGCGGGTTGGCAGTGTGCGCGGTGAAGGTGTGGACGACGGCGAGTCGACTGGTACCGGCGGCAACTCCTGGATCGGCTTCAATCGGCGGCGAGCTTCCGCGGCGTCCGTCGGCAGTGAGGTGGCGATTGGGTGGCTACGGCGGCGAATGTTGATGGTGGAGTGGCTCAGGCGGTCGAGTGAGAAGAGGGGAGTGTGCTGGTGTGCTCAATTCGACGAACGGAGCTCTCCTTTTATAGGCGAGCGAGTGACCGTGAGGGCTGCGGCGAGGTCGACATGCTCGCGGCGATTCCGGCGAGCGGTTGGGCTAGGCGAGGGTGCGGTCGGGTTCTCCTCTTCCAGGCGAAGCTAGGGGTGGTGTTGGCTTGGTCGGGCGGCTCCTGGATTGGTCGCATTTCTTCCACGACGGCCGCGGCGCGTACGGGAACAAGTCATCGTCTCCGGCGCCGGCGGTCACGGGTTGGGGCTGGGCGCGTGTCTGGCGCGGCTGAGGTGTCACGGCGGTGTGCTTGGTGAAGAAAGGGGGTCCAGGGCGTGCGCGAGGTGGCTGCGCGGCGCGTGGCCAGTGCGCGTCCATGGCGCGCATGGTCGCGACGCGAGCGGCATCCAGGGCAGGTTTGGGCGCGCGTCGTCCGGGCGTTGTCGAGCTCCTCCTCGACCAGGGCGGTGCTAGGCGGCACTAGGGAGGTGCGGTGGCGATCAATGGCACGGTGGCCAGGGCAGAGAGAGAAGGGAGAGAGGTGGAGGTGGTCGGGCTCGGGACATGGCCGGCATGGCCATGCCCTAGTTGCTCTCCTCCTCTCCTTAGCCTTACTATACACCAATTAGGGTTTAAGGGGACCAGGGAACCAAATGGGGTAGGTTAGGGTAGATGGGGTTGAGTAGATTCACTATTTGCAAATAGTGCAAATAGTGCCATATTTGGAAAATTGCAACTTTGTCCAAATTTGAATTAATTCAAAAGGTGAAAGTTTTTGAAATGTGAGTGTTGGTATTAGTTGTAAAAGACTAGAGGTGATTTGAGGTGGTGGTGGAAAAAGTAGAATTCAAGAGTTGCAAAAATTGACAAGTGTGAGATTGTTCCACTTGTTAAAATGTTGCAACTTTGGATGAGCATAGCTATTGATCAAAGATGAATTTGGCAGGGTGATCTTCATCAAAGTTGTTCACCTTGATGTTGACTTTGAAATGGTGCAAGGAGTTAGCAAGAATTGGTTTGGGAAAATTGAATTGCAGGGGCTCAAAGTGGTGATCAGACTATAAATTTCAGTTTTGACCATTATCATATGTGAGTGGGAATTGTGTTTGAATTTCATTTGAATTGTGAAACTTTGGTTCCAAAAGTTGTAATAAGTGTTTAATAACATTATTCAACTAATGGTGAAGACCAAATTGGTCTAGGGTCAAAATTTATAAAAATGCCATAGGGCATATGTGAGGGTTTTTAGGGTTTTGCATTTTATGGATTTTCATCCTCTTTGTTTTATTTGGTTGGTGATCTTCATATGATCACACTAGGGTTTTAGAGTATAGCAAATACAAGTAAAAGCAATCATCATGGCATATCACTCAAATGCACAAGTCCTATGCATGGTACTATATGCAAATAGAAAAGTTTTTGTTGGTTTGAAAATTTGCTTTCTGGAATTCTCTAACTTTCTTTTTATTGAAATTTGGGGTGTTACAAAAAAGGAATAAACACATTTAAACCATATCCATTTTCAATTTAAAATGCACTTCATAATAACACCAAGTTAATCATCTATTAAATAGTTGTTTGAACAAAAGAACTATGCAGTGAGTATTATCATAAAATGATATTGATATTCAAATAGTTTTGAACCTGCAAAACAAAATAGAAATCAGATCTGAATTCAAATAGAAATATCAAACATAAAATAAAAACAGAAAATAGAAATTTGAAATAAGAAAGGGAGGGAAAGCTCACCTGGCTTACCTGGCCGTGCAGCCCATCACCACCACGTCGACCAGGCCCAGCACCAGCCCAGCCCACCAAAGGAAACGACCCAACCCACCTTACCGATTCGTCGAGGAAGAAAAGGAACATCGTCGTCTTCTCCAACGACGACAGCGCACAGGAGCACCCCGGCCACCTCACCGTGAAGGATAGGGACGCCCTGGACGCCGCAGAGACATCTCAGAGCTTCGCCCAACTTTCTTCGCGTCCGTCCTATCCACTTCGTCAAGATTCGTGCTCGAAACATGCCGACGTCACCGCCACATCTGCGTCGTCTCCGTCGCCGTGCCGCCTCTGTAGAGCTCCCCTCACGCTATAAAACCACCAGTAGCTCCGCCGTGAAACCCTAGTACCTCGTCGCCCATCCATTGCTTCTCAGTCATCCTCTATTTTGCGTGTTCTTCCACTCACTGTTGCCGGCGTTCACCTTGGCGACGACGGATGAGACCCTCCCGGAGTTCATGGCGTAGCTCAATCGACGCGCCTGATCGAGTAGAGTCATCTGGAGGAGCAGAGCATCAAGAAGGGCCGGTACAACGCCAATTTCTGATTTTTCCCGTGCAGCAGATCACCGGAATTCGCGACGGTGAGCTCGTCTCCGATCACATCAAGCCTCGACGAGCCCACCAACACCTTCAGGTTGATCTTGCGCCTCTCCTGCATCTACTTTCGTGTCTTAGGGTTAACCATAGCTCGATATGGGTAGTTTGCCGGAGTTCATGGCCGCGGTAGTCCTCGTCGGAGCTAGCTCCGTTGGTCATTTCGGAAAGGCATCATCACCATCGAGTTTATAATGTCGAGGAGGTCAGAAAAACCTATTGGAGCGTCCCGGGGAACCCTAAATCGGCGGCGCCGTCTTTGGCTGTTCGCCGGCGTCAAGCCGCCGGTGAGACCGACGTGGCCTGTAGGTCCCCCGCGAGCTCTTTGACTAGTCTTCGTCCAAGTGGCAGGTGACTTGGACTAGGTCCCACCTGTCTGTCTCTAGGGCTAGGAGTGAACCGGTACATCTAGTATTTAGTTTAATTTCAAATTCCAGTAAATTCCTGAAACTTTGCAAAATCATAAAAAATTCATTTCAACTCAGAAAAATATGAATAATATATCAAAATGCTCACAAAAATAAACTCTATTCAAATAAAATATAAAACAAAAATGTGTGTCAAAATAAAATTCACTTATTTTTAACCTTATTAATTATGCCATTTCATTTATTTAAAATACAATTTGAATTCAATAATTAATGAAGTTTCAAAAATTAAATTTTAACTATTCAGTAACTAAGTAAAATGTTAGGATTAATTTTATTTACCATAATTGCCTTAACTTAATTATTAGTGGTAATTCATAAACCCTAATTGCAAATTACTATTTTCTATTTTCTGTAAATAGCAATAACTCAAGAAAATATTATAAGCCAATATTATTTTGGTAAATCAAAACTTATTTACTTAAACATCTTTAGTTAACAAGTTAATTATTTTAAAACCTAATAACAATTATTAAACCCTGATTCTTAATTAAACCAAAATAGGAGTTACTCTAATTATTAAATCTTGTGAAAATTAATAAAATGTCAAACCATTCCTAATTTTGATTCAAAGTAATTAGTAATCACACCTATATTGTCAATTATCATTTTAGGAGTTGTACCATAATTTAGAAACCCTAGTTTCAATTTGAGTAAGACCTGGATCCCATTATTTTATGTGATCATGTCAAAATGTTAAACCCTAAAACCCTAGTTGCTTATCACATGTGATCATGTGAATTTCACTTTACATAGAGAACCTTATTAGGTGACCAACAAATACAAGTCATGATCCACCAACATAGAACCAATTCACATGAGTCATCATTTCATGTCTTTATTCCCAATTTAAAACCTATATGATTCACTAGTATCACCTAGGTATAAACCCTAACTTGTTAATTGAATTAGTACCATTGATCCCTATTACTATATACCATACCATTAGGATCAACCTCAACCATCATAATTTAGTAGAACCATAATGATAAACCCTAATACCAATCTTGTGTAGTAATACACATCACATGCTCCTATTCCACTCAACCCTACTTAGGAAATGATAAACCACTTAGTTGCGCAACCATTAGAGATATAGTGAAGCAAATGTGAAACCATAGTAAGCCCTAATAGCTAATTTATAGAACCATCTTGATAACCATCCTTTGATATGATGCTTAGAAGAAACCATAGCAATAAACCTACCAATACTTGCTATATAGAAACCCATTCCAAGTTAAGAACCAACTAGTTCCTATCCAAGAACTAAATGAATTCAATAGTAAACCCTAGAAAGCCATAGCACCTATATATAATAGTTCATATTCTTAATTAACCTGTTCTTCAACAGTTATTCTTTTGAAGTACAAATGTTAATCAAACCATAGAAGCCATAGTTCTTATTTGAAATACTTATTAGTTCTTAAACAACATGTTCTTCAAAAGTTATTCTTTTGAAGTATAGTATAAGTAATCATCAACCATGTTCTGTAGAACTTAAAATTAACAATTGTTCTTTATATATTATTCCACCACTATTCTTTATGTGTATAATTGTTATAATGTCTTATATCACTTGATTACGATGCTAATATAACCAAACCCTAATAAGAACCTTGTTTGAGAACCATTCTAAAAGTGCAACCAACCCTAAAGAAATCTTTACAACTCATACATCATAAATCATCGAGGTTAGGTTACGCTCGGGACGATTGCATCTCATACTATACATTATAGCATCTTTGCCAGTTCTTTAAACATTGTCCTTACCGGACGATGATGGTATTTCAGCATTTGGAGTTCTCACGTATCGAAGCTTTTGCATAATCTTGCAGTCAAGAAAGGCAAGTTCATCGCTTGCTCATGTCATTTGATTATTTGTATCAAACTATATGCAAAGTACTATACTTATCACTCTTGCATTAAAAAGCAAAGTATTATTTTACAATTATGAATATGACTATGTGGTGGGCAATGGAACCATGGTATGTGTTGATATGGTGGAGGTTCCATTGCATGGGTACTACTCATCTAGGACTAAGTACCAATGCCGTCCAGTGATTCTAGCGCCGTACATATCGCGTTATCCATAAGATCTATAATGGCTCTGGGGAAGTCACTGTATCTTTTCCCTTCTGCACGCCAACGGATTGGTAGAGCCGGTGGGGTGTTGGAGGCACTGCCGCAATAGGTTGGGAAATCCTTTTAAATCCCCATCCATTAGTGATGATAAGCTCTACGATCTATGATGGATTGTCCGGAGTACACCATGAGTAAAGCCGTATTATCGGGAGAAGTCTACTGGGGCTGTACGGTTGGACAAAAGGGTGGGTTTGCAGGGTCGCGGAGAAGGCAGTGATTGGCTTGGATCTTATACTGGGCCTCACACCAAAGGAAGTGTGGACGGGGACATACTCTCGGCCGGCAACAAAGTTAAGATCTCTTGTGGGGTAAAGTAACGCACCTCTGCAGAGGGTATCAAGAATTGTGACTGTCACTCCCTGTTCCGGGAAGGGAACTGCGAGGAAATCTTTACGAAAACTTGCATTGGCCTATGACTTTCTGGTCTGTGGCTGTAGTTAGTGCATGATACACCTATTTCCTAATATGAACTTGCTGAGTACGCTCGTACTCATTCTATCCCATTTGAACCCCCTTCTTAGATCAAGGCACCGAAGGAGAAACTACCGTGGAACTCGAAGACAAATGAGTCAACTGCAACAAGATGAAGAATCCAATCAAATAAGTCAATGGCATCAACTTCTGCATCAGCTATAATGGAAACCTAGATTAGTAATAGAAGGGAACCTTTTCCTAATCCTAGCACCTAAGTAGCTAGAATCTATAGCAAGCCAAATAGCTCTTAAACTTGAGTTAGCAAAATAAGATAGACTACAAGTCGTTCTTCTGGAGCTTTATTTGAAGTTTTACCTCACTGTAAAGTAGGAGGTTGTGTTGATCTTATGTAAACAGTTCGTGTGTACTTCTATAGACATACCTTGGACTTGCATATGTTTCTGTTGTACCACTCTGAGAGATGTAATATGAGTGGAATGGTGTTTCACTTGTGTTATGTCAACGACTTGTGTACTACACCATGTAGTGGTACGCTGGGTCATCACAGCTGGTATCAGAGCAAATGCTTTGACCCTAGGATTAAAACCCTTTAAAGGAGACCTATAGGTTTGGTAGTGTCTATAGGAAGTTATCTTAGCCCAACCAATTATTCTTTTGACTTGATATGTGTATTCACTTGAGAATAATCCTGACACACTTGAGTCAATCCTTCTAATCCATATTTCTTAAGTAAAGTTAGTTAGTTATCTTGCTTCATTCCAAATAACTAGAACACCATTGGAGCTTAAGATAATGGGTGGTAGTAGACCACAGTTGGTATACAACACATGGTAGTCCAAAGAGAGGATACAACCATAAGGAAGATATCCTATTGGAAGATGTATACCAAGTCATGTTATGGTTAAGTAAGAGTCATTTAAAATGTCAAATGACTGATGTTAAGTAATGAAAATAAGTTATATAAGGTAGTATATGTCTATGATGAGTCAATCATAGAAGGTAAGGAAGAGTGTGATACGCGTACAGCACGCGTCCGTTGGGAACCCCAAGAGGAAGGTGTGATGCGTACAGCGGCAAGTTTTCCCTCAGTATGAAACCAAGGTTTATCGAACAGTAGGAGCCAAGAAGCATGTTGAAGGTTGATGGTGACGAAATGTAGTGCGGCGCAACACAGGGATTCCGGCGCCAATGTGGAACCTGCACAACACAAACCAAGTACTTTGCCCCAACGAAGCAATGAGGTTGTCAATCTCACCGGCTTGCCGTAACAAAGGATTAGATGTATAGTGTGGATGATGATTGTTTGCGAGAAAACAGTAAACAGTATTGCAGTAGATTGTATTTCGGTAAAGAGAATTGGACCGGGGTCCATAGTTCACTAGAGTGTCTCTCCCATAAGATAAACAGCATGTTGGGTGAACAAATTACGGTTGGGCAATTGACAAATAAAGAGGGCATGACCATGCACATACATATTATGATGAGTATAGTGAGATTTAATTGGGCATTACGACAAAGTACTGATACATCTCCGACGTATCAATAATTTCTTATGTTCCATGCCACATTATTGATGATATCTACATGTTTTATGCACACTTTATGTCATATTTGTGCATTTTTGGAACTAACCTATTAACAAGATGCCGAAGTGCCAGTTGTTTTTCTGCTGTTTTTGGTTTCAGAAATCCTAGTAAGGAAATATTCTCGGAATTGGACGAAATCAACGCCCGGGTCCTATTTTGCCACGAAGCTTCCCGAAGACGAAGAGTCAACGAAGTGGGGCCACGAGGTGGCCAAACCATAGGGCGGCGCGGCCCAAGCCCGGCCGCGCCGACCTATAGTGTGGGCCTCGTGACGCCCTTGACCTGCCCTTCCGCCTACAAATAGCCTTCGTCGCGAAACCCCCGGTACCGAGAGCCACGATACGGAAAAACTTCCCGAGACGCCGCCGCCAATCCCATCTCGGGATTCGGAGATCGCCTCCGGCACCCGGGAGGGGAATCATCTCCGGAGGACTCTACACTGCCATGGTCGCCTCCGGAGTGATGTGTGAGTAGTCTACCCCTGGACTATGGGTCCATAGGTAGCTAGATGGTTGTCTTCTCCCCATTGTGCTTAATTGTCGGGTCTTGTGAGCTGCCGAACATGATCAAGATCATCTATCTGTAATTCTATATGTTGTGTTTGTTGGGATCCGATGAATAGAGAATACCATGTTATGTTGATTATCAATTTATATCTATGTGTTGTTTATGATCTTGCATGCTCTCCGTTACTAGTAGATGCTCTGGCCAAGTAGATGCTTGTAACTCCAAGAGGGAGTATTTATGCTCGATAGTGGGTTCATGTCTCCGTGAATCTGGGGGAGTGACAGAAACCTCTAAGATTATGGATGTGCTATTGCCACTAGGGATACAACATTGGTGCTATGTTCGAGGATGTAGTTGCGATTACATTACGCGCAATACTTAATGCAATTATCTGTTGTTAACTTAATACTGGAGGGGGTTCGGATGATAACTTTGAAGGTGGACTTTTTAGGCATAGATGCATCTGGATAGCGGTCTATGTACTTTGTCGTAATGCCCAATTAAATCTCACTATACTCATCATAATATGTATGTGCATGGTCATGCCCTCTTTATTTGTCAATTGCCCAACTGTAATTTGTTCACCCAACATGCTGTTTATCTTATGGGAGAGACACCTCTAGTGAACTGTGGACCCCGGTCAATACTGTTCTACTGTTTTCTGCAAACAATCATCATCCACACTATACATCTAATCCTTTGTTACAGCAGCGGTGAGATTGACAACCTCACATTTCGTTGGGGCAAAGTACTTGGTTGTGTTGTGCAGGTTCACGTTGGCGCCGGAATCTGGTGTTGCGCCGCACTACATCTCGCCGCCATCAACCTTCAACGTGCTTCTTGGCTCCTACTGGTTCGATAAACCTTGGTTTCATACTGAGGAAAACTTGCACTGTACGCATCACACCTTCCTCTTGGGGTTCCCAACGGACGCTGCTGTACGCGTATCAAGCTCTTTTAGGCGCCGTTGGGGAATCAAGACACGCTGCAAGGGGAGTCTCCACATCCCAATCTCTTTACTTTTTTTGTCTTGCTTAGTTTTATTTACTATTTTGTTTGCTGCACTAAATCAAAATACAAAAAAATTAGTTGCTAGTTTTACTTTATTTGCTATCTTGTTTGCTATATCAAAAACACAAAAAAATTAGTTACTTGCATTTACTTTATCTAGTTTGCTTTATTTACTGTTGCTAAAATGGGTACTCCTGAAAATACTAAGTTGTGTGACTTCACAACCACAAATAATAATGATTTCTTATGCACACCTATTGCTCCACCTGCTACTACAGCAGAATTTTTGAAATTAAACCTGCTTTACTAAATCTTGTTAGGCGAGAGCAATTTTCTCGTGTTAGTTCTGATGATGCTGCTGCCCATCTCAATAATTTTGTTGAATTATATTCAAAAATATAAAGATGTAGATGGTGACATTATAAAATTAAAATTGTTCCCTTTCTCATTAAGAGGAAGAGCTAAAGATTGGTTGCTATCTCTGCCTAAGAATAGTATTGATTCATGGACTAAATGCAAGGATGCTTTTATTGGTAGATATTATCCCCCTGCTAAAATTATATCTTTGAGGAGTAGCATAATGAATTTTAAACAATTGGATACTGAGCATGTTGCACAAGCATGGGAAAGAATGAAATCTTTGGTTAAAAATTGCCCAACCCATGGACTGACTACTTGGATGATCATCCAAACCTTTTATGCAGGACTGAATTTTTCTTCGCGGAACCTATTGGATTCAGCTGCTAGAGGTACCTTTATGTCCATCACTCTTGGTGAAGCAACAAAGCTACTTGATAATATGATGATCAATTACTCTGAATGGCACACGGAAAGAGCTCCACAAGGTAAGAAGGTAAATTCTGTCGAAGAAACCTCTTCCTTGAGTGATAAGATTGATGCTATTATGTCTATGCTTGTGAATGATAGGACAAATGTTGATCCTAATAATGTTCCGTTAGCTTCATTGGTTGCACAAGAAGAACATGTTGATGTAAACTTCATTAAAAATAATAATTTCAACAACAATGCTTACCGGAACAATTCTAGTAACAACTATAGGCCATATCCTTATAATAATGGCAACGGCTATGGTAATTCTTATGGGAATTCTTACAACAATAATAGGAACACCCCCTGGACTTGAAGCCATGCTTAAAGAATTTATTAGTACACAAACTACTTTTAACAAATCTGTTGAAGAAAAGCTTGGGAAAATTGATATACTTGCTTCTAAAGTCGATAGTCTTGCTGCTGATGTTGATCTTTTGAAATCGAAAGTTATGCCTAATGAAAATCATCATAATAAAATTACTACTACAGCAAATGCCATCCAAGTTAGAATTAATGAGAATATAAGATTGATGGCTGAATTGCGTGCTAGGTGGGAAAAGAAGAAAATGAAAAAGAAGATAATATAGCTAAAGTTTGGACTATTACCACCACTAGTAATGCTAATGCTACACAAGTTGCTGCACCTCCTACTAATAATAATAAAATAATTGGTGTTAGCAATGTTTCCACTTCTAATGCAAAGCGGCTGCCTGAAACTGCTAAACTGCCTGTGATAAAGCTGCTGAAATTTTTTCCAACATTGGGGATGATGATCCCATTGCTTTAGATTATAATGGTTTGAATTTTGATGATTGCCACATCTCTGAAGTTATAAAGTTCTTACAAAAACTTGCTAAAAGTCCTAATGCTAGTGCTATAAATTTGGTTTTCACGCAACATATTACAAATGCTCTCATAAAAGCTAGAGAAGAGAAACTAGAGCGCGAAGCCTCTATTCCTAGAAAGCTAGAGGATGGTTGGGAACCCATCATTAAGATGAAGGTCAAAGATTTTGATTGTAATGCTTTATGTGATCTTGGTGCAAGTATTTCTGTTATGCCTAAGAAAATTTATAATATGCTTGACTTGCCACCGCTGAAAAATTGTTATTTGGATGTTAATCTTGCTGATCATTCTACAAAGAAACCTTTGGGGAAAGTTGACAATGTTCACATTACCGTTAACAATAACCTTGTCCCCGTTGATTTTGTTGTCTTGGATATTGAATGCAATGCATCTTGTCCCATTATATTGGGAAGACCTTTTCTTCGAACTGTTGGTGCTATCATTGATATGAAGGAAGGTAATATTAAATGTCAATTTCCTCTCAAGAAAGGTATGGAACACTTCCCTAGAAAGATAATGAAGTTACCTTTTGATTCTATTATTAGAACAAATTATGATGTTGACACTTCGTCTCTTGATAATACTTGATACACACTTTCTGCGCCTAGCTGAAAGGCGTTAAAGAAAAGCGCTTATGGGAGACAACCCATGTTTTTACTACAGTACTTTATTTTTATTTTGTGTCTTGGAAGTTGTTTACTACTGTAGCAACCTCTCCTTATCTTAGTTTAGTGTTTTGTTGTGCCAAGTAAAGTCGTTGATAGAAAAGTTCATACTAGATTTGGATTATTGCGCAGAAACAGATTTCTTTGCTGTCACGAATCTGGGCAAAATTCTCTGTAGGTAACTCAGAAAATTATGCCAATTTACGTGAGTGATCCTCAGATAAGTACGCAACTTTCATTCATTTTGAGCATTTTCATTTGAGCAAGTCTGGTGCCTCAATAAAATTCGTCAGTACGAACTGTTCTGTTTTGACAGATTCTACCTTTTATTTCGCATTGCCTGTTTTGTTATGTTCGATGGATATTTCGATTCCATTGACTTTCAGTAGCTTTGTGCAATGTCCAGAAGTGTTAAGAATGATTATGTCACCTCTGAACATGTATATTTTGATTGTGCACTAACCCTCTAATGAGTTGTTCTAAGTTTGGTGTGGAGGAAGTTTTCAAGGATCAAGAGAGGGAGATGATACAACATGATCAAGGAGAGTGAAAGCTCTAAGCTTGGGGATGCCCCGGTGGTTCACCCCTGCATATATCAAGAAGACTCAAGCGTCTAAGCTTGGGGATGCCCAAGGCATCCACTTCTTCATCGACAACATTATCAGGTTCCTCCCCTGAAACTATATTTTTATTCCATCACATCTTATGTGCTTTGCTTGGAGCGTCGGTTTGTTTTTGTTTTTGTTTTGTTTGAATAAAATGGATCCTAGCATTCATTGTATGGGAGAGAGACACGCTCCGCTGTAGCATATGGACAAATATGTCCTTAGGCTTTACTCATAATATTCATGGCAAAGTTTCTTCTTCGTTAAATTGTTGTATGGTTGGAAACGGGAAATGTTGCATGTGGTAATATATAATAAAATACTTGTAGGACATTGAGCTTTGATAACTTGATTCTTTGCAAATGTTTTGAGATATTTAGATGGTAAGGCTTGCTGGATAAATAAGTTAAAATTAGTAGTGGATTGTTGTCTTTAAGCTTGTGCCGTACTACAAACTCTATTTAAATAGTTGAAGGCGTAGTTGGACTTGATAGCTTTCCATGTCTGAGAGTTCATCGTAATAACTAAGTTGTGCTGAAGGTCGAGGGAGCTAGCGGGGTACTTGTGCCACCGTGAACGGCCCTCCTTGGAGTAAAATTTTAATCATGCTCTTAATGATGAACCTGCTAGTTGTTTGCAATAAGCTTGTGAGTTCTTTTTGACTAATGTTAAGCTACGGTTTTTGGCACTTCCACCATCCAAATTTGCTAGCCTCTTCGGTACTGTGCATTGCCTTTTGCTCACATTGAGAATTGTGCATACTTCGCCGGTACATCCAAACCCGTGGGAGAACTTTCTCTTGTTCTCCTACACATAAGCCCATACATCTCCTCAAAACAGCCACCATACCTACCTACCACAGCATTTCCATAGCTGTTCCGAGATATATTGCCATGCAACATCCATTTTTACATTACATGCCATGTTGTCATTTATTATTTATATATTGCTTTGCATGATCATATACAGCTGATGTGTGGTTTACCCATGTTACGCTAGATCATTGCACATCCTGCTACACTGGCAGAGGCATACAGTTTCATACATCATGTTTCATTCATTATGAGTTATTTGTACCAAAAAGTGTGTTGTCATATTAGGATGTTGCCCCTAAAAATGAAAAGAGCCGTGGAGGCCATCAAAAAGAAAAAAATGAAAAGAAAGAAAAAAAAGGGAAAAAAAGAAAAAAAAAGAGAATAAAGAAAAAGGGGGCAGCATTACTATCTTTTATCCACACTTGTGCTCATGTTTTAGCACCCGCATTATTCATAGTCATCATTTGTGCTCATGTTTAGCACCTACATTCATATGAGAGAGTTTTCATGTTTTACTAGTATAACTATGTGGGGAATTTACACTATAGAACTTGGGTTGTATATTCCAATGATGAGCCTCCTCAAAAGTGCTCTAGGTCTTCGTGAGCAACCAAGTTGGATGCACCCCCACTAGTTCCATTGGAGAGCTTTCATACACATATAGCTCTATGTGCATCCGTTGCATGGCAATCACTACTCCTTGCATAGCTTCGATCATAAGGCTTCCTCTTGTCTAATGGTCATTTACAGCTTTGCAAGCCTTTCTTCCATTTGGCCTTCCAAACCCCCATTAACGTTCTTTATGCCATAACATCCTGGTGCTAATACCAAATGCTTGCGCTCACCGGTTGAGTAGACTTCGAAACAGTTGATTCATGACATTCATGTTTATGTTTACTTGACTGAATCCTTCTTATGTTGTGAAAATTTACTTGATGCTTGGAATGAAGGATAGAACTTCTATGCTGAATACTTAATACATCTTTAATGAACTTTGTACGGTTGCATGTCTTTAAAGCAATAGTTCATGAAAACTTCTAGCTTGTCTAACTCTTGCATTATCATCTCTTATATCAATATAGATACTTGCTTTGAATGATTTGATCTCAGCTCATATGCTTTACAAATAGTATGATCAAGGTTATGATGGCATGTCACTCCAGAAATTATCTTTGTTTATCGTTTACCTGCTCGGGACGAGCAGAACTAAGCTTGGGGATGCTGATACGTCTCCGACGTATCGATAATTTCTTATGTTCCATGCCACATTATTGATGATATCTACATGTTTTATGCACACTTTATGTCATATTCGTGCATTTTGGAACTAACCTATTAACAAGATGCCGAAGTGCCAGTTGTTGTTTTCTGCTGTTTTTGGTTTCAGAAATCCTAGTAAGGAAATATTCTCGGAATTGGACGAAATCAACGCCCAGGGTCCTATTTTGCCACGAAGCTTCCAGAAGACCGAAGAGTCAACGAAGTGGGGCCACGAGGTGGCCAAACCATAGGGCGGCGCGGCCCAAACCCTGGCCGCGCCGACCTATAGTGTGGGCCCCTCGTGACGCCCCTTGACCTGCCCTTCCGCCTACAAATAGCCTTCGTCGCGAAACCCCCGTGAGAGCCACGATACGGAAAACCTTCCAGAGACGCCGCCGCCAATCCCATCTCAGGGGATTCAGGAGATCGCCTCCGGCACCCTGCCGGAGAGGGGAATCATCTCCCGGAGGACTCTACGCCGCCATGGTCGCCTCCGGAGTGATGTGTGAGTAGTCTACCCCCTGGACTATGGGTCCATAGCAGTAGCTAGATGGTTGTCTTCTCCCCATTGTGCTTAATTGTCGGGTCTTGTGAGCTGCCGAACATGATCAAGATCATCTATCTGTAATTCTATATGTTGTGTTTGTTGGGATCCGATGAATAGAGAATACCATGTTATGTTGATTATCAATTTATATCTATGTGTTGTTTATGATCTTGCATGCTCTCCGTTACTAGTAGATGCTCTGGCCAAGTAGATGCTTGTAACTCCAAGAGGGAGTATTTATGCTCGATAGTGGGTTCATGTCTCCGTGAATCTGGGGAGTGAGAGAAACCTCTAAGATTATGGATGCTGTTGCCACTAGGGATAAAACATTGGTGCTATGTTCGAGGATGTAGTTACTGATTACATTACGCGCAATACTTAATGCAATTGTCTGTTGTTAGCAACTTAATACTGGAGGGGGTTCGGATGATAACCTGAAGGTGGACTTTTTAGGCATAGATGCATGCTGGATAGCTGTAACAACCCAAAAATTTTCAAAACAAACAAAATGAATTTCCCTAGTTCCAAATTTTGGAACCAACAAAAACTTTTATTAAAATAAGATTGATACATATAGATCTTGTTTAAATCTTGTGTTTTGCCATGATGAGTGTTACTATGCTTATGTGCTAAACCCTAAAACCCTAAAGTGATCAAGTGAAGGTCACCAACCCAATAAAATAAAAGAGAAAGAAATCAAATAAGAAAAACCTTAAACCCTAATCTTCTCCAAAAATCATTTGGATCTATTTTGAGAAACCAAAATAAAATAGAAGACATATGGGGGCATATAGCCCTAATAGGTAAATCTTGAACCCTACCTTTATTTTTATGCTAAATGGTGGTGAACAATTGTGAACCCCACTAAACCCTAAACCTCACCCCTCTTTTCACCACTACTAGTTAAAATGAAATAAAAAGAAATTAAATAAGAAAAAGGTATATGTGCCTATGGCTATTTTTATAAAACTTTACCCTAAGCCTTTCTACTTTGCTTAGAGGTTTGGAAAACCTTCATACACCTTACCTAGTACCTACCAAACCATTTCCAAGTGGTTTCCAAAGAAAATAAAAAGAAACTAAAAATGCCATAGAGGCATATGTGAGAAAAGTGCAAATTTGTGAATTTGAGAAGATTGACCCTAGGACTTGTTGTGAATGGATGGATCACTTCCATATACCATTTCAACACTCAACAACATCAAATGGGCCAAGAACACTCAAATCAAAAATCAAATGCAACATATGCATAGAGGCATATGAGACACATAGCCATTTCACCAAACTTTGACCTAGGGCTTTAAACCTTGACCAAATGATGGGAAACCATCTCTCAACCTATTATAACCCTAAATTGACCCTAACCCATGTCCAAGTAAAGCAAGGTGAACCCTTTTCAAAAATAATAAAATTTGAACCTCACCTCTTATGTGTTATGGCCAATTTTGCAAATCTTTGATCAAGACCTTTTGAAATGGATTCAATGGTTGGGAAAGGTTTCTAAACTAATAAGAACCACATTGGAGTCAACAAAAGTCAACTCAAATGGAGAGAAATCAAATAGGGAGAAAATCCCCATTTTACTCACATACACACTTAGCCAAATTTGCAAATCTTCAACCAAGGCCACCATGGCTTGATCTATTGTTTGTAAAACTCTTATATATGATAAACAAACACAATTGCATCAAAGAAACAAGAATCCAATCAAAGGAAATCTCAAATTCAATTCACATATGATAATGGTCATATGTCACTTTTATATTTTCTTCCCCACTTTGCACCCCTGGTTTGGACTTTTCCTAAACCAAACTTGACCAACTCTCTCCATGTCATCCAAGACCATGTCAAGGTCAACAACTTTCATGTTGACCACCATACCTCATGTTGACTAGGTTGACCAGAATAGAGGAGACAAGTGATGACTTTGAAACAAAGAGAAGATGGCCAACTTTTTGAATTCTTGCAAACCTTCACCAAAATGAGCACCACCACCACCAATCTAATTCAAATATTATATGAATGAGATCCACCAAAGGAATTTCAAAATTTTGAAAACTTTTCTCTTTCGGCCATTTTTACAAACACCTTGTGGGCAGAGTGAATGTTGAAGCCCATACTGATTTTTGGCATGGACTTGGTCCAACCCTGGCCCTCCTCAGATGCTCTGGCACCTCCTCTCACCTTTCAACACTAGTGCCACCACTTGCCTGCCCTGACATTGGACCATTTTTTACCAGAACCCAACCATGCCGGCCTCTTGTCAACTCACCATGCCCTTCCCCTCTCCTCTCACATCCACCCTGCACCACCATGTCTCTGAGCATGACATGACCCTGCTGATCACGACCATGCCTGCCCTTGACCAATACGAAGTCCACATTGGCCAGGACCAGCGCGCCCAGTCGCGCCCAGCACATGCCAGGATCGGCATGGACGCGCGCCAGGACGTCCCTGGACGCGACAGAGCGCCACGGTGCCCCGTTGACCCAGCCATCGCCTCGCCATCAGCGTCCGCCAGGAGAGTCGCCATGACGCCAGGAACACCCAGACACCTCCATTGGCTTGCCGAGCCCTGTCCGTCGCCATGGACGACGACCATCCGCCACGGCACGGAACGCGAGGACGAAGACAGAGCGACCTTTCCTCTGCGCGCCACGACGCGCGTCAGCATCACCGTGACATCAAGAACACGACGCGCCCACTCCTCGCCTCTTCATCACCCTGGAACGGCGATCTCACCGTCGACCTACCCCGAGCGCCACGGCCACCCCTTGAACCTATAAAAGGAGACCCCTCCGCGACTATTTTCTCACGCCAATCTACTCCTCTCCCCTCTCTGGTCCTCCACCGCCCCTCTCCCAACCACGTCGTCGCCGGCAGCCGCCCAATTGCGAGCTGAAGACCCGCAGCACCGCCACCAAGCGAGCCGTCGATTTCGGCCACCATCCGAGCCGCCGTCTGCTCCATCAGCTTCCCCGTCCACGACAACGTCGCCGCCGCCCATCTCCGTCGATCACCGGAGCCCGGAAGCGCCGCCGACCCCCTTCCTCCGCCGTGCCCGCCGCTGCTTCTCGCGGACGACGACGACGACGCCCCTCCGTTCGATCGTCGTCTGATCCAACGGCCTTAAGCCCTGCGTACCGCTTCGGGTGAGTGACTCGCTGACCACTGGGCCCCATGCTGTCAGCAGCCTGTAGAGATACTGGGCTGGTTTCCTCTGTTTCAAATCTTTCGGCCCAGTAATTTTCCCGCGCTGGCCCATCTGTATATTTTCGATTTAAACCTTTTCAGTCAAATTGCAATCTGATGACAACTTCAAAAATCAATAGGGGAAAATCTACCACACCAAATTTGACAAACTTTATATGGTTGGAAAGCCTGTGAAATTATCTATCCAATGCCACTGGATTCAAACCTAGATCTGTTATAGAATTAAAGTGGTAAAATAAACAAAACAGAGACTTTTCTGCCTTAGAAAAATTATTAAAAATCAACCCTTTTGAATTTTGAGTTGATTCCAACTCTCATAATTCACTTTTCAAATACTCTAATTGTTTATGTAAAAATATGATATGGGTAATGTATATGTTCATGGGTTAGAATCAAATAATGGCTATGTAGCCATTACTAGCCCATTTAAAGTTTTCTAATTCTAAGATTTCAAATCTATGAGGTATAGCACCTCATTTAAATCCTCTTCTCAAGTTGTATGAAGTAGTGTGATAACCCTGGTTGCTTGGTCTCATAATTGCTCACTTAAGAGTATTAAAGGTTTGCCATAGTAGCTTTTTAAATTGTTCCAGCAATTTATTAAATCTCATGGGAGTGTTTCTCTCATTTAAATCTTGTCATGAACAATTCAAAATGAGATAGAGACTCTGGTCATTTAGGTCTCATATGAATAGTTGATGATATTAAATCTTTACCATGTTAGGATTAAAAGGTATGAGGTGTTCACCTCATTTAAATCATTTTCTCAAATGATAAGTGTGAAGAGGTTGACTTTGGTCAACCTAGGTCACATAATTTGCATAAGAGAAAATTAAATCTTAATAATGAAATGAGAGGAAAGTATTTCTCTAAGTAATTAAAAGTAACACCTCATTTAGTATGAGAGGAAATTATTTTCCTAAATAAGAAAACCACACCTGTACCCACTTAATAGTAATGAGTGGTGCTAGTTTACTTGTGTAATTTATATGAAGTGCTTCACTTCATTTAAATCTTGTCCCAAGTATTTTCATATGAAGTTTGAACCCCTGGTCAAATACTCTCACATGAAATACTTGGAGATTTTAAATCATAATAGGCATTATTAAATGGTATGAGGTATCCCTACCTCATTTAAATCATTTTCTCAAATGATGATGATGAATGGTTGACTTAGGTCAACATAAATTCATGTGTGATGGTTTGAGAAATTAAATCATAAAGAAGATTCAATGAGAGGAAATTATTCCTCAAGAACTATATGGAAACTATCTTTTACATATAAAATGAGAGGAAATTATTCTTCCTCAAAGCAAGACCACCAATGCACCAAATTGTATTAATTGTGTGAATAGAATAGTTTGTGTGAATATATGTGATGTTTGGAATAGCCAATAAATTGTTTGGTGATTGTATCCTCGTATTCGTATTTTAGACGCTAGTACCGAGGAGTATCAAGAGGAGGAGGAAGTCTACTTTCAAGGAGAAGAAGACCACTTTGATCACCTCAACCAAGGCAAGCTATTACCAATACAAGCTAGACTAATGCAAGTTATATTGTTGCAAGCTAATATTCTTGCAAGATAATACCCTTGCAAAGTGCAAAGCTCACCATGAGCAAGGCATTACCCCATTTACTTTATGCTTATGATCTTATTTCCCAGTTTTACTTTACAAGCTTTATTTACTTTTGATTTATGATTCACTTGGTTAGTATTAGATTAGTACAAGAGTATCAAAGTTAGCCTAGAAGCAAAGCAAATTACTTAGCACCCCTCATCCTTAGATGCTAGTGCTAAATTGAAAATGACTACTCTAGTTGGGAACTTGTGAAATGAAATGACTTTGAAAACCTTGGAATGGTGAGTCATTCTATTGAAAGATTTTGAAGGTGAATATGACTGGTGAATGACTTGGTGAATTTTAACAAAACTGATGGTTGGGTTCGGATGCGATACCATTCCAACTTTGCAAGTACCCCCACAATACCTGATATGGGTAGGGCTTAACTAAAAGTTTATGTATCTTAGTATGGGTTCCCTCTAAACAAGCGTCATCGGGGTTATGCTGGAGGCTGCCTCTACAAAAGTGAAGTGATATGAAATGACGTGAAATGAGGTGAATGTCCGGCCCAAGCCCTGTGCAGTTCCCGGGTTAACAGTTGGTTTTCACCGGGAGGCCAAGCTCATGGGGAGAGATGCCTATACTAGGGTATGTAAATGAAAGGTTATGGTTGGTAGTCCGCACACGGAGTGTGGTAAATCAGGGCCAGTTAACCCTGACGGATTATTGCAAATGTTGTGGCACAAGTGTACGACCTCTGCAGAGTGTAGATCTATTCGAATAGCCGCGTCCACGGTTATGGACGGTTGGAAAGGCCATACTGTTCCGTCATCAGACCATTTTTTTCAAAATGTGACATGTGAAGGGTGACTTGTGACTTGAACTTGAAAAGGGTGAATTGTGACTTGAACTTGAAAAGGGTGAATGGTGAACTTGACTTGAATCACAACTGTGGGAATGACACTAATGTTCTCACTTGAGTTAGTTAGCAAATGAAGAGGCTTTTACTAAATGTTTATGAAATAAAACTAGCTTTATGCAAATGAAACTAGAGCTTAGCATCCCCTTCCCTAGTTGATAATACTTACCTTAGTATTAGTTTGCGAGTACTTTAAAGTACTCATGGCTTTGTCCCTGGCTATTCAAATGGCGAGACTATGAAGAGGAGTACCAGAACCGGAAGAAGGACAGCGGGACGTCTACGACAACTAGGATCACTCCTGACGTCAACAGTTGCCTGTGGAATAGATGGACTACTACTACGCTACTTCGCTTCCGCTATGTGTTTTGTAATTGATCAATAGATCATCTACTATTGTAATGAGACTGGATCATGTGATCCTTTGTTGTAAGACAATTACGATGTTGTAATGAATGATGTTCTGTGATATCAAATCTATTATGTCTCGCAAAAACAATATTCCTGGGATTGCGATGAATGGCATAATAGGCATCTGGATTTAAAAATCCGGGTGTTGACAAGTTGGTATCAGAGCCATTGTTGACCTTAGGAGACCCTAGTTAGAATGGACGTCTGTAAAACTTAGTTTCAAAACCCAAGAAGTGAATATTTGTGAAAAACTTATTCTCACCCTTAACCTTGAAATCTTTTTCAAAATGAGAAATCCATACTCTACTTTCTTTGCAAGCCTACATAAAATTTTGCACACTTGACTACTTCTTAACTTACTTATCCTAATTGCTCACAGATGAAGTACCAATGGGAGTCCTATCAGCTTGGTTCCGGAGGCGACCTAAGGTTCGAAAAGGAGTTGAAGCAACTAGTGGACTATCTAGGACACCCGTATCCCGAGTTCTTCGGAATACCCCTCAAAGCTCAGTTAGGAGAACCACCTCAGTGGGACGTTTCTACTGATCTACGAAGGAAGCTTGATGCCCCGGTATGGGAAACCATATGGTTTTCTATAACGGGAAACACTTGGAAGGAAGGACTAGACAAAGCTATGCAAGAAGCAATTTCCCGTCTGTGTGGACAAAATGAGGACAAGATCAAGAACACTCGTTTCATCTACTACCCAAGACATGACTCCATGGGAAGACCGATGACCATGCCCCCACCACAACCAAAGATGAACCCCTATGAAGCACCTCAGGACTTCAGGCAGTACAAAACCCGCAGGGATTTGGACAACGCCCTCGCCTCTCGCCAAGCACATCACCCGTGAAGACGAAGAATCCACCCTGAAGAGTAGTATCACCCAGCACTTAAGTAGGTGTGAGTTGTATCAGGATCCCCCTTGTATCGTAGAGCGATGAATGGTTCTTCAAACCAACGGTGTGTTAGATTTGTAATATGTGATGCTTGGTATGAATGAAAAAGTGTTGTTGGTTTTTACCCCCGCAACACTACTCAAAATTTCAATTTGTGAACTTTTAAAAATTTAACAAAACAAACCATAGAAATTTCCCTCTTATCTTATCAGCTACCTCACTGTTCAGATGGCCCCTCCCACTCGTAGCGCAAGTCAAGAGGCCATGATGCAGATGTTGCAAACCATGCTGGAAGATAGAGAAGCAGAGCTGAACGCCAAGCCAACATTGCTGCACTGCAACAAATAGCTCAGAACAATCAAGGCCATGGAAACCACGATCACCCTGGATCGAAGCTGAAGAACTTTCAGCACACCAACCCTCCGATATTCAACAAGACTGAAGAGCCCCTTGATGCTGATGACTGGCTCCAGACCATGGAGAACAACCTCGAAGTTGCGGGAGTTGAAGCCGCAGAGAAAGTGCTGTTTGCCACGCACTACTTAGCAGGACCAGCCAGAGCTTGGTGGACAAGTGCCCGTGCAATGAATGCGGGACAGATGATGACCTGGGAAGACTTCAAGCTAAAGTTTAGCAAGTACCATGTGCCCCAAGGACTGATCAAGAAAATGAGAGACGAGTTCCGTGAACTCAAGCAAGGAAGAATGTCCGTGGTGGAATACCGCGACAGGTTTCTTACTCTGTCAAGGTACGCCCCGGATGAGACCGACACCAACGAGAAGAGAAAGGAAAGATTTCTGAACGGACTGCATGACGAAATGCAAACTGTGTTAGTGAACATTCCGTTCGCTGACTTGGAAGCCCTCGTAGACTCAGCCATACTGATGGAAGGAAAGCTGCATCAGGCCAATGAGAACAAGCGCAGAATGATGAACCAGAATGGACCCCACCATACCCGAAGTAACAATAACTCCTCTGGAGTATTCACCCCAAGATACAACAAGCCCCCTGCCCAGAATTATCGCCCCAACTACACCAACAACAACGGAGGACCCCCGAAGCCCGGAGGCAACAACAACAATAGCCACAATAACAACAACCACCACAACAGCAACAACAACAATGGAACCAACAACAACACCAATACTGCCCCAAGGACTGGAAGCAATGCTACCCCCGTCAACCCCAAAGACAAGTCCACCGTCAACTGCTATGAATGTGGAGTTGTGGGTCACTTCTCCAATGAGTGCCCCAAGAAGCTTGCCAGGATTGCCGCCAATACCGCTGCACCTGCTCAGCAACAGCGCCGCTTTGCCGGAAGAAGGAACCAGAACAACAACAACGGCCGTCTCTACCACATGACTGCCACTGAAGCTCGGAAGCACCCCAGACCATGCCAAGTATGTCCTCCTGTTAATAAAATGCTCAATCTCTCTTAGGAACCTAACTTTTCTTAAAATCTCGGGACGAGATTTGTTTAAGGGGGAAGGGTTTGTAACAACCCAAAAATTTCAAAACAAACAAAATGAATTTCCCTAGTTCCAAATTTTGGAACCAACAAAAACTTTTATTAAAATAAGATTGATACATATAGATCTTGTTTAAATCTTGTGTTTTGCCATGATGAGTGTTACTATGCTTATGTGCTAAACCCTAAAACCCTAAAGTGATCAAGTGAAGGTCACCAACCCAATAAAATAAAAGAGAAAGAAATCAAATAAGAACAACCTTAAACCCTAATCTTCTCCAAAAATCATTTTTGGATCTATTTTGAGAAACCAAAATAAAGTAGAAGACATATAGGGGCATATAGCCCTAATAGGTAAATCTTGAACCCTACCTTTATTTTATATGCTAAATGGTGGTGAACAATTGTGAACCCCACTAAACCCTAAACCTCACCCCTCTTTTCACCACTACTAGTTAAAATGAAATAAAAAGAAATTAAATAAGAAAAAGGTATATGTGCCTATGGCTATTTTTATAAAACTTTACCCTAAGCCTTTCTACTTTGCTTAGAGGTTTGGAAAACCTTCATACACCTTACCTAGTACCTACCAAACCATTTCCAATTGGTTTCCAAAGAAAATAAAAAGAAGCTAAAAATGCCATAGAGGCATATGTGAGAAAAGTGCAAATTTGTGAATTTGAGAAGATTGACCCTAGGACTTGTTGTGAATGGATGGATCACTTCCATATACCATTTCAACACTCAACAACATCAAATGGGCCAAGAACACTCAAATCAAAAATCAAATGCAACATATGCATAGAGGCATATGAGACACATAGCCATTTCACCAAACTTTGACCTAGGGCTTTAAACCTTGACCAAATGATGGGAAACCATCTCTCAACCTATTATAACCCTAAAGTGACCCTAACCCATGTCCAAGTAAAGCAAGGTGAACCCTTTTCAAAAATAATAAAATTTGAACCTCACCTCTTATGTGCTATGGTCAATTTTGCAAATCTTTGATCAAGCCCTTTTGAAATGGATTCAATGGTTGGGAAATGTTTCTAAACTAATAAGAACCATGTTTCTAAACTAATAAGAACCACTTTAGAGTCAACAAAAGTCAACTCAAATGGGGAGAAATCAAATGATGAGAAATCCCATTTTTACTCACATACACACTTAGCCAAATTTGCAAATCTTCAACCAAGGCCACCATGGCTTGATCTATTGTTTGTAAAACTCTTATATATGATAAACAAACACAAATGCATCAAAGAAACAAGAATCCAATCAAAGGAAATCTCAAATTCAATTCACATATGATAATGGTCATATGTCACTTTTATATTTTCTTCCCCACTTTGCACCCCTGGTTTGGACTTTTCCTAAACCAAACTTGACCAACTCTCTCCATGTCATCCAAGACCATGTCAAGGTCAACAACTTTCATGTTGACCACCATACCTCATGTTGACTAGGTTGACCAGAATAGAGGAGACAAGTGATGACTTTGAAACAAAGAGAAGATGGCCAACTTTTTGAATTCTTGCAAACCTTCACCAAAATGAGCACCACCACCACCAATCCAATTCAAATATTATAGGAATGAGATCCACCAAAGGAATTTCAAAATTTTGAAAACCTTTCTCTTTCGGCCATTTTTACAAACACCTTGTGGGCAGAGTGAATGTTGAAGCCCATACTGATTTTTGGCATGGACTTGGTCCAACCCTGGCCCTCCTCAGATGCTCTGGCACCTCCTCTCACCTTTCAACACTAGTGCCACCACCTGCCTGCCCTGACATTGGACCATTTTTGACCAGAACCCAACCATGCCGGCCTCTTGTCAACTCACCATGCCCTTCCCCTCTCCTCTCACATCCACCCTGCACCACCATGTCTCTGAGCATGACATGACCCTGCTGATCACGACCATGCCTGCCCTTGACCAATACGAAGTCCACATTGGCCAGGACCAGCGCGCCCAGTCGCGCCCAGCACATGCCAGGATCGGCATGGACGCGCGCCAGGACGTCCCTGGACGCGACAGAGCGCCACGGTGCCCCATTGACCCAGCCATCGCCTCGCCATCAGCGTCCGCCAGGAGAGTCGCCATGACGCCAGGAACCTGCCAGACACCTCCATTGGCTTGCCAGAGCCCTGTCACCGTCGCCATGGACGACGACCATCCGCCACGGGCACAGGAACGCGAGGACGAAGACGACGCGACCTTTCCTCCTCTGGCCGCGCCACGACGCGCGTCAGCATCACCGTGACATCAAGAACACGACGCGCCCACTCCTCGCCTCTTCATCACCCTGGAACGGCGATCTCACCGTCGACCTACCCCGAGCGCCACGGCCACCCCTTGAACCTATAAAAGGAGACCCCTCCGCGACTATTTTCTCATGCCAATCTACTCTCCCCTCTGGTCCTCCACCGCCCCTCTCCCAACCACGTCGTCGCCGGCAGCCGCGAGCTGAAGACCCGCAGCACCGCCACCAAGCGAGCCGTCGATTTCGGCCACCATCCGAGCCGCCGTCTGCTCCATCAGCTTCCCCGTCCACGACAACGTCGCCGCCGCCCATCTCCGTCGATCACCGGAGCCTGGAAGCGCCGCCGACCCCCTTCCTCCGCCGTGCCCGCCGCTGCTTCTCGCGGACGACGACGACGACGCCCCTCCGTTCGATCGTCGTCTGATCCAACGGCCTTAAGCCCTGCGTACCGCTTCGGGTGAGTGACTCGCTGACCACTGGGCCCCATGCTGTCAGCAGCCTGTAGAGATACTGGGCTGGTTTCCTCTGTTTCAAATCTTTCGGCCCAGTAATTTTCCCGCGCTGGCCCATCTGTATATTTTTGATTTATACCTTTTCAGTCAAATTGCAATCTGATGACAACTTCAAAAATCAATAGGGGAAAATCTACCACACCAAATTTGACAAACTTTATATGGTTGGAAAGCCTGTGAAATTATCTATCCAATGCCACTGGACTCAAACCTAGATCTGTTATAGAACTAAAGTGGTAAAATAAACAAAACAGAGACTTTTCTGCCTTAGAAAAATTATTAAAAATCAACCCTTTTGAATTTTAAGTTGATTCCAACTCTCATAATTCACTTTTCAAATACTCTAATTGTTTATATAAAAATATGATATGGGTACCGTATATGTTCATGGGTTAGAATCAAATAATGGCTATGTAGCCATTACTAGCCCATTTAAAGTTTTCTAATTCTAAGATTTCAAATCTATGAGGTATAGCACCTCATTTAAATCCTCTTCTCAAGTTGTATGAAGTAGTGTGATAACCCTGGTTGCTTGGTCTCATAATTGCTCACTTAAGAGTATTAAAGGTTTGCCATAGTAGCTTTTTAAATTGTTCCAGCAATTTATTAAATCTCATGGGAGTGTTTCTCTCATTTAAATCTTGTCATGAACAATTCAAAATGAGATAGAGACTCTGGTCATTTAGGTCTCATATGAATAGTTGATGATATTAAATCTTTACCATGTTAGGATTAAAAGGTATGAGGTGTTCACCTCATTTAAATCATTTTCTCAAATGATAAGTGTGAAGAGGTTGACTTTGGTCAACCTAGGTCACATAATTTGCATAAGAGAAAATTAAATCTTAATAATGAAATGAGAGGAAAGTATTTCTCTAAGTAATTAAAAGTAACACCTCATTTAGTATGAGAGGAAATTATTTTCCTAAATAAGAAAAACCACACCTGTACCCACTTAATAGTAATGAGTGGTGCTAGTTTACTTGTGTAATTTATATGAAGTGCTTCACTTCATTTAAATCTTGTCCCAAGTATTTTCCTATGAAGTTTGAACCCCTGGTCAAATACTCTCACATGAAATACTTGGAGATTTTAAATCATAATAGGCATTATTAAATGGTATGAGGTATCCCTACCTCATTTAAATCATTTTCTCAAATGATGATGATGAATGGTTGACTTAGGTCAACATAAATTCATGTGTGATGGTTTGAGAAATTAAATCATAAAGAAGATTCAATGAGAGGAAATTATTCCTCAAGAACTATATGGAAACTATCTTTTACATATAAAATGAGAGGAAATTATTCTTCCTCAAAGCAAGACCACCAATGCACCAAATTGTATTAATTGTGTGAATAGAATAGTTTGTGTGAATATATGTGATGTTTGGAATAGCCAATAAATTGTTTGGTGATTGTATCCTCGTATTCGTATTTTAGACGCTAGTACCGAGGAGTATCAAGAGGAGGAGGAAGTCTACTTTCAAGGAGAAGAAGACCACTTTGATCACCTCAACCAAGGCAAGCTATTACCAATGCAAGCTAGACTAATGCAAGTTATATTGTTGCAAGCTAATATTCTGGCAAGATAATACCCTTGCAAAGTGCAAAGCTCACCATGAGCAAGGCATTACCCCATTTACTTTATGCCTATGATCCTATTTCCCAGTTTTACTTGACAAGCTTTATTTACTTTTGATTTATGATTCACTTGGTTAGTATTAGATTAGTACAAGAGTATCAAAGTTAGCCTAGAAGCAAAGCAAATTACTTAGCACCCCTCATCCTTAGATGCTAGTGCTAAATTGAAAATGACTACTCTAGTTGGGAACTTGTGAAATGAAATGACTTTGAAAACCTTGGAATGGTGAGTCATTCTATTGAAAGATTTTGAAGGTGAATATGACTGGTGAATGACTTGGTGAATTTTAACAAAACTGATGGTTGGGTTCGGATGCGATACCATTTCCAACTTTGCAAGTACCCCCACAATACCTGATATGGGTAGGGCTTAACTAAAAGTTTATGTATCTTAGTATGGGTTCCCTCTAAACAAGCGTCATCGGGGTTATGCTGGAGGCTGCCTCTACAAAAGTGAAGTGATATGAAATGACGTGAAATGAGGTGAATGTCCAGCCCAAGCCCTGTGCAGTTCCCGGGTTAACAGTTGGTTTTCACCGGGAGGCCAAGCTCATGGGGAGAGATGCCTATACTAGGGTATGTAAATGAAAGGTTATGGTTGGTAGTCCGCACACGGAGTGTGGTAAATCAGGGCCAGTTAACCCTGACGGATTATTGCAAATGTTGTGGCACAAGTGTACGACCTCTGCAGAGTGTAGATCTATTCGAATAGCCGCGTCCACGGTTATGGACGGTTGGAAAGGCCATACTGTTCCGTCATCAGACCATTTTTTTTTCAAAATGTGACATGTGAAGGGTGACTTGTGACTTGAACTTGAAAGGGGTGAATTGTGACTTGAACTTGAAAAGGGTGAATGGTGAACTTGACTTGAATCACAACTGAGTTGTGGGAATGACACTAATGTTCTCACTTGAGTTAGTTAGCAAATGAAGAGGCTTTTACTAAATGTTTATGAAATAAAACTAGCTTTATGCAAATGAAACTAGAGCTTAGCATCCCCTTCCCTAGTTGATAATACTTACCTTAGTATTAGTTTGCGAGTAAGTACTCATGGCTTTGTCCCGGCTATTCAAATGGCCAGACTATGAAGGAGTACGAGAACCGGAAGAAGGACAGCAGGACGTCTACGACAACTAGGATCACTCCTGACGTCAACGGTTGCCTGTGGAATAGATGGACTACTACTACGCTACTTCGCTTCCGCTATGTGTTTTGTAATTGATCAATAGATCATCTACTATTGTAATGAGACTGGATCATGTGATCCTTTGTTGTAAGACAATTACGATGTTGTAATGAATGATGTTCTGTGATATCAAATCTATTATGTCTCGCAAAAACAATATTCCTGGGATTGCGATGAATGGCATAATAGGCATCTGGATTTAAAAATCCGGGTGTTGGATAGCGGTCTATGTACTTTGTCGTAATGCCCAATTAAATCTCACTATACTCATCATAATATGTATGTGCATGGTCATGCCCTCTTTATTTGTCAATTTCCCAACTGTAATTTGTTCACCCAACATGTTGTTTATCTTATGGGAGAGACACCTCTAGTGAACTGTGGACCCCGGTCCAATTCTCTATACTGAAATACAATCAACTGAATTGTTCTCTTGTTTCTAAACAATCATCATCCACACTATACATCTAATCCTTTGTTACAGCAAGGTGAGATTGACAACCTCGCTGTTTCGTTGGGGCAAAGTACTTGGTTTGTGTTGTGCAGGTTCCACGTTGGCGCCGGAATCCTGGTGTTGCGCCGCACTACATCTCGCTGCCATCAACCTTCAACGTGCTTCTTGGCTCCTCTGGTTCGATAAACCTTGGTTTCATACTGAGGGAAAACTTGCCGCTGTACGCATCACACCTTCCTCTTGGGGTTCCCAACGGACGCGTGCTGTACGCGTATCACTATCCAGCATGCATCTATGCCTAAAAAAGTCCACCTTCAGGTTATCATCCGAACCCCCTCCAGTATTAAGTTGCTAACAACAGACAATTGCATTAAGTATTGCGCGTAATGTAATCAGTAACTACATCCTCGAACATAGCACCAATGTTTTATCCCTAGTGGCAACAACACATCCATAATCTTAGAGGTTTCTGTCACTCCCCAGATTCACGGAGACATGAACCCACTATCGAGCATAAATACTCCCTCTTGGAGTTACAAGCATCTACTTGGCCAGAGCATCTACTAGTAACGGAGAGCATGCAAGATCATAAACAACACATAGATATAAATTGATAATCAACATAACATGGTATTCTCTATTCATCGGATCCCAACAAACACAACATATAGAATTACGGATAGATGATCTTGATCATGTTCGGCAGCTCACAAGACCCGACAATTAAGCACAATGAGGAGAAGACAACCATCTAGCTACTGCTATGGACCCATAGTCAGGGGTAGACTACTCACACATCACTCGGAGGCGACCATGGCGGCGTAGAGTCCTCCGGGAGGTGATTCCCCTCTCCGGCAGGGTGCCGGAGGCGATCTCTGAATCCCAGAGATGGGATTGGCGGCGGCGGCGTCTGGAAGGTTTTCCGTATCGTGGCTCTCGGTACTGGGGGTTTCGCGACGAAGGCTATTTGTAGGCGGAAGGGCAGGTCAAGGGGCGTCATGAGGGGCCCACACTATAGGTCGGCGTGGCCAGGGCTTGGGCCGCGCCGCCCTGTGGTTTGGCCACCTCGTGGCCCCACTTCGTTGACTCTTCGGTCTTGGAAGCTTCGTGGCAAAATAGGACCCTGGGCGTTGATTTCGTCAATTGAGAATATTTCCTTACTAGGATTTCGAAACCAAAAACAGCAGAAAAACAGCGGCACTTCGGCATCTTGTTAATAGGTTAGTTCCAGAAAATGCACGAATATGACATAAAGTGTGCATAAAACATGTAGATATCATCAATAATGTGGCATGGAACATAAGAAATTATCGATACGTCGGAGACGTATCAGCATCCCCAAGCTTAGTTCTGCTCGTCCGAGCAGGTAAACGATAAACAAAGATAATTTCTGGAGTGACATGCCATCATAACCTTGATCATACTATTTGTAAGCATATGTAGTGAATGCAGCGATCAAAACAATGTATATGACATGAGTAAACAAGTGAATCATATAGCAAAAACTTTTCATGAATAGTACTTCAGGACAAGCATCAATAAGTCTTGCATAAGAGTTAACTCATAAAGCAATAATTCATAGTAAAAGCATTGAAGCAACACAAAGGAAGATTAAGTTTCAGCGGTTGCTTTCAACTTATAACATATATATCTCATGGATATTGTCAACATAGAGTAATATAATAAGTGCAATATGCAAGTATGTAGGAATCAATGCACAGTTCACACAAGTGTTTGCTTCTTGAGGTGGAGAGAAATAGGTGAACTAACTCAACAATAAAAGTAAAAGAATGGTCCTTCAAAGAGGAAAGCATCGATTGCTATATTTGTGCTAGAGCTTTGATTTTGAAAACAAGAAACAATTTTGTCAACGGTAGTAATAAAGCATATGTATCATGTAAATTATATCTTACAAGTTGCAAGCCTCATGCATAGTATACTAATAGTGCCCGCACCTTGTCCTAATTAGCTTGGACTACCGGATCATCGCAATGCACATGTTTTAACCAAGTGTCACAAAGGGGTACCTATGCCGCCTGTACAAAGGTCTAAGGAGAAAGCTCGCATCAGATTTCTCGCTATTGATTATTCTCAACTTAGACATCCATACCGGGACAACATAGACAACAGATAATGGACTCCTCTTTTATGCATAAGCATGTAGCAACAATTAATTTTCTCATTTGAGATTGAGGATATATGTCCAAAAATGAAACTTCCACCATGGATCATGGCTTTAGTTAGCGGCCCAATGTTCTTCTCTAACAATATGCATGCTCTAACCATAAGGTGGTAGATCGCCCTTACTTCAGACAAGATGAACATGCATAGCAACTCACATGATATTCAACAAAGAGTAGTTGATGGCGTCCCCAGGAACATGGTTATCGCACAACAAGCAACTTAATAAGAGATAAAGTGCATAAGTACATATTCAATACCACAATAGTTTTTAAGCTATTTGTCCCATGAGCTATATATTGTAAAGGTGAAGAATGGAAATTTAAAGGTAGCACTCAAGCAATTTACTTTGGAATGGCGAAGAAATACCATGTAGTAGGTAGGTATGGTGGACACAAATGGCATAGTTGTTGGCTCAAGTATTTTGGATGCATGAGAAGTATTCCCTCTCGATACAAGGTTTAGGCTAGCAAGGCTATTTGAAACAAACACAAGGATGAAGCGGTGCAGCAAAACTTACATAAAAGACATATTGTAAACATTATAAGACTCTACACCGTCTTCCTTGTTGTTCAAACTCAGTACTAGAAATTATCTAGACCTTAGAGAGACCAAATATGCAAACCAAATTTTAGCATGCTCTATGTATTTCTTCATTAATGGGTGCAAAGTATATGATGCAAGAGCTTAGACATGAGCACAACAATTGCTAAGTATCACATTATCCAAGACATTTTAGCAATTTACTACATGTATCATTTTCCAATTCCAACCATATAACAATTTAACGAAGAAGAAACTTCGCCATGAATACTATGAGTAGAGCCTAAGGACATACTTGTCCATATGCTACAGCGGAGCGTGTCTCTCTCACACAGTGAATGCTAGGATCCATTTTATTCAAACAAAACAAAAACAAAAACAAAGACGCTCCAAGAAAAGCACATAAGATGTGATGGAATAAAAATATAGTTTCAGGGGAGGAACCTGATAATGTTGTCGATGAAGAAGGGGATGCCTTGGGCATCCCCAAGCTTAGACGCTTGAGTCTTCTTGATATATGCAGGGGTGAACCACCGGGGCATCCCCAAGCTTAGAGCTTTCACTCTCCTTGATCATGTTATCATCTCCCTCTCTTGATCCTTGAAAACTTCCTCCACACCAAACTTAGAACAACTCATTAGAGGGTTAGTGCACAATCAAAATATACATGTTCAGAGGTGACATAATCATTCTTAACACTTCTGGACATTGCACAAAGCTACTGAAAGTCAATGGAATCGAAATATCCATCGAACATAACAAAACAGGCAATGCGAAATAAAAGGCAGAATCTGTCAAAACAGAACAGTTCGTATTGACGAATTTTATTGAGGCACCAGACTTGCTCAAATGAAAATGCTCAAATTGAATGAAAGTTGCGTACATATCTGAGGATCACTCACGTAAGTTGGCATAATTTTCTGAGTTACCTACAGAGAATTTTGCCCAGATTCGTGACAGCAAAGAAATCTGTTTCTGCGCAGTAATCCAAATCTAGTATGAACTTTTCTATCAACGACTTTACTTGGCACAATAAAACACTAAACTAAGATAAGGAGAGGTTGCTACAGTAGTAAACAACTTCCAAGACACAAAATAAAAACCAAGTACTGTAGTAAAAACATGGGTTGTCTCCCATAAGCGCTTTTCTTTAACGCCTTTCAGCTAGGCGCAGAAAGTGTGTATCAAGTGTTATCAAGAGATGGAGCATCGTTATCATGAGCTCCCCCATCCGTAGTGGTACTAAGGGCTTTGTCAATTTTAGGCCTATAATAATACTTCTTTGGTTTAGGCACTTTAGAGACATACATAAACTTTTGCTCCTTACCCACATAAGCTTTCTCCTTATATTTAAGAGAAGAAAATGTTGAACCCAAGGTTCCCATAGCTTTTTCAAGTTCGTCAATCCTATTGGTTTGATCATCATGGACAACACAAGTTCCTAGGACACTAATTCTTTCATCAATTCCTCCTAAGGATTTATCAAGTTCATCAGTTTTATCAAGTAACATTTCCAATTTAGTTTCAACACTTGGAAAAATTTCTCTATGGTTTCCAATTTTTTCATTTCATAACAGATTTCAGTTTTAACTTCATCAACAGGGGGTATTCCAAATAGACTCTCAATGATACAGCTAGCTTCTAATGCAGGAGTACTTAGGAAATTACCTTTCGCGAGACAATCAAGAACATACCTATTCCAGCTAGAGACACCAACATAAAAATTCCTGAGTAGGATAGTGGTGGAGTGTTTCTTAGTGCACCTATTATGGGCATCACTAATTCTATACCAAGCATCTCTTAAACATTCTCCCCCTCGTTGCTTAAACGAACGAACTTCAACTTCAGGATTACTCATTTTAGCAATAGTAAATAAAACAAACTAGATAAAGTAAATGCAAGTAACTAATTTTTGTGTTTTTGATATAGCAAACAAGATAGCAAATAAAGTAAAACTAGCAACTAATTTTTTTGTATTTTGATTTAGTGCAGCAAACAAAGTAGTAAATAAAACTAAGCAAGACAAAAACAAACTAAAGAGATTGGGATGTGGAGACTCCCTTGCAGCGTGTCTTGATCTCCCCGGCAACGGCGCCGGAAAAAGTGCTTGATACGCGTACAGCACGCGTCCGTTGGGAACCCCAAGAGGAAGGTGTGATGCGTACAGCGGCAAGTTTTCCCTCAGTATGAAACCAAGGTTTATCGAACTAGTAGGAGCCAAGAAGCACGTTGAAGGTTGATGGCGATGAGATGTAGTGCGGCGCAACACCAGGGATTCCGGCGCCAACGTGGAACCTGCACAACACAACCAAGTACTTTGCCCCAACGAAACAGCGAGGTTGTCAATCTCACCGGCTTGCTGTAACAAAGGATTAGATGTATAGTGTGGATGATGATTGTTTGCGAGAAAACAGTAGAACAGATTGCGATGATTGTATTTCATAAAGGGGTGGACCGGGGTCCACGGTTCACTAGAGGTGTCTCTCCCATAAGATAAACAGCATGTTGGGTGAACAAATTACGGTTGGGCAATTGACAAATAAAGAGGGCATGACCATGCACATACATATTATGATGAGTATAGTGAGATTTAATTGGGCATTACGACAAAGTACATAGACCGCTATCCGCATGCATCTATGCCTAAAAAGTCCACCTTCAGGTTATCATCCGAACCCCTTCCAGTATTAAGTTGCTAACAACAGACAATTGCATTAAGTATTGCGCGTAATGTAATCAGTAACTACATCCTCGAACATAGCACCAATGTTTTATCCCTAGTGGCAACAGCACATCCATAATCTTAGAGGTTTCTGTCACTCCCGATTCACGGAGACATGAACCCACTATCGAGCATAAATACTCCCTCTTGGAGTTACAAGCATCTACTTGGCCAGAGCTACTAGTAACGGAGAGCATGCAAGATCATAAACAACACATAGATATAAATTGATAATCAACATAACATGGTATTCTCTATTCATCGGATCCCAACAAACACAACATATAGAATTACGGATAGATGATCTTGATCATGTTCGGCAGCTCACAAGACCCGACAATTAAGCACAATGAGGAGAAGACAACCATCTAGCTATGCTATGGACCCATAGTCCAGGGGTAGACTACTCACACATCACTCCGGAGGCGACCATGGCGCGTAGAGTCCTCCCGGAGATGATTCCCCTCTTGCCGGAGGCGATCTCCTGAATCCCCGAGATGGGATTGGCGGCGGCGTCTCTGGAAGGTTTTCCGTATCGTGGCTCTCGGTACTGGGGGTTTCGCGACGAAGGCTATTTGTAGGCGGAAGGGCAGGTCAAGGGCGTCACGAGGGGCCCACACTATAGGTCGGCGCGGCCAGGGCTTGGGCCGCCGCACGTGGTTTGGCCACCTCGTGGCCCCACTTCGTTGACTCTTCGGTCTTGGAAGCTTCGTGGCAAAATAGGACCACAGGCGTTGATTTCGTCCAATTCGAGAATATTTCCTTACTAGGATTTCTGAAACCAAAAACAGAGAAAAACAACTGGCACTTCGGCATCTTGTTAATAGGTTAGTTCCAAAATGCACGAATATGACATAAAGTGTGCATAAAACATGTAGATATCATCAATAATGTGGCATGGAACATAAGAAATTATCGATACGTCGGAGACGTATCAGAGTGATAGTAGTTACATGAGTCTACTTTCAATAATAAACTAGGTAATCATATATGATTCACTTGAGAATCAAGATGTGATGGAGTAGAACATCATAAGTACGATAACAGAAGTATGATAAGGAGTAGGATTTAAGGAATAGTTCGAAAGCTTAGGCCTTAAAATCCTAATAACTGTACCAAGTATGTTAGAACCATAGTCCTTAAGATTAAGAAGTCTTATTTAGAGCATATCACATAGAGAAATCCTAGAGTTATAGGTGGTATATTCTAAACAATCATGTGTTTAGAGTAGACATGTTAGAACTAATTGTATTATAGGAAGTAGTCCTCAATAGCACATATATATGGTAGCCTATTTTGTTAGTACTTCCAAAGAAAACTAGGTTAACTTCAACTATCCCAGGCCATTTTGTTTCAAGTTTGTCTCATTGCAAATGTGCAATTAAGATAAATGTTGAGACCACTAGTAGAAATTCACGTATTGTGCTAAGTATCACGACCTAAACCTATCTTATGTGGTGTTATATACTACACATCTGACCTGATGTTTAGGGATGTCTTACCCAATTATTATATTCAGGCATATAAGGATGTGTATTATAAGCACAAAGCTGGATCTTCTTGGATTTTCTTGAATCTTCATTGATTGACTAGATCCATACATGAAGTTTGACTTTGATATGCAAATACATGTTGCAATATCAAGCTCTTACTTGATGTTATAGGTCTAGAGGGTAAAGGTATTCGTGTGAGGAAGTGACGAATTCTGAAGATTTGAAGACAAGATGAAGGTTCACTTGAAGAAGGAAGTAAAATTGTGGGAAGCAACCACAACAATCTGAAAGTAAGGACCAATCAAACTCACTTCTATCCTTAGTCAAGGAGTACTTCAATATGGAAGTATCATGAAAGTGAGAAAAGTAGTGAATATGGAGTAGTAGAAGTAGAGCTGTATTCATTCTGGAAGAAGGGAATGCAAGTGAAGTCACTTACAATACTATTTTCATAGTGTCAACAAGTGGTTATCTTTCAAAACAAACCCTGGAAGAAGGAAAATAGACAAGTGAAGTCGTAGCTGGTATAATAAGACCGCAGCTGATATAGGATAATCATGAAGAGAAAGAATGTGAAGTGAGGTATATCTTATCTAAAACTATAAAAGTAGCCACAGCTGGTAAGTAGATATTGACTAGAACCATAACATAGCTTTCCATTTGTAAAATACTAAAGTAAAACTAATTCATTTCTTAATGTGAAAAATACAAAATAATATATCAACAAATTCAGAAAAATAAAACGAATTCATTTCTAAATGTGAAAAATACAAATAATATATCAAAAAATTCAGAAAAATAAAACTAATTCATTTCAAAATCTTAAAAATACAAAATATATATCAATAAATTCAAAAAAATAAAACTAATTCAATTCAAAATGTTAAAAATACAAATAATATATCAAAAAATCATAAAAAAAACCAATTCAATTAAATGTTAAAAATACAAATAATATATCAAAAAATTCAGAAAAATAAAACTAATTCAATTCAAAATGTTAAAAATACAAATAATATATCAAAAAATCATAAAAATAAAACTAATTCAATTCAAAATCTTAAAAATACAAATAATATATCAAAAAATTCAGAAAAATAAATTTCTTCCCGCCTCTGTCTTCCCGCGCCCCCCTTCTTCCCGCAAGTTCTTCCTGCCTCTGTCTTCCCGCCAGTTCTTCCCGCCCCCCTCTTTCCGCCAGTTCTTCCCGCCCCCCTATTCCCGCCACTTTCTTCCCGCCTCTTTCTTCCCGCCAATTTCTTCCCGCCACTTTCTTCCCGCCTCTTTCTTCCCGCTCCCATTTTTCCGCCATTTCTCACTACATATATGTAGCCCGGCTTGGCCAGCATTATCACATCTCTACAATCTCTCATCACTCTCTCATGGCTTCCACCGCACCCACTCTAACCTACCAGCAGGTGGAGGAGCTTTGCGCCTCGAACTACCCTTGCCCACCGGGCTACCGCGTCCGCCGTTTGGAGCCTAAGCGGCGGCGTGGGTGCCTCCCGTCCTCGAGTCTGCGCGTCGGGCGGCCATCACGAACCACTACTACCTCGACCTCACGCCGGAGCAGCGGATGAATTGTAATATCCCAGGTTTAGAAGCAACAAAATGAGAGAACACCAAAGTGTGCATTGCATTCATTGCATAGAAAATCCGGGGAATTTTCGCGCTTCAAATAAAACTTACCACAGTAACTGAAGTTTCACTTGACTTGCTGGAATTGAAGTAGATCATCAAGTCAAGCGCTATAAACTTCATTGTGATCTTTGCTAAAACCTTGTTTTGGGTAGAGATGATTTGATCTATGGGCTAGATCAAATAGAATTAGTTTTATAACAAACAACACCTTAAGTAAGGATCAACTACAAGATCTTATATAAAAGGATATCAACATGACATTTCTTACAACAACACATGAATAATTATTCAATCCTAAATCAAGGAACACAATTAATTAAGAAACTATTCTATACTTATCTTATCCATGTTTTCTACTAAATAAATGTTCCTACCATGAGTCACATGGTATATCTTTTCCACTACAATACTTGAATCCATGTCAAGAACATTCATATTCATTCTTCATTAAACCTTGACCATTCCAACCTTGTTTCTCAACTCATATCATTAAACCTAGAGAAAGGAGAGAATCATTCATGTGCTTATTCTATCCATTGAATAAAACCTAGATTACTATTTAAACCTTATCCAATTGAGGTACTTGTTGATACTAACCAATGATACAAGAAATATAAGTCAAGTACTAAACCCTATTTGACCTAGCTAAAACTTGATAGTAAGTAAGAACCTATTCTTCTAGTAATTATAGAGAGGCAAGTGTTGTGATCATTACAACTTGGTAATGATCATAAACCCTAGAGAAACCCTACCTATTCAGAAGAGCTCAACCTAAAGAGGTATACTCAAGTATATGGACCAATACTTGATCTTGGAGAGAGAACCATAATTAACTAATGAATTGTTATGAGGCTAATACTTTGATCATTACAAATTGAGTGATGATCATAAACCCTAAGAGTTTAAGTGAGTGTGTTGAGATAAGGATTAAAGAAGAGAGATTAGTGAGGAATAAGTGGATCATGTCTAATGCATGATCTTACCTTATAAATTGAGATGCTAAGTTAAACCTCTACAAGTGATCCATAGATCTCATTCTTCACATGAAATGATAAGTAAATCATTAGTAGTTAATCAGACCAATACTCATGCCTTGTATGGAGTAGTTATGACATTAGTGGTAAACCCTGCCTATCTAAACACTTAAGACAAACCTAGCATTGCCTTGATACATTAATTCTACCTAAGTGAGGAGGATAACCCTAGCCACTAAAATATGATCAAAGCTTATACCATATCCTAAACCTAGTTGTGTATCACATTGGTGATCATAACTAAAACCCTAGGCCATATTTGAATTCCAATCCAAGCATTACTTTGGATTATAAATAGAACCCTGCCATGCCTCATGCCTATTTTATACATCGATTAGTGAAGCATTCCAAAACCCTAAACCTTTTCATGTAGTATCCACCCTACATAAAATATTATGTCCCCACTTGTGTATCATGGATCACAAATATAAATCAAGCCATCTATATTTAGGACTAAATGCCCTTGGTGAGTAGAGTGAACCAATATCCCATTCTATTTTGCTTCCCAAGTACTTGCTTTGGGAACCAAATGAAATAGTAGTGTATAAAATAGAATCACCACCAGAGCAATTGAATTAACCATGAGGAATATAGGATTCATCCTAAATAATTTAAGTCAAGGCTGGATTGATGATTATAGAGGTTATATCACCACTCTTCTTAAACCCTAAGAACTGTCATACACATAAAATCATGAACCAATCCCATTTTCTTTACCATTTGTTAAACCCTAGCCATAATTAATTTATATGTGAATAATCAATATGGTTAAGCACTTGCAAAATAGAATATGTTCATAAATCACATTTCAAATCATTTACACAGATTTTGTTCCAAGTAAAAAGGAATAAACATTTAAACCATATCCATTTTCAATTTAAATGCACTTCATAATAACACCAAGTTAATCATCTATTAAATAGTTGTTTGAACAAAAGCACTATGCAGTGAGTATTATCATAAAATGATATTGATATTCAAATAGTTTTGAACCTGCAAAACAAAATAGAAATCAGATCTGAATTCAAATAGAAATATCAAACATAAAATAAAAACAGAAAATAGAAATTTGAAATAAGAAAGGAGGGAAAGCTCACCTGGCTTACCTGGCCGTGCAGCCCATCACCACCACGTCGACCAGGCCCAGCACCAGCCCAGCCCACCAAAGGAAACGACCCAACCCACCTTACCGATTCGTCGAGGAAGAAAAGGAACAACGTCGTCTTCTCCAACGACGACAGCGCACAGGAGCACCCCGGCCACCTCACCGTGAAGGATAGGGACGACCCTGGACGCGCAGAGACACCCAGAGCTTCGCCCAACTTTCTTCGCGTCCGTCCTATCCACTTCGTCAAGATTCATGCCGAAACATGCTCGACGCCGTCGTTCCTGCGTCGTCTCCGTCGCCGTGTCGCCGCTGTAAAGCTCCCCTCACGCTATAAAACTACCAGTAGCTCCGCCGTGAAACCCTAGTACCTCGTCGCCCATCCATTGCTTCTCAGTCATCCTCTATTTTGCGTGTTCTTCCACTCACTGTTGCCGGCGTTCACCTTGGCGACGACGGATGAGACCCTCCCGGAGTTCATGGCGTAGCTCAATCGACGCGCCTGATCGAGTAGAGTCATCTGGAGGAGCAGAGCATCAAGAAGGGCCGGTACAACGCCAATTTCTGATATTTCCCGTGCAGCAGATCGCTGGAATCCGCGACGGTGAGCTCGTCTCCGATCACATCAAGCCTCGACGAGCCCACCAACACCTTCAGGTTGATCTTGCGCCTCTCCTGCATCTACTTTCGTGTCTTAGGGTTAACCATAGCTCGATATGGGTAGTTGGCCGGAGTTCATGGCCGCGGTAGTCCTCGTCGGAGCTAGCTCCGTTGGTCATTTCGGAAAGGCATCATCACCATCGAGTTTATAATGTCGAGGAGGTCCAGAAAAACCTATTGGAGCGTCCCGGGGAACCCTAAATCGGCGGCGCCGTCTTTGGCTGTTCGCCGGCGTCAAGCCGCCGGTGAGACCGACGTGGCCTGTAGGTCCCCCGCGAGCTCTTTGACTAGTCTTCGTCCAAGTGGCAGACCTGGACCCCCACCGTCTGTCTCTAGGGCTAGGAGTGAACCGGTACATCTAGTATTTAGTTTAATTTCAAATTCCAGTAAATTCCTGAAACTTTGCAAAATCATAGAAATTTCATTTCAACTCAGAAAAATATGAATAATATATCAAAATGCTCACAAAAATAAACTCTATTCAAATAAAATATAAAACAAAAATGTGTGTCAAAATAAAAATTCACTTATTTTTAACCTTATTAATTATGCCATTTCATATACTTAAAATACAATTCAAATTCAATAATTAGTGAAGTTTCAAAAATTAAATTTTAACTATTTAGTAACTAAGTAAAATGTTAAGATTAATTTTATTTACCATATTTGCATTAACTTAATTATTAGTGGTAATTCATAAACCCTAATTGCAAATTACTATTTTCTATCTTCTGTAAATAGCAATAACTCAAGAAAATATTATAAGCCAATAGTATTTTGGTAAATCAAAACTTATTTACTTAAACATCTTTAGTTAACAAGTTAATTATTTTAAAACCTAATAACAATTATTAAACCCTGATTCTTAATTAAACCAAAATAGGAGTTACTCTAATTATTAAATCTTGTGAAAATTAATAAAATGTCAAACCATTCCTAATTTTGATTCAAAGTAATTAGTAATCACACCTATAGTGTCAATTATCATTTTAGGAGTTGTACAGTAATTTAGAAACCCTAGTTCCATTTGAGTAAGACCTGGATCCCATTATTTTATGTGATCAGGTTAAAAATGTTAAACCCTAAAACCCTAGTTGCTTATCACATGTGATCATGTGAATTTCACTTTACATAGAGAACCTTATTAGGTGACCAACAAATACAAGTCATGATCCACCAACATAGAACCAATTCACATGAGTCATCATTTCATGTCTTTATTCCCAATTTAAAACCTATATGATTCACTAGTATCACCTAGGTATAAACCCTAACTTGTTAATTGAATTAGTACCATTGATCCCTATTACTATATACCATACCATTAGGATCAACTTCAACCACCATAATTTAGTAGAACCATAATGATAAAACCCAATACCAATCTTGTGTAGTAATACATATCACATGCTCCTATTCCACTCAACCCTACTTAGGAAATGATAAACCACTTAGTTGGGCAACCATTAGAGATTACTTAGTGAAGCAAATGGGAAACCATAGTAAGCCCTAATAGCTAATTTATAGAACCATATTGATAACCATCCTTTGATATGATACTTAGAAGAAACCATAGCAATAAACCTACTAATGCTTGCTATATAGAAACCCATTCCAAGACTAAGAACCAACTAGTTCCTATCCAAGAACTAAATGAATTCAATAGTAAACCCTAAAAAGCCATAGCACCTATATATAATAGTTCATATTCTTAATTAACCTGTTCTTCAACAGTTATTCTTGTGAAGTACAAATGTTAATCAAACCATAGAAGCCATAGTTCTTATTTGAAATACTTATTAGTTCTTAAACAACATGTTCTTCAAAAGTTATTCTTTTGAAGTATAGTATAAGTAATCATCAACCATGTTCTGTAGAACCTAAAAATTAACAATTGTTCTTTATATATTATTCCACCACTATTCTTTATGTGTATAATTGTTATAATGTCTTATATCACTTGATTACGATGCTAATATAACCAAACCCTAATAAGAACCTTGTTTTAGAACCATTCTAAAAGTGCAACCAACCCTAAAGAAATCTTTACAACTCATACATCATAAATCATCGAGGTTAGGTTACGCTCGAGATGATTGCATCTCATACTATACATTATAGCATCTTTGCCAGTTCTTTAAACATTGTCCTTACCGGACGATGATGGTATTTCAGCATTTGGAGTTCTCACGTATCGAAGCTTTTGCCTGCATAATCTTGCAGTCAAGAAAGGCAAGTTCATCGCTTGCTCATGTCATTTGATTATTTGTATCAAACTATATGCAAAGTACTATACTTATCACTCTTGCATTAAAAAGGAAAGTATTATTTTACAATTATGAATATGACTATGTGGTGGGCAATGGAACCATGGTATGTGTTGATATGGTGGAGGTTCCATTGCATGGGTACTACTCATCTAGGACTAAGTACCAATGTCGTCCAGTGATTCTAGCGCCGTACATATCGCGTTATCCATAAGATCTATAATGGCTCTAGGGAAGTCAGCTGTAATGTCCCAGGTTTAGAGACGATCGAGGGGTAGATTTTAGAAAGGGATGTGCATTGCATGGTAAATTCTGGGGAAATTTTGCGCTTTTAAACAAAAAACTGCATCGAAGGGGGACAAGTTTCTCTCTCGACACCTTACAGGGTTAGGGTTTCGAGAGTGCGACAAACTTGTATCTCACTCAACTAGTTTAGGGTTTGGAGAAGAGAGGGGAGAGTTTGCATGATTGAATTATTTATAAAGTGACATGGTTGAATTCAAACCAATGTTGAATTTGAATTTCAAATTCAAACATTAAATAATTACCCTAAATAATTCAATTGTGAGGAAATTCATTAAGTATATAATCAATAATAAACAATATGAACAATTATAATAAAGTAAAGCTCATTAGGGAAAACTTTGAGCTTTATTGATCATCACACAATTTACATTGTCATTACAATATTCAAAAGAATAAATAAATGAATTACAACACCTTACAAGAATTGGTGAAATTGAAAAATAAAAGAAAATAAAAAGAAAAGTACAAGGATGGATCCTAGTCTAAATACTACAAGATCATTTTCACTTAATCTTGGAATTGATGAACTCCATATCCATTTTGATCAATTGTTGATCCCTGCACAAAATCAAAACAAAAAGAAGTTATGCCAAGTGGCATAGCCACTTGGCAGGTTAGAAATCAAATGAAAATATGAAATAAGCAGATAGGACCAAAGTGGCCGAGCTGATCCATGCCACAGTCAAGTTCCAGGTCCAGGTGCACAGCACCTGTCTACACACACACACAGCCTGCTCACAGGGCTGTGTGCATGCAGCACACACACACAGTGAGTCACCCAAAGGGCAAGGTGGAGCTGTCGACCAGGATGCAATGGCTGGCCACATATAAGCTTTTTCCAGCCAAAACCCTAGTCATATGCTTCATCCATCGACAAGCAACAGGGTAAGTCACCAAGAACACCAAGAACAGTTAGAACAAGAAGAACAGCCAGTGCTGTTCAACCTGTTCAACCTCACCACTGAACCAACCCAAGAATCACAAGCCACAAGGAGGAGCAGGGCAAGTCAAGCAAACCACCAGAAGCAAATCCTCTACAACAACACTTTAATCTAGGAGCTGGAGTGAGGTATACCACACAAGAGCCTGAGCAAGATCATACCTTGCTCATACTTAAGCATGCTTGCATCACATGAGCACTGAAGGGTAGGAAAACCCTGGATGTATCATCATTTGGTTACTAAACCAAATGGTGCCAGCAAGTATAATCAGGGCTAGAAGGAAACTAAACCAGGGAACACTGGTTGTGACAACACAGTGTCAAAACCAGAGAAATCCAGCATGGATTACCCCTTGTAGCCATCCAAATTTGCAAAGCACCTATTAGCCTAGCTAAACCATCAGATTGACAGGCAACATGTGCCTATCCTGCTTATCAACATCAAGGCTACTGGAAGTTCACTAAGTGACTAGCCAGTGAGCATCTATCCATCATAGAAAGCCACCAAATAGGGGAGCTACCCTAGGGCAGCATATGAATACTGCCAGGGTCACCTCAAACCCTAGAACAGCCAAACCAACTAGCCTGATACAAATATCATCACCCTGGTTGGGTTCAAAGAAGGGCTAGGGTTCCCAACCACTGTGGGCATCCATCTAGCCTAAGCCAATCAAGTGTGATGATCATCACTGTATCACAGTTCACATCAATTATCCACTCCATCAATTAAAGCAACACAGATAATTGATGTTAACAAGCAAACCTTGGAATAAACAATTGCTAATGATCCAGAGGATCACTGCAAGCATCAGCTGATGCTTGAGTAAGCACCAGTACTGATCTGTGCCACACACATACACATAAATAGGTAACAGCAATACACAGGCACAGGTAAGCAAACCAATTATCAGCTGTTGATGATCACATGATCATCAGAGCTTGCCATAGCATGCTAGGGCATGCTAGAGCATCATTAAGCAACAGAGCATGGACCAGGTATTTAATTGGCCACAGATAATCAACAAGTGTTGCACAGACAACCAAATAGATAATTAAATGATTGTATCCAGAAGCACATCCAAGGCAGGATGAACCCTAGATCAAGATAAATAAGTAAAGCACTTGGTGCTCATCACTGAATCATGCAGTTAACCAGCAGTAATGCTCAATCAAGCTTACACAAGAAATTGAGCACAAGGGACAGCATATCAGTGCCCTGGAACTTGCAAATTGCAAGGATTACACATGGTAATCAAGCCAGGGCAGCCAAATTGAATACACATGAATGTCTAGCAAGGATAGTAAATAGAACAGAGGCACAGGGAAGGTTCCAAGCCAGATATGCAAGATTCAACATGCATGTGGCTCTGGAACATGCACAGAACTGTGCACAATCAAGATAGCAAGAATTAAGCCCAGCTAATAGGCAGAATAGGGCAACACCATAGCTAGGATTCATGGCAGTAGCTCAAGCAGCAGCAGCACACGCCACACAGCAAGCTAGGCGCAACAGAGCAACAGCAACAGCACGGCAGGCCCTCCATTAGGAGGAAAGCCTTAGCTAGAGCTACTGAGAGAGGAAGAAGAACAGGCACATAAGGGAGAAGAAGAGGTGGAGGACGTACCAGGGTCGAGCAGGCCAACCACCATGGCGGCCACGGCGGCACACGCCAGGGCGCGGTGGCGCCAGGCCAAGCCAGGCCATGGCGGCGCCACAGCACCACCCCATCATGGCGGCCACAGCACCATCTCGCCCGGAGCTTGGGGAGCCACGGGATCAAGCGGATCCCGAACCCTAGGCATGGCGGCGAGGGTCGATGATGAGCGAGGGACGGCGTCAGCTCCAAATCTACGCGGAGAGAACGAATCACCGTCGTCTGGCGGTTCGATTGCGCCCCATGGCGTAAGCCATGGCGGCCGGAGACCGCCGGAATCGGCCGGCGACGGTGCGGGCGACGCAGGTCGCCAGTGAGAGGGAGGGGATTAGGGTTAGGTCGAGCGGCGCGAGGTGAGGGAGTGAGCGACCGCTCGGGTCGGTTGGACCCGAGCTGGTTTAGCCCAACCCACTGGGCCACCCTGACAGGTGGGCCCATGGGCAAAAAGGACTTTTCACAATTCAATAAAAACATAAAACTTTGAAATTCAATAGAAAATTATTAAAAGCTCTTAAAAAAATAAATTAAAATTATGAAAAAGGATCAGCATAAAATTCTCTATTTAAATAAAATATCAAAGAGAATTTTTGAAGACAATTAAGAATAAGTCCTATTTTAAGGATTTAAATAATGATTTAAATCACACATATTATTTTCAGTAATGAAAATAAGTCCATCAATGCTTTTGGACTTTAAAAACACCTTGACAATATTTCAAGGTTGTATTCTACTTTAAATCAAGTATCCTCAAATTATTCTTAGTATCAACCTCTTACATGAAATAATAACAACATCGGAAGGGGGGAACAAACCCTAAAATGGAATCATGCATAATTGCTTCTTTAACCATTGCCCTTATCGGACAATGATGCTATTTTTCAGAGACAGAGGACAAGGGTCAGTCCACACCTTCCAACTGCAAAACTTTGCAGTGTTCAGGCAAGTTCATCACTTGCTCATATCATTTGAGTATTTTTATCAAATTACTTGCAAAGTATTATGGTTATCACTATTGCACAAAAATCAAAACCACTACTTTCATAACTATGAATATGACTATGTGGTGGGCAATGGAACCATGGATTGTGTTGATATGGTGGAGGTTCCATTGCACGGGTTTATATCCATCTAGGATTAAACAACAAATGTCGCCAGTGATTCTTGTGCCGTAATATCCGTGTTAACCATAAGATCCGGAGTGGGACGGAGTAGTCAAAAGTGTTTCCACCTCTCGTTCATCAACGGATGCGCTTACCGTAGTACACTTGTAATCCAAGGGGGCAAGCTGGTGAGTCCTAAGTCCCCACGGCATAGTCCGTAGTACACTTGTCGCCCGAAGGAGCAAGTGAGGCTGGGGAGTCCTAAGTCCCCACGGTATTGCGGTCTATGATGGGTTGCAGCTACGGCGAAGGAGTTTGGTTCGATCCCCGACTGTCATCGTGGTCGGGGTCCACCCTGAAATATATGGGAATAATGGGACCGGCGAGGACCCAGGGTCGGGGCATGCAACAAAGGGTGGGTGTTCGAGGTAGCGGAGGAACATGATTGGCTAGACCTTATACCGGGCCTCACACCAGAAGGAAGTGTGGACGGAAAGCTGCCCGGTTGGCACCAAGGTTAAGATCTCTTATGGGTAAAGCAACACACCTCTGCAGAGTGTAAAGATCTGTGACTGTCACTCCGTTCCGGGATTGGGGAGCTGAACGCGGCCGGAAAGGAGCTCCATGAAGTTCTAGTAAACCGGTGAAGGCTGACGGACATAGCTCTTTGAAATAAAATCAATCTCTTGAAGAAATGTTTATCAAAACTTGCATTGGTATTAGACTTTCTGGTCTAATATCGTAGCTAGTGCATTAAACACCTCTTACCTATAATGAACTTGTTGAGTACGCTCGTACTCATACCACTCTTAAATCCCATGCTTAGATTGTCTGAATCGTCTGGAGGAGGACTACGACAGCAATGAAGGAGCCGAGATTATCAGCTACGATGAACCTGACCTCTCAGGAGGAGTTGAAGGCGTAGACTATCTCATAGTCTACAGAACCGGGGAGGCTTCCGGTGGAGATCAAGCCTAGAAGAACCTAGTAGTAGTTGAAGCCGAGCAGCACGAACTCTTAATATTTAGCTGCTCGAGGAAATAAATGTTTAGCTTAATGAGACACTTATATTGTAAGTTAAGTTGGGTTCGCCTCGAACCCAGGAGTACTTCTCTTAGGACCCAAGAGGAGCTCCGAGATGACATGTGTATGTTAATTGTAATAATATGTGAATGAGTTATGGACCTGCTATGTTCTGTTGTACTACTCTGAGGGATGTAACATTTGCGGAATGGTACTTCGTGAATGTTATATCAACGACGGCATACTACAACATGCGGTGGTATGCGGGTCAGTTGGTATCAGAGCAAAAGCTTTGACCTTAGGTTGGAACCTAGTAAATGGGACCAAACATTAGGAGTCAAATAGGACTAGTAAAGAATTCTCTAAAAAATATGGTGTATATTCAATTGAGAATACAACAATCATATCTTTTAGTGCGATAATTCTTTATTATCTCTAATATGATGCATTATTACTAATCTTATAATCTTTCTATTTCTACAGCCAACATGGCAAGTTCACGACCGGGAAGAAATGTGAAAGTTATGGATTCCACATTGAACGAATACCAAGGAGGACTTGCAGACATCTTACGAGCCATGTTACTTGAATTTGGGTGCGATCCCCAAATTCCAGTAAAGAAATACATGTTCTATGATGGTCCTGTATTGGCCAAGTGCAGAGTAGGACTGCGACTTCCCGAATCTTTGGGAATGAGCGTAGTCATGCCAGCAGGAGAAGCTAGGACAACCAACACAGCCTATCATATAGCTGTTATGAGAGCCATAACCGACATACGGGAACATAAGACGAAGGAGCTTATGGATTCCGAGTTCTCCCATATTCCTCATAATCAGGAGGAAGAAGATCCCATGCTCAACCATTACAAATATGCCAAACGCAAACCCATAGCAGCGGCAAAATATATGGATAATAGCCGCAACTTCATATCATTACTCTTTCAGTTGAACCATCATCTGATAGGAGCGATTGATATGATGCTAGAGGAATTTACTGAACCCAAGGAGGAGAGTAGGGGAAAAGAACCTATGGAGAATGTGGTGCACACACCAGTTTATTCAGCTGGTGACTACATCAGTATTGATCCACTTGAGCGTGAACCTACACTGTTACACCTGGGAACTACCTGGGTAGTTCCTATGGGGGATACGAGGGCGGAGAGGAATCCGGAAACAACCAGCGTTCCGAGACTCCTATCGAGAATTCCACGGGTTGGCATTGGGGATCGGATACTGGAACTCATAGTACTTCTGTGTATTATGATGGGGAGATGAATGATGACGCAACAACCCAGAACCAGAGCTATCCTAGTAATGAAGGAGTGGATGGAGGGTATCCGACACAGGTTGAGTCGGGTATGAGTTTTGGTAACCCTTATGGTGGGGCTACAGGGGAGTATACCCGATGGGTGGACTATGATGCACTCAACGATCAGTTTGTGAACACTGATTTCTCCTTAGGATCATCATCGGATTCGGATTACCAGCCAACGGGGAGACCTTATGTTCCAGGGTCTATCAGGAGGACGACACGTTCGACCGGATGGAAGCCTGGAATGTACCGGGAGTGAAGATCGACTAGAGTCCACCAAGGGAGGCGAGGCTATAATACACAAGTACCACGTGTATTATAGTTTGTAATATTTGTATAAATTTGTACATATACTTTAATAAGTGAGTTTGCATACTCACATCGACTTGAGTATTGTAATAAGACCACTTAAGTATGTATATACAGGATATATGTTTTGTATGATTTGGATTTGCTTCTTGATTTCCATTGCGTGACTAGTTCTGTGCACAAAGTTGAGCTCAGAAAACTTGCGCATGGAGTAATTATGAGTATCATCTTGTGTTGCAGAACTAGGGGTTATGTCGGGAACGCTAGGAGATGAGACTGAAGCACAGCGCATGGAGCGCGAAGCAAAACAAAAGGAAGAGGCTGAGGGTGCAGCCAGAGATCAGTTTCCACCACCACCACCCATGACGCAGCAAAATTTCATCCAGTACATGCAGCTGGTAGAAGAGAGGCAGCGTGTAACACTGGAACAGCAGAACAAATTCTTTCAAGAATTGTTGCAGCAAAACAGGGTGGAGAGACCTGAGAACCCGGGAGTCACCTTAGCAGACTTCCAAAACACTAAGCCTATATCTTTCGCATACGCGCCCGAGCCAATGGACGCGGAAGATTGGCTGATGGATACGAGCGAAAGCTCAACACCGTTGGATGTAACGACCAAGAGAAGGTTCGTTATGCTACTCATCTGCTGTGTGGACCTGCCGCATCATGGTGGGACAATATTGTAGCCGTTTATCCGGCTGGAAAGGTATTTACCTGGGAGGAATTTGCGAGGAAGTTCAGGGAATCCAATGTCCCTGAAAGTATTGTGGAACTGAAGCGTCGAGAATTTGAAAGTCTCGAGCAGAAGGACAAGGCAATCCTGACTTATGTCAGGGAATTTTCTAAACTGTCCCGGTATGCTGTTGAAGAAGTCAACACCGAGGACAAGAAGAAGAAGAGGTTTCTGAGGGGGTTAAGTCCCCAGTTCAAGGTACAGCTCCGTATGATGAGAGCGACGGAGTTTCAAGAGTTGGTGGATGCAGCCATCACTCTGGAAGATGATTTCAAACAACTGCAGGAGGAAAAGAGGAAGAAGGCCAAGTTTGAGCCTAAAAGATTTTCCAATAACAAGCCCAACACCAGCTTGAGTTTCAAGCCCAGATACAACAACAACAACAACAACAACAACTACTACGGTAGTAGGAAGAACCAAGCATTTCAGACTGCAAACCAAATAGTTTGCCGTGTTTGTGGAATTAAAGGACATACTTCGAAGGACTGTCGCAAACCCAGAATCATCTGTTTCGGGTGTCGCCAGGAGGGGCACATGATGAAAGACTGTCCTAATAAGAAGAATGGAGGAGGTCAATCTGGAGGAGGAGGAAGCCGAGGAGGAAACACCGGAGGCAACTGGAAGAATAAGAAGCCCTTCGGCAAGCTGAACTGTACCAGTCTGGAGGAGGTGGTCAACTCTGACCAGGCGGTGATAGGTACGCTCCGATACTCACTCATCCTGGCAAAGTACTTTTTGACACTGATGCAACTACATCATTCATTTCTCAACAATTCATCATCAAACATGGGATTAGTTGCACTAAGTTAGATACACCCATAACCATACTTTCTGCGGGGGGAACGATAGTAGTAACCCATGCCAAACAAAAACAAGTCATTATGATCAATAAGTGCGCGTTTGACGCGGACCTGTTCATTTTACCGATGAAGGACATTGATGTCATTCTTGGTATGAACTGGTTAGAAGCTAATGGAGCATTGATCGACTGTGTGAACAAAACGGTGTCTTTGAAAAGCCCCGATGGAAGTAGAATGATCTACCAAGGCGACAAACATACACAGATTGAAGTTGAGCTACAGCTGAACAGCATGAAGGAGGTGAAGTTAGAAGATATACCTGTAGTAAATGAATTCCAGGATGTGTTTCCTGCGGAATTACCTGGTATGCCACCAGATAGGGAGATAGAATTCACTATCGACCTAATCCAGGAACAGCTCCGATTGCCAAAGCACCATATAAGATGGGGCCCAAGGAATTGAAAGAACTTAAGGAGCAACTGGATGACTTGGAACAAAAGGGATTCATTCAGGAGAGTGTTTCACCATGGGGATCACCTGTGATCTTCGTGGATAAAAGAGATGGAGGAAGAAGGATGTGCGGAGACTACAGGAATCTGAACAACGTCACAATCAAGAACAAGTATCCACTTCCAAGAATACAAGATCTATTTGATCAAGTAAGAGGCGCAGGAGTCTTTTCCAAGATTGATCTAAGATCCGGTTATCACCAGATAAAGATCAAGAAGGAAGACGTTCCGAAAACTGCCTTTGTCTCAAGGTATGGACATCATGAATACCTTGTAGTACCTTTTGGATTAACCAATGCCCCAGCAATATTCATGAATCTCATGAATAAAATCTTCATGCCATATCTGGACAAGTTTGCCATCGTATTTATCGATGATATCTTGATATATTCCAAGAACAAGGCCGAACATGCTGAACATTTGAGGTTAGTGTTGCAAACACTAAGGGAACATCAACTCTATGCCAAACTTAGTAAGTGTGAATTTTGGCTAGATCAAGTGGAATTTATTGGTCATGTCATTAGTAAAGATGGAATAGCTGTTAACCCGAGTAAGGTAGCAGCAGTTCTAGAATGGGAAGCACCCAAGACTGTCAAGGAAATCCGAGGATTCCTAGGAATGGCAGGATATTATCGGAGATTCATTGAAGGATTCTCTAAGATAGCAGGACCTATGACAAAGCTGTTAAGGAAGAACACACCATTCGTGTGGTCAGAGGAGTGTGAGAAGAGTTTTCAAACTCTAAAAGAAAAACTCACCACGGCACCGGTGTTAGCGGTTCCAGAAGTTGGCAAGGATTACACCGTGTACTGTGACGCATCCAAGCATGGATTGGGTTGCGTACTCATGCAAGATCGGAAAGTGATATCTTATGGATCGAGGCAACTCAGACCTCATGAAGTGAATTATCCAACACATGACTTGGAATTAGCAGCAGTCGTTTTTGCACTCAAAACTTGGAGACATTTTCTCTATGGAGCTAAGTGTGAGCTCTATACAGACCATAAAAGCCTCAAATATTTCTTCACTCAGAAGGAACTCAACATGAGGGAAAAGATGGCTAGAATTGATCAAGGATTATGACCGACCATCAATTACACACCAGGGAAGGCTAATGTTGTAGCAGATGCCCTGAGTAGGAAGAGCACCGGAGGAGTGGAACAAGAAATATCACCGGAGTTGAGGAAGGAAATAAGTCAAGCCCAAATACAACTTTGGGAGAAGGAAGCCCATGAAGGATTATCGGCATTGCAAGTAGCCGATGAGTTGAATGTCAACTTGAAGAATGAAATAATGATGGGTCAGCTGGACGATCCATTCATCATGGAGGAGATGAGAAGAATAGATGAGGGAAGACCATCAGAATTTCACCGAGGAGAATCTGGATCTTTATGGTTCCAGAAAAGAATTTGTGTTCCGGATATTGCTGAAATTAAGGAAGTAATACTCGGGAAGCTCATCAAACACCATATTCCATACATCCGGGAAGTACAAAGATGTACATGGACCTAAAGGAACTATTCTGGTGGAATAACATGAAGAGGGAGATAGCATAATATGTGGCAGAATGCCATACCTGCCAGAGAGTGAAGGCTGAACACCAGAGTCCGGGGGAAAGTTACAACCTTTACATATTCAGAGTGGAAATGGGAGGAAATAGGGATGGATTTCATCACCGGACTACCCATGACCAATAAAAAGAAGGACATGATATGGGTAATCATGGACCGGTTGACGAAGAGCGCCCACTTCTTAGCGGTAAATCAGCAGGATAAAGGAGAGAAACTCATCGATCTTTACATCAAAGAGATCGTGAGTAAGCATGGAGTGCCTAAGAAGATCGTGTCGGATCGAGGATCCGTGTTCACATCAGCATTCTGGAAGCAACTACACGAAGCTTTAGGATCCAAGTTGGACTATAGTACCGCTTATCATCCCCAGACAGGTGGACAAACCGAGAGAACCAACCAGATCTTAGAGGATATGCTTAGGGCTTGTGCCCTAGACTTCGGAGGATCATGGGAAGAGCACTTACCACTAGCAGAGTTTTCATATAACAATAGCTACCAAAGCAGCATCAAGATGGCACCATTTGAAGCTCTGTATGGAAGGAAGTGTAGATCACCGATATGTTGGTATGAAGCCGGAGCAAGCAAGGAGTTCAACCCTGATTATGTCAAGGAAAAACAACAAATCATTGACATTATCAGAGATAGGCTCAAGATAGCCCAAAGTCGGCAAAAGAGTTATGCCGATCAGAAGAGGAGGACATGGGAGCCACGAGTTGGAGACATGGTTTATCTTAAGGTAAGCCCGATGAAAGGACTCCAGAGGTTTGGAGTAAAAGGAAAACTCAGCCCTAGATACATAGGACCTTTCAAGATACTGAGTCAGAACCGAGGTTTAGCCTTTGAATTGGATCTACCGGGAAGGCTAGCTCAAGTTCACAATGTATTCCATGTGTCACAACTCCGGAAATGCTTAAAGACCCCAGATGAACCAATATCACATGATGAGCTCGAGTTACAACCAGACTTGACTTACATCGAGAAGCCAGCCAAGATTCTCGAGGAGAAACAAACAACTCAGAAATAAAGCTATCAAGTATTGCAAAATACAATGGAAGCATCACCCCGAGAGGGAAGCCACCTGGGAAAAAGAGGAAGACCTGAGGAAAACATACCCCGAGCTGTTCAGGTATTACAACCACAACTTCGGGACGAAGTTTTCTTTAAGGGGAAAGGCTGTAATGTCCCAGGTTTAGAGACGATCGAGGGTAGATTTTAGAAAGGGATGTGCATTGCATGGTAAATTCTGGGGAAATTTCGCGCTTTTAAACAAAACGCATCGAGGGGGACAAGTTTCTCTCTCGACACCTTACAGGGTTAGGGTTTCGAGAGTGCGACAAACTTGTATCTCACTCAACTAGTTTAGGGTTTGGAGAAGAGAGGGGAGAGTTTGCATGATTGAATTATTTATAAAGTGATATGGTTGAATTCAAACCAATGTTGAATTTGAATTTCAAATTCAAACATTAAATAATTACCCTAAATAATTCAATTGTGAGGAAATTCATTAAGTATATAATCAATAATAAACAATATGAACAATTATAATAAAGTAAAGCTCATTAGGGAAAACTTTGAGCTTTATTGATCATCACACAATTTACATTGTCATTACAATATTCAAAAGAATAAATAAATGAATTACAACACCTTACAAGAATTGGTGAAATTGAAAAATAAAAGAAAATAAAAAGAAAAGTACAAGGATGGATCCTAGTCTAAATACTACAAGATCATTTTCACTTAATCTTGGAATTGATGAACTCCATATCCATTTTGATCAATTGTTGATCCCTGCACAAAATCAAAACAAAAAGAAGCTATGCCAAATCAAATGAAAATATGAAATAAGCAGATAGGACCAAAGTGGCCGAGCTGATCCATGCCACAGTCAAGTTCCAGGTCCAGGTGCACAGCACCTGTCTACACACACACACAGCCTGCTCACAGGGCTGTGTGCATGCAGCACACACACACAGTGAGTCACCCAAAGGGCAAGGTGGAGCTGTCGACCAGGGATGCAATGGCTGGCCACATATAAGCTTTTTCCAGCCAAAACCCTAGTCATATGCTTCATCCATCGACAAGCAACAGGGTAAGTCACCAAGAACACCAAGAACAGTTAGAACAAGAAGAATAGCCAGTGCTGTTCAACCTGTTCAACCTCACCACTGAACCAACCCAAGAATCACAAGCCACAAGGAGGAGCAGGGCAAGTCAAGCAAACCACCAGAAGCAAATCCTCTACAACAACACTTTAATCTAGGAGCTGGAGTGAGGTATAGCACACAAGAGCCTGAGCAAGATCGTACCTTGCTCATACTTAAGCATGCTTGCATCACATGAGCACTGAAGGGTAGGAAAACCCTGGATGTATCATCATTTGGTTACTAAACCAAATGGTGCCAGCAAGTATAATCAGGGCTAGAAGGAAACTAAACCAGGGAACACTGGTTGTGACAACACAGTGTCAAAACCAGAGAAATCCAGCATGGATTACCCCTTGTAGCCATCCAAATTTGCAAAGCACCTATTAGCCTAGCTAAACCATCAGATTGACAGGCAACATGTGCCTATCCTGTTTATCAACATCAAGGCTACTGGAAGTTCACTAAGTGACTAGCCAGTGAGCATCTATCCATCACAAAAAGCCACCAAATAGGGGAGCTACCCTAGGGCAGCATATGAATACTGCCAGGGTCACCTCAAACCCTAGAACAGCCAAACCAACTAGCCTGATACAAATATCATCACCCTGGTTGGGTTCAAAGAAGGGCTAGGGTTCCCAACCACTGTGGGCATCCATCTAGCCTAAGCCAATCAAGTGTGATGATCATCACTGTATCACAGTTCACATCAATTATCCACTCCATCAATTAAAGCAACACAGATAATTGATGTTAACAAGCAAACCTTGGAATAAACAATTGCTAATGATCCAGAGGATCACTGCAAGCATCAGCTGATGCTTGAGTAAGCACCAGTACTGATCTGTGCCACACACATACACATAAATAGGTAACAGCAATACACAGGCACAGGTAAGCAAACCAATTATCAGCTGTTGATGATCACATGATCATCAGAGCTTGCCATAGCATGCTAGGGCATGCTAGAGCATCATTAAGCAACAGAGCATGGACCAGGTATTTAATTGGCCACAGATAATCAACAAGTGTTGCACAGACAACCAAATAGATAATTAAATGATTGTATCCAGAAGCACATCCAAGGCAGGATGAACCCTAGATCAAGATAAATAAGTAAAGCACTTGGTGCTCATCACTGAATCATGCAGTTAACCAGCAGTAATGCTAAATCAAGCTTACACATGAAATTGAGCACAAGGGACAGCATATCAGTGCCCTGGAACTTGCAAATTGCAAGGATTACACATGGTAATCAAGCCAGGGCAGCCAAATTGAATACACATGAATGTCTAGCAAGGATAGTAAATAGAACAGAGGCACAGGGAAGGTTCCAAGCCAGATATGCAAGATTCAACATGCATGTGGCTCTGGAACATGCACAGAACTGTGCACAATCAAGATAGCAAGAATTAAGCCCAGCTAATAGGCAGAATAGGGCAACACCATAGCTAGGATTCATGGCAGTAGCTCAAGCAGCAGCAGCACACGCCACACAGCAAGCTAGGCGCAACAGAGCAACAGCAACAGCACGGCAGGCCCTCCATTAGGAGGAAAGCCTTAGCTAGAGCTACTGAGACAGGAAGAAGAACAGGCACATAAGGGAGAAGAAGAGGTGGAGGACGTACCAGGGTCGAGCAGGCCAACCACCATGGCGGCCACGGCGGCACACGCCAGGGCGCGGCGGCGCCAGGCCAGGCCATGGCGGCGCCACAGCACCACCCCATCATGGCGGCCACAGCACCATCTCGCCCGGAGCTTGGGGAGCCACGGGATCAAGCGGATCCCGAACCCTAGGCATGGCGGCGAGGGTCGATGACGAGCGAGGGACGGCGTCAGCTCCAAATCGATGCGGAGAGAACGAATCGCCGTCGTCTGGCGGTTCGATTGCGCCCCATGGCGTAAGCCATGGCGGCCGGAGACCGCCGGAATCGGCCGGCAACGGTGCGGGCGACGCAGGTCGCCAGTGAGAGCGGAGGGGATTAGGGTTAGGTCGAGTGGCGCGAGGTGAGAGTGTGAGCGAGCGACCGCTCGGGTCGGTTGGACCCGAGCTGGTTTAGCCCAACCCACTGGGCCACCCTGACAGGTGGGCCCATGGGCAAAAAGGACTTTTCACAATTCAATAAAAACATAAAACTTTGAAATTCAATAGAAAATTATTAAAAGCTCTTAAAAATAAATTAAAATTATGAAAAAGGATCAGCATAAAATTCTCTATTTAAATAAAACATCAAAGAGAATTTTTGAAGACAATTAAGAATAAGTCCTATTTTAAGGATTTAAATAATGATTTAAATCACACATATTATTTTCAGTAATGAAAATAAGTCCATCAATGCTTTTGGACTTTAAAAACACCTTGACAATATTTCAAGGTTGTATTCTACTTTAAATCAAGTATCCTCAAATTATTCTTAGTATCAACCTCTTACATGAAATAATAACAACATCGGAAGGGGGGAACAAACCCTAAAAATGGAATCATGCATAACTGCTTCTTTAACCATTGCCCTTATCGGACAATGATGCTATTTTTCAGACGAGGACAAGGGTCAGTCCACACCTTCCAACTGCAAAACTTTGCAGTGTTCAGGCAAGTTCATCACTTGCTCATATCATTTGAGTATTTTTATCAAATTACTTGCAAAGTATTATGGTTATCACTATTGCACAAAAATCAAAACCACTACTTTCATAACTATGAATATGACTATGTGGTGGGCAATGGAACCATGGATTGTGTTGATATGGTGGAGGTTCCATTGCAGGGTTTATATCCATCTAGGATTAAACAACAAATGTCGCCAGTGATTCTTGTGCCGTAATATCCGTGTTAACCATAAGATCCGGAGTGGGACGGAGTAGTCAAAAGTGTTTCCACCCTCGTTCATCAACGGATGCGCTTTACCGTAGTACACTTGTAATCCAAGGGGCAAGCTGGTGAGGCTAGAGTCCTAAGTCCCCACGGCATAGTCCGTAGTACACTTGTCGCCGAAGGAGCAAGCGGTGAGGCTGGGGAGTCCTAAGTCCCCACGGTATTGCGGTCTATGATGGGTTGCAGCTACCGGCGAAGGAGTTTGGTTCGATCCCAACTGTCGTCGTGGTCGGGGTCCACCCTGAAATATATGGGAATAATGGGACCGGCGAGGACCCAGGGTCGGCATGCAACAAAGGGTGGGTGTTCGAGGTAGCGGAGGAACATGATTGGCTAGACCTTATACCGGGCCTCACACCGAAGGAAGTGTGGACGGGAAAGCTGCCCGGTTGGCACCAAGGTTAAGATCTCTTATGGGTAAAGCAACACACCTGCAGAGTGTAAGAACTGTGACCTGTCACTCCCGTTCCGGGATTGAGGAGCTGAACGCGGCCGGAAAGGAGCTCCATGAAGTTCTAGTAAACCTGAAGGCTGACGGACATAGCTCTTTGAAATAAAATCAATCTCTTGAAGAAATGTTTATCAAAACTTGCATTGGTATTAGACTTTCTGGTCTAATATCGTAGCTAGTGCATTAAACACCTCTTACCTATAATGAACTTGTTGAGTACGCTCGTACTCATACCACTCTTAAATCCCATGCTTAGATTGTCTGAATCGTCTGGAGGAGGACTACGACAGCAATGAAGGAGCCGAGATTATCGGCTACGATGAACCTGACCTCTCAGGAGGAGTTGAAGGCGTAGACTATCTCATAGTCTACGGAACCGGGGAGGCTTCCGGTGGAGATCAAGCCTAGAAGAACCTAGTAGTAGTTGAAGCCGAGCAGCACGAACTCTTAATATTTAGCTGCTCGAGGAAATAAATGTTTAGCTTAATGAGACACTTATATTGTAAGTTAAGTTGGGTTCGCCTCGAACCCAGGAGTACTTCTCTTAGGACCCAAGAGGAGCTCCGAGATGACATGTGTATGTTAATTGTAATAATATGTGAATGAGTTATGGACCTGCTATGTTCTGTTGTACTACTGAGGGATGTAACATTTGCGGAACGGTACTTCGTGAATGTTATATCAACGACTGGCATACTACAACATGCAGTGGTATGCAGGGTCACCACATCAGCTGTATCTTTTCCCTTCTGCACGCCAACGGATTGGTAGAGCCGGTGGGGTGTTGGAGGCACTGCCGCAATAGGTTGGGAAATCCTTTTAAATCCCCATCCATTAGTGATGATAAGCTCTACGATCTATGATGGATTGTCTGGACTCCGGAGTACACCGTGAGTAAAGCCGTAATATCGGGAGAAGTCTATTGGGGGTGTACGGTTGGACAAAAGGGTGGGTTTGCAGGGTCGCGGAGAAGGCAGTGATTGGCTTGGATCTTATACTGGGCCTCACACCAAAGGAAGTGTTGACGGGGACATACTCTCGGCCGGTAACAAAGTTAAGATCTCTTGTGGGGTAAAGTAACGCACCTCTGCAGAGGGTATCAAGAATTGTGACTGTCACTCCCTGTTCCGGGAAGGGAACTACGAACGCGGCAGGAAAGGAACTCCACGAAGTTCTAGTCAACCTGTGAAGACTGACGGGCATAGTTTTCAGAATATAATAAACCGTTTGAAGAAATGTTTATGAAAACTTGCATTGGCCTATGACTTTCTGGTATGTGGCTGTAGTTAGTGCATGATACACCTATTTCCTAATATGAACTTGCTGAGTACGCTCGTACTCATTCTATCCCATTTGAACCCCTTCTTAGATCAAGGCACCGAAGGAGAAACTACCGTGAAACTCGAAGACAAAGGAGTCAACTGCAACAAGATTAAGAATCCAATCAAATAAGTCAATGGAGTCAACTTCTGCATCAGCTATAATGGAAACCTAGATTAGTAATAGAAGGGAACCTTTCCCTAATCCTAGCACCTAAGTAGCTAGAATCCTATAGCAAGCCAAATAGCTCTTAAACTTGAGTTAGCAAAATAAGATAGACTACAAGTCGTTCTTCTGGAGCTTTATTTGAAGTTTTACCTCACTGTAAAGTAGGAGGTTGTGTTGATCTTATGTAAACAGTTCGTGTGTACTTCTATAGACATACCTTGGACTCGCATATTTCTGTTGTACCACTCTGAGAGATGTAATATGAGTGGAACGGTGTTTCACTTGTGTTATGTCAACGACTTGTGTACTACACCATGCAGTGGTATGCTGGGTCATCACATGAATCCCCGCTGGCATCCCGATAACCAGCATACTTGGGACGCCTTCTTCATCAATCGGCGTGAGAGGGCGCTCGCCAGGTATGAGGAGGACGGTCTGCCTCCGGGAACTTCCACGAGGCCGGCCGTCGGCTATGGTGGTACGGACTCGCAGAGCGTCATGGACTACATCACGGCCGGCGATATCCCCGCCTGCGCTACCCTCGATTCGAGCCACGAGCCCGCGACAGCGACGACAGCAGCGACGACGACGGTGGCAACTTAGAAGGCGATGACTACCAGTGCGGCGGCTATGAAGACTACGAGTATGCATATTATACGCCTAGGCAGGAGTATGACTAAATCACTCCAAATTTCATGTATCATCAGTGGTATCTCGAATCATTCGAAAATGGACACCAAACACATCACGGGTAATATAATTCACATGATCCATTCAACAAAGTTTGGTACAATAAATTATTACACATCATTTCTTCCCTTGTGTCCCTGCTTGCTTATGATTGTGCCGTATCCATGGAGCATCCTCATCATTTAACTTAATGCTTGGGTCGGTGTTCACTTTGAAGGGCGGAATTTCAGCAAACATATTATAATCTTCTGACATGTCTGTCTTGTCCTCCACTCCCACGATGATTCTTTTCCCTGAAAGAACAATGTGGCGCTTTGGATCATCGCATGATGTACTGATCGTTTTCTTATCTTTCCATTTCCTCGGTTTGCTACTCATGTCCTTGACATAGAAAACCTGAGCGACATCTTTCGCTAGGACGAATGGTTCGTCAAGGTAACCAAGATTGTTGAAATCCACCATTGTCATTCCGTATTGCTGGTCCACCTTTACCCCACCTCCTGTTAGCTTGAACCATTTGCACCGGAACAAAGGGACCTTAAAGGAGGTCCATAGTCAAGTTCCCATATCTCCTCTATGTAACCATAATATGTGACCTTTTGCCCATTCTCGGTTGCTGCATCAAAGCGGACACCACTGTTTGGTTGGTGCTCTTTTTATCTTGGGCGATCGTGTAAAATGTTTTCCCATTTATCTCGTACCCTTGGAAAGTCGTTATAGTCGAAGATGGTGTCTTGGCCAACATGTACAGCTGATCTACAACATGATCGTCATTCATTAAATGTTTTCTCAACCAACTGCCGAAAGTCTACATGTGGGCCTTCCTAATCCAGGATTCAGGCTTCCCCGGGTTGTCCGAGCGTAAAATATTCTTGTGTTTCTCAAAGTACGGAGCCACCAAGCTGGAATTGGTCAACTGTGTGGTGTGCTTCAGTCAGAGAATGGCCGTCCATACATATCGTTGATTTCCTTCCGATCGTGCCTTTTCCACTTAGTCTCCCCTCGTGCCGCGATCGAGGAAGACCAATCGGCTTAAGGTCAGGAACAAAGTCAACACAAAACTCAATTACCTCCTCATTTCCATAGCCCTTGGCGATGCTTCCTTCTGGCCTAGCACGGTTACGAACATATTTCTTTAATACTCCCATGAACCTCTCGAAGGGGAACATATTGTGTAGAAATACAGGACCGAGAATGGAAATCTCTTCGACTAGGTGAACCAGGAGGTGCGTCATAATATTGAAGAAGGATGGCGGGAACACCAACTCGAAACTGACAAGACATTGGATCACATCGTTCTGTAACCGTGGTAGAACTTCTAGATTGATTACCTTCTGAGAGATTGCATTGAGGAATGCACATAGCTTCACAATGGCTACTCGAACATTTTCCGACAGGAGCCCCCTCAAAGCAATCGGAAGCAATTGCGTCATAATCACGTGGCAGTCGTGAGACTTCAGGTTTTGGAACTTTTTCTCCTCCATGTTTATTATTCCCTTTATATTGGACGAGAATCCAGACGGGACCTTCATACTGCTCAGGCATTCAAAAAAGATGACCTTCTCTTCTTTGGTCAGAGCGTAGCTTGCACGACCTTGAAACCATTCTGGATGCCGGTCATCAGGGTCTTTCAAACGTTGCTGGTCCTGCTGTGCTTCCTTTGTATCATTTGTCTTCCCATACACGCCCAAGAAGCTTAGGAGGTTCACGCAAATATTCTTCGTAACGTGCATCACGTCGATTGCAGAGCGGACTTCTAGGACTTTCCAATATTCTAGCTCCCAGAATATAGATTTCTTCTTCCACATGGCTGCGTGCCCGTCAGCTCCCTTCGGAACCGATTGTCCGCCAGGACCCTTTCCAAAGATGACTTTCAAATCCTTGACCATATCAAATACCTCAGCACCAGTGCGTTCCGCAGGCTTCGGCCGGTGATCTGCCTTGCCGTTGTAATGCTTGCCTTTCTTTCTTACTGGATGATTTTTCGGAAGAAATCGACGATGCCCAAGGTACATGTTCTTCTTACAATTTGGCAAATGTACACTTTCAGTCTCATGTAAGCAGTGCGTGCATGCATTGTATCCCTTATTTGACAGTCCCGAAAGGTTACTAAGAGCAGGCCAATCGTTGATGGTTACGAAAAGCAACGCTCGTAGGTCAAATTCCTCTTCTTTGTGCTCATCCCACACACGGACACCAGGTCTGCCCCACAACTGTAAAAGTTCATCAACTAATGGCCTTAGGTACACATCGATGTCGTTGCCGGGTTGCTTCGGACCTTGGATGAGCACTGGCATCATAATGAACTTCCGCTTCATGCACAACCAAGGAGGAAGGTTGTAGATGCATAGAGTCACGGCCAGGTGCTATGGCTGGAGCTCCGCTCGCCAAAGGATTCATGCCATCTGTACTTAGACCAAATCTTATGTTCTTTGCGTCAGCTGCAAAATCTTTGAACTCTCTGTCGATCTTTCTCCATTGCGTTCCATCTGCGGGGTGTCTCAACTCCCCGTCCGACTTACGGTCCTCTTTGTGCCATCGCAACAACTTGGCATGCTCTTTGTTCCTGAACAGACGTTTCAACCGTGGTATTATAGGAGCATACCACATCACCTTGGCGGGAACCCTCTTCCGGGTTTCTCGCCCTCAACATCGTCACCAGGGTCATCGCCTCTGATCTTATAACGCAATGCAGTGCATACCGGGCATTCATTTAAATTCTCGTATTCACCGCGGTAGAGGATGCGTCGTTGATGCATGCATGTATCTTCAGAACCTCTAAACCTAGAGGGCAGACAACCTTCTTTGCTTCGTACGTACTGGCGGGCAACTCGTTATTCTTTGGAAACATATTCTTCAACATTTTCAGCAAGTTTTCAAATACCGAGTCAGCTACACCTGCCTGTGCCTTCCATTTCAGCAAATCCAGTGTGCAGCCCAGCTTTTTCAGACCATTATCGCATCCGGGTACAGCGCCTTTCCGTGATCCTCTAACATGCGATCCAAATTCTCCCTCTCCTTTTCAGTTTCGCAGCGTCTCCGTGCATTAGCAATGGTCCGACCAAGATCATCAACGGGCTCATCACGTGCCTCTTCTTCACCTTCCCCTTCACCTTCAGCATCCTCCATGAAAGTATCACCGAAATGAGCAAGATAGCTTTCATCGATGAAATCATCCCCTTCTTCATCTTCTTCCATTATAACCCCTCTTTCTCCATGCTTGGTCCAACAATTATAGCTTGGCATGAAACCGTGCCGAAGCAGGTGCATGTGAACTTCTCTTGAGGAAGAGTAACCCTTCTGATTCTTACAGTCAACACATGGACAGATAACAAAACCCTTCTGCTTGTTCGCATTAGCCACTACGAGGAAATCTTTCAAACCCGTAGTGAACTCGCCGGAGAGTCGGTTACCGTACATCCATTGTCGATTCATCTGCATTATTATAATATAAAATATATAATTAACCATCATGCATTTGTTAAACTATCTAGCTATAAACAATATAAATTAAACAATGAACTACACACATGCATATTTTATCAATGACACACATGCATGAAAGGTTCAAGTTGCTAACCGCGATCGAGGAGGAAAAAATAAATGAGGAAGCTCAAGTGTGGCTCCAACACTTCATATCATGTTTGTTTCATGCTCTTGGGGCATTTCATCAAACACCTTGTGTGCATAAGAGGAACCAAAAGCAAACATACACCCCCTTGTGAAGCTTGTGAAGAGAAGTGGCACCAAATGGCTAAGTGCTGTGAGCTGAGGCCCTTTTATAGGGATGGGCTTTAGTCCGGTTGGCTCGGCCAACCGCGCTAAAGGCCAGGGCCGAGGACCTTTAGTCGCGGTTGGCCTGGCCCAGCGACTAAAGCTCCCTCCACCAGCCAAGGGCTGGCCAGGTCTTTAGTCGCGGTTCGCCACCCGAACCGCTGAAAACGCGATTCAGCTGTTCCGCCAAGGTCTGGCCTGGCCAACCGCGACTAAAGACCCGAACTGTGTGCAAAGCCGCAACCGGTTCCTATATTTTGGCGACTAATGGGGCTGGACGGAAGGCCATTTTTCTACCAGTGATAGGTCTAGATCAATTGCTGGATATATTTCACTAGTACACACTGCGCGATATTTGAAGGTTTTCTTCATGTATTCCATCGATCGCGTTTCGTAGGGAGCATGTTAGTTAACTCGTATTTCGACAAAGAGCATATGTTAGTTAACTCGTATCCCAGGAGAAAAAGATAGATCGTTTAATTGCCCTGGAAGGCTTTGGCATCATGTTCCGCATGTTTCTTAAAACATATTCGGGCCAGACCTTGGTGGAACAGCTGAATCGCGTTTTCAGCGGGCCACCCTCATTTTGGCATAAGTGGGAATGCTGCGTTTTCGCAGAGCCACCGAGAAGAAATTGCGCAAGCTCGCTCGGTACGGTAGAAAAATGGCTAAACTAATTCGGTCACCCTGCGAAATTTTGCCACTGTATTTAGGGGCCGCCAACTCGCCGCTAAATCGAACCCCATTGAGCTCAACCCGATATAATACTTTCGATTGGCGAATCTAATTTTCTGTGTATGACGTATCGGCCCCACCACCACACCACGAGTATCCTCCACAGACATCACTATCCTCTTCGTCGTTCTCAGCGTCATATAATTTCTTATTAAATTCCTTTAAACTGATCAATATATTTGTCAGTATTTTTGCCTGAACCAGAGTACCATGGAGCTTAATTCTCAGTTTCTGTCTGCTCACGAACAGTGAAAATAGAACAAAACAAAACAGGTCTGGATCAATTGGTGGATACATTTCGCCAGCACGCACTGCATGGTATTTGAAGGTTTTCTCCATGCATTCCATCATTGTCTGGTAGTATCTGGACCGCGTTTGAAAGGTCGTATGTTAGTTGACTCGTATCTGTTGAGAAAAAAAAAAAGGTTGTTTGGTTGCCTGGAAGATCTTCGCATTGTGGTATGCATGGTTCTTAAAGCAACTCCGAGCCAGCTTGGGCGGAACGGTTGAATCCGCTGTTTTCAGCGAGCCACCCCCGTCTCGGCCAAAACCAAGACTGTGGCGTTCTGCAGAGCCACCGAGAAGAGATTGCGCTGTCACTGTATTTAGGGGCCGCCGACTTGCCGCGAAACCGAAATCCCCCATTGAGCTCATCAAACATTCAAGATCTAGCGACATGACCATCTCTTCGTCACAACAAAGTCCGCGAGGTTGGCGGCGGCGACTAGAAACGGCGAGTCAGCTTCTTCCTTCGCACCGATTCATCTAGTAAGTATCTCAAAACCTACCTCTAGGTCAGCCCGAACTTGCTCGTACATAGGAAAGTTACGATAGCTTCGACTGTAGGTGATCCCTTCTAAGACGGTGGCTGTGATGACCCAGCGTACCACTACATGGTGTAGTACACAAGTCGTTGACATAACACAAGTGAAACACCGTTCCACTCATATTACATCTCTCAGAGTGGTGCAACAGAAACATATGCGAGTCCAAGGTATGTCTATAGAAGTACACAACTGTTTACATAAGATCAACACAACCTCCTACTTTACAGTGAGGTAAAACTTCAAATAAAGCTCCAGAAGAACGACTTGTAGTCTATCTTATTTTGCTAACTCAAGTTTAAGAGCTATTTGGCTTGCTATATGATTCTAGCTACTTAGGTGCTAGGATTAGGGAAAGGTTCCCTTCTATTACTAATCTAGGTTTCCATTATAGTTGATGCAGAAGTTGACTCCATTGACTTATTTGATTGGATTCTTCATCTTGTTGCAGTTGACTCTTTTGTCTTCGAGTTCCACGGTAGTTTCTCCTTCGGTGCCTTGATCTAAGAAGGGGTTCAAATGGGATAGAATGAGTACGAGCGTACTCAGCAAGTTCATATTAGGAAATAGATGTATCATGCACTAACTACAGCCACAGACCAGAAAGTCATAGGCCAATGCAAGTTTTCATAAATATTTCTTCAAACGGTTTATTTTATTCTGAAAACTATGCCCGTCAGTCTTCACAGGTTGACTAGAACTTCGTGGAGTTCCTTTCTGCCGCGTTCGCAGTTCCCTTCCCGGAGGAGTGCGATCACAATTCTTGATACCCAGAGGTGCGTTACTTTACCCCACAAGAGATCTTAACTTTGTTGCCGGCCGAGTATGTCCCCGTCCACACTTCCTTTGGTGTGAGGCCCAGTATAAGATCCAAGCCAATCACTGCCTTCTCCGACCCTGCAAACCCACCCTTTTGTCCAACCGTACACCCCAGTAGACTTCTCCCGATAATACGGCTTTACTCACGGTGTACTCCGGACAATCCATCATAGATCGTAGAGCTTATCATCACTAATGGATGGGGATTTAAAAGGATTTCCCAACCTATTGCGGCAGTGCCTCCAACACCCCACCGGCTCTACCAATCCGTTGGCGTGCAGAAGGGAAAAGATACTGACTTCCCAGAGCCATTATAGATCTTATGGATAACGCGATATGTACGGCGCTAGAATCACTGGACGGCATTGGTACTTAGTCCTAGATGAGTAGTACCCATGCAATGGAACCTCCACCATATCAACACATACCATGGTTCCATTGCCCACCACATAGTCATATTCATAATTGTAAAATAATACTTTGCTTTTTAATGAAAGAGTGATAAGTATAGTACTTTGCATATAGTTTGATACAAATAATCAAATGACATGAGCAAGCGATGAACTTGCCTTTCTTGACTGCAAGATTATGCAGGCAAAAGCTTCGATACGTGAGAACTCCAAATGCTGAAATACCATCATCGTCCGGTAAGGACAATGTTTAAAGAACTGCAAAGATGCTATAATGTATAGTATGAGATGCAATCGTCCGAGCGTAACCTAACCTCGATGATTTATGATGTATGAGTTGTAAAGATTTCTTTAGGGTTGGTTGCACTTTTAGAATGGTTCTCAAACAAGGTTCTTATTAGGGTTTGGTTATATTAGCATCGTAATCAAGTGATATAAGACATTATAACAATTATACACATAAAGAATAGTGGTGGAATAATATATAAAGAACAATTGTTAATTTTTATGTTCTACAGAACATGGTTGATGATTACTTATACTATACTTCAAAAGAATAACTTTTGAAGAACATGTTGTTTAAGAACTAATAAGTATTTCAAATAAGAACTATGGCTTCTATGGTTTGATTAACATTTGTACTTCACAAGAATAACTGTTGAAGAACAGGTTAATTAAGAATATGAACTATTATATATAGGTGCTATGGCTTTTTAGGGTTTACTATTGAATTCATTTAGTTCTTGGATAGGAACTAGTTGGTTCTTAGTCTTGGAATGGGTTTCTATATAGCAAGCATTAGTAGGTTTATTGCTATGGTTTCTTCTAAGTATCATATCAAAGGATGGTTATCAATATGGTTCTATAAATTAGCTATTAGGGCTTACTATGGTTTCCCATTTGCTTCACTAAGTAATCTCTAATGGTTGCCCAACTAAGTGGTTTATCATTTCCTAAGTAGGGTTGAGTGGAATAGGAGCATGTGATATGTATTACTACACAAGATTGGTATTGGGTTTTATCATTATGGTTCTACTAAATTATGGTGGTTGAAGTTGATCCTAATGGTATGGTATATAGTAATAGGGATCAATGGTACTAATTCAATTAACAAGTTAGGGTTTATACCTAGGTGATACTAGTGAATCATATAGGTTTTAAATTGGGAATAAAGACATGAAATGATGACTCATGTGAATTGGTTCTATGTTGGTGGATCATGACTTGTATTTGTTGGTCACCTAATAAGGTTCTCTATGTAAAGTGAAATTCACATGATCACATGTGATAAGCAACTAGGGTTTTAGGGTTTAACATTTTTAACCTGATCACATAAAATAATGGGATGCAGGTCTTACTCAAATGGAACTAGGGTTTCTAAATTACTGTACAACTCCTAAAATGATAATTGACACTATAGGTGTGATTACTAATTACTTTGAATCAAAATTAGGAATGGTTTGACATTTTATTAATTTTCACAAGATTTAATAATTAGAGTAACTCCTATTTTGGTTTAATTAAGAATCAGGGTTTAATAATTGTTATTAGGTTTTAAAATAATTAACTTGTTAACTAAAGATGTTTAAGTAAATAAGTTTTGATTTACCAAAATACTATTGGCTTATAATATTTTCTTGAGTTATTGCTATTTACAGAAGATAGAAAATAGTAATTTGCAATTAGGGTTTATGAATTACCACTAATAATTAAGTTAATGCAAATATGGTAAATAAAATTAATCTTAACATTTTACTTAGTTACTAAATAGTTAAAATTTAATTTTTGAAACTTCACTAATTATTGAATTTGAATTGTATTTTAAGTATATGAAATGGCATAATTAATAAGGTTAAAAATAAGTGAATTTTTATTTTGACACACATTTTTGTTTTATATTTTATTTGAATAGAGTTTATTTTTGTGAGCATTTTGATATATTATTCATATTTTTCTGAGTTGAAATGAAATTTCTATGATTTTGCAAAGTTTCAGGAATTTACTGGAATTTGAAATTAAACTAAATACTAGATGTACCGGTTCACTCCTAGCCCTAGAGACAGACAGGTGGGACCTAGTCCAGGTCACCTGCCACTTGGACGAAGACTAGTCAAAGAGCTCGCGGGGGACCTACAGGCCACGTCGGTCTCACCGGCGGCTTGACGCCGGCGAACAGCCAAAGACGGCGCCGCCGATTTAGGGTTCCCCGGGACGCTCCAATAGGTTTTTCTGGACCTCCTCGACATTATAAACTCGATGGTGATGATGCCTTTCCGAAATAACCACCGGAGCTAGCTCCGACGAGGACTACCGCGGCCATGAACTCCGGCCAACTACCCATATCGAGCTATGGTTAACCCTAAGACACGAAAGTAGATGCAGGAGAGGCGCAAGATCAACCTGAAGGTGTTGGTGGGCTCGTCGAGGCTTGATGTGATCGGAGACGAGCTCACCGTCGCGGATTCCGGCGATCTGCTGCACGGGAAATATCAGAAATTGGCGTTGTACCGGCCCTTCTTGATGCTCTGCTCCTCCAGATGACTCTACTCGATCAGGCGCGTCGATTGAGCTACGCCATGAACTCCGGGAGGGTCTCATCCATCGTCGCCAAGGTGAACACCGGCGACAGTGAGTGGAAGAACACGCAAAATAGAGGATGACTGAGAAGCAATGGATGGGCGACGAGGTACTAGGGTTTCACGGCGGAGCTACTGGTGGTTTTATAGCGTGAGGGGAGCTCTACAGCGGCGGCACGGCGACGGAGACGACGCAGATGCAACGACGGCGTCGAGCATGTTTCGGCATGAATCTTGACGAGAAGTGGATAGGACGGACGCGAAGAAAGTTGGGCGAAGCTCTGGGTGTCTCTGCGGCGTCCAGGGTCGTCCCTATCCTTCACGGTGAGGTGGCCGGGGTGCTCCTGTGCGCTGTCGTCGTTGGAGAAGACAACGTTGTTCCTTTTCTTCCTCGACGAATCGGTAAGGTGGGTTGGGTCGTTTCCTTTGGTGGGCTGGGCTGGTGCTGGGCCTGGTCGACGTGGTGGTGATGGGCTGCACGGCCAGGTAAGCCAGGTGAGCTTTCCCTCCCTTTCTTATTTCAAATTTCTATTTTCTGTTTTTATTTTATGTTTGATATTTCTATTTGAATTCAGATCTGATTTCTATTTTGTTTTGCAGGTTCAAAACTATTTGAATATCAATATCATTTTATGATAATACTCACTGCATAGTGCTTTTGTTCAAACAACTATTTAATAGATGATTAACTTGGTGTTATTATGAAGTGCATTTAAATTGAAAATGGATATGGTTTAAATGTTTATTCCTTTTTACTTGGAACAAAATCTGTGTAAATGATTTGAAATGTGATTTATGAACATATTTTATTTTGCAAGTGCTTAACCATATTGATTATTCACATATAAATTAATTATGGCTATGGTTTAACAAATGGTAAAGAAAATGGGATTGGTTCATGATTTTATGTGTATGACAGTTCTTAGGGTTTAAGAAGAGTGGTGATATAACCTCTATAATCATCAATCCAGCCTTGACTTAAATTATTTAGGATGAATCCTATATTCCTCATGGTTAATTCAATTGCTCTTGTGGTGATTCTATTTTATACACTACTATTTCATTTGGTTCCCAAAGCAAGTACTTGGGAAGCAAAATAGAATGGAATATTGGTTCACTCTACTCACCAAGGGCATTTAGTCCTAAATATAGATGGCTTGATTTATATTTGTGATCCATGATACACAAGTGGGGACATAATATTTTATGTAGGGTGGATACTACATGAAAAGGTTTAGGGTTTTGGAATGCTTCACTAATCGATGTATAAAATAGGCATGAGGCATGGCAGGGTTCTATTTATAATCCAAAGTAATGCTTGGATTGGAATTCAAATATGGCCTAGGGTTTTAGTTATGATCACCAATGTGATACACAACTAGGTTTAGGATATGGTATAAGCTTTGATCATATTTTAGTGGCTAGGGTTATCCTCCTCACTTAGGTAGAATTAATGTATCAAGGCAATGCTAGGTTTGTCTTAAGTGTTTAGATAGGCAGGGTTTACCACTAATGTCATAACTACTCCATACAAGGCATGATTATTGGTCTGATTAACTACTAATGATTTACTTATCATTTCATGTGAAGAATGAGATCTATGGATCACTTGTAGAGGTTTAACTTAGCATCTCAATTTATAAGGTAAGATCATGCATTAGACATGACCACTTATTCCTCACTAATCTCTCTTCTTTAATCCTTATCTCAACACACTCACTTAAACTCTTAGGGTTTATGATCATCACTCAATTTGTAATGATCAAAGTATTAGTCTCATAACAATTCATTAGTTAATTATGGTTCTCTCTCCAAGATCAAGTATTGGTCCATATACTTGAGTATACCTCTTTAGGTTGAGCTCTTCTGAATAGGTAGGGTTTCTCTAGGGTTTATGATCATTACCAAGTTGTAATGATCACAACACTTGCCTCTCTATAATTACTAGAAGAATAGGTTCTTACTTACTATCAAGTTTTAGCTAGGTCAAATAGGGTTTAGTACTTGACTTATATTTCTTGTATCATTGGTTAGTATCAACAAGTACCTCAATTGGATAAGGTTTAAATAGTAATCTAGGTTTTATTCAATGGATAGAATAAGCACATGAATGATTCTCTCCTTTCTCTAGGTTTAATGATATGAGTTGAGAAACAAGGTTGGAATGGTCAAGGTTTAATGAAGAATGAATATGAATGTTCTTGACATGGATTCAAGTATTGTAGTGGAAAAGATATACCATGTGACTCATGGTAGGAACATTTATTTAGTAGAAAACATGTATAAGATAAGTATAGAATAGTTTCTTAATTAATTGTGTTCCTTGATTTAGGATTGAATAATTATTCATGTGTTGTTGTAAGAAATGTCATGTTGATATCCTTTTATATAAGATCTTGTAGTTGATCCTTACTTAAGGTGTTGTTTGTTATAAAACTAATTCTATTTGATCTAGCCCATAGATCAAATCATCTCTACCCAAAACAAGGTTTTAGCAAAGATCACAGTGAAGTTTATAGCGCTTGACTTGATGATCTACTTCAATTCCAGCAAGTCAAGTGAAACTTCAGTTACTGTGGTAAGTTTTATTTGAAGCGCGAAAATTCCCCGGATTTTCTATGCAATGAATGCAATGCACACTTTGGTGTTCTCTCATTTTGTTGCCTCTAAACCTGGGATATTACAGTGGCCCTTCCAGGATCTCCGTCGAGCACCGCGTTGCTGGTTCTCCTCTGATATCCGTCATCCATAGGGATGATTGTGTTGTCCGCCTCCTCTGTGCGGGGGTCTCCTTCTTCCCCTACCTCTATGGTACGTGTTGCCCCTCTAACAGTATGAAGCCTATGTTCTTTGCTTGTTCTAGCTTCGATCTGTATGGTTGTGGTGGTTCAGTTTTGTCGTTGAATGATTAGCAATGTTCTTCATTATGTACCATAGGAGATCATACCCGTTAGCTCCCCCAATCTGTCAGCTCCCTCAGTAAAAAAACATTGTCATGTCGTCAACCGAGACCGCCTTTTATGTGCATGATGAATCATTGTATGCACACAAACCTACAATTGTTTGGAAACCTAATATATCCGAGTTCTTCCTCAATCATTTGGTTGAGCTTGTGAAAAGCGGTGTCTCCTTCAACCAAGGCGTCAAAGATTCCCAGGTAAAGAAGGTAGCCAATGACGTTTTTGATTTTACTGGCATCGCTGTGAGCACTCTCATATCTAAAACCACATCAGGAAGTGGATGAATAGGTGGAGCCTCATTAACATGCTGAAAAGTGAAGGACAAATCAAATGGAGCAAATACGACACTTTCTTTGTGCTTGAAGATGAGGACAACCTGACCACATGAAGGTAATAAAGCTTCGTCATGCTTCCATGTTGTTCTTTCATCCAAGTTGATATGCAGTGACAATTCCTCATTGTCAATTGCAGAACAACCTGAAGCACCTTTAGTTGTGCGATCATCAGCTACACTCAGATAGCTACACTTAGATAAAGACAATCTTCACACCTAGATTTGTTACCAAGGAAGTCACACTTGCTTGTCAAAGCACTCAACTTCATTGTTGACAACAAAGTTAAGTGTGCTAAATACAGGCATGGGAGAGGATGACGTGGTTTCGGACCTGGCTACGCTTAGCGTTGCTACTTTGTTTTTCATCATGTTGTCCACCGTGGTCACGATCTGCTGAAGAGACCGTGTATATTTTGGGAGGTGGTCTAAAATCCCTTCATTAGGTAGGACTTTTTTTCGAAATGGGGTATCCCAGCCTCTGCATCAATTGATACATGCGGCTTTCTTTATTAAAACGAATTCAGTTATAACAAGTAGCAAAATAAAAAAAAAATCAAAACTTATTACAGCGCTCACGGATCACCCAAAGTTGCTACAAAAACAAGCCATCTAAAAACCACTAGCATGAAACGCCTTTGCATCATCATGTTAGTATTCGATCAGCACGCCAACCGCACGGGCTGTAAAAATCTCGTGCTACCATTGCCAGTCGGTTGCACCCAATATCCATGGCAAGGCGCTCCTCCTCTGGGTGCAGATAGGACCACATATGGATCAATGGGTAGCCAAAGAATAACCTGCAGAAATTATGTAGGACTTGATTGAACCTAATCCCGGTCCGTAATGATGAACTTATTCGAGGTGATATATACACTAACCCCTCGTGTGATGACCTCGTGATGCATCACCTGGTAGGGTAAATCAATGTTACGTATTATCAACACCTTATGAATATTGTTGAATATGTTCTTATTTAGTCTGCATTGCTAGGTAACCTCACCACTTTAGAAGTTACCATAGTGTGCAATCAAATAAGGTGTGCGTGGTAGTGTTCCCTCTTCGATGCAGACAATACCGTCGCAAGCAACCAAACGAATCCCCGTTGCTCATTTGCAACGGGCTAACAACACCCACTGCCACCATGAATGTTTTCCTGATGCATTCCATCGTTCCCTGGAATGCAATATTGAAGGCTTCCTCCATGCACACCATACATGGCTCTACATCAAAGTAACAGATCTCCACTACAAGTAAATTAGGACCGACTTCCATTTAAACTAGATAATTCCCCGCACGTTGTTGCGGGAATGCTTGAAGACATATAAGCTACAAAATATTCTTTTTTATTGAAAATAAAATGATATCATCTATAGTTAAGAATTTTCTGTTATAAAAAAATTAGTGATAAGTTAATTTTGAGTACTTAGCAAGAAAATGGATCTCATTTTTTTAACATATAGTATAACCACCGTGGTACTATTAGAAAATTATTTGACTAATCTCTTAAAATACTCGTGACCAAGAAAAACTGAGTATGAGTCATTTTGGTTCAGGTGACCTAATACTTCCATTAGGGGTTCTAAGACCGGTGCGTATACCTAGGTCGTAATTTTGACCAACCTAATATAAATATATATTACAAACTATATATCATTAGAAAAATGTTCTACTTTCTAGTGATATAATTTTTGTGATGTACAATTTATGTTACATTGGTCAAATCGATGATCTAGGAATACATGCTGGCTTGATAATTCCTAACGGAGGGAGTAAGTAAGTAGCACTGCGTTCCAATAAAATGAGCACCGAGGACTACTTAGTCGACCAAGCCCGAGCGCAATGCTGAAATCTACGTAGACACATTCTTCTCCAACGATTTTCCATAACACGTAACAAAAGAATATGGAAACTATTGTTGTGTACATTAGAACCGAACAAAAATATATGGGCTAGTCGAATTGGTTATCTACCATTTCTCCAAAGCTGCTGAACAAAACAGATGTACACAAGAAGATTTATCAGCAATAGCTTTGAAGAACATGCACGTTCCATTCGTGGATGAAAACGGAAGCAATCATCATTGTTTTAAGAGATTAGAGAACATTTCACTCTACATAAACACAAAAGGTCTTCGTACGAAAGAATTTTGTATTAGTTGCAGTTGAGTAGTATGTTCAATTAACCCAAATTGGTGATCTGATCAACTTGCTACTGTCTTTTGTGCTCCTGCAACTGATTAGAACTCAGCAAAGAAATTCTCTCAGACATTTAATCAAAGAGCATCATTGCAACCTGAGCTAATCAGTCCCTTCATTTCAGATATCCATCAAGCCTGATCAGCATTCAGTCCCTGCAGTTTACATACCCATCGAGCCATCACTCCAAAATCGTGCGAGTATCACACACCCAGAGAGGGAGTGAGAGAGAGATTACCAGTTGGGAGAGGGTAAAGGGACACAGCAAGACTGCTAGTCATTGGCCGTGGCCTCGAGTATCGAGATGATTGTTGAAGAGCACAGACCCATGTGCTCCCTCCATTGCTTCAAGGCTGGATATATGCAAGAGGATGCCGAGTAGATCGACACGGCCAGAGAGGCATCGATTTCAAACTTGTAGAAGCATATTATGCAGAATGGGCACAGGGGTGGCCACCTGGGTTAAGTAGCGTCACTGATGTCACTGTATATGTATGATTGTGTAGAGGTGAGCGACCGGAGGAATATATAGCTACAGCCAACCGCTCGCCTGCCTCTTACATTAAAATCTGGAGGAGTTTCTACTGCATGAAGAAGAAGCGTACTGGGCAGAGGAAGCGAGGAGGCACAGTGGAAAATGGAAAGCCTGAGCTTTGAGGAAATGATAAAAACGATGACATGTTTTTTTTAGATTAGGTGGCAGGCTATGATTTGCTTGGAGATGCATGATGAGGTGGACACCTTGCATGTTGAGGGAAATCACTTAGTGGGTTGCTCCTATTTAGATATTATAGATTATAGATAAATCAGCTGCCATAAAGGACCAAACTAGTAGAGCCAAATCAGTATTGTTTTGGTTTTCATCGCTTCATCAGCACAGAAAAGAAATTTATATTCTATTGAGCATTAACCGAGACCAATTGCATAAAGTCCATAGAAACAAACAGATCGCAGCTCGAAAATGGAAGAGAACTCACTAGCAAAGCATGTGTCTGAATTTGTCACTCTACTTCAAATATAGTATAATGGTACATGACTTGATGTATTTACATATCAGAACCAGTAAAACTGCTATAAGTTACACAAAGAATAGAAGCAAATTAATGACATACTTGTTTTAATTATTTCTACTTCAGTCTTCCTTGAGCAAAGCAACATCATCTGGTGCAGGACTAAGATCCGCTTGGTAGTTTGTCTTCTGACAGTATTGTGCAGATTGTCCTATAATTTGGTTGAGGCGTTGTTCTACTTGTTTCATATCCAAACGCTCTTCTATATTAGGTTTTAGACACTCTACAGCAACCTCGCTGACCATTTCTAAAAGCTTAATATCCCCCTCACTTGTAATAGCCTTATCAACAAAGCTTCCTGCGTCTTTATCAAGAGAAGCTTGAACAAAGTTTGCAACATACCTCCTTTGATTGTCGTACACGGCAGGCCTCCTAGTGATAAGTTCTATGAGAATAACACCAAAACTGTAGACATCACTCTTTTGTGTAACAACTCCCTGTTCCATATATACTGGATCTATGTAACTTAAATCTCCAATGACACGTTCAGTCATCTCTGCAGTTCCTCTCACGAGCAGCCTTGTGGTCCCAAAGTCTGAAACTTTTGGGGTGAAATTTTGATCTAGAAGAATATTGGCAGATTTAACATCACCATGACGAAGTGTACTCTCCACTGCTGAATGCATGTATGCTAGTCCTTCGGCTGACCCAACAGCAATTCCAAGGCGTGTATCTACTGATATAAGATCTATGCGCCTCAATCCAAACAGAACATCATATAGACTCCCTCTCTCTACATATTCATACACCAACATTGGAACATCCACCTCTAAGCAACAACCTAGAAGCCTGACAATATTTTTGTGCCTCATTTTAGACTGGATTATAACCTCATCAGTGAATTCCTTCTTCATGTCCTTGTCAATTTTGATGGAAATCTTTACAGCCACACGTTGTTTGTCATCCAAAGTTCCCATGTAAACCTTTCCAAAGTGGCCCTCTCCAATAACATGTTTGTAGTTAGTTGTTATTTGCTTTAGTTGTTTCCTTCTGTAGCTCCTTATATTCTTTACACCTTTTAGTACTGGACCACCATTTTGTTCATAGAACCTCTTGATTTTTAGGAGTTGACGCGACATAACCATGAGAGCGCAGACAACAATAAAGGCAGCAAGACCTGTAAAAGAGTAGAATATTGAAGCCTTTAGTAAAAGGATTTATATGATGATATCACATAAAAATATTAATTTAGATATAAGGATTTAATTTAACTTAAATAAACAATCAAAGGATTATATCATACAATCCACGACTATTCAACCCTCAATTTTTAGATACAAGGACTAGTGCACACGAGCATAAAAAGCAGAGGAGGGATTAGACCAGGAGGAAAATTATGACCACATCCCTACTACATTTACACCAGCTACCATTGCACCTAAACCTGCTCAAGTATCATGAACAGAAGGACCAATCACATAAGCTGGCACAAGATAACTCAATTATCAAGTACCTTTGTTGATAGGATGTATTATTAAAAACATGATAGACCTGTCAAAGAAAATAGCTACAAGCACTAGAGCTTGATCCCACATGGAGATGGAAAGGAGCGCACAGGGAATAAAACTAGATTGTCGAGTGTCGATTTCAGGACTTCGAAGCCACCGTAATGATGGATGGAGACATGGATGAAATATACAACATGGAACTTTATAATTACATCCATAGATACCCATTTTCTTGAGTCAACTTTGTTAAGCTTCATGCACTAGCCACTTGAACCAAAAGTCCGAACTGATGGAAAGGGCTAGTCAATGTACACTTCACAACACCCCCACTCGCGTGTGACGGGAGAAGAGAGTCAACACGTGAAAGAAGAAGAGCACACCGAAACACAGCGGTGGCTAAAGAGGGGGGCAACAGCAATTTTTAGGCTTAATTGCGAAAACCATGTGAAACGAGAGGCTCGATACCATACTTCATACTAGCCACTTGAACCAAAAGTCCGAACTGATGGAAAGGGCTAGTCAATCTACTTGTACACTTCACAACAAACTTATCATTGGGCCAGACCCATGTGATTTGTGACTAAAATAACTAGGAAGTTTTTAGAATCTGTATTGTCAAAAACCTAGAAGAAATCATAGGTATGGTAATTTTCCCCATGTATTTGTGAGTTCATTATATTATCCTTAAACAACTTAGATCACTCTTATGTCTCAACAAGCAGGTGACTTCTTCGTAGGAATAGTCATTGCATTTAGTTGATGCCAATCTTATTCAAGAGTACTATTGTCTTCGTAGGAATAATTACGGTTTTGTCTTTTCTAAAATTGGGGGTTTTGATTCTTATGTCCAGCAAGATGGTAAACATTAGTGGGAGGAAGGCGAACCTCCAAGAAGGAATTCAAGATAAACCACTATGAGAAGACTCGGTGAGTGATGAACTCGTGGCAGTCACGTGGAACTTGTGGTTGAAGTCACACTAGAACTACAAAGGCATGAAAGCTAGTGTAATTTATGAGTTGCGTTGTTGTTAACGATTAGCGTACAACTTATATGGAAGTAGCGGTTGGCCCGAGTTCAGAGGAATGGCTTGAAGTCGTGGATCTCTTGTCCACCACAAATCAAACCGGTGATCTTATCACAAGATCGGGACACTCTAAACCTTTCAAAAAATTACCGTGGTGTTAACAAGAATCGCACACGCTCCCTTTTTAGAAAAAAAGATTTCGCTTTATCCAAAAAAAAAATTCTCTCGTACAGATGACTTTTTCCATATTTGAACTTTCATGGAAGTATCAATCTTTTTGAAAGGTGTGCAAAAATACCAAACCAGCCACTTTTTGTAAATTCTAAACCTGTTATTTATTTTTCCACTATGAAACGCAAGTCAACCAATTTTGTTTCATTCTTTTTTAAAGATTTTAACTCAGGTTTTGAATTTATAAAATAAAAAGAGCATGAAGGCAGCACAAAATCCACAACAAAAAGTTATATGTAATTATGATTAGTTTCTTACCCACAACCACCTTTGCTGGTAGGGGAAACTTCTCTGAGCAGTGCCCCTTTATAGCATCACCTCTCATTCCAGATTTGCACCGACAATCATAGCCTCCAACCCTGTTCTTGCAGATCCCGTCACTGGGGCAAGGGTACTGAAGCTTGAGCTCAGGACTCTGTTTTCTCAACTCACACTCATCGATGTCTGAAAAAGATAATTAGCCTGAGTGTTAAATAAAGGACATATTAACCTCGAGGTAAAAAAAACAGATAAAAGAAATTAGCTCTTGGATGCAGAGAGGACGGGAGGTTCAAATCTTCCTTTCTGAAATTAAAACAGAGCATAGACGAGTACCTGGGCATCCATTGGCGATGTAAGTGTTACCATGGTAACCGTCCCAGCACCTGCAGGCGTAGCCACCTCCGGCCACGCTGTAGCAGGAGCTGTTGCCGCTGACGCAGGCATGGTCCACATGTGGTTTCCGGCCGTCCGCTGGACACGAGGAAGACGAGCCTCCGCTGCCCCTGATGGCGAAATCGAGCACGACAGGCACGCCCCTGTGGAGCCTGCCGGACAGCCCCTCGTAGCCGTACAGGTCCGTCCTAGAGAAGTTGTACCATGACCTCTGCACCACCATGCCGTAGGAGCACGGAGTGTCTTCCAACGTCCATGTGCCTGGCCGGCTCCTGAACCCGACCCTGAAGTTGGTGCGCGATGGCGCCCTCAGGGGCAAAACGGCCATGCAGCAGCCCAGCCCGGAGCACGACCCGTTGTCGTCCGCGTACCGCCGGTTTATTATGCCCCTCATCTCCGAGCTGCACGAGGGGGCGTAGGCCACCTCCTCCTCCGACTCGCCGAAGTAGGTCGCCATCGCAGACTCCACGGTCGAGGCGTCGAGCCCACGGCGACGAGGACGTTCCCAGTGGCCGATAGGCGGAAAGGGTCTCTCGTGATGCCTAGGTGCGTGATCGCCATCGTTATCAGATGGGTGGCGTTTACTCTGCACCTGGAGCTCACCTCGGCCCGTACCCGCGCCTCGCTCGTGGCGACGGACACGTCGATGAGCTCGACCAGCTTGTGCGCCGTCATCGCGCTGGAGCCGTTGACCACGAGGCTCTCCGACGTTACCGTGTAGGTGTTGTTCTGTTGGTATGTTTCCCCGCCGTTGGAATCGAGGAAGGCACGAGGAGGAAGGAAGGAGTGGTCGCAGACGACCCGGAAACCCGGCCGGAAGCAGCCGGGCGTCATGCCGAATGGGAACGGGATGCTCGTGTCGCCGCACTTGTCGGGGCAGCCGGCAAGTGTGATCGGCAGTGGCTGTTCAGCACCGGCGACCATCATCATCAACTCATAATGTTCAGTCGCCGCTGCAAGGATGAGCAGCAGCAACAGGATGGGTAGGCGCGGCTGCATTTGGGAGTGGAACTCGGAGGGCATAATGCTCTTCTCTTTACTCTTTGCTGGCTGGTTCTGTTGAGGATTGGCGCTAACCATGGTCCATGGAACATTGTTCTGGGCTTCTTTAGTCTTCACACAGCTGGTGGCACACTCATCTTCTCGTTTTTCGGCAAAGACAGCAACTGCAACAATGTTGTCAATACGGGTGCATAGAGCCAAAAAAAGAAGAATTATCCTCTCATATAATAATTGAATAGGGAATTGCTAATTGCCCCAATTCTTTCTACGCATCTTCCCCGGCAGAGGGTGGCCTAGGCTGGGTAGGATGCGAGGGAGACGAAAATAAGATTTTGGGGGATTTTTCATGTGGGAAATTATGAAGGACCTATGTGATAGAAAATAAGATTTTGGGAGGTCTTTTGTTCAAAATGAAATTGGTAGCTAGATTTTCATCTCCCACGTCGACCCGATAGGTGGGACCAAACTGTTAGAAAATGGATTGAGACGTCTAATTCGTGAAATCAGTGTTGTTTGTCACGAACCTGCCCCAAAATAATAGTTATGTGTCAACTCGTGCAAAAAATGGTGGTTGTGTGACAACACTGAGGCGCGTAATGTGGTGGGTTTTTATCAATTACTCTCTACATGTGACTCCCTTTCTTTTCGGCCGCGGCTTGTGCGGAAACCAGCTCGAACTTAAGTGCGCATACATCAAGGTCAATCATCTCCACAAGATTCTTGAAGCACCATTGGTTTAGGTCCCCTGGCCGAGGCATTCTTCAGTGAACGGTTGGTGGGCTGGTGGCAACGGTACCGTTGTTTCTTCGCATGACTAGGCTCGCCTAATAGGTGTTGGATGTCTAGACACCTTGCTCGCCGCAAGCGTGTCCTTTCTGCGACCACCAGGAGGAGACTTTGAACCACATTCTCATCAATCGTGTGTACGCACAGAAGGTATCTCAGCATTGTGTTATCGTTCTTGGGGTGCCTTCCAAAGACGATGACGATACAGGGTGGCGGACCTCCATCCCCTCTCTGATACAATGACGGCGATGTGTGGCGACAATGGTATTAATTTCTCACTTTGTAGGAAATTTGGAAGCATGGAAATAGGGTGGTGTTTGATGGGAGGACATGCATGCACACATAATTCTGAGTAGGGTTAGAATGGAGGGGCTAGCTTGGTATGGTGCGGGTTTGTTGAAAGGAAAAGATGTTTGGGATAGTTTTGGCTAGGTGGATAAACCCTGGCCAAATTTGTATCTTGCTTGTAAGGTGGATGTTGCTGCTACGGTTCGCAATTGGGTTATTGCCGCCTTGTCCCTTTAATCATGGGTGTGATGTTATTCATGTAAATAATCAAATCTCAGTTGCAACCTCATGTGCAATTGAAAAAAATCTCAGTTTCAACCTAGGTTACAACTCATCGCTAACATGAATCACGATGTAATTCTATGGTTTAGGGAGAACTAATTTAATTCCCCATCCACTGAGAATTAGCAAAATTCATGTTATCTGTATTCTTTAAAAAAATCCAAAAGTTATGAGATCTCTTGTCATGTGTTTCAGGGATGTTGGAGTCTGGGCTCATTGTTTGGGAACAAATGGAGGGTGAGAAAATATTTTGGACAAGGGTGGGGGTTGAACAGCTTGAGAACAAATGGACAAATGAGGAAGACATGGGGATGCCTAAGAGCATCTCCATTCGCGCCCCCAAACCGTCCCCCAAAGCGATTTGAGGCGCACCGGACAAAAAAACATTCCCAGCCGCGTCCCTCAAACCCGTTTTTTGTCTGGCGCGGCCCGGTACGGTGTCCGCCGCCCCAAGCCCGTCCCCGCCCCATAGGGGACGCTCCGGGCACGCCGGACACAACGAAAAGCGAGGCGAGGCGTGGCGGGACCGATGCGTCAGCGGCTCGGAAGCCTAAAACCTCGTCGCCTACCTTTGGTCAAGCGACGTTAATGGCGTCCCGGTTTTCCCAGGTGACGCAGGGACGCGTCTCGTCGTGCATGGCCGCATGGCCATCCGCGCCGGTGTTATTGCGTGCAACCACCCGCTGCCGCTTCGCCTGTCGCCGTTGTACATTAAGAGGCCCTGCGGTTCATCCCATTCTCTCGCCGCTCCCAAATCTTCTCCTCGCCGCCCCCAGATCTTATCCTCGTCGTTCCAAGCAATGTCGTCGTCCTCCCGCAAGATCGCCGCGGCGAATGGATTTGGCCGCGGCAGCCTCACCATGAAGGAGGCGTGGGCGATGTACCACGCGGGATATCCCGTCCCGCAGGACATGCGCCTGCCAAGCAGCGGCGCTGGAAGATGGCCGTGAATGGCATAGGCGTCCCGCCGCCGTCGACGCCGGGCACGGAGCGGTGGAAGGACGCCATCAGAGCCCGGCGGGATGAAGTCGACGCCGAGGAGCGAGCCGATCCGACCTGGGAGGCCAAAAGCAACGACGCCTGGTGGGGCACCTACTTCCAGGCGAAGTACGACATGGAGATGCGCAACACCACCGGCCTCGTCGGCGGGCCGAACAGCTGGAACAGGGAAGGGTGCCCCTGCTGGGACGTTCGGCGCACCCGCGAACGTCATCCACGGCATCCACAACGGCGCTCCAAGGTTGGAGGCGCCATCCTCACCGCCACCGTCTCCCGCAGCGCAATGGCTGCCGAGGAGGACGTACTCGTCATCCTCCAACTCTTCCTCCTCAGGACAGGCCCGATCGACGTCGTCCTCATCGTACCGCTTCGCGCCCTACACCGTCCCCAATCGCGTGGTGAAGGAGGAGCCGGCGACGCCCGTCAATCCGAGGCGCGGCGTCGGCAAGAGAGGCGCGGCGGCGCCTTCCTCATCCCGAAGCCGGAGGTGAAGGAGGAGCAGGACGACGAGGAAGCGGCGAAGGCGGCGTGGCTGGCGGAGTACGAGCGGTAGCAATGGCTCATCGCCAGCAGCGACGACCCCAAGGACTGACCAGGGCTGCGAGCGGCGTACTTGGCGTCGCTGAACGACAAACACGCCTGGAGGGGCGACCTCGACACGGCGATTGCCATGTCCATCCGCGACACCGGCAAGCCGCTCGTAGACCTCACCGACGACGCGAGGCGGGACCAAGCGGCCTGGTGAAGGACGAGCCCGTCGACGAGCGCGACGAGCGCGTCAAGCAGGAGGTCGTCACCGACAACATGTACAACTTCCACCGGTACTACGACACCTCCGGCCGCCGCAAGTACTTCTAGATTAGGTTTAGTTTAAATTTAGTCGAATCTCAATCGAATCTATGTAATATATGCCAAGTTTGGATAAATTAATGGAATCTCGCTCAAGTTTAAAATTTTCAAAATTTTGTTTGGGGACACGACTGGGGAGCGACGTCCCCCAAACGAGGCACGAACAAAACACGTCCCCAAAACGCTCAATTCGGCGCCGGTTGGGGAACGGTTTGGGGGACGCGACTGGAGATGCTCTAACCTTTTGAATACTTTGACCGTTATTTTGGTCAATAAAATACTACCTCCATCACAAGGCTTAAGGCTTATATTTTTTTGGAAAAGTCAAAGCAAGTAAAGTTTTAACAAAATTTTAGAACAATCTATCAATAAATATGATATTTTGTAGATAGCACATGAAAATTTTATTTCATTATCTATCTAATAATATTAATTTTTTATTTGACATGTTAATGATTTTTTTATAAAAACTTAGTCAAACTTAACATAGTTTCTGGAAAAAAAAAATTGGCCTTAAGCCTTGGGATGGAGGTAGTATGAAATATATGTTAAAAAATTATATCATTTGAAACATTTTTTTGAATATGAATCTAATATATGTAACTATATCATTCGAAACATTTTTTTAATACGAATCTATTGGTACAATTTTGTAGACATATAATTTATATTTTATTGATCAAATTAATGGTTAAACTTTGTCTAAAACTACGTGTGTGCCTGTTAATCTGAGACGGAGGGTTCGGTTTATTGTAGAATTGATGATCGAGACTGACTATATCAGCTACATAAAAACAAAATGCAGAATAAACCAAAATGAAACAGTAGCAGCTTTCATTTTGGTAGAAGAGCGTGAGCAACTGAGCCCTTTTACAAAACAAATATCGTGCTACCAAGAGTGATCGGCCCTAATACTCCACCTATGGTATCTCAGCGTCTCTCCAAGACTCCAGCGAGACAAAAGATGACCTAGATGCCAAACATTCAGAAGCCACACTGATTACATACGTACTCTCTCTGATCCCTTTTAAGCAGTTGACTCGAATTTAGTATAATTTTATATAAAATTCAAATTAATTAAAAGCGATGGGAGAGAGTATATGTTATCATATCACACATGTGGCTTGGCAGGCCACCAATGCCGGCGGTGAAAGATATTTTTTTTAAAAAAAAACATGAATGCGTGCTACAAAATAAGAAGGAATATTAGGTGAGGTGCCGATTCCATGCGCTGATCAGACAAGGCCGTTGGCTACTCCTATTGTAGTGTTGACCAATAGCTTACTGGAGTTCCAAGGGGACGACATATTGTTTCCAAGAGGGAACATGCTTCCATCTCATTCGTTTACTAGTTTATTCAAGTTTTCTAGTCTCATCAATCAACGAGTTCTCAATACATCACCATTTGTCCTCCGTGCTGACTTCTTCCTCGCAGCTGATCATTACGTCTGGGATTCCTGAACCCCGCAACACACGCCAACAGAAAACACCATTCTCTCTATCAGTCACTCATGCCCGACTGACAGCAGCACACAACACGTTTTATGAACATTTGTTTTTCACCTATCTTTCATGCTGCGAGAACAGGCACATGGCATTCTCATGAACAAGCTTTTTTTTTCTCCTTTGCTTCCACTTTTGCTGAAAACTCACAAGGATGACAAATCGTGGGCGTACTTCTCGAAACTCCAAGAAAAATAACTTAAAGTGTTTGGGTTGAGCCAAGGCACATATAAATTTCAGCAAAATAAAGTTTCACAAGATATTAGATCGACAAATGTCCAACTGTTTTGACGTTACAAACCAATGCATAAAAAGGGGTAATGTTAGCCTAAACATTATGCTTCTAACAAAATTGGGCGCAAAGACATGGATTATGGCAACATCACTGAATAAAAAAGGTTATACAGACTACAGAATGAATACATGAATGAATCTACACAGCAATTATTGGATACCAAATACCTTGAGCTGGTGCAGAACAGACCAATACAATGGCAGTTTGCTTGGAAGATTGCCACAAAGGGAGGAGTAAATGAAGAAAAATCCAACATGTCGGTGACCTACACAGTGACAGCAATAAGGGTCCGGCGAGGTGGAATGGTCATGGTCTACTGATTGGTGTTCTCCCGATCATCCCACATCCTGTGTACATCTCATTTACGGCGCTGACATGTGCAAGTCAAACATCAGTTGGTCTTCCGCAGTGTCTCATCAAACAGACATGATGGGAAGGAAACAAGCTTGAAGATGCAATGGACTGTCTGACACTCAGAAAATGACAGACGTCAGGCCAAGTTTGCGCCACTTGGTTCCAGGATTGGCTTGCATGAATTCAAATAACAGAATGACCCTCGCAACACCCGAAGCAACCACCAGTTGGGATTCGGTAGGCATGTACATACGACAAGGTCAGAGGAAAGCCGACCCCACAACAGCCTCATGAGATGTCTCTACCTCGAATGATCTGCATATGAGCATAAAAGCAGTCAGGATTTGATGTAGCAGATCACGTATTTATTTCATAATTCCGCAGTGCCCCTTTCCTAGATAGCTTGATTGATACAACAATCGATGCTGAAAATGTGTGTTCCTAGTTTGCATGTGTTCCTTTGTTTCACTCATCAATATAAAATTATGAATACAATTATTTGTAGAGGCCTAGATACAGGAGTCTACATACTTCACACTACAGCAAAGTGAATGTTTTTACTCGCATCTAACAAGTGATGTAGTGTAGCTATGCAAGAGAATATTATCTGAACACAGAAGCAACATAATATCAAATGAAAACATGCAAAATCTGAATAGCTGAACATACAAACAATTACCAATTTTGTCGAACTTCGGCTTTTCAATGTCGACATCGCTGCTTCAGCAAAGGCTTGTGCAGCTACAGCATCAGCTTCTGCAGCTTCCGCTTCTCTTACTGCGGCTTCAGCTTCAGCCATGATAGCTTCTGCTTCTGCAACTGCACGAGCTGCTGCAGCTGCAGCCTCTTCTGCTGTCATGTTTCTCATCCGTGCAAGTTCAGCATCCACTTGAGATTTAGTGCGGGCTGCAAACTCATCCCTCTCTACCCTCTCTACCTTGACTGGCTCCCTTTGTACATCTTCAAGCAGCAGCATTTTGGAGCTTCGCCCTTCTAATAAAGATGAGCTAGGGGCAAGCCTGTACTTCCGATTCACCTATAAAAGTCTTAAATATATTAGGTATGGCCTTATGGGTTGGATGCCAGATGGTTCATACCGTAGTAGGAGTACCTTGAACCTATCTAAGTGCAAAAGTACATATTTATTGGCTATAATAGAAAGATCATCCAGAGGTTCATGGTTTTAGGGGTCCTTACATGCCAACTAAAAATCTGTATAACTGAGCAATTTCCAGGTGTCCCAGGGCAAGAATTTTGACTTTTAAGCATACAAAAGTATGTCTCTGGCACCAACAAGATCCAGCAACAAGCATAATAGTATTTTTTTGAAACAAAGAGTGGTTTGAATCTAACTTACAAACGAGATAAGCAATGAAGTTACATATGTTATGATATGACACTGGAATCAGGTACAACAGAATAGACAAGTAGATGCCAATAGCAGGCAAAGTAATTTTGGAACAGAGAGTGATCATGCACATGTGATTGGGTCAATTGACTTAGGGGAGCACATAAACCGAGATATACTAAGTTTTAATGCATATAGACATTATAATAGACGAAAGAACCTACTCCCTCCAGCCCTAAATACTTGTCGCAGGTTCAATGAATCTAGACATAATTTAGCTTACATTTTACCTAAATACGCGGCGAGTATTTAGGGATGAAGTAGTTCAGTTCAATTGAGCTTCATCAGACTTCGTTTATGTGTTACAAAAATGCTAACGAGTGACATTTTAGAGACTTTTTCTACTTCATATTAGGGCAACTTTAGTTTTACTTCTTACTTAGCACCATATTAGCTGTATCATGTGTCTGTGTGCAGTGTTTAGAAAATCGGACAGATAACTGGCAGATTAATCCCTGCTCGGAGTGACACCGAGTAGCCGATGAACTGATAAATCGACCGATTAACTGGCTGAATAGCCTATTAATCCCCTACTCGCCAGCCAACCGAACAGCTAGTAGTTAACGATTTCCTCAAAAATATTTGTATGAATGCACAATAATGCAGAAATCTTACCTTTATCAATTTCCCAGATGATGTCAACTCATTCAGTTTTGCAGACAGTACATGATCAAAATCGGCAGGTGGCCAGTATTGTTCCTACATTACATGAAAAATCAGGTTAAAAAGGACTCCATCTACCTAGCAAACTAGATGAAGTACAACTCTACCAAAACGAATTGGAATTTTGCAGCAACTAATAGTCATGAACTCATTTCCGCACGCCTATGTTTACCGCACAATTTTCTGCAGCTTAACTGAATAATTATCAAGGCCATATTCAGTAATCAGCGACATGGTTACATTTTTATTCATAGACAGTAAAGCTATTAGCGTTTGCAATGGATACCATGCTAGGTTGTTGATATTTCATCCATCGGCATAAGCTACAGCATAATAAGCACAAGGGGGGTAGAAACCTCAATGTAGTTAGCGATGGCTGTCTTGTACGACCCCGTGGGCTCATTCAAGGTCTTGACGGCCTCCAGTATGATATTCTCCAGCCTGCAGGCATGCACAGAGCTACATCACATTGCAGCCCGCAGGGTTCAGTTCCTGGCCATCTCATCGGTCACAGCAAAGTAGCAAACCAAACAGGACACCAACCAACCAACCCACCTGGAGAGTGATTTGCCCGGCGCGCTGATCGTCAAGAGCGGCGCCGCTTCCGCCATTTCCTCGTCGCCGTCGGAGACGACCGGCATGATCGCCGCCACCGCAGCCGAGGTGCTCTCCTGCTTGGGGGCGCACCTCAGCTTCTTGACGGCCGGCGTCATCGGCGTCGCCCGCACCTTCTCGCGGGACCCCGACGCGTTCACGGTCACGTTCATGTTCCGCCACTTATCCTGCAACAATCCCAGCAGCCGGTTAGACGAGAGGACGCATCAGGCGTCGCGGTGAAACGGTTAAACGGTTATACGGAAGGGAGCGGACCTTGAGGTCGACGTTGGAGCGGTAGCGGAGGATGCTGCTGAACTCGGGGTCCTTGAGTATGGTGCGCCATTTGCCGGTGCCGTGCTTGGAGATCCCGGCCTTGAGCGCCGCCTCCTCCTCCGCCGTCCACTTCTGCTTCGGCGCCCCCATCGGCTGTCGCCTCCTCCTTGGACCAAAACGATAACGCCTGCTGCTGCCGAGCAGATCAGGGGCCGGCGGATCTAGACGGCTGGGGAGTCAACGGATGCCGATCAGGTCGGGTTTAGGAGCAAGCAATCGCTGGATCGAGGACTGGAACGCTCGTACGTACCTCGTGAACCAACAAAAGTTCGCGGGCGGCGGGGACCGCGACGAGGCGGGGCGGGGACGGCGACGACCCGCGCGCGCTGAGGGGAGAAGGGGTGGCTGCGGCGGCGCGGCGGCGGGGGCGGCGACGGCGGTGGGTCGGGTAGGGCAGAGAGAGAGGTGGGATGAGGATGAGAAGAGGAGAGGGAAGGGCGGAGGAAAAGCCGAGTCGCGGTGGAGCAGACGGAGAAACGTAATGTGTGATTTGTCTGTCCCGCACAGTTTTTTAGTCCCACCTCGGAGAGGTAAGACCGTGAGCGGCGGTTTAAAGGTGGAAGCGTTTGAGGAATTGTCGCCGAGCCCAGTAGCGTGGGCTCATCACCCCAGCTCTGGGGGGCACAGTTGGGAGTCGCGACTGAGAGTCTCTTGCCAGGCCCCGCCCGTCGGCCCGTAACCGTAGGTCATTTGTGCTCGGGGCAAGCCACTCTCACCCAACTGTTTTTTAAAAAAAGTCTCAAAAAAAAAACTGTTTTGTTTTTTACTCACACTTTTCTTTTTTCTGCAAATGTGCCAAATCTAAAAATGAAATTAATTATCTAAAACAATCCTTTAAGCCAACTGTGTACAAGCCCTGTGATTCGTCTCAACACCACTCAAATTCCTGCCATGTTCATGTTTGGACGATGTGATCTTGGGAACTCTTTGTGCTGCAAATATCACTTTATTACTAAAATATATTAAGCATTACATCTAGTGTCTGCATAACTAGAATACGATCACCGAAGAGTACAAAAGTAAAAAAAAAAAACGGCACATAACTAGTTCACTAATTGCCTTAACCTGAGGTGCCCCGTGTTGTGTGCCCTCTCTCATGGCCCACGAGCACCCTCTTGTCCTCCTTCCCAATATTTGATAAATCTTGAAAAAATGATGTAAAAAGAATTCAGCTCAATTTGATGTACACAAGGTCCCTGAAACTTAAAAATACGGAAACTAGAGGTTTATGTACCAGCGTACAAATCATTAAAGGGAACTTTGTTGTAAATCCCCATAAATCAATATAAAATAACTAGAAACCCTCACATATACATATCATAAATTTATCATATCAAGTATACCAAAGTTCATGGATACATTTGCCATGTATCATGGACTCGCCATGTACCGTGCGTCGCTAGATCTACACCTTCCCGTGCAGCTGAAGTAGCCAACTCACCTTCGAGGAACCGCCTGCACCGTCGAGGTCCCATTGACCTCCAGAAAGGGCATCGCCGCACCAAAGGAAGGCCATGTTCGTTGTTGGTGCCGCTACGTGGCTCCCTCTAGCAGCGACGCTGGAAGGGGGAGGCATCCAGGATAGGTAGGCGGCGGACGGTGACGGTGACGCCTAGGTGCGGCCGCGCAAAAGCAACGAGGGGGGTTTCATTTATTTACGTAACAAAACTGAGCATATTTTTATCATCCCATCTCAAGTGCATGTGTTAAGATCGTACGGTGTATGGGAGTCTGATGCATTTGACTATTCCCAAGGCGCCGTGAGAATATATTTCTTTTGAAAATTTAGTGTGATTAGTCTAGAGAATAAGTGTATTCATATATTACAAGTATTATGCAACAGTTCTCAATAAATTGACCATTATCTTTTACTGCCTACATTTGAAAAAGCAAGGTGCCACCTCGGAAAAAAAAAGCAAGGTGTAGATTTTTAGTTAAAAAAAGCTAACGACTTATAAGTTCAACAAATAGTATAATCATCTAAAGTACAAAATAAATACACTATGAAACTATACTACTCTACTCTATATATGGTGGATGTATATATTGATATGGATTTTGTTTTGTAGAGGTTCATAATTTAGTTTATAAAATTGATGAAACTTAAAATACATTGACACTTTTGACTAAAAAAATATGCCATGTTTTACAGAAAAGGATGGAGTATTATAAAACTACTCTTAATCAAAGCATAGTTATTATTCAAAGTCAACACAAATAATCAACCATGTGTCGACCTTAAATTTGTTGTTCTCTTGAAAAACATGCACCAAAGAGTTCTCGAGAAGACACCCACCATGTATCCTCAATGTGTATCAATTACATGTCATGCCAAGGCGTGTGATAGATCAACTTGCACTCCTACTACAAGGATGATACACATATTCATCGTCAATGCTCTTTTTGTTTACATCAAGTGTGACATCTCTTCATAGACAATTGTAATTTTTTATTTACTATAGACAGTCGCGAGTCCATAAAAAACACGACAATGGCAAATTAAACACTAAAACCACTGAGCATATAAGGAGATTCGACCATTATTATGGCGCACTAGGACCGAAGTTTGTGAAAGAAGTTCAAACTCTACTTTATATAAAACTAGTTGTATGTCTATCTACCATGTCATACACATTTGAATTGGATTTCAAATTCAAATCCATCAAATATGTAGACAGAGCGAATATTTCACTTTCACTGACAAGTCGCCCCGCTAAGTTATTGGGCCCACATGTCAGCGAGCCACATCGCAGTACACCAAACGCGACCACACCCCAAGTCATCCGCCGTGTATTAAACCCCGACACCCAAACCCTAGGCTTCCCCCTCTTTGATGCTCTTCGTCCCGCGCCAAGTCAGACTCGCCTCCCTCCCCGCCGCCCCCGCCGCCGCCGCCATGGCCAAGGAGGAGGCCAAGAAGGAGAAGAAGAGCAAGAGCAAGACCGCCGCTACTTCCAAGACCTCCCCCGCCCCCGACGCGCGGGTCCTGGCCGCCGTCGCTGCCTTCCTCGAGTCCAGCGGCCTTCCCCGCACGCTCGCCGCCCTCCAGTCCGAGGCCAACCTCGAGGTATACCACCCCACACTCACACTCTCGCACTCTCGCACGCGTGTGCATCTGCGCGCCGTGTTGCCATTTCGGTGCAAGATTATCAAGCCGACTTTGCTGTTCCCAGGGAGACTCTTGGAGGTCGTCGCCGGTGAACCTGGAAGAAGCGATTTCCAAGTTGCTGGGCTCAAGGTACCTAAATCAGTCAGGGTGACTCTTCACTATTGTTAAATTGCTTCTGCTGGTGAAGCTATATCCCCGAGAACTACTGTATTCTTATCGCAATTTGGTTTTGTCATGCAGCAGCAGCTCTGCTCCAATTTTCGTCTTTGCGGCAGGCAACGAACAAGGTAGCGACATACCTGATCGTTACGAGGCGTTCTAGTTTTGGCATAACCTTGTAATCATTCCCTTTTCATTGGTGCTCACCTGAATTTGTTGATGCAGAGAAAGTTGCTGATGCCGTAGCTGAAGAGAAAGGCGCCGGCAAGAAAAAGAAGAGCAAGAAAGGCGATGCTGAAGTTGTAGAATCCGAGAGCAAGCCAAGTGAGCCTTCTGCCCCTGGAAAGCCCATTGAAAAGGAGGAGGACGAGACCAAAGAGAAGAAACGGAAGAAGAAGGGTAGTTCATCAGCGGGGGGTGATGCTGGTGGCGAGGCAATTGCAGTAGTGAAGACTGAGGATGATCTGAAGCCTGATGGCAAGAAGAAGAAAAGCAAGAAGCAGGACAAGGATGAGGATGTTGAAGCTAGGCTGGAAAAGGTGGAGTTAGCGGTAAAAGCCAAGTTTGAGGCTGCAGGGAAACTTAAGGATGATGGCAAGAAATCCGGAGAGGAAGAACCTAAGGGTCAGAATGATGAGGCGGACAAGAATGGTTTGGGCGCTGGTGCTCCTCTGGATAAGGGGAAGAAAAAGAAGAAGAGTAAATCTGCTTCAGAAACCGCAGATAAGGCTGATGCAGGAACTGCACCTGCTGAGGTCGAGATGAAATCTAATGGTGTCAATGAAAATAGTGATGATGTAGAAAAAGGGGAAGATGTCAAGGAGAAGAAGAGTAAGAAGAAGAAAAAGAAGTCGGGTTCTGAAGAAAATGCTCTGGTAGAAGATAAACAAGTAGCAGAGAAAGATTCAGCTCCCAAACCTGATGCTGATAACAAGACTGAGATGGACATTGAGAAGGGAGAGGAGGATGGGAAGGCTTCAACTGACGATGCAGTTATTAGTAAGAAAAGGAAACTAGAAGAAGATATCACTGCCACTGAAGATGATGTGAAGGAGCCCAGCACCATATCAAAACCGAATAAAAGGCAGAAACTTTCATCTGAGGTACTTCTACCTTTCCATTTGTGTGTGCTGTTTTCTGCATCTCCAAGTGCTTTGTATTGCCTGTTTAGTTTAATCACCATGGGAGGCGAAAGCTGTTACCAAAATTATCGGTAGTTCTGACTTTCTGTTACATCAAACCTTATTTAGTTCTCTATATTATGACATTTAGTTAGTTAACTAAATCTATAAACATTATGTTCACACTAAGTCTGTAGTCCCTCTGTTCTGAAATACTCTACATTCTAGTCCCAAAATTTGTTCTAAAATACTCTACATTCTAGATTTTAGTCAACAGCGACACTGAAAACGAAATAGTTTTGCTCTTTTTATTGGACGTTGCTAATTTCAATGTAGGTTGGATTGGTTGTTTACGTATCTAAGTAGTACTAATAAATGCAACACTAGATTGTCTCAATTTTTCTAGAATGTAGACTAAGTGAGAACGGAGGAAGCATGTCATTGTATTATTATAAACATATTCCTTTCCAGCGCACTAAAAATATGTTTCAGTTAGAAGTTACTGGTAAGTAAATAACTAAATATCAAGTGGTACAACTTCAGAATGATTTTCTACAGCTTTTAGGATATGCTGAGATTGTCCTACGTTGACTTTTGATCTTTATGATAGAAATTTGCTGGCAATTTAATCAACATCATCATCATCGCTTGATGCAATAAGCCTTTCATTTGCATCGTCCTCTGAGTAAATTAAATCTGTAAATATTATGTTCACAATAATTCTGTATGTCTTTGTATTATTATGAACTTATTATTGCTCTCTGGCGCACTAGAAATATGTTTCAGTTCCAAGTTACTGGTAAGTAAAATATCAAGTGGTACTCCCTCTATCCAATGCGAGGTGGTGTATAAACTTAAGTAAAAAAGTTAATGTTATCAAACTTTTGACCAAACATGTTGAACAAAATACAACAACTATAATATTAATGAAGTATGTTATGAAAATATATCTTATGATGAATCTACTGATATTGATTCGGTATTACATATCTTCATATTTTGGTATATGTTCTTGGTCAAACTTTGAAAACATTTACTTTTTCATCTAACTTTAGGATGATTTTCTACGGCTTTTAGGATATGCTGAGACTGTCCTACTTGGACTTCTGATGTTTATGATATTTGCTTGTAATTTAATCTACATCATCATCATGGCTTGATGCATTAAGTAGTTTACCTCTGAGTATTGATAATACTGTAGTTTACCAGATATCTTGAACTTAAAGACTGTACAGTCCGATAACTGGCAAGATCCTGATTATTCATGTCATGTTCATTCACTGCAGCCTAAAACTGTGATTGCATTCCAACGGGTGAAGCTGGATGATGTTAAATTTGCTGATGAAAGACTACAAGATAATTCATATTGGGCCAAGGTACTTCTGTTAGTAGCTATATGTCTGAGGTTTATTGATCATATGCTCGTAGAAATTTGAACATTTCTCAATGATGCTAAACTTGCTTGGTTGATCTGTACTTATTTCCTCACAGGGTGGTGCGGACTCTGGGTATGGTGCGAAGGCACAGGAGATTCTTGGGCAAGTTAGAGGAAGGTTAGAGACTAGCTCTCAGATCCTCCTCTGGATTTACTGAATGCCTTTACAGTTGAACATGTTTTCATGATAGTTGCTCAATTCTCTTTGCAGGGGCTTTAGACACGAGAAGACCAAGAAGAAGCGTGGAACCTACAGGGGTGGAAACATTGATCTCCAGACCCACTCGGTTAAGTTCGCCAATTCAGATGACGAGTGACACACTGCTTTGCTGCTGCAAGTTATCCCACATATCCCTCGGTCCAGTCTCTCTGAAAGGAAGAAGGGAAGGCACGCTGCAGTGAAGAAGGAAAAACATTAAATTGTTGGTATTTTGCCCTTTCTGTTATGCTGCATGCCCTGCTAAGTCGTCAGAATTTTGTATTGGACTGATCAGTGAGATGTACCATTTTTTGCTATGCTAATGCGAAATGAAATATTTCTACATAGTATCATTTTATTTGCTGTCCCTGAATTATTGTTAGTACAGAGTTCACTCTTTTACCATGCAGAAAGTGAAAAGCAATATGTCCCTAATTTACTGTTAGTTTAAAAGTACTTCACATCACCGGAAAGAGCAAAGCTATCTTTTCTCAATTGGGGCTGTTATTTTACAAACAGGATATATTCTACTGTATTTTGTATATATTTATAAAGGAGATGGGGGATTTTTTAAAGGTTAAGTACGATATATATATGTTTTTTAAGTTTACAAGAGGATATAATTGAGCATCATGCATTGCCTTTCTTTTAGCATCGTGCATTAGCTAAGCTAGCTGCATGGACTTTTGGGCCAGGCCAGTAAGGCATCACATGCTGCTCCCATGTATATGGTGGGCTAGACCATGGCCGACATTTTATTTTGGACTTTCGCTTCAGTATCCCCTCCAAATTTTATTTTTATTTGATAAGGCTCTCTCCCCCCACCCTCCTCTCTCTCCTCCCTCCCGTCTGTGAGAGCTCCTTGGCCACCTCGAGCCTTTCTCCCCCCTCCTCTTCGGCAACTCGGTCGGAGACAATGGGGGAGAGGGGTTTGGCCTCCTCTGTATAGTTTTAGGGCTAGGATTTACCCATGTGGAGTTTGGCGAGATGCCATGGGGATTTCAGCTGCTGAGGTGTTCGAGCTCCTCGTGGTGGCGTTTGGTGGCGGCGTGCTTGCTCTTGGTGCTCCGACGGGAGGAGTCGGAGGTGAACACAGCGCCAAGATCCTCTTCAATAAAGCTCGATTTGGGCTCTCCAGATCGAGGAGAAGGGGTCGATCTGCTTCGCCATCGAGGTGATGGTCACAGCTGGAAGCTTCGATCTATTCTCCTTTGCAGATCTGTGGTGCTGGAAGATGATGGTCTCAACCAGGCCCTCTCTGGCGAGTTTTTCAACGGGGGACCCAAACCGGCTTCTTTGCCTTGCCCCTGATTTCCTTGGCAGGTGGCCCTCGTCCAGGAGCTCAACCTCCTCTTGAGGCTCTCTTCAACCTTGTGCTGGAGCTCGCCATCGCTTCTTCTCCAAGTGGTTCGTCCCTGGAGGCGTTGAGATGGCCGACGCGGTTGAATATTCGTCGGTATGGAGAGCACATCGAGCTACGTCCTCTCCGATCTCGGCGCTCTGCGCCCGGAGGTTGCAGGCGTGCGGTGGAGATGGTGCTCGAGCACTGGATGGCTTTTTTACTCTTTGTTGCTAGGGTCCTTTTTGTAAATTTCGTGGCCTGTACTTTAAATTCTAGGTTTTCCAGAGCAGTAGAAGCAAAAGGGCAACGATGTAATTTCTGCACCCACCGCTAGTAATGGATCTTCCAGGCCTTTCGAGGCCATGCTTGTTAAAGAAAAGAAAAAAAAACTTTATTTTGATCTTCCATGGGCGATCCTTCCATTCGCCAAGCCCATTACCCATGACAGCCCACAAAGGGCCGAGTCCACACAATGATCAAAACTGCAGTCTGCAGAGAAGATAGACGGAGAACGAGAAGCAGATCTCCATGTTGCTCTGAAGTGAGTGCCTGCTGCCTGCCATAATGACCACAGCAACATTGGAACAAACTCCATGATAATGATGATGATTGTAGCATCAACATTGAGTGGACTGGAGACTGGATATGCCAATCTTTGAACCTGACCCAATTCAAATGCAGTCAAGATAAACTTGAGCTGATTCCACTGAAACTGGTACACTGCTGCTCCAAAGCAGTGCTCCACTCAATCCATGCCAGCCATGGTGGTCAAGATCCTCCCAGACCAAACCCAGGCAGGAGGAGATGTGCCAATGCAGGAACCTAGTAGTAGCACAGTAGCTAGCAGCCCAACACCGAACCTATGACCTGACCTATGGAGACCTAAGATAGGTCACCTCCATGGTGTCCTATATTGGCATGCTGCCTGTACTGTAGCCATGCCCATGCCTGGCCTGCCCCCTGGAAGAATTGCCTTGCTTGCATGGATCGGCATGCATGCAAATCGCTGAAAATTAAAATATTTTTCTTGTTTTCGAACATAGATTTTTCTTTCTTGGGTTTAGAACATGATGGACTAGATAGTGCATATGCTTTGTGAAGCAGAGAGAGTGAGAGCTGGAGCTCATCATGTGAAGAATCGAATGGGCTGAAAGGGCAGGGTCTTGACACGTACTCAATGCTACATGTTGCTCCATGTCTTTCTACCTGTCAGAGATCTATTTTGGGTTTCACAAAAGAGAAATCAGGTTGTTTCCTTCTCTGATGTGGACTGATCCCATCCCATTCTGCTTTCATCTGTTTCCATATATCTATTTTAATGACTGAATTAGTACAAATGATTGATCTAAATAAACAGTTCCAACTGAGAATACAGTGATCTGATGCTTGCAACAATTGAAGTAAATGCATGCGCAAGTACAGTGCAACACAACCATTTCTTTTATATCATTCAGGAAGTACTGCAAAGATGAAAGAATCCATTCAGACTCTGAAGAACTGTTTGCAACAATGTAAAGAAAGTGTGAAGAATCCATTCAAACCCTGAAGAACTATTTGATCTGATCCCTCTGCTGCTGGCTTGGGTGTACCTCACACACACATCACCAGTCACCATAACTTGTGCCACAGTAATATAACACGAGGAGGAGGAGAGGCTTCACCTGCTGCTGCATGCAAGAGCAAGACTGCCACTACTATAGCTAGATTGAGTGGGGTTTCCAACATGTATCTACAAATGAAGACGTACACCTTTTGCAGATCTTTTTCTCTTGGATTGCAAGCAAGCCAAAGACAGGGCTGGCTGGCTGACACTATGCAAGACTGTGCCGCCCCAAAATTCATGATCACATCTGCTGCCGTTCAAACTCTGGCATGAAAGGACACAACCTAACATATCTAGGGCAGTAGGGCATGCATGGACGCTTTGGAATGATTAGCGTACGTTCTTAAAAGCATAGCATCCTAAGCTCTAATGGTTTTACTATTCCTCCCTGGACATGGTGCGGATTAGTAGCAGCAGCACTAGCGGTAGTAGATGCACACGAATTTGAATCACGCAAGTTTGGCGCCAAGATTTATGCCAGGAGACAGACTGGAATCTCCCATGGCACACCTACTGTTGAAACTTATCATCCTTGGGACCAGGGCTTCAAATTACATGGATATTTGCAGAATGGTGACATCAACCGTTGGACGATGTGACCTAAAAAATCTCAACAGAGATTAACAATTGTAGCTGGGTTAAGTACACCATAGTACATGGTTAAAACTAACTAGAAGGAACAAGACAAGACACCACATGACTACAGGAGTGTGTGACCTTGTAGTAAAAAAATGATCAGTAACAGAAATGGGTCTGGTGGACAGAGACTAATGCTGTGTGTGAAAGGGCATGAGCTGATGGCTTTGCTAAACCCTAGAAACAAAGTGACGCTAATCTGTGGTTTATGTCCTCTAAGGAGGAGCAAATCAATTAACAAAGCAGGCTGCGTGTGGTTTCTCGTGTTGGGGTTTGAGCTTTGGAGTCTTCTCTCCCTCGCCTTTCCTCGTGGCTTTATGTTTGGGGTGTGCTGCATGGGGTCTAGTGTTGGATAGGGTGGGCAGTAGGGGAAATATAGAAACCAAAATAATTAGAGTACGCTTCTCCTTGAAAACATGAAATGGTAACTTAAACAATGTGTAAGTGTCACCCCATTCAGACTCAAAGTCAAGGTTTTCGCAAGACAAATACTTCGAATCCGTAAAATAGCGTTCGAAATAGTTTGTCTCATCTAGTTATAAGGCAGTTTCATTTTTCTTCATTTCGGACCTTCTTGAAACTAAAAACGTTGACAACCAATTTATAATTTAATACGTTTATGAATATAGTATTAAAAAATGATACCCCCTCCGATTCATATTACTTGCCACTTATATGGTTGTACCTAGAACTAAAATATATCTAGATATATACACCTATATTAGTGGCAACTAATATGGATCGGAGGGAGTAGTTTAAAAATATTTTTCGGTGAGTGAAATGCTACTTGAAGAAATTTCTTGTAAGTTCTAAATCCTGTAGAATTCAAGTTGACATGAGATTCTAATTCTGCAGTTTTTCTATTCATATGTTCCAAGAATCCTACAAATCAAACAAGGTCTCAATGGTTTTTTATATGGTCCACCAATAACCATTCTTGCAGCTTTCATGTGTTTACAATCCACTATAAACATGCCAAATTCCTATGTTTCTCTATACTGAGATTCAAATAAGTTGGATTTGTGTGTTTGAACACGAGAGCTTGTTATCTAGAATAGAGAAAATTGCATCTAACACCACGCTTTGTGGCATTTGTTGCACCAAACACGAAACAAAACTTATTTTGCAGCTAGCCCAATTTGTAACTTAATTTTTTGCACCTGGCACAAATAACCAGCTTAACCTGCTAACCGAGCACTAGGCCCACCGGTTTGCTCGTGTGGCGTCCAGCGTGGCCATCTACATGCCCAACGTTCCAACACATGGCCCACACCATCAACAACCGAACAAACTCAGAATTTCCAGTTCTATGCAATTTAGATTTACCCAAACACCTGACCGAATGGGTCAGCCGTTAGGTGCGCTATCCGGGCCAGCCGGACAAACGCCTAAATTCTGTCCACGGGCCGACCCAAGAAGACAGAAACGGATCGTTTGAGTCACCGTTTTGGGTTAGCCCGCCGGAGATGCCCTAACGAAGAGAAAAAAGGAGCTAGTGAGCATAACCGTCGCAAGGGAGAGTGATGCGACCTAGCTACGCTAGTTTTTTTCGAAATGAGGGAGCCCAAGCCTCTGCATCAAAGCGATGCATATAGTTCTTATTTATACTTTATTCAACATGAATCTATTAAGATCATACATCACAAGACCTGGAAACACCACTCAACACCTAGAAACCCAACAATTAATGAAGATTATACTTTAAAGAGTGAATTCCACCTTTTACCCCCTAAGATCGACTTTGTGCCACTTTTTACCCAATTGAACAAAAAATCGTAAAAACTACCCCATTTAGCATACTTCCTTTCATTTTTTACCATTTTCTATATTTGTTACTTGTTGGTATGCTAAATGGACTGAGATATGATTCACATTAAATGTTATGATTAACAATTTTTGTGTGTCACGTACAACAACCCCACCAAAACAATGATGTTTTGCTCAACAACAATTTACAAATACTACATGCACCTCCTGTCCTCCATGTTGGATGCCAAGTCATGATAAAAACTAGGCTCCACATGTAAGGTATCATGTCAACACTAGAAATTAGATTATCTGGGCTAGGTACAAATTAAGAGCATCTCCAGTCGCGTCCCCCAAACCGTCCCCCAAAGGGATTTGGGGCGCGCCGGACAGAAAATGCGTTCCAGCCGCGTCCCCCAAAGCCCTTTTTGTCCGGCGCGCCCCTATACGGTGTCCGGCGCCCCGAGCCCGTCCCCGTCCCACGGACGGTCCGGGGACGCCGGACAACAACGAGGCGGGAAGTGGCGGGGCCGACCCGTCAGCGGCACAATTAATTTAAACCTAACCGTCGCCTACCTCGCGACGGAAGTTATTGGCGCGCGCCGACGGTGCGATTCCGCGAGAGGCGCGCGACGCGTCCGTCGCGCCTAGCTCGCGCGCCGGCGTTAATGAGCGCCACCGCTCCTCCGCCTCCCTCCGGCCTATAAAAGGCGCCTCTCATCGTCCCTCTCACACACAAACCCTAGCGCCTCTCTCCCAAACCCTAGCCGCCACCATCTCTCAACAAGACTCGACCTGGTAGAGGCGGAGGCCGACCGCGCCGCGGCCGTGGTCGTGGTCGTGGTCGTGGCCGCGGCATAGCTGAACGCTCGCCGTCGCCTTCGCCGCCGGCTTCATCATCGTCGGAGATGGACGTGGAGCCCGCCGTTCGAGTTCGTCCTCGTCCTCAAGGGCGACCCGCGGCATCCGAGAGGCTGCCGGACTCCTTCGCCGACTACGTCGCGGCGACGATCGCCCGCGCACGATGCATCTGGGAGGCTGCGTGCGGCTACTACCGGTGGATCGTCGACGTGATCTACGACGCGCGCGGCAAGATGTACCTCAACATCGGCTAGGAGAAGTTCGCGGCACCACAGCCTCCAAGCCGGCTTCATCCTCCTGTTCTCCTACTTCGGCGAGGGACATGAGCGTCAAGGTCTTCGACGAGACGCGGTGCCGCCGGGACTACCACGGCGACACCGACGAGGAGGACGACTAGTGTTGTTTCTTCGCAGCGAATACGTGCACGGAGGTCTCTGTCTGTTCTTCCTCGGTAGAACCAACAAGGGCACCGTCACACTGGACCGGGTTAGGTGGTGTGTGCCCTCGAGTGTTCTTTCTTAGCGAACACAGGAAACCTTCGATGCACGGCCTAGTTAGGTTTAATTTCTTTGCAAAATTTTATATTTGTGTCAACGACGGTTCAAACTATGTATTAGTTTGTGGAAAACCACGTTCCCAATTATGTTTTCGTGTAAACCACGTTCCAAATTATGTATTAGTTTGTGGAAATTGAAATAAAAAGGCAAAAAAAGTATTTTAAATGTTTGAGGGAGGCGTTTGGGGGACGCGGCTGGGGACGATGTCCCCACGTCACACGGCTCAATCCGCGCGGTTTGGGGGCAACTGAAGGACGGCTGGAGATGCTCTAAGCCAAAGTCTGTGCTAGCTGCAAAAACGAACTTATTTGTGTATTTTGTGCAACAAATACCACAAAGTATGGTGTGATCTGCAATTTTCTCTCTAGACTAGCCTAGTGCCGCTAGCCAAGAACAACAGGATTCGAAATCTTATCAGAAAATCCGTAGCAGTAGCAACTAGAAGTGGCCGAACATATGGTAGGGCCATGCTGGCCCTGGCCGGACATGCACGGCACGCGAGGTGAAAAATTCCGCAGGCCGTCACGTACAAACAGTGCTCGTGCGCACGTAACAACCGGTGATAGGCCGCTGCAAATTCGCACGCACGGGAGGCACCTGTAGTAAAGTTTTTGTTTGGCTGGTCATGTGGTTTCGTGTTGGAGACCTTTGGGAGCAGAACGACGAAGCAAAGAGGACTGGAGGAACCCAAGACCGGCCAGTACTTTGGCTGCCTCGCCCATTGCCCATGAGATGGAGGAGAAGAGTGCGAATATGTTAATTTATGCTTAAAACAAAGAAGGCGTCCAGAGTCCAGACCTAGAGCCTAGGCTACAAATATTTGCTAATGTTGTTTTATTTGCCCTCAGGGAAAAAGGAGAGCTCTATTTGTACCTCTATTTTAAATACTTCCTCCGTATCGGTTTAACAGGCGCGCACGCAGTTTAAGACAAAGTCTGACCACTAATTTGGTCAATAAAATATAAACTATATGTATACAAAATATATACCATTAGATTCATATTCAAACAAGGTTTCCGACGATATAATTTTTGTAACATATATTTTATATTTTATTGACCAAAATAATGGTCAAAGCAAATTCTTAAACTACGTGCGTGCCTGTTAAACCGATACGGAGGGAGTACTTTGCATGATCCATTATAAAGTTTGGTAGCTTATATTATTACAACCATCATTAAAGTGCACCTTCATATTGAATGCCTTTGATATTGTAGTACGTTGATAGTTTTCTTTCATGCTTGTTTAAACATTACAATTGAATTGAGGAGGCAGTTACTTCAACTAAAGTCCAAACTGTTGGATAAAAGCTGGTAATACATGTATAATTCAACAATTACAAAGTTTGATTTTGACAAAATCAAATGTGCAGAGTAACTTGAAATAGAGGTAGTGCCCGGTAGGATGGTTATAGTCACCTAAAATAAGAGAAAACTCTAAAGAAAGAGGGGAACCTAAAAAATTATGACGAAGCCATATCTGAAATGGTTGTCATAGTGCTACAATCGACACCTTCAAGAAATCGAGTCACTTAAGTATTGTCAGGGCATGTGTAGAGAATAAAACCTCATAAATTCGCCAAATAGTAGAATGTCGCGTACGATGGATACTGACAATCATGACAAGCATATCTGCTTTGCGGGGGCCAACCTGACCTAAGCAGGCTATTGCACCAGCATCACCGACCTTACTCGTAAAATCTCTAAAGAATGGGTCGTTGAAGAAGACGAACATTGTTGCCGATGATGCCTACGGACCACACACCAACACACGGTAACAATGATACTCATCAACCATTAAGATCGAAAAACGAGGCCACAAACTAACAAGCTCCTCGACAACACCTGACCAAGTGAGACATAGAAACGTTATTGGATCATGAAGATTTGTATTGAAGGAAGAACCACTGATATCGTTGTCAAAGAAATGCCACCATAAGACCAAACCAACTGAAGAAATCTTACTACATCGGCCAAGAGAAGAGAGTCTCATGTCCTGCGAACCAGAGGCGTATGGGAAGTGTGAATGGATCTCGTGGGTGGTGGCTAGGTTTTCGAAAAGCTTTAATTGGAGCACTTTTTTCAAGTACAACGACTCTCTATCAAACTTAGCTAGGTTACATGGCATAATTTGTTTTCGAGCACGAAGACTCTTAGAAAATTAAACCCTCTAACCCTAGACATTACCAAAAGTTGCATGGGTTTTAACTCATCCACTGTACACGTGCAACTTTTAAAACTAAGTTACAACCCTGCAAACTCCACAACAACACCAAACCAATTGCTACCAAACTAAGATTGTAGGAAGAGGACATTAATTCGTGACAACACCGACTCCATCATCTTAGCGACATCGCCATGAGACTAGACAAAACCTAATAATTCTTATTACACAACGGATGAGTGATGAGAATCCCCCACTTCCCTCCCCACGACGCTGACTTGGCGACCGAAAGTGGAGGAAAATTGTGGTTATGTGTTTTAAGAATTTCCATGTATGCCGATTTGTCAAGCACAATCAGCCTAGGTAGATTAGTGTGTGTTATTATGGGTCCCTGTCAACACCCGGATTTTTAAAGTCCGGATGCCTATTATGTCATACATCGCAATCCCAGGAAATTGTTGTTGCGAGGCATAATAGTTAAGTATCACAGTCATCATTCATTACAAACCATAAAGTCTTACAACTTGGAATCACATGATCCATATTACACAAATAGTTGATCTAATGATCAAAGAACAAACACAAGTTCATAGCGGAAGCGTAAGATACAAGGACTCTCTAGTCCACAACGCTTGACGTTAGAAGCTCCTAGTTGTGGTAGACGTCCTGCTGATCGTCATCCGCTGCTCGGCTTCATAGTCTGGCCATTTGAATAGCCAGGGACAAAGCCGTGAGTACTTTAAGTACTCGCAAACTAATACTAAAGTAAGTACTAGCATTGACATAAAGGTGTTTCTAAGCTCTAAGTTTATTTGCATAAAGCCAATTTTATTTGATAAACATTGTAGAAAACAACTCCTCATGTGCTAACTATCTCAAGTGGGAACATTAGTGTCATTCCCACAACTCTGTTGTGAATTCAAAGTCAAAGTCACCGTTCAAGTTCAAGTTCAAAAACACCAGTCACAAGGATATAAATTCTGATGATGGAAACAGAATGGCCTTTCCAATTGTCCATATCCGCGGACGCGGCTATTCGAATAGTTCTACACTCTGCAGAGGTCGCACACTTGTGCCACAACATTTGATTACATCCGTCGGGATAAAACCCCGAATAATCGTAACTCAGTACGCGGATCATCAACCGTTAACCTTTCACTTACACCCTAGTATAGGCACCTCTCCCCATGAGCTTGGCCTCCCGGTGAAAACCAACGTTAACCCGGGAACTGCACAGGGCTTGGCCGTACAATTCACCTTCAATTCACATCATTTCTCAACAACGGAGGCAGCCTCAAGCATAACCCCTATGATGTGTGTTCAGAGGGAACCCATACTAAGACACATAAATTTCCAGCTAAGCCCTACCCATAATCAGGTATTGTGGGGGTACTTCATATTGGTAAGGTATCGCATCCACTCAATCATCAGTTTTTAGCCAGAATCACCAAGTCAACTTCAGTGTCATATTCACCTTCAAAATCTTTCAATGGAAATGACTAATCATTCCCAAGGTTTTCACCATCATCATTTCATCAACACATGTTCCCATCTAGAGTAGTCATTTTAAATTTAGCACTAGCCACTATGTGTGAGGGGTGCTAGTATTTGCTTTGCTTCTAGGCTAAGTTTGATACTCTTGTACTAACTCCATACTAACCCAGTAAATCATAAATCAAAAAGTACTTTGATAAAACAAAAGTAAATAAAGCTTGTAAAGTAAAAACTGGGAAATAGGATTATAAGCATAAAGTAAATGGGGTAATGCCTTGCTCATGGTGAGCTTTGCACTTTGCAAGAGTATTATCTTGCCTTGGTTGGGAAACTGGTCAAAGTGGTCTTCTTCTTCCTGGAAGTAGACCTCCTCCTCCTCCTGGTACTCCTCGGTACTAGCGTCTAAAATACGAATACGGAGTACACAATCATCACACCAAACTAATCTACTGAACTATGCACAAACATGGTTCACACACTTAAACAAGCATCACATCTTACTAAAGTTGGTGGATGGGTTCTTCTTATTAATTAAGAAAAATAATTTCCTCTCATACTAAACTTAATTGTTACTTTGCATATTTCAGAGAAATAAATTCCTCTCATTATCTGATTAAGATTTAAATTCTCTTATGCATAATATGTGACCTAGGTTGACCCAAGTCAACCTCTTCACACTTATCATTTGGAGAAAAAAGATTTAAATGAGGTGAGCACCTCATACCATTTAATTCTAGCATAACAAAGATTTAATATCACCAACCATTCCTATGGGACCTAACTAACCAGAGTCTCCACTTCATTTGGAATTGTCGGTGACAAGATTTAAATGAGGGAAACTCCCACATAAGATTTATTAATAGTTTTGGACAATATCTTTGACTAGAAAATAGCCATAAGGCATTTAAAACAACTAAGCCATGATCATTCAAGGTAGGCATGGCATATTTTTGGAGAAACAATTAGTATAAGTGAAAAGTGAATTATTGGAGGTGGAATTAACTGAAAAGCATTTATGGTTGATTTTTAAGAATTATTATAAGGCAGAAAAGTCCCTGCCTTGTTTATTTTGTCATTTTATTTCTACAAAAGATCTAGGGTTCTATCCAGTGGCATTGTGTAGGTAATTTCCTAAGGTTTCCAGAAATATAAAGTTTGCAAAAATTGGCCGAGTAGATTTGTCACTATTGAATTTCAAAGTTTGCAACAGATTAAGGTATTTTCCCTAATTTCCAAAATTTGAATTCAAAGGGTGGGCTTGCGCGGGAAAAGAACTTGGGCCGGCCCAGTACTGCGTCCAGCGCAGCGGGCCGCCTGACAGTGTGGGGACCACACGTCAGTGTGTTTTAAAACACCGAAATGGTACGGGGGAGGTGGACCATAGGATTAGAGTTGGATCGGACGTGACGTCGTCGTCTCGAGAAGGGCGAGTAATGGCGGCGACGGCAGGGGGTCGGAGGAGTACCAGGCCGTTGGGTCTGGCAGTAGGCGTGGAGAAGGTATAGTAGATGAGGAAGCCCTGGGAACGGCGCGCTCCGGGAGGCGCCAATCGGCGAGCTTCCGCGGGCTCCGGCGAGCTTGAGCTTGCGATTCGAGCGTGGAGTGGCTAACGGTGAAATTGAGCGGTCGAGAGAGGTGAGGATGAGTGGAGGCGATTGGTGTGCTCGGATTGAGTGGAGGCTTCCTCCTTTTATAGCGGCGCGAGGTGGCCGAAGGGCGGAGCGGGGTCATCGTCGTCGTCGCCGTTCCAAGGTCGCGAAGAGGCAAGGCATGGGCGCGGCGTGTTACTGGTGTCCTGCAGAAGATGACGCGCTTGATCGTGGCGCGGCAGGGGCTCTGTAGTGATGGTGCGTTTGACGGGAGCTCTCGGGCCATGGCGGACGGTCGTGGACGCGGTCGTCGTCTGCGGCGTTCCGCGGCCTCGTGCGCGTGTCCATGCGATGCAGGGGACCGTTGTGCTCGGCGTTGAGTGTGAGGGCGGAGGCGGCGCGGGGTCGCCACGGCGGGTCGGGTCGGCGCCATGCGCGCTGGCGCGGCATGGACGCGTTCGGCGCCACTGGGCGCCGCTCCTGGCGTCTCCGAGGCATGGCCGTCGGGTCAGGGCTGGGCAGCATCAGGTGAGTGTGAGGGAGTCATTGGACATGAGGGTTCGGGCCAGAGGTGACCAGAGGCAATGGTGGCATGATGGTGGCATGCCATGCCACGGCATGGCATGGTTTGGTTGTTTTAAACAAACCCTGGCCAGTGCAAGTGGTGGTGATGGTGTGGTGAGGTGAGAGGGAGGCTCCAGGGTGCAGAGAGGCCCAGGGTTGGACCAAGTCCAACTCCAAAAATCAGTATGGGCTCAACTATATACACTGCCTGCAAGGTGTTCGACAGAATGCCCGCAAGAAAAATATTTTTGAATTTTGAAATTCTTTTTGGTGGGTTGAAAACATAAATTGAATGGAGCATTTTGGTGGTGGTGGTGGTCAAAATGGAATTGATATGCAAAATCACATTTTGCATATGATCTTGTATAAGTGAGAAAGTTCCAACTTTGCTTGCTTCCCATTTGAAATTGGTGATGAATTTGGGGTGGTGGTTTTGGGCAAAGTTGTAGTGCTTGATGTTGTCTTGGATGAGGTGAAAAGAGTTGACAAAGTTTAGAAGTGGAAAGAAGAAAACCAGGGGCTCAAAGTGGCCATCAGACTAAAAATGGCACAAGTGACCATATTGCATGTGACTTGGAATTTGAATTTGATTTTGGTTTGAGTTGAGTTTCTTCACTTCCAAAAGTATTTAAAAGTGTTTAGTAACCATCTACAACCAATGGTGCAAGCCAAAGTGGCCTAGATTAAGTATTTGCAAAAATGGCCTAGGCCTTATGTGAGAGTGAAATGGATTTTTGGGGATTTCTTTTATATTTCAATTTTTATTGGCTAAGGGTGATCAAGTGATCATTGCTAGGGTTTTAGAGTGAGAGAGAACACATAAGCAAACGTCATGGCAATTGCACACTCAAAATAATTAATAAGGTGATCTATATGCATAAACCTATATGATGAGAAAAGTTTTTGTTAACCCTGATTTTTGGATTCTTGAATTCTCTCTTGTTCATTTTATTGAAATTTGGGGATGTTACAGTCCCTTTGTTTTGAGCATGGTGAATTCCGAAAATTAAACCATATGGTCAAAGTTTCATACGGCAGTGTGTTGCGCGTGCAACTTGGAGCAAAAACAAAAGCAAGGCCGTGTTGGTTCTGTCTGTTGTGCACGAGCTCTTGTGTTCGGTCGTGCACCACGGCACGCGCCCTTGTCCCGACAGCGTCCGTCCGATCCGGCAACGTGTCGATCGCACGGCCAAGCAGCACGCACTCCCCCCGGTTCGTCTGCCCGCCCTCCCACCACGTGCCTTCCCTTCTCTGTTTATATACTCGCTCTCCCTCGCCCAGCACACTTGCTGCTTCAGCAACCAACGCCTGCTGCTTTCCCTCTAGAAAATACTCGCTGCTGCTAGTAGCAGCCATTCCCGATTCCTTCTCTCGCATTTGCTTCCTCTCTCTTCTCTAGTTCTAGCACCAGCATCATCAGAGTTTCAGAGAGAGAGAGAGAGAGAGAGGGCATGGAGTATGAGAGGATACACAAAGTTCAGGTAATTTCTTCAGCTGGTCTCTACTCTCTACGTTTATGGCTTTTGGTCTTATGCATAGTGCAATGTGTATGCTCCCCTTCCGCCTGCCAGTTTTCTCAATTTCTAGAGTTTTTCACTTTCTTATCTCTCCACAAGTTGTGTTCATGGATTGAAATCTACTGTTTGGATTGATAGAGTAAAAGGTAGGTGGAGCAACTTCTGCTGTGGGTCAAAGCTCTTTCCAGCATTGAACACTGTAGTGTGCCCATTTTTGGGGCTCTGGATTGGATTTGTTATTCCATGGGTACCATGGTTCACCTTTCTTTATTTTCCCTTGTCTTTATTGGTTGTGGATGCCATCACCATGGCCATGGCCCTCCCATTCCCACAGTGACATCCATGTCCTCCCAGTCCGTTCTTCACAGTGAGTGAGTGAGTCGGAGCCTGGGAGGGATTGAGATCCGGTGACATGCCCATAGCATGTCACCAATGAACAGTAACTGTGACATGCACCTAGTTTTTGGCCGTTGGATCCAAACTCGATGGACAGATGAACATGAATAGGACTATGCTACAGTGTACATGCTACAGTGCATATGCTACAGTACGCACGCTACAGTGTACCTGCTACAGGAACGGGCACAGTGACGCGCTACAGTACTTAATCTGGTCCGCTCGTTTTTGATCCAACGACCCATAGTGCATGTCACTGCACTGTTCATCGGTGACATGCCATGGGCATGTCACCGGATCCGTGTCCGCCTGGGAGGTGTGGTTTGGAGCTGCTGACACTGAGGCTCACTCTGCTCACGTCGTTGCTTTCCAATGGCAGCTTCGGTAGGAGGAGCAGAGGCAGAGCAGTCAACCCCTCTCTCCTCTTCAGAAATCAAGGCACAGTTTTTTGCAGCCGTTGGTCACATTCATGGCAATTTAACTGAAATCGATACTACGTTTGATTCTGTCTCAGTTTTCTCCTGCTTAATGGTTTGGTAATTAGTGCCATTGAATCCTGATTTAGCTCTTCCATTTCTTGGGGATGCAGATGGGGGTCATGTCTCCGACGAAGCTGAGGATGAAGCTGCTAGGAATGGGATCCCATGGCAGCAAGGACGAGGTGGCGAGCAAGTCGCCGTCGAGGCTCGACGCCGGCGCCAGCGGGGCCGAAGACGACGGTGACCACCCCAAGAGCAGCCTCCTACCGCAGGAGCTCGACCAAGGCTCGTCGGAGTGCCCCCCCAAGGACCGCTCGGACTCTTCCCGGTCGCGCTCCGACTCGAGCCGCGGCAGGGCTGCTGCAAGCAACGCCAATGGCGGCAGCTTCGAGTTCCAGATGGAGGAGAGGGCCGGGCTGGGGCCGTTCCTCTTCCGGCAGGTGCCGTCCAAGTGGAACGACGCCGAGAAGTGGATCGCGGGGCGCCACGTCGTGCACTCCAACCCCATCTTCTCCAAGAAGGCCGCCGCCGCTGTGGCCGTGCACGGCCACAGCGGCGGCGTGCGCGTCGCGCCGGAGTCGCCGTCGGACGCGAAGAGAACGAGTTCCCTAACCGAGCTCCCGCATTCGCAGTCTGCGCCGTCGCCCTCGTCGTCGCTGTCGTCGGTGACCGGGCCGGCGAGCAGGCTGCCTCGTCGCACTAAGCTCTGCGGTGCGTCGCAGGGCGCTGCGGCGCAGTCATCGTCGGTGTCGATGAGGGACGTCGGCACGGAAATGACGCCGGCCGCCAGCCAGGAGCAGTCGAGGAGCGGCACCCCGGCCGGCGCCGCCACGCCGTCCCTCAGCCCGCTCTGCTCGGTGCCGGCGTCGCCGTCCGCGTCGGAGAGGGAGCTGCAGGTCAGGACGCGCCGCGAGATCGCCGCGCTCGGGCTGCAGCTGGGCAAGATGAGCATCGCGTCGTGGGCCAGCACGGACGACCGCATCCTGAGATCACCGGAGAAGAGCGCCGGCGCCCGCGATGGAGACGGTGATGCCAAGAAGGAGGAGTTCGAGGCTCGAGCTGCGGCGTGGGCAGAATCTCAGAAATGCAAACTCGCATCGAGGCATGGACGAAATCTTCTGAATAAAATTTCGACAAAATTTGCCTTGTTTGGTTCAAAATTTGTACGTGCCAGTATTTTTTGAATGCTATCTCATGTTGTTTTTGTCATGGTGGCTCAGATATCAGAGGAAAGAGGCAAAGATACAGGAATGGGAGAACTGCCAGAAATCCAAATTTGAAGCTAAGATGAGGAATGCAGAGGTCAGCTCACTACTTACAATTGCTCAATTCCATCTGAACTTTTGAACTTGTTGCATTATCCAGACAAAACTGCTCTTTTCTTCTGCGGGTTAGACAAAACTGTTGAAACAAATCTCAGCTGGATGTGATCACCTACTGATCGCAGAGCTTGTTCGTCCTGCCATTGTATCTACATTCAGGCTAAACTGTGCCAAAAACCCATTTCAGGTTCAGGCCGATCAAAAGAAGGCGCGGGCGAAGAACAGCCTGACAAAGAGGCTGTCCAGCTTAGGCCACAAGGTGGAGGGCAAGCAGGCGAGGGTGGAGGCCCGGCGGAACCGGCGGGCGGTCCGGCTGGCGCGGCAGGTGGAGCGGATCCGGAAGACCGGCCGTGTGCCTTCCCGGTTCCGGTGTTGCAGCTGGTTCCTCTGATGAACAAACAATTTCATTCAGCGCCTCCGAGAAATGCAGCCTGACTGAAGAAGCCTGAAGAAGCCACAATGCAAACCTCCTCCTGGGGAAATATGTTGAGATCATCATCTGATCAATGCAGTGGAATTTGTACATGAAACCATCACAGGTTTATTTGAACCAATGTGCTGTAGGTGTTGCTTGCTCTGCTCTGTAGTCTGCAGAATCTGAATGGCTGTGACCTGAGTTAGTAGGCCTAGCATCATGTTGTCAATGAAATCATCTCATTTTTTAGCTTGGTACTCGCTCCGTCCAAAAATAGGTAATTCAACTTTTTGTAGATACAGATATATCTACACACTAAAAACATGTCTAGATACAACCGCACCGACAAAATTGTGTCACCTATATTTAGAAGGAGGGAGTAGTATATTTTCTTAAAACAGGAAAAACATGGCTTGCAGCTGCTCTGACATAGGCCAATTCGGTCTGGCCTGTCTTGGCTATCTAATCAGGCTGATGATAATAGCTCAAAATGGTAAAGGAAACCCTTAGCTGACACAAGGATAAACCTCCAAGAACCCCACCAGGCCACCACAGCATGTAGACCAAGAAATTTGTTGAACCTGTGAGCTCCCTAGTTTCTCACTGCAGTTCGATGTTTTCATATTCTTGTGAAATTCAGTGTTTTGAACGTGTTAGTTCTACACCAGCTCCTCCTTATAAATTACAACAGTAAAAAAAAATTCAGGGTTCCTCACTAGAGTTGTAATTAACAAATAATGAATAGGCATCTAAGCTAAGCAGGAGTCCAACATTATTGATACCACCACAGGCCTTGAACAAATAGTAGTATTAGGGGCATAGGGTGCTAATGGCCCCTCGGCGCCCTGTCCTTTGGCATGCATGGAATCATGATTTGGTCTAGCATATTTAACAACGTAACCACTTCGTCTATCCATGAATCATGCTAACTGACATAGTGCTAGGCAAATTGACAGGTCAAATCCTACAAATAGAACATCAACTTTGACTCCTTCAGCGATTGATGAACTAGTATGTCAGAATTCCAAATTTGAAGCCTAAGATTCATGAGATATGTGGAGGTCAGGTTAGTTAGTTAGTTACAATTTCTCGCTTCCTTTTGGAATTTTGAACTTGTTGCATCATCTATAATATCTAAATAGGAGCAACCCACTAAGTGATTTCTCTCAACATGCAAGCTATCCACCTCATCGTAGTCCACTAACAAATCCTAGCCCACCACGTCAGCTGTGAGTCCTCAGCCTTCCAGGTCACATGCCCCCCACGTCGCCTCTATTTGTTCACAATTTATTACCGTGTCGATCATAGGCATACGAGGGGGCTACTTCTCCTCAGTCCTTTGGTATTCACATCCCCCTGATAAATACAGAGTCATGTTCAGTCTCCAAACTCTCCATCTACTTCTTCAACCTCCTGTTTTTTTTATTTCTTTTGTTAAAAGGTCTTCACCTCCCCTTACCCTTCGCTTTATATCTGCCTCTTCATCTGGTCATCTAACAAGTTAGTCTCCCCGTTTTGTGCTTTGGGATTTGTGACGGTGGATGCGTGAGATGGACGCCCGACGTTGGAAGTCCGACGCTCTAGCTCGCTGGTCAGCTTCTTGTGTGCGCGTGTGTCGTTGGTCTGTCATTGCTGGTTCGTTCTGCTTGGTTATTCTGGTTGAGGCGCAGCAGCAAACGCTGGTCCAAGGGCATAACAACGAGGGATTTCTTGCGAAGACCGCTGTCTGCTTAGGGCATTCTTTTTCTCACTTTTAACTGAAATCAGGTAAGCCCCCCTTGATTTCCGATTGTTTGTGTTCAGCTATTCTCATATATCGGCTTTGGCATAGCTCAGGCAAACTACATGTATTTCACTGGATAAATTAGGTAAGCTCCCTTATTTTCCGATTGTTTGTGTTCAGCTATTCTCATCTATCGGCTTTGGCATAGCTAAGGCTAACAACATGTACTGTATTTCACTGAATATGTCCAGGGATTGCCTACTGATAACGCTCCTCAGATATCTGAGTTAGTGGAACTATGGACATGTGGCTTATCTCTGCTTCTACTGTGAATCAAATTTTGGATGCAGTAAACCAAACTATCATTTCACAAGAGATTGGTAGGTAGCGGCTGAAAGCATCATATTTCTTCATTTCTTGGCACTTCACTGTTGAGTACTACTATTGTTTCCTATTGAAATATATATACGCTCACTGATAGTAGTACTACTTATGAGAGCAGCTCTTCTTTTTGGAAGATTTCAAGAGTTCGAGAAAGACTCTTGTATTAAAGAACCAAGTGGTGATGAACATATCAGAAGAAGGTTACACGATTATCTTACAAAGGGTCTGAGTAATATAAACGCTGGTCCAAGGGCATAACAACGAGGGATTTCTTGCGAAGACCGCTGTCTGCTTAGGGCATTCTTTTTCTCACTTTTAACTGAAATCAGGTAAGCCCCCCTTGATTTCCGATTGTTTGTGTTCAGCTATTCTCATATATCGGCTTTGGCATAGCTCAGGCAAACTACATGTATTTCACTGGATAAATTAGGTAAGCTCCCTTATTTTCCGATTGTTTGTGTTCAGCTATTCTCATCTATCGGCTTTGGCATAGCTAAGGCTAACAACATGTACTGTATTTCACTGAATATGTCCAGGGATTGCCTACTGATAACGCTCCTCAGATATCTGAGTTAGTGGAACTATGGACATGTGGCTTATCTCTGCTTCTACTGTGAATCAAATTTTGGATGCAGTAAACCAAACTATCATTTCACAAGAGATTGGTAGGTAGCGGCTGAAAGCATCATATTTCTTCATTTCTTGGCACTTCACTGTTGAGTACTACTATTGTTTCCTATTGAAATATATATACGCTCACTGATAGTAGTACTACTTATGAGAGCAGCTCTTCTTTTTGGAAGATTTCAAGAGTTCGAGAAAGACTCTTGTATTAAAGAACCAAGTGGTGATGAACATATCAGAAGAAGGTTACACGATTATCTTACAAAGGGTCTGAGTAATATAAACGCTGGTCCAAGGGCATAACAACGAGGGATTTCTTGCGAAGACCGCTGTCTGCTTAGGGCATTCTTTTTCTCACTTTTAACTGAAATCAGGTAAGCCCCCCTTGATTTCCGATTGTTTGTGTTCAGCTATTCTCATATATCGGCTTTGGCATAGCTCAGGCAAACTACATGTATTTCACTGGATAAATTAGGTAAGCTCCCTTATTTTCCGATTGTTTGTGTTCAGCTATTCTCATCTATCGGCTTTGGCATAGCTAAGGCTAACAACATGTACTGTATTTCACTGAATATGTCCAGGGATTGCCTACTGATAACGCTCCTCAGATATCTGAGTTAGTGGAACTATGGACATGTGGCTTATCTCTGCTTCTACTGTGAATCAAAATTTGGATGCAGTAAACCAAACTATCATTTCACAAGAGATTGGTAGGTAGCGGCTGAAAGCATCATATTTCTTCATTTCTTGGCACTTCACTGATGAGTACTACTATTGTTTCCTATTGAAATATATATACGCTCACTGATAGTAGTACTACTTATGAGAGCAGCTCTTCTTTTTGGAAGATTTCAAGAGTTCGAGAAAGACTCTTGTATTAAAGAACCAAGTGGTGATGAACATATCAGAAGAAGGTTACACGATTATCTTACAAAGGGTCTGAGTAATATATATTGTGGCTTGATATACAGATTAGGTGACAGAAGGCAAATATGTAACCTCAACTTCCCTACATAATTGTCTGCCAATTATCTATGTTGGAACCTTTCGTGTATATACAATATTTCTGTATTGATTGAATCTGTTGTCCAGATGGATGCATTGTTAAAGATAAATTGCCACATCTCATTAATCATTCTATGTCACCCGAGTAGGCACACAATCAATAGTTGCTGTAGAGTATCTTGAATTGCTATGATCGATGGACTTCCTGACAAGACTCGATACTCAAGTAGTGCGTGGAGGGAACACCACTTTTATCATTATAATCACTGGTTGCTTTGCTGTAAATTTAAAGATCAACGTATTTACATGTGTCCTGTCATTTTCTCACTGCCCGTAAATTTCCACACAAGCCAAGATTATTGCTCACTAATTGTATTGGGGAAATGCAAAAAATGTTTGCTTTGAAGATGATCTTTAACTTATAATATTTGTTGATCTAGCCTTGGAAGATTACACATATGCACACTAATAACACTATTATCTTGCCATTTTTATGTATCTTACTTATGTGTACTTTTCAGACCATATGCACATATTTCATAGTTTCACTAAATACCCCGCAGCAACGCGCGGGGAATCATCTAGTTTAGAGAGTGATGATAACCCATGCGAAAAAGGTCCCAGTTGTCTAGTGACGGTTTCGAATCACCGAGTGAATCGCAGGATCCGTGCAGTGATGGGAATTGTCCATCGTACTTTAGGATGTCTGGGTGTGTTCAGACAATTAGGGCTATTTTGATTCATATGATAGGAAAAACGTAGAAATAGGAAAAACAAAAGATTAAGATATCATGTTTAGTTGAATCCTATAGAAAGATGAGTTCTCTTTGATTGTGTTAAAGGAATTTTTCCATGAAACGTAATATCATGTTTTTTTCCTATAGGATTTGCGCTACAAAATTCTTATAGAATTATTTCCTATATGATATGTTTCTATGAAACAAACGACTAGTGTAGGAAAAAATCCTATATGATCTAAATCCTACATAATTTCTACACAAATCCTATGAATCAAATAAGCCCTTAGCAAGGGTTCAAACTTGAGACATCTACTTTAGTTGCATATGCAGTGATTAACATATAGTAATTAAGAATTGCATACATATTAGCCAGTGGTTTAACCACATCGGCGAAGGATGATAGCAGTAGTGGCATCACACATAACAATGAAGGTGCCGTAGTCGAAGAAGTTGCATATCGGACGAAGTAGTTGATCAAGCCAGCAATCGCGTCATGACGCATATCGCCCCTCTCCCGCATGATCGCAAGAGGCACGGTTCCACAAGTGTGATCAATGTACATCACTAGCTTATATAGCATGAACCCACTTACTGCACAACAAGCATTGAGATATTTGCTCAAGCAGACTCCAAGAATAGAAGATCTAACTTGCTGACATCAATCTCTCTTCATGTTATGCTACTTGCCTCGAGATCAACTTTTTCGACAAAACAAATATACTAATATCGCGAAGAAATCAATTATACACCACCTCCGCGACAACACAATTCTCTAATAGCACTGCTGATGCACACATCCAAAAAAGAAGAAGCTAAAACGAGAAAATTCCCGCTATAGTGATCTACCTTGTAGCAGCAGTACAAACCCCACCAATACATCACCTAAAGTTTAAATTTTCCAAAAGCGACGCCTCCAAGAAGAAAACAAATGCACACAAACCGTCGCCGTCCGATCATAAATCATAGGTTTTTATCCAAGATAAAGTTCACACACTCAAAATAATGTCTGCAATAAGACCATTGCCAGACACAGTCAATTAAGATTATATCTTTAATTTTAGCGTTAAAAGGTAAAACTTTAAACTTCACCTTCGTTGTCGCCTCCACTTATATGCCGCTGCTACGAGTCCCGAATCACGAAGCAAATTTCTCATCAACACAAAGACTCGAACCACCATCACTATTCCTAGGAACTCAGCTTTCATAACATTCTTCACCTCTGACTTCACCATGAAACGTATAGCACATGTCCCATGATTGCAACAAATAGTAGAGCTTCGCATCGCTCCCTCCTACCAAACGGTAAAAATACACGAGTGCCCATAAATACCATCCAATCCAACAATCTCATGCATGATGTGCCCATTGGAATATTGGCGGAGCCTTCCGAAACTCAACACTCCGGTCAGATCAACGAGGGCAATCATCAAACATATTTTTATTAACATTTTTTGTCGATTTCGGTAATTTATTGTTCTTATTTAGATTTTATTAGGATTTGATTAATTGTATAATTCGAGCATAACCTTCTTCTTATAATTCGATGTGTCACGACGGTTTTCTTGGATCGATTGGTCTATCAAACCTACCCGGTGATCCGCTCCTCTTTTCGTTTTACTTTCTATGTGTGCTACTGTACTTAGATATTACCAATAATTTCATATTTAAGATGTTTTGGTTTAACTTTTTTAAAGCCAAGGGATATAAAAATGATTGAATTTAACAAATGCAATATATGTCATAAAGGAGAATAAATCACATTAATTCAGCGTATTAAATATCACATTGCTTATCTTTGTCAGTTCTTTAGATTAAGTATACAAATATACAATTCATCCAATCAAACATCTGAGTTCTGAAATCACATTGCAAAAAATGTTGGGGATCTAAGAAAAAAATCACTATGATAACTTGCACTGAATATAGCTTTCCAATATGATGGAAGAGTTGAAAAATTGGTCAAAGACGGTGGAAAAGTAAGTTCCATACACCATATGTTTTCCACTACATCAAAGCCTAGTTGATGATAGATGTTAAATCATATTGCACCTGGAACTAACCTTACATAAGCACCACATGATGCAATGATCATCTTACATTCTTCTCACTAAGAATGTCTACTCTGAAATGCGGGATGATATGTTTTTTGTTTGCTTAGTGATTTGATTGGTAGCCTTCACTTCTGGGGTTTTCAAGTGGAGGTCCATCAAAACTTGAACGATTTCCGAAATTTATGGCGTGCTCTTTCTCACGGGTATGCTTAATTAAATCGCTTGGGAACCATCCATCAACCGTGTCCGAAAAGGGGAAATGCCGATGATGTTAAGCCTTATGTTAAGAAGATTCTTGTTTCTCAGGAAGTGTAGTTCCTCTAGGTCCGCCCAGTTGCAAGTATAAGAGAACTAATTTTTCATTCTATTTCAATCTGACATGTTAAGTCTGCCATATCATAAAAAGGCTCTTCCCATGAGCACAATTTCAACTGTAAAGTATGATAAACGTCGAAATCCATACTATATATAGTACTCTCTATGTTCCATAATTATGAACGGAAGGAGTAATAACAAAGGCTATAAACATTGAGAACTAATTAGCATCTACTTGACGAAGTTGCATAGGACAGTTTTGCGAGTTAATTAGTACTTACCCCAGCTCAATCAGTCCATCCTTGCTTGATGGCGATAAAGAAAAGTAAAAACTAAACAACTCGAGTTGCGAGTAGTTTTAAATGGAGAATTTTGATACATGTCACAAACTATTATGCTCAAAACTCTTAAGGTACTAACTCTAGTTAATAGAATCAATAAAAATCATCTTTTGAGTTAATGTGATCATGCTAAAGAGAGAAACTCAAAATTTACAAGTTTATTAGTTAGCAAAAATATGGCCCGATGTTTTACACAACATAACGTTTCCTCTATGGTTTTTATTCCACCCATGACTGAGATTTAGGTTTTGCTCTAGTAGATTTCTCATTTGCTTAAGAAGATGATATATGGGAGCCATATTATGACTAAGAAGATGATGCTACTATTGAAAAGAGATGGTAGATGAGGCAAATGAAGCGGATGAATTGACTGTGGTGGCATATTAGCTTGCTACTTCTAATTAACTACCCTAGCCAGATGACACTTTTTTGTGGAACCTAGTCAAGTGGGAGGGTTTTCCTTTAAATTCATGAATTCATCGGTTTATAAGGATAACAAGGCTAACAACCATACAAGACTAAGTTAATTTGATGAAAACCATGCAAAAACCCTATGACGAACACAAAATTTTAAACCCTCAACCACCATTGCAACTAATAGGAAGAGGACCGACGAGACATTGAACCAAAACCACGATAAGAATAAATTTGAGCTAAAATTATGATAAGAATTATGGATTCGAGGAAGTAGAAAAGACATGTTTAAAACAAATAAATAGGCTTGGGTCGATCTGGTCGGTCCGTCTGGGATCCAATGGCGCACAGTGAGGGAATTGGCATCATAGTCAACCAGTACAAATACAGAAGCCATTGCCGCCCGCCCGCTCACAGTTCTCCCTCTCCCACTCTCTCCCTTCCGCCGCCGGCGCCCGATGCGCCGCCTCGCCGCGGCGGCGAAACCATTCCGGCGGCGGCATTTCTTACTCCCCTACCACATCTCCACAAGAACCACCACGGCCGCCGCCTCCTCATCATCCTCCCATCCCTGCTCCTCCTACGACCCGACGGCGCAGTTCCTCCCCTCCGACTCATCCTCCCGGCACCTCCGCCTCCCCGCCTCCCTCCGCCGCGACGCGCTCCTCGGCCTCGCGCGCCTCCTCAAGACCTCCCTGCAATGCCACCTCGCCCTCCACGCCCTCACATGCACATCCCCGTCGCCGCCGCCGCTCCCCGCTCGCTTCGCCGCCGCCGCCGGACTCACCGTCCTGTCTCGGCAGCTGCGCCCCTTCGCCTCCCTCCTCCTCGCGTCCCTCCTCCCGGCCGCCTCTCCACACCTCCTCGCCTGGTGCGCCTCCCCTGGCGGCGATCCGTACGCCGCCCTTCGCCTCGCGCTCCACGCCTTCCTCGCCGCCAGCATGCCGTCCGAGGCGCTCGTCGTGCTCGCGCGCGTCCGCAGCATCGGGAAAACGCCCAGCATCTCCGCGCTCGCAACCCTGCTGCGTCTGCTCTTCTGCGCGGGTGAGGTCCGGGCCGCATGGAAGGTGTTCGCGGAAATGACCGCGAGGGAGCCACGGCCAACACTCGCTATCTTCAATGCCATGATCCTCGGGTTCTGCCACAGAGGGCTCGTGCATGTCGCCGCGGGATTGCTCGGTGTCATGTGGAGGTTCCGCGTTATCCCGGATGCGTGCAGCTATAACATCCTGATCAAGGCTCACTGCGAGTCCGGTCAGGCAGGGGATGCTTTCGAGCTGTTTGACGAAATGACGCACAAGTCAGGGTGCGAGCCCACGGTTGTCACCTATAACATCCTGGTGAATGCTCTTTGCCGCGATGGGAATATGGTGGAGGCGAGGGGGCTGTTTGATGAGATGGCGAAGGCGGGTATCGAAGCAAATACAATAACTTTCAATGTTTTAATTGATGGGTATGCAAAGGCTGGGCGGATGAGTGAGGCTAATGCGGCCTGCAGGGAGATGAAGTCGAGGGGACTGCTGCCGGATTGCTGGACCTTCAACATTCTTTCTGCGGGAGCAGACAAGTTTGGGAAGGCTGCGCACTTAACAACGCACGAGCAGGAGGAGGGTTCACAGATATCAGCAGACAGTATAGATATGGTGGTCTGTAGGCTTTGTTGGGATGGACGACTGGATGATGCCCGGCAGCTCGTGGGTAGTGCAGTTGAGCAGGGTGTTCCAGTGAGTGTTGCAGGATTTAATGCTCTGATTGCTGCATATAGCAAGGGGGGATTCGAAGAAGAAGCTCTCGAGTTATACAGAATTATGAAAGAGATAGGCCTTGCACCCTTGCCATCCACTTTCAGTTATGTGATAATGGGACTGTGCAATCAAGGAAGACTAGATGATGCACAACTTCTGCTAGAACATATGATTAGTAAGGGGTATTCTGTGGGTACCTCATTTACCATTTACATGGACTCATGCTTCAGATATGGTGATGTAGAAGGTGCCTTGAAATGCTGGGATGATATGGTGAAAGTTGGTGTGCAGCCTGATTTTATTGCCTTCTCTGCATATATCAGTGGTCTTTGCAGATTAGATCACGTAAACGAGGCTTATCGGGCATTTGTTGAGATGACAAGAAGAGGGCTTGTTCCGAACAATATTACTTACAACTCTCTCATATCTGCATTTTGTAGGGCTGGCTATGTGGCTGAAGCACTGAAACTAGAGAAGAAGATGAGGCAGAGTGGTCTTGTTCCTGATGTTTTCACAAGCAACATTCTGATTGATGGTTTTTGCAGAGAAGGAAGGTTGGATATAGTGAATAGGCATTTCTTGGACATGCGTAGCAGTGGCTTAACTCCTGATGTAGTGACGTACAATACAATTATCAATGCATATTGCCGGGCCCAGGATATGAGCGGTGCCATGGTTTTCATGAATAAGATGCTTGCAGATGGCTGTGATCCAGATATTTTCACATATAATATTTGGATCCATAGCCTTTGTAACAACCATTCGATGAATCGGGCGGCGAGAGTGCTGGATGAACTTGTTGCTGTTGGTTGCACACCTAATTTAGTTACATACAACACACTGATGGATGGCATTTGCAATGATGTCCTGGATCGAGCTATGATTTTCACAGGCAAACTGATTAAGATGGCTTTTCAACCCAACACTGTCACAGTTAATATTTTCTTTTCTCATTTCTGTAAGCAAGGTTTTGGAAGGCGGGCACTTGAGTGGGCTGAGAAACTCAGAGAAGATTCTGTTGCCTTTGACGATGATACAATGAATATACTTGACTGGGCGTACAGGGAGATGGAGGATGACCCCCGTGGTAGCAATGCAGATATTGACAAGTGTATGTTTCTTGAGTCCTTAATGCTCATGACATACAACACTATGAGCAATAGTAGATCCCCAAAGTTTGCAAATGTGCCTATCGAGACAGTTATTGATCCTGCTGGCAGCAACGCAATCAAAGTTTTGGATACTGGATAATGATGGAATTTCAAAACCACATGAACTACTTGAAAACATGAGCCACACAATCAAAGTTTTCGGTCTTGAGAGGGACATTCGCACGGGAACGAAACAACAGTCACCAGCCCTTAGCAGTTCAGGAGCAGTACCTGCCAGTGCAGCCACACCGTCCTTAAACCCACTCTGCTCAGTGCTGGTCATGCATTCTGGCATTGGATAGGGAGCTGCAGATCAGTACCTGCTGGGGCATCGCCGCACTCAGGCTGCTCTTGGGCAAGATGAGCATTGCATCCTCCAGCAAGGATGATCTTGTCCACGCCCTGACAGAGAAGAGCACCAATGCCAGCAAAGATGAAGCCCAGAAGAGGAGTTCAAAGCACAACTTGTGGCATGGAAAGAAACAAAGAAGTGTTAGCTTGCATCAAGGCATGAAAGAATTTCTTCTTCTTTTTAACAATACTCTTATTCTTTTTTCTGAATATCTTTTAATCGAAAAAGCACTTTAATATTATTTGTCCATGATACAAAGATATTTCTTTTTCTTCTTCTTATTATTTCTTTTTACTTGTTCTGGAGGAAAACATCACATATGTATTATTTGGTTCTTATGTTGGTTTGGTCATGATGGCTCAGGTATCAGAGCAAGGAGGTGAAGATACAGATATGGGAGAGGTGCCAGAAATCCAAATTTGAAGCAAAGATAAGGAATGCCGAGGACAGGTTACTACCTTTTCTCAACTTTCGTCTGAAATTCTGAACTTATTGCATCATTCAGAGTGTCTGATCGAACCTTAACCTGTGAAACAAATACCAGCTGTCTGGTAACAGTCTCAAATCACCACTAAACAAGCCCTGCTTGGTTCGTTATTTCAGCCCACAAACCCTGTTTGTTATCCATGTTGTAGACAGATACTACTACTCCCTCCGTCCCACCAAAAGTGTCACAACTATATCAAAATTTAGATGTATATACCTACTAGATAGTCTAGATACATCCAAATTTTGACAAAGTTGAGACACTTTTAGTGGGATGGAGGGAGTACAAGTATTACTTTTATCCAACCTTGCATTAGGTGTATCCAACTATGCTAGAGTCTATCCGATTAGGAGTCCTTGTCTTGGCAGTCAAGTTATGTTATTGGGTTTGTATGTTAGGGATATGGTACCAGCTGCACTGGATTTACTGTTCAGCGAACAGTAGCCCCCCTAATGGTCCTTTTTTTTTAGATTTATATAATAGAGGTAAAAGCATTATCACAGGCTCATTCATCGAAAATCAAAATCATAGAGACAGGAAAAGAAAAACAAATTTCCATTAAATTAATAGAAAGAAGGATCCCTTCTCTGATTAGAATCCCGTGCTATATAAGAGCGGCGTTTTTTGCAAGGTTTTATACCAGCAGAAACAAACCACCTGTATAAAAATTCCCAGGGTTCCCAAGCGTCGCCTAGCCTGTAAACAAATCGCAGCTTTCTGGTAACAATTTTGAATCACTCCCCGAACCATATGCCAAAAACTCTCATCCGCCTTGCTGCCTGCATTGTTCATTTTAGCTTGTATCCGTTTGCAGAATGTAATTACGCAGATTTTTTTTACACAAGGCACACAAAATGTATGTTTTCATGAAATGACTTTGCACGCATAGGCTATGGAGATATACACGTAGAATTTTTGTTTCAATTTTTTTTGACATTTTAAATAAAGAGGGCATATGCACCCGAGAGCCAAAACGCCGCTCTTCCATACAACAACATTATTGAAAGTGCTGCCTTGCCTCCCAACTGCTATAACCGTTGTGTCGATCCAAGTAATCTACTATCATTTTTGTTTAATCTGTGAAGGGCTAGAAGTTTGATGTAAACTGCTTGACCTATGAAGTAATATGCCATGCTTTTGGGTATTAACTCGATAAGATTCAGCAAGTTTTCTCATCATAAAAGATTCAACCTTCTAGTTGGTCAGTTGGTTTCATTGATAAATTCTGAAAGGCGTTTGCAAAATTTGGAAAAACAGATAATGAGGAATTTGGAAGCTGCACTTATGCACGCGAAATTATCAAGCACTGAAGAAAGAAGAAAAGACAGGGCTTAAACCTCAATTACATAATAATATCACCATTTTGAACTTGAACTGGAACCAAGCACGATATGAATCTCTTTTCTTGGGTTTGGTTTGTTTCTCATCTGATCTTGTAGTAAATTTGTAGAGATCAGAGGTGGCGGCTAACCTTGTGGGTGGAAGCTCACTCTATTCTCTGTCTCGGGTTACACGGTACTGAGGTGAGAATATATATAGCTCAGCCACATACACAGCAGATGGGCCACATGGGCCAGAAACATAAAGCCCAGTAACGGTTCAACACTCCCCCTCAAGATGGGTGATATATATCTATCATCCCCATCTTGTCACAAGCCAAGTTGCATTCCTATGTTCCTAGTCCTTTTGTTAAACAATCTGCAATCTGCTGTCTAGTGTTCACATAATCAATCTTGATAATTCCAGCATCTAATTTCTCCTTGATAAAGAACCTGTCAATCTCTATATGTTTGGTTCTGTCGTGTTGGACTGGATTGTTTGCTATACATATTGCTGACTTGTTATCACACCAAACATTTAAATGACCATCTCTTAGCACCTTCAGCTCACTTAAGAGATTTTTTACCCATAGCATATCACTCAATCCTTCAGACATGGCACGGTATTCAGCTTCAGCGGATGACTTTGATACAACTTGTTGCTTTTTACTCCTCCATGATACTAGGTTACCTCCAACAAATACACAATATCCTGAAGTTGACCTCCTGTCATCAAGACAACTTGCCCAATCAGCATCACTATAACCATCTATTACTAGATGTCCATTACTTCTGAACCATAACCCTTTTCCTGGAGTTCCCTTTAGGTACCTCAGAATTCGATGTACTGCATCTAGGTGACCAGTCCTTGGTTCATGCATATATCTACTTACAACGCTCACTGCATAAGCAATGTCTGGCCTTGTATGACATAAATATAACAACCTTCCTACAAGTCTTTGATAAGTTTCCTTTTCCACCAATTCTCCAGATTCAGCTGTTATCTTATAATTTTGATCAATGGGGGTTGCGGCTGCTCGACACTGCATCATTCCTGTGTCATTCAACAGGTCTAGAGCATACTTGCGTTGTGACAACACTATGCCCCTTGCCGATCGTGCTATTTCTATCCCAAGAAAATACCTGAGTTGGCCAAGATCCTTCACCTCAAAAACCCTACTTAGACACTTCTTCAATCTGAGTATTTCAGCTTCATCATCCCCAGTAATTATGATATCATCCACATAAACAGCCAGAATAGTAATCCTTTGGTTTGAATGCCTGTAAAACACAGTGTGATCACCATTGCACTGTCTATATCCCATGGCACACACGGCCCTTCTAAACCGATCAAACCAGGCTCGTGGAGATTGTTTCAGACCATAGAGAGCCTTTTTTAGTTTGCACACTTTACCTCCATTTTCAGCAGCAGCCATTCCTGGTGGCACCTCCATATACACCTCTTCTTGAAGGTCACCATGCAAGAAGGCATTCTTCACATCAAGCTGATGTAGTGGCCATCCAAAATTAGCTGCACAAGATATCAAGATCCTCACAGTGTTCATTTTCGCCACAGGGGCAAAGGTTTCGTCATAGTCAATCCCATATGTTTGACTATATCCCCTTGCAACCAACCTTGCCTTATACCTTTCTATCTTTCCCTCCGGACTTTGTTTGACTGTAAACACCCACTTGCATCCAACAGCTTTCTTTCCATCTGGTAAGGTAGTCAACTCCCAAGTTTGATTCTTCCTTAATGCTTCCAACTCTTCTCTCATAGCAGCACACCATTTAGGATCTTGTTTTGCAACTGTCCAATCAGTAGGAATATGCACTAATTGGAGAGACGCAACAAATGCCAGATGGGAGGGTGACAAGGCTTCATAAGACACATAGTTGCTGATATCATGAACATTAAACCCATATTTCTTCACAGGTCTGCTTGTAGCTGCTCTAGTCCCCTTTCTTAGTGCAATTGGTAGGTCTGCCGATCCTCTAGTGATATTTGAGTTCACCTCCAACGGTGCACTCGATGAACTGTCTTCAGCAGATTGTCTGTCTTCAGCAGATTGTTCTTCCTCTTGTATTTGTGACCCCTGTACCAAATTATCTTCCTCCCCCTGTTCAGCATTCTCCCCCTGTTCAACATTCTCACGTCGCCTCCTTGTGTACACTTGAAGTTGCTTTTCTTGGCCCTGTTGTAGAGCAGTTACATGGGCACCCTGTTGTGGTGCAGTTACATGGGCACCATCAGCTTCAGACTCTGAAGAGATCAGATCCGATCCAATCACCAGCGGAGAAGGTTGACCCTTTGTTGTTGCATCAGAATTTTCTGCAGGTGTGACTGTAGTACCGTTTGTATTCTCCCCCTCTTGATCATCGCTCAACTGTGACAGATGATCAAGACCTTCAAACAATATGCTTAAGTCTGTTTGCTCACCATAAAAGGGTTCAGATTCACGAAAGGTGACATCCATACTCACAAAAGTTCTGCGCTCAGTTGGATTCCAGCATTTATATCCTTGTTGTCCGGGAGGATAGCCAATAAAAATGCATTTCACAGCCTTGGGATCAAGCTTACTTGCTGATGGTCTGTGATCCCTGACAAAGCAAGTGCAGCCGAAGACCTTGGGGGCAACAGGAAATTTGTTTTCTCCAAATAAAAGTTCACATGGCGATTTCATGCCCAAAATCCGTGAAGGCATGCGATTAATAAGAAAGGTAGCAGTTAGAACTGCCTCACTCCATAGAAATTTCGGTACATTCATAGTGTACATGAGAGAGCGAGTTACCTCTAATATGTGTCGATTCTTTCTTTCAGCTACTCCATTTTGGGGAGGAGTATCTGGGCAGGAAGTTTGATGCATGATACCTTTCTCGGATAAGAATCTGCCAAATCTGTTGTTAACATACTCTGTCCCATTATCAGATCTGAGCATTTGTACCTGCACCCTAAATTGAGTGTTTACATATGCACAGAAGTCCTGAAAGCATTGAAACACCTCATCTTTGTGGTGTAAAAGATACACCCAGGTCATGCGGGTATAACAATCAATGAAGGTTACAAAATATTTCATTCCACTAATCGACATAGTAGGACATGTCCATACATCAGAGTGCACAAGAGCGAAGGGAGCTATACTTCTCAGCCCCTTACTCACATAAGATGTTCTGGTATGTTTAGCATACTCACATGCATCACATTTCAGTTTGTTCATGTCTACTCTACTCATTACATCAGGACAAACTTTGCTCATCTTATCAAAGGAAATGTGCCCCATTCGGCAATGATGGATCATGGCCTTGCTCTCTTTATCACCTTGGACCGCTGCGAGCACCACCGAGTATCCCAGCAACTTAGGCTTCTCTCGGTCCAGGTACCATAACCCTCTACATCTGATTCCGTCCCCAAGCTTCCTTCCAGTCATCCTCTCCTGAATTAAACACATATACTTATCAAGAATAATGCGGCAATCAATCTGATCCACCAGGTTACTCAAAGAGATCAAGCTCACTGGGAATGCAGGCACATGTAGGACAGAGGATAACTTTATGTTAGATGAACACTGGACATCTCCAACACCTTTTACAGGTTGAGCAGTACCATCTGCAGTTTGAATGGTTTCATGGTATGTAGATGGGTACTGATTATACATCTCAAACTCTCTACTATTACCAGTAACATGCCTTGAGGCACCAGAATCTAATACCCAATCAGAATCAAGCTTATGAGCAGCTAGAGAGACATTTTCTGTATTTCCTTTGGTGTAGACAAAATGAGCAAACTGCCCGAAGCTCGTTTCTCCTTGCTGTTCATTTTTCTTCACTTCCCCTTCAACACTTCCATGATTCTGAGTTACTGATCTACCTCCCTCTGTAAATGTCATATTGGCTCTGGCCCCTCCTTGTGGACCGCCTGAGTTGTGGTAGTAATTTCCTCCGTTTCTGCCTCTACCACCTCTATAGTATCCCCTGCCATACCTGCTGCCTCTGAAACCTCCTCTGCCTCGGCGAGGTGGAGCTGTACATTGATGGACAAGGTGGCCACTTACTCCACAGTTGAAGCACTCTCTGGTCTGCTGCCACTCAGACACAAGATAGGCAGGCCTTTGTGTAAGTTCCCCTTTTCCATTGCACTTCAGTCTTGTTTCCTCTTGTGCAATAGCGGCAATAGCAGCTTCAAGTGAAGGCAACTGAGTTTCATGCATCAGATTCGCCCTCCTATTCTCAAAGTCTTGATTCAGACCCTTCAAAAACTTGAGCACTCGCTTGCCTTCAATCCATTTCTTTGCTGCCACAACACATTCAGTATGGGTGAGCACCAAAGGATCAAGATGATCCAAATCAGCCCACAACTGCTTCAGCTCCCCCACATAAGTCATCACTGACTTTTCACCTTGAGTGAGATCATGCAGTCTATCCTCAAGTTGAGAAACCAGCATCACATTTCCCTTACCAGAATACATCTGAGACAAAGCTTCCCATACCTCTTTTGCAGTAGGCAGTGCCTCAACAGATGCAGCAACTGGCGGGGTTAAAGAGCTGAGCAACCACGCAAGTATTCCTGAATCAGTAGTGCTCCATTTCTTCCACTCGGCACCTTGCTTCTCAACAGGTTCAACAACTTCTCCCAGAACATATCCTTCCAAAGCTTTCGTCTTCAGCAACAGCCGTCCTCTCCTAGACCAGCTCAAATAATTGCTAACACCCTCCAGTTTAATCTCGTTTGGTGCCAGTTCCAGCTTTTGCACCCCCTCTGCCTGTGAGACTCCAGCAAGTAGAGCCCCATCTCCTGACCTGACCACAGCCGTAGCCTCTGTAGTCTTGGCGGTGAGGATCTCCGCCAGCCTGTCCAGTGCCTTGGCTAAATCGTCTCCCATGGCTCAGCCTTGCCACAACACTTCCCTCAGACCTCCTGATGCAGAACCAGAAAATCCCTCGCAGCCTCCAACAGATCCACTCACTGGGTCTTCATCTCCAGCGCCACCCCCTCCATCCTCTAGAGCTCTGATACCATGTAGAGATCAGAGGTGGCGGCTAACCTTGTGGGTGGAAGCTCACTCTATTCTCTGTCTCGGGTTACACGGTACTGAGGTGAGAATATATATAGCTCAGCCACATACACAGCAGATGGGCCACATGGGCCAGAAACATAAAGCCCAGTAACGGTTCAACAAAATTCCAGCCCCGTTTACTGAACTTAGCAGCTCTCTGCTATATTTGGAAATAGATACGATTGCCTTGATTCTTAACTGAGAAATGTTAGCAAGGTGTTCGTTGGTTTAGTAGTGCTTTGACTGTTGCAAGTCTAGCAACTGGTAGTTCGCTTGGCTACCCATGGCATGTGCATTGTTACTTGTATCAAATTTGATTTGTCAAACACTAGTATTGAACTCATGCAGTGCCATGGGTCTGAATAGAATGCATCTAAAGGAACTGAATGAAATGCCTGAAATTTGATTTATCAAACACTAGTATTGAGCTCATGCAGTGTCATGGGTCTGAATATTGAATGCATCAGAAGGAACTTAATGAAATGCCTGACAATCCATTTCTAGTAGATACTCGAATGAAAAAAATCGATATCGTAGTCCTAGCTACCCCCCTCATAGGCTCCTTACGAAAAGCTCAATTTTGTACTGGATTGGGGCATTCTATTCGTAAATCCATTTGTACGGGTTTATGAGAGGGGGGATGTATGGTTTTGACAGTATTTTAAGCTCATTCATGAGCAATTCTCTTGCCCACCTAAACTTTTCTTTGTAAATTTTTGGATCTGAGGCCACACATTTACGTAACTGTGCTGGAAAATTTATTAACTTGTCCTGTTCGAGTCCTAAATGCGACAGATCACTTATCTCTGCTGATACATATAAATTGGAGGAATGTTGGTACTAACCATTTCTCTTGATTTGATTAATCTATTTCCTATTTCCTACATCGAATTACTTTACATACAAAGGTACAAAACAGGATGGCAATTAGCAACTGACAATAACATGCTGGCTAACTCCCACAGGAACTGCATAGTAGGGTGGCATCGCCATAGAGTTGAGAAACGCGGCCTATGTCTCATTGGTGGCACTTCTCCCGAGCAAGGACATTACGTACTCCATCACCACAGCATGCATGGCAGCTTGATCCTGTCTTCTCTGCTTGCGAAGCCAACCACCTTTTTGGACATCCGTAGAAGCTCGCTGAAGACCACTGTGCTGAGATATGCCAATGGCACCTTGAACCTTCTCCCATCAGTGGTGTACATGACACAGTGGTCCTTTCCTGCCACTGCTGTTGAGCACCATTTGGCTGCTGTTGTCGTCGTCCTGGTCAGCCGCTTCCTCGTGAGAACTGCTACCCTCTGCCACTTCGTTGCTAGTGGAGCGATTCTCTTGGTGTTGATCATGGTCGGTTCTTTTTTCTGAGAGTTGGAGATTCTAGCTGAGTTGCAAATGCTTTGTTTGTGGATGAGGCAATGGTGTTTTGAGGCCACCGAACCAAGAATTTATAGCTGAAGACACCAGCCATGTCAAGTGCCATCAATGGTTGGCTAAGGGAATAAGGTCATGAGGTTTGTTTGTGCCATACCGCAAGAAGATCAAGGAAATAATTGGGTTCAGATATTTCTGTAGGTCTGTTTGTTGCATGATGGGTACTGCCATAGTGGCATGTTTCGTGCATAAGTAGCTTGAGGACCCCATTCAAACATCGTTCGGACATTGTGTAATGAGATATTGGCAGACAACCCTTGTGCAGGCCTCTTGGGTCCAGCCTTTTATTGATGGCTAACTGTAAAGGATAGCTACTTATTTTTGGTTGCAAGAGTAATCATTTCTTAATGATCAGTCTATCTTAGTTTTGTACTTTGCATTTCATCAACACTGAGATTGCAATCAGTTGGAGTGGTTTGTGCTTCAATGCAAATTATTAACATTTTGATTAGGTTTGGAGGGGAGGGTCAACATTGATTGATTCAACATGAGCAACTTGCTGAATATTTCATAACTCGTAACTAATGCCCTATCTGGTTTCTACGCGGCATCCATTACTCTGCGCCTTCTCCGCACTTTCCTGAGGGTCTACAACCAGCTGCAAGCTTGCAAACCATGGTAATGTAAATTTAGCCGAAACTCATGTTTGACAGGTATGGATTAGTCTTATGTTGCACACTTCCCTTTGGGCATTTTCAGGCCTACTGCCTTTGTAAAGTCTTAGGATGTTCAGTTTATCTGTAACAGTTAGACACTTAGACATAACCCACTTATTTTACTGTAAAAGTTTGCTCTGCAGCTTGTACTGCTAATTTCGCTTCCATTTTTTGGATTTTATGAAAAAATATAAGATATGTCAGCTGATAAGTCTTATGACTAAGGATAATTTTTTATTTTGAACAAGATCATCCTCAGTAATTGCAGAAAAATTGCTTCTATAATATGTATTATCTGAGAGAACTGCATAGAGTTTTGGTGGCTATTAATTTTCTTGCAACTATCACTTCATCAATAAATAAATAAATACAGCTTTGTGGTTTACGTAGCAGATAATAAGCTCACATCTTTTATTCTCTTAATCGTAGCATTGCTTGTTAAGCATTAACTACTGTGAGCTAGACATTTGTACTCTGAAGCTCGAGGTTGAAGTAAATAGCTTTCAGAGACCCTATGGCCCAATGCTACATTGCTTATATAGTTGTAATTAAGGGGACTAAGTAAGATGCAACAAGCTGGTATGCTAATATGTAATTTCCACTCTAGTGTTAAGCTATATTACATCGTACTGACATGCAGAATGGAGAACACTGAGGGGTAAACTCTGCATATATTCAGGAAGTACAAACTGCAAGCTGCTGGTGCAGCGCTACATGTGGCACCGTACAGTTTGAATATTGGCAAGGCATCACTACAGAGCTCAGGAACGCCTTCTCTACTTCCTCCGATGCATTTCTTCTAAGCAAGCACATAACATATTCCATCACCGCTGCATCGAAGGGAAGTATGATCCTGCTGTCGCATGTGAACCCAAACTCCTCCCGGGACATCCTTAGCAGCTCGCCGAAGACTGTCGTGCCAAGGTACGCGAGCGGGACCTCGAACCGCCTCCCATCGGCTGTGTACATGGCACAATGACCTTTATCTGCGACTGGCGATGTTGTGCAGCATGCTTCGTCATCTATAGATGCTGTCTTGACCCTTTGCCACTTTCTCACCAACTGAGCAAGCCTCTTGGGATGGATCATGGCCATGGCTGGGTGTTCTTGGTTCTCAGGTATTTTGCTCAGAGATGCTTGGTCTGTGAGTTTGTTGATGAAGTGATGGTTGTCTTAGCTCATGAATATATAGCCAGAGAGATATGAGCCTTACTAGCAGTTGATAGGGGACAATGCACATGCAATGTTGGCTCTGAAGGGAGGCAGCCAGATTCAGATCAGATTTTGCTGGGCCATGGCTTGCTCTTTGGAGGCAAAGGTTGTGGACTAGTGGCTAGGCGATCAGATGCATGCTACGGTCCTTGATGTTAAATTGGTAGAAGCATTATGCAACCATCTGGGGTCCAGCTTTTATGGATCTGTTCCATTTGGTTCGGTGTCCTTTATCATGGGATTGGGAGGTAAGCTAGTCAGCCAGTTTCAAAAGCAATAGTTTCTGAATGGTTCGATGACCCTGTCTTTGTACTTTTGCAGCAACCCGCTGATTGCAATCAGGTGAGGTGAAGAGCCAGCGTCACAGGGAAACACTGCATATGATGGCCAGGAGCCTTTGCTGAGTAGATGCAGAGTTTGCGTCACTGCTTTTGGTTATGTACTTTGCACTTACAGCTGCAGCTGCATGCTAGGTGATTGTTGGCTGGTTTAGCAGTGCTTTGATTGCTTCTAATCTAGCAAGTTGCTTGACAGCTCCATATCTCATGGTCTGCATGATTTCTAGCATCACATGTGTCAGCCATTCCCTTGTATATTCTCTGCATTTTCCAATGGGCCCACAACTAGTTGCTAAGGAGACCAGGTTCAGCCAGAAAGTCCAGTCCTGGGGCTTCAGGGTATGGCATCGATTCCATCTCTACAGGGCTGTCATTGGTTCAATCCAGTACATTTTGTGGGGGGCAGGACTGCATTAATCCAAGTTGCAATGCAGGGTCATTTGTTACTTGCATGTCCATGACAGATTGACATGGACATAACCAGTATATCAAATTTCTTTATGGCGGTGTTCCAGTTCTGCCTCCTGTATGAAGAGATTAGAAGATATTGCGGTATTCATACACTTTTGCAGAAATGATGTGATTGCCCTCAGGTGAGGTGAAGAGCTAGTGTGTTAGGGTACAATGCATATGATGGAGCCTTTCCTGAGTATATGCAGAATTCACTGCTTTCGGGCGTGTACTTTGCACTTACAGCTGCAACTGCATTTTACGTGCTTGTTGGTCAACAATGCTTTGATTGCTGCAGATCTGGCAAGTTGCTGGGCAAATTCATATCTCATTGTTCCACCTATGGTCTGCATGGTCTCTAGCAGTGCACATGCCTACCATTTTCTGGTATCTTCTTTGCATTTAGCTGGGCATTTGAGGATCATGCTGCAATGTGAGTTGCAATGCAAAGCTTATTTATTATTTTATGACTGGAAACCTGGCCTGACCTGATGCATACTTGGATATCCATGACACGAACATAACTAGAGGTGTCAAATTTTATTTGCAAAGCACGTTTTGATGAGCTCATGCTGTGTGAAAAACCTGTTTCTGAACATCTGCAGATTTGCCAATTCCGACCCGAGTATAATTCGATGGTTTTATCTATAGTTGAACAAAATGCGGCAATATCCTACAGGTCAGCTCCCTTAGTCCCTTCTCCATGTGTGAAGATTTTCCTGCCAACCTCTACGTTTCTTTGTAACATTTGTGTCTGACTGAGGCCATATAACTACACAGAAGAAATTTGTCAACGCTTACTGCTTAGGTCCTAAAAAATCTCTGATCGATCATTTATCTCTCAAAAAGTTATTATATACATTGAAAGAACAATGTCTAGCATAAACAATTTCCTTGAGTGCTTGCAAGATCAAAATGCTTCACATAAACAATTTCCCGTTTTCTAATTTTTCTATATCTCCGCGGTTGGTTTGTAATCGGGAGCTGCAGACACCAAAGTGCTGGCTAACTCCCAGATGAGGCTCGGCATGATAGTGGCATGACATCGCCATGGAGCTGAGGAACGTGGCCTCCATCTCCGTGGAAGCGCTTCTCCTGAGCATGGAAATGGCGTACTCCATCACCGAGGCATCGCAGGGCAGCGTGATTTTGCCACCATCGGTGCCTGCGAAGCCGAACTCCTCTTGGGACATCCGCAAGAGATCACTGAAGACCGTCATGCCTAGGAGCGCCAGTGGCACATCAAACCGCATGCCGTCAGTCATGTACACAACGCAGTGGCCCTTGCCAGCCACCGATGAGTACGATGTGCCACATGACCCTTCGGTTTCTTCTGCTGACATTGATGACATCCAGGTGAGCCTTTTCCTTCCTATGGCCGCCACCCTGTGCCACTTCTTAGCTAACTGAGCGACTGTCTTGGCACTCATCATGTTGGCTTCTTGTGTTCCTGGAAATGGGAGATATTCTTCCGCGACTTGGAGATTCGAATGCCTTTGTCAGTCATTGAAGTGGTGGTGTTTGGAGAGCACATAGCCATGGATTTATTGCTCAAGGGTAAAGCAGAGGTCCACATAGTGGAGTGTGATGGTTGGGCAGGAGACAATCCCATGGGCACGATACGTGTCGTGCTGCGGTTTTGGAGGTGCTGTGATGTGATCTGGAGCAGATTCTACTGGGGCCAAGTGTTTGGCAAGTGCCGGAGTTTGAGCTGGGCGTCTGGCCTGCACAGCCGTGGTGATCGGTTTGCTGAGGAAATGGCACGTGGACCCCATGGAGATCTCTAGCCACAAGCACATTTCAGACATGTATGGTGCTTGAAAATCTCATCAAAATTATTCATCACGTTATCTGCAGCTAGTTGCAACAACATTGCATGCAGAGCACTCATGGCCGTGTCTCCTGCCCACCGCTCTTGCTGATAGCTACACACAACCTTCACGCATATGCACTGCCCTGAGCCCTCTCTCCCTGTTACTTCTACTATAAATCCATGCCCTGCTCAACACAAAACTCTTCATCCCATCTGCAAGCAACATCACGATCTACAGACTTTCAGAGCCAGAGTGAAATTTAGCCAACAAGGAACACATCAGACTCAACCATGATCCATCCAAAGAAGCTTGCTCAGCTGGCCAAGAAGGGCCGGCAGATGTTGTTGTCCGCCGCCGGTGCCCGCCGCCGGCAGGCATCAGACATGAACGACGACGAATGCTGCAGCACAACGTCATCTGTGGTTGCCGATGAGGGCCACTGCGTGGTGTACACCGCCGATGGAGCACGGTTCGAGGTCCCTCTGGTGTACCTCGGGACGATGGTCTTCGCTGAGCTCCTGAGGATGTCCGAAGAGGAGTTTGGCTTCACTAGCGGCAGGGATGGAGGCAGGATCACGCTGCCCTGCGACGCCACAGTGATGGATTACGTCTTGTGCCTGGTCAGGAGAGAGGCCTCCGAGGAGGTTGAGAGGGCGTTCTTGAGCTCAATTGCGGGGCACTGCCGCAGCTGCAGTGCTAGCTACATGGCGCCATCAATGAAATCCAGCCATCAATTTGCTCTTTGTACTTAGCTACTAGCTTAGAAACTGAATTTTGGTTAGGACCAAGAGGAGCTCTGTAGAGTCTGATGTAAAGATTTGGTTATCACAGGAAATGATACAAAGGAGACAACTTTTCTGTGAAAAATTCGTTGGTTACACATTCTCTAACATAGTTCATATAGAGTACTGAGGAAAGTACACCATGGGCTCGTGATCATGATTTGCGGGGACAGGAGGCAGTGGCTAAAAGGAGACCATTGAGATGGCTGGAAGGTGTCTGAACTTGGCAACAGCGTGGTGAAGGAGATGAGGATGGGGAGGATTAGATGAACAATAAATAAACTGTTATTCCTACCTCTGACTAGAACTGTCAGATTGGGACTGCGGGTCTTAGATGGAGGTGGGTTCAGCAGTTCGTAGGTTCTCGTTAGAGGTAGCAATGGTTGTTTGCTGCTTAGGAAATGGATGCTTCAACTGTGTCGTTGCCAGAAGTGGCCGATTCTGGATCTCCATTCCTCGTGTGCTGGAGAGTGCTATGCATGGGCTGGGCGGCCTCGCGTTGTCTCACCACACTCCGATGAGAATTGCAGACCAGAATAAGCCCCTAATCAGTAGCAGTATGTAGCAAAGCAAACTAATGTCTGATACATGTTTCTGATACTTGCTTTTTATCTTCTGTTCTGTAGACACTGCACAAAAATGAAATGAGCCTTGTAGTTGAACATATTGACATTTTTTTACCGTTTTCTTCTAGAATGGGATCTATTCATTTTTTTATATACAAATTCAGCATCTTCTTTTGTGAAGAAACTGCAAGAGAATATTTGACAGCAGGTTTTGACTTTTGGGTTTCCAGGTTTCTGCTAGATTGACTACAGCCTTGCAAGATTGAAAACCTTACGTAAATATTTCTCTAGTGGCAGCAGGAAAAATGCCGAAGATTCCATTAACATGAAGAGAATGCACAATTTCCAAACTCTTTCTATATATGTCAAAACACTACTATACTAACAAGTACTAAACATAAAAACATTGGAAGCTGCAAACAGACTGTTATGGTCGGGCTGACCTATACACGCAAGAAGCACACTAGTGGCTAGTTGTGGGCTTAGCCCAAGTAAATTAGGGTTTAGAGGAGGCCGTCCTCCTATATAAACACTTGTACCCCTTCGTGATTAATCAGACAAATATTCAGTATCATACTGTCTCGTCTCCTGAAGGAGACGGAGACCCCTGCGCCCGCCGCACCTAACCCTAGCCGCCTCCTTCCTCCGCGACGGCGCCGGCGCCGAGCCCTCCAGCCTCTCCGCCCTCACTTCCACCCTTACAACCTCCGCCTAGACCCGGTAGAACCCTAGCCCCTACCACTTTGGTATCGGATTGCCTAGGTCTCATGGGCTCCAACCCCCCCGTCGACCCCGCCGCCACGTCCCGCCGCCACCAACACCACCCCCGCCTCCGCCGCCATGACAGGCGCCCACGCGCAGGGGCCGCCGCCGCCAACGGAGAGGGGCCGCCGCCGCCACTACCATCCAGCCGCCGCCCCCCACGGGCCTCGACCTCCCTGCCCGCTTGGCGGACCTCGCCGACGCCTCGCGCCATCCGCTTCGAGCTCGCGGAGATCAAAGCCGGCCAGCACCCGCCCCCCACCGCCGCCGTTCGGTTCCGTCCGCCACCCCGACACCGCCCGCCTCCGCGCAAAGGCCGCCCGCGTGGTGGCCGCCATCGCCTCGCCAATCCCCACATGGACCGACGCGTCACCCGTCTACACTCTCGGCGCGGACGACGGTTCAGCAGCCCACCCACACCTTTGGCGGTCCTGGCGGGTTTGCCCCTTCGCCGAGGGTACGTCCTTCAACCCGGCCGCCGGAGGGCGCCCGGGGTCACGCCTATGGCACGCAGCCGCCCCGCTTCACAAGTGGAGTTCGCCACCTACGACGGCGCCACCGACCCCTGAACTGGCTGAACCAGCGGGGGCAGCGGACGCTCGCGCCGACCGCACGTGGATCGCCTCCTATCACTTACGGGCGCCGCGCACTTGGTACTACGCCTCGAGCAGACGAGGGCGCCGCCTGGGCCTTGGCGACCTTGCCTCGGCGGTTTGGGCCGACCCTCCGCGGCAGCCGCTCACCACCACGGTCCAGGACTTCGCCGCCGCTTTGCGCCGCGTGCCATGCCCCGGGCGTCTCGGCGCGGCAGCCGCCGATCTCTTCGTCGGCGGCCTCCCGACACATCCGCGTCGACGTCGAGATGCGCGAGCCGGGACCTGCAGACGGCCATGTACTACGCACGGGCCTACGAGCAGCGCGCCTCGCCATGCAGCAGGTCTACGCGCAACGTGGCAGCGCTCGTCCCGCGCTCCGACCCGCCCGACACCGACCCGCGCGCGCGGCTGCCGCGCCGCGGGCCCTCGCGCCGACTCGCCTTCAAGCGGCCGACGGCGGAGCAGCTTGAGCGGCGCCGCCAGGGGTTGTGCTTCAACTGCGACGAGAAGTACGCGCCGGGCCACACGTGCGCCCGCCTCTTCTACCTGGAGACCGTTGACGAGGCCGACGTTGAGGCCCTCACCGCCGAGCTCGCGGCCGCCACCGTCACTGAGGCCGGTGTCACGACCTACCGCGCCGGTCGACGCGTCCGCCTTCGTCGTCTCTCTTCATGCTATGGCGGCCATCAAGACGGCAAAGACGATGCTGCTTCCGGTGACGATCAATGGGGAGCGTCTCACTGCGCTGGTGGACACGGGCTCCACGCACAACTTCTGTCCAACACCGCCATGCGCCGCTCGCTCCAGCCGGTGGGATCGGAGAAGTACAGCGTCACCGTCGCCAACGGGGACGTCTTACGTGCCAGGGCGTGGCGCGACAGTTCCCGTGCTCGTAGGCGACGAGCCGTTCTCCATCGATCGCGTCGGCATCGACTTGGGCTGCTACGACTTCATCCTCGGCCTCGACTTCGAGCACCTTAGGTCCCATCCTGTGGGACCTCGATGTGCCGTCCCTCATCTTCGGCGCGAGGGCGGCCGCCGTGTTCACCGGACGGGCGTGGGCAGCAGCACGTCCGCCCCGAGCCGCGGCGACGAGGCGCATCCGCTCCTGGCCGACTTACTGCAGCAGCACGGCGACCTCTTCGACGAGCCGCAGGGCCCCGTTCTTCAGATACCGGACTTCGACGAGCCGTTCGTGGTGGACTGCGACGCCTCCGGCATTGGCTTCGGCGCCGTCCTTCACCAGGGCGAGGGTCCACTCGCTTTCTTCGCCCCTTTGCCGCACGCCACCACAAGCTCGCGCATATGAGCGCGAGCTGATCGGGCTGGTCCAGTGCGCCACCGGGCGTATCTTTGGGGCCGGACATTCCGTGTGCGCATGGACCACTACAGCCTGAAGTTCTTGCAGGATCAGCGCCTCTCTACCGTGTCGCATCACCAGTGGATCAGCAAGCTCTTCGGCTTCGACTTCACCGTCGAGTACCACCCCGGCCGCCTCAACACAGTCGCCGACTCCCTGTCCCGCCGCGACGTTGACGACACTGCGGACGTGCCCACGGTCGGTGCAGCCCTCTGCATCCACTCCGGGCCATCTTTCGCCTTCATCGACGAGGTTCGCCGCGCTATTGCCTCGGCTGCGGATGCGCAGCAGCTGCGCCAGCGCCTGGCCGACGGCGAGCTGGCCGCGCCATGGCGCTTGGACGAGGTACTACTCCTCCATGGGCGCCGCATCTTCGTGCCGGATCATGGAGACCTGCGCCACCAGGCCTTGTCCTTGGCGCATTCTGCAGGTCACGAGGGCGTCCAGAAGACCCTGCACCGTCTCCACGCTGATTTTTACATTCTAGGGGACGGCGCCCTGGTGCGAGACTGGGTGCGGGCGTGCGTCACATGCCAGCGGAACAAGACGGAGACGCTCCGTCCGGCGGGCTTGCTGCAGCCGCTGGACGTGCCGTCCCAGGTGTGGGCGGACATCTCCATGGACTTCATCGAGGGGCTTCCGAAGGTTGGCGGCAAGTCCTTCATCCTCACGGTGGTCGACCGCTTCTCCAAGTACGCGCACTTCATCGCCCTGGGCCATCCCTATACGGCGGCGTCCGTGGCACACGCCTTCTTCGACGGCATTGTTCGCCTCCACGGGTTTCCGTCCTCCATCGTCGTGATCGTGATCCCGTATTCACGGGTCACGTGGAGGGACCTCTTTGGGTTGGCGGCGTGAAGCTCCGCATGAGCACGGCGTTTCATCCTCGACGAACGGCCAGTCCGAGGTCGTCAACAAGATCATTGCCATGTACCTACGCTGCATCACCGGGATCGTCCACGAGCTTGGGTGGACCGTGGGCCGAGTATCGCTACAACACGTCCTACCACCCGCGCTGCACGCTACTCCCTTTGTGGTCTACGGGAGGCCACCGCGGCGATGCTTCCCTGCGTTCGGCACGGCCCGCACGAGACGGCGGATGAACCGCGTACTCGCGACGAGATATCGCCGAGGCGCGCGACTTATTCAAAGCTCGCCGAGGTACTATGATGCACACCATCGCGAGGCGGAGTTTGCGGGCGGCTGGGTCTGGTTACGCTTCTTTCTTCGACCCAGTCCTTGGACCCGCGCTCCAGCGCAAGTTGGGACCTCGTTACGCCGGTCCCTTCCGTGTGCTGGAGCGCATCGGCACGCTCGCCTACCGTCTTGAGCTGCCCGCGGGCTCGCGCCTCCACGACGTCTTCAACGTCGGCCTCCTGAAGGCCTACCGTGGCGACCCTCCTTCGCGCCACCAGCTCTTCCACCTACGGATGGCGCTCGAGCCTGCCCGGCGAGTGTGGCTCGCGTGTTGAAGGCCCGCAGCGCCGTGGTGTCGGCACGTATTGGTGCATTGGACAGGCATGCCAGGCGACTTGGGAGAAGCTTGAAGATCTCCGCCAGCAGTTTCCAGAAGTTCAGCTCGAGGACGAGCTGTTTGAGAAGGCGGGGAGAGATGTTATGGTCGGGCTGACCTATACACGCAAGAAGCACACTAGTGGCTAGTTGTGGGCTTAGCCCAAGTAAATTAGGGGCTTAGCTCAAGTAAATTAGGGTTTAGAGGAGGCCGTCCTCCTATATAAACACTTGTACCCCTTCGTGATTAATCAGACAAATATTCAAGATCATACTGTCTCGTCTCCGAAGGGAGACGGAGACCCCTGCGCCCACCGCACCCTAACCCCGCCGCCTCCTTCCTCCGCGACGGCGCCCAGCCGCCGGCGCCGAGCCCTCCAGCCTCTCCGCCCTCATTTCCACCCTTACAACCTCCGCCCTAGACCCGGTAGAATGTAACATCCCAAGTTTTCAATAAAATGAACAAGAGAAAGAATTCAAGAATCCAAATTTTGGAGCCAACAAAAACTTTTTCTCATCATATAGGACTATGCATATTAGCTCACCTTATTAAGTTATTTGAGTGTGCTTTTGCCATGATGCTTGTTTGTGTGTTACTCTCATCCTAAAACCTTAGCAATGATCACTTGATCACCCTTAGCCAAATAAAAATGAAATATAAAAGATTTTCCAAAAATCCTTTTCACTCTCACATAAGGCCTATGCCATTTTTGCAAATACTTAACCTAGACCACTTTGGCTTGCACCATTGGTTGTAAATGGTTACTAAACACTTTTAAACACTATTGGAAGTGAAGAAACTCAAATCAAACCAAAATCAAATTCAATTCCCAAGTCACATGCAATATGGTCACTTGTGCCATTTTTACCCTGATGGCCACTTTGAGCCCCTGGTTTTCTTCTTTCCACTTCTAAACTTTGTCAACTCTTTACACCTCATCCAAGACAACATCAAGCACTTCAACTTTGCCCAAAACCACCACCCCAAATTCATCACCAATTTCAAATGGGAAGCAAGCAAAGTTGGAACTTTCTCACATATGTAAGATCATATGCAAAATGTGATTTTGCATCTCCATTCCATTTTGACCACCACCACCACCAAAATGCTCCACTTAATATATGTTTACAACCCACCAAAAAGAAATTCAAAATTCAAAAATCTTTTTCTTGCGGGCATTCTGTCGAACACCTTGCTGGCAGGGTGAAAAATGGAGCCCATACCTCATTTCTACCTTGGACTTGGTCCAACCTTGCCCTCTCTGCACCCTGGAGCCTCCCTCTCACCTCACCACACCATCACCACCACTTGCCCTGATCAATGTGTGGTCAATTAAATCAAACCTTGCCATGCCGTGGCATGGCATGGCCACTTCATGCCATCTCCTCACCTGGTCACCTCTAGCCTGCACCACCATGCCCACCGGCTCCCTCTCACCTCCCTGGACGAGCTCATGCCATCCCTTGACCGAGATCGAGCTCACACGCGTCAGCACACGCGCGCCAGTGGCGCCCAGAACGTGTCCATGCCGCGCCAGAGCGCGCATGGCGCCGAGCCTGGACACGCCAGGGCGTGACGACGCCACGGCCCTGCGTCCCCTCCACACTCGCTCTCAACGCCAGTAGACGCACAACGGCTCCCTGCATCGCCTGGACACGCGCACGAGGCCGCGGGAATGCCGCAGACGACGACCGCGTCCACGACCGTCCGCCATGGCCCGAGCACTCCCATCAAGCTCGCCAGCGCTACAGAGCCCCTGCCGCACCACGATCAAGCGCGTCGCCTTCGCAGACACCGTAACACGCCGCGCCCATGCCTTGCCTCTTCGCGACCTTGGAACGGCGACGACGACGATGACCCCCGCTCCGCCCCTCGGCCGCCGCTATAAAAGGAGGACGCCTCCTCTCAATCCGAGCACACCAATCGCCTCCACTCATCCTCACAGCTCTCCTCGACCGCTCAATTTCACCAGTTAGCCACTCCTCTGCTCGAATCGCAAGCTCAAGTTCGCCGGAGCCCGCGGAAGCTCTGCTTCGATTGGCGCCTCCCCGAGCGCCGCCGCTGCTCCCAGGGCTTCCTCATCTACTACACCTTCTCCGCGCCTACTGCCAGACCCGCAACGCCGGTACCCTCTCCCACCCCCTAGGCTCGCCGCCGGAGCTCGCCGTCACGGAGACGACGACGCGTCGTTCGTCCGATCCGAGTCTAATCCTACGGTCCACCTCCCTCGTACCGGTTCTGTTTTAAAACACGCCGACGCGTGGCCCCCACGCGTCGGCCACTGCCGGACGCAGATCGGGCCGCCCAAGTTCTTTTCCCGCGCAAGCCCACCGTTTGAATTCAAATTTGGAAATTAGGAAAATATCTTAATCTGATGCAAACTTTGAAATTCAATAGTGACAAATCTACTTGGCAAAATTTTACGAACTTTATATTTTTGGAAACCTTAGGAAATTATCTACACAATGCCACTGGATAGAATAGACAAAATAAACAAGGCAGGGACTTTTCTGCCTTATAATAATTCTTAAAAATCAACAATAAATGCTTTTCAGTTAATTCCACCTCCAATAATTCACATTTCACTTATACTAATTGTTTCTACAAAAATATGCCATGCCTACTTTGAATGATCATGGCTTAGTGGTTTTAAATGCCTTTATGGCTATTTCTAGTCAAAGATTTTGTCCAAAACTATTAAGAAATCTTATGAGGGAGTTTTCTCTCATTTAAATCTTGTCACCATCAATTCCAAATGAAGTGGAGACTCTGGTTATTTAGGTCCCATAGGAATTGTTGGTGATATTAAATCTTTGTTATGCTAGAATTAAATGGTATGAGGTGCTCACCTCATTTAAATCTTTTTCTCCAAATGATAAGTGTGAAGAGGTTGACTTGGGTCAACCTAGGTCACCTATTATGCATAAGAGAAATTAAATCTTAATAAGAGAATGAGAGGAAATTATTTCTCTGAAATATTCAAAGTAACATTCAAGTTTAGTATGAGAGGAAATTATTTTTCCTAACCAATAAGAAAAACACATCCACCCACCAACTAGTAATATGTGATGCTAGTTTAAAGGTGTGAACCATGCTTGTGCATAGTTTAGTAAATTAGTTTGGTGTGATGATTGTGTACCCCGTATTCGTATTTTAGACGCTAGTACCGAGGAGTACCGAGGAGGAGGAGGTCTACTCCAAGAAGAAGAAGACCACTTTGACCAGTTTTCCAACCAAGGCAAGATAATACTCTTGCAAAGTGCAAAGCTCACCATGAGCAAGGCATTACCCCATTTACTTTATGCTTATGATCCTATTTCCCAGTTTTACTTTCCAAGCTTTATTTACCTTTGTTTTATCAAAGTATCTTTGATTTATGATTTTACTAGGTTAGTATGGAGTTAGTGCAAGAGTATCAAACTTAGCCTAGAAGCAAAGCAAATACTTAGCACCCCTCCCACATAGTGGCTAGTGCTAAATTTAAAATGACTACTCTAGATGGGAACTTGTGTTGATTGAAATGATGATGGTGAAAACCTTGGAATGATTAGTCATTTCCATTGAAAGATTTTGAAGGTGAATATGACACTGAAGTTGACTTGGTGACTTTGGTTAAAACTGATGATTGAGTTGGATGCGATACCTTCCCAATATTTAAGTACCCCCACAATACCTGATTATGGGTAGGGCTTAGCTGGAAATTTATGTGTCTTAGTATGGGTTCCCTCTAAACAAGCGTCATCGGGGTTATGCCGAAAGCTGCCTCTACAACAAAAGAGATGAGGTGATATGACGTGAATATGAGGTGAATGTCCAAGCCCCCCCCGGGGACAGTTGGTTTTCACCGGGAGGCCAAGCTCATGGGGAGAGGTGCCTATACTAGTGTAAGTGAAAGGTTAACGGTTGATGATCCGCGTATCGAGTTACGATTATTCGGGGTTTTATCCCGACGGATGTAATCAAATGTTGTGGCACAAGTGTGCGACCTCAGAGTGTAGAACTATTCGAATAGCCGCCCGCGGATATGGACAATTGGAAAGGCCACTGTTTCCGTCATCAGAATTTATATCTATGTGACTGGTGTTTTTGAACTTGAACGGTGACTTTGTTTTTGAATCACAACTGAGTTGTGGGAATGACACTAATGTTCCCACTTGAGTTAGTTAGCACATGGGGAGTTGTTTACAAAAGTGTTTATGAAATAAAATTGGCTTTATGCAAATAAACTTAGAGCTTAGAACACCATTATGCAATGCTAGTACTTACTTTGCGAGTACTTAAAGTACTCACGGCTTTGTCCCTGGCTATTCAAATGGCTAATATGAAGCCGAGCAAGACGAGGAGGACGATCAGCAGGACGTCTACCACAACTAGGAGCTTCTAACGCGTTGGCTGTGGACTAGAGAGTCCTTGTATCTTACGCTTCCGCTATGAACTTGTGTTTGTTCGTTGATCATTAGATCAACTATTTGTGTAATATGGATCATGTGATTCCAAGTTGTAAGACATTATGGTTTGTAATGAATGATGACTGTGATACTTAACTATTATGCCTCGCAACAACAATTTCCTGGGATTGCGATGTATGACATAATAGGCATCCGGACTTTAAAAATCCGGGTGTTGACAAGTTGGTATCAGAGCCATTGTTTGACCTTAGGAGACCCTAGTTAGAAATGGACGTTCTAAAAATTTAGTTTCAAAAAGGAATGAAGTATTTCTGAAAATTTAAGTCTTTGTCTTCTCCTTGAGTTCTTTGGAAAAACAAGAAGTCATGCTCTTCCTTAGAAATATAACTAAAATTTTGTCACACTTGTTCACTTCTCTAACTTAATCCTTTACTTCACTTTGATGGAGCCCGTGAACACGAAGTTTTACCAGCTTGGGAATGGGGAAGCTTGATCTTCGAGCACGACCTCGCCCTGTCCGACCACCTTGGTCGCCCGCACCCAGAGTTCCATGGAGCCCAGATCGCGAACCAGCCGGAGGCGAACTGCAGTGGATCATCACCCGACTTGAGGGGCAAGATGGAGCCTCCCACCTCCGAGAGGATCCTCTTCTCCTTCATGGAGAGCAACTGGCTGGACGGACTTGCCCGCGCCCTTGGAGGGACTCGCACGCCTGTGCGGGATGAGCGGGGAGGCACTCAAGCACCCTCGCTTCTCTCACCTCGCGAGGCGTAACTCTGCTGGAGAGCCCATGGACATGTCATCCCACCCGGAGCTGAAGCACCATGTGGAGCATCTCGACTTCATGTGTACCACACTCAGCAGGATCTCGACCACTCCCGTGAGTACGCCAACCAGACTCACGCCCGCATCATCGAGCAAGGAGACGCCATCAAGATGCTCGCCAACGACCGCAGGACTCCCGCCAGCAGCGCGCGAAGAGGGATGCCACCATCACTCGCCTCCGCGCGAAGATAGCCGCACTCGAGGCCACCGTCAAGGCCCAGGAGGAGCAGATGAAGAAGATGGAGGAAGATGGAGAAGACATTCAGGGAGGAAGCAACTACCTGAGTGACGACAACGACTTCGAGGAGGATGAGAACACCGAGGGGGAAGACTACGACCTCCTGGACGACGAAGATGATGACCACACCCCCATCGATGTTGATGAGGATGAGGAGTAGTTCACTTATGCACTATCGTAGGTGTGAGTTGTATCCCGCCCCATGTATCGTAGCTTGGAGAAGAAGGGTTCTTAAAACCCTTAGTGTGTTAGCTTGTAATGTGTGTTGTTTGCTATGAATGAAAGTATGTTTGTGTCATCATGAAAAGACTTCAAGTTTTAAGCTTTTGAACTCAAACACAAAACAAGCCATAGAAATTTCCCTCTTATCTCATGATCTATCTCAATACTCAGATGGCCCCTCCAACTCGCAACGCGAATCAAGACGCTATGATGCAGATGTTGCAAGTTATGCTGGAAGATAGAGAAGCAGAAAGAGCTGAAAGGCAAGCCAACATTGCAGCACTTCAACAGCTTGTCAACAACAATCAAGGCCACCATGATCATCCAGGATCCAAGCTCAAGAACTTAATACCAACCCGCCAGCCAGCAAGACCGAGGAACCACTTGATGCAGATGATTGGCTCCAAACTATGGAGAACAATCTAGAAGTAGCTGGAGTGGAAGAGAATGAGAAAGTGCTGTTTGCCACGCACTACTTAGCAGGACCAGCAAGAGCTTGGTGGACAAGCACCCGTGCCATGAACGCGGGATAGTTCATGACTTGGGCAGATTTCAAGCTCAAGTTCAGCAAGTACCATGTGCCCCGGGTCTGATAAAGAAGATGAGAGATGAATTCCGTGAAAAGCAAGGCCGGATGTCCGTGGTGGAATACCGCGACAAGTTTTCACACCGTCAAGGTACGCCCCGGATGAGACCGACACTACCGAGAAGAGGAAGGAAAGGTTCCTGAACGGACTGCATGATGAGATGCAGACCGTGTTGATCAACATCCCCTTTGCCGACCTCGAAGCCCTTGTTGACTCCGCCATCCGGATGGAAGGCAAGCACCAACCGAGAACCGCAAGCGCCGCATGATGAACCAGAGTGGGCCTAGCAATGCCCCAAGGTATCGCCCCAACTCAGGAGGAGGTTTCCGGACCAACAAGCCCAATGCACAGATGACACGTCCGGTTTATCAGAACCGGAGTGGAGGAAACCCCAGGCCAGGAGGCCACCACAACAACAGCAACTACAACACCAACAACAACTTCAATCGCGCTCCGCCGAGAGCCCCCAACAACAACAACAGCAACAACAACACCAACACCGCACCAAGGACCGGGAGCAATGCAATCCCCGTCGCAAACAAGCAGGACAAGACCACCATCACTTGCTATGAGTGTGGTGTAGTGGGGCATTACTCCAATGAGTGTCCCAAGAGGCTCGCAAGCTTGCAGCAACCCCGCACCACCGCTCAGCAGCAACGCCGTGTCTCCACCGGCAAGAAGTTCGCCCCAACAACCCGAACAACCGCGGAGGTCGCCTCTACCACATGAATGCCGAGGAAGCCCAGAAGCACGACGTGGTGCTGGGTATGTTCTCTCGTTAACTCAATACCAAGAAGAGTGTTGTTTGATTCTGAAGCATCTACAGAAGATTTTGTGTGCACTAGTAAGATTCAACCAATCAGCTTGAAACATGTCATGGTAGTTCAAATACCGGATCAACAACTAAAGCTAGAAAATTTTGCAAAGATGTACCCATCGAATCCATGAAATAGACTTTTATGCAAACTTGATTGTTCTGGGAACAAAAGGATTGGAGTAGTACTGGGTATGGATTGGATGGCGAAACATCATGGATTGATAGACTGCGCCAAGAAGGCCATCACCATGACAAGTAGCACTGGAATAATAATAGAACACTTGTCGGAAAAACTACCCCGAAAATTTACCTGCAACCAAAGTGTAGCCAAGCCAACTTGGATCAAATCGGTTGTCTGTCGATACCTGATGTGTTTCCGATGATCTACCCGTATGCCCCAGATCGGGATATCGAGTTCATCATCGAGTTAATCCCGAACAGGACCTATAGCCCAGAGAGCCTATAGCATGAACCCCAGAGTTAATGGAAGTGAAGAAGCAACTGGATGATATGCTGTACAAAGGTCCGATTCGACCAAGTGCGTCGCCTTGGAGATCACCAGTTTTGTTTGTGGATAAAAAGGACGGTGCCACTCGTTTGGTTACGGACTATCGTAAGCTTAACGATGTCACCATCAAGAACAAATATCCCTTGCCAAAGATAGAAGACCTGTTTGACCAGCTAGCCGGTGCCCAAGTTTTCTCAAAGATTGATCTGAGGACAGGTTACCATCAATGAAGATCCGAGCAACAGATATACCAAAGACTGCCTTTACCACCGATATGGATGTATGAGTACAACGTCATGTCCTTTGGACTGACCAATGCCCTCGCTTACTTCATGAATCTCATGAATAAGATCTTTATGGAATTCCTGGATAAGTTTGTCGTTGTCTTCATTGACGACATCCTTATCTACTCCAAATCAGAAGAAGAACATGAGCAACATTTGGAAGTGGTTCTAGAAACCCTTAGGCAACATCATTGTACGCCAAGTTCAGCAAATGTGAGTTTTGGCTGAAAGAAGTGGGATTCCTGGGACACATCTTGTCTGCAGGAGGAATTGCCGTAGACCCCGCAAAAATCAAAACGGTTGAGGAATGGAAAGCCCCAACCACCCAGACTGAAGTTCGAGCATTTCTAGGATTGGCGGGATATTACCGCCGATTCGTTGAAGGATTTTCAAGCATCGCAAGACCAATGACTCAACTGAAGAAGGACCGGAAATTTGCCTGGAATGACAAATGTGAAGAAAGCTTTCACTACTCAAGCTCGATTAACCACAGCCCAATACCGATTATGCCCGATGTCACCAAGCCATTTGACGTCTATTGTGATGCATCCAAGACTGGTCTTGGATGTGTGCTGATGCAAGAAGGCAAAGTGATATCTTACCTCTCAAGACAACTGAAGCAACATGAACAGAACTATCCAACTCATGACTTGGAGTTAGCAGCCGTAGTGTTAGCCTGAAGGTTTGGCGTCATTACCTCATGGGTAATCGATGCGAGATATATTCGATCACAAGAGCTGTACATTTTCACCTGAAGGAGCTGAACATGAGACAGCGCAGATGGATAGAATTAATCAAGGATTACGACATGGAGATTCACTACCACCCCGGCAAGGCCAATGTGGTAGCGGATGCTTTGAGCAGATGCCGTGTCTTGAACTCCATGATCGCAATAGAGCAACCAAGCTGTACCAAGAGTTTGAACAATTCAGACTAGAGCTAGTAAGCGAAGGATTCCTCGCCGCATTGAGCTCCAACCCACTTTGATGAGCCAGATAAAGGAAGCCCAGGGAAATGCCAACATTGACGGAATAAAGAGTCGATAGCTGCAGAAAGGCACCAGATTCACCGTAGATGAAGAAGGAGTTCTTTGGTACAACGAACGCCTGTGTGTCATCGATTCGAGTTGAAACAAGTCATTCGAAAGAAGCTCATGATACACTGTATTCCATTCATCCTGGAGGAACCAAGATGTACCAAGACCTGAAGGAACAATTCTGGTGGCACGGAATGAAGCGGGAGATAGGAAGCTACATCGCCAAGTGTGATATCTATCAACGAGTCAAAGCAGAACATCAATGACCCGCAGGACTGTTGCAACCTCAGATTCCGAGTGGAAATGGGATTCTGGTATGGACTTTATCACAGATTGCCCAAATCTAGCAGAGGAAATGACTCCATTTGGGTAGTCATCGATAGGTTGACCAAGGTTGCACATTTTATCCCTGTCAAGACCACATACCAAGGCCCAAAGCTTGCAGAGTTATACATCTCCAGAATAGTCAGCACGGAACCCCGAAGTCAATTGTGAGATAGAGGATCACAATTCACCTCAAGATTCTGGCAGAAAGTGCATGAAGGACTAGGAACCCGATCGAATTTCAGCACAAGATACCACCCACAGATCGACGACCGAGAGAGTCAACCAGACACTGGAAGATATGTTGAGAGCCTGTGTGCTAGAGTACGGATCCAAATGGGAAGACTGCTTACCATATGAATTCTCCTACAACAATAGCTATCAAGCCAGCTTATGGCCCCCTTTGAAGCCCCGTACGGAAGGAAATGCCGTACCCTCCGAACTGGTCGGAAGTCGGAGATAGTCAAGTCTTCGGCCCCGATGTTCTCCGCGAAGCCGAAGAAAAGGTGCACAAGATCCGCGAGTACCTCAAGACCGCCCAGTCAAGACAGAAGAGCTACGCCGACAAGAGACGCCGAGAGATGACGTTCGAGGAGACTTTGTGTATCTCAAAGTCTCACCCCTCAAAGGAATGCAGAGATTCCAACTCAAAGGAAAGCTCGCCCAGATATGTCGGACCCTTCAAGATTGGATCGCCGAGGAGAAGTCTCATATCAGTTGGAACTACCAGAAGAGATGTCCGCCGTACACGATGTGTTTCACATCTCACTGCTTCGGAAGTGTCTAGAAGTGCCGGAAAAGACCGAAGTATTTAAGAACATCGACCACAGAGCCATTGATATCAACAAGGACCTAACCTACCGCGAAGTGCCTATTCGCATCCTTGAAGAAGCATTCAGGACCACCCGCACCAGAAGTATCAAGTTCCTGAAGATACAATGGAGTAACCACACCGAAGAAGAAGCAACTTGGGAACGCGAGGAAGATATGAAGAAGGAATACCCAGATCTCTTTAGTACCTAGTTTTCTCTAGATCTCGGGACGAGATCTTTGTAAGGGGGAAGGGTTTGTAACATCCCAAGTTTTCAATAAAATGAACAAGAGAAAGAATTCAAGAATCCAAATTTTGGAGCCAACAAAAACTTTTTCTCATCATATAGGACTATGCATATTAGCTCACCTTATTAAGTTATTTGAGTGTGCTTTTGCCATGATGCTTGTTTGTGTGTTACTCTCATCCTAAAACCTTAGCAATGATCACTTGATCACCCTTAGCCAAATAAAATGAAATATAAAAGATTTTCCAAAAATCCTTTTCACTCTCACATAAGGCCTATGCCATTTTTGCAAATACTTAACCTAGACCACTTTGGCTTGCACCATTGGTTGTAAATGGTTACTAAACACTTTTAAACACTATTGGAAGTGAAGAAACTCAAATCAAACCAAAATCAAATTCAATTCCCAAGTCACATGCAATATGGTCACTTGTGCCATTTTTACCCTGATGGCCACTTTGAGCCCCTGGTTTTCTTCTTTCCACTTCTAAACTTTGTCAACTCTTTACACCTCATCCAAGACAACATCAAGCACTTCAACTTTGCCCAAAACCACCACCCCAAATTCATCACCAATTTCAAATGGGAAGCAAGCAAAGTTGGAACTTTCTCACATATGTAAGATCATATGCAAAATGTGATTTTGCATCTCCATTCCATTTTGACCACCACCACCACCAAAATGCTCCACTTAATATATGTTTACAACCCACCAAAAAGAAATTCAAAATTCAAAAATCTTTTTCTTGCGGGCATTCTGTCGAACACCTTGCTGGCAGGGTGAAAAATGGAGCCCATACCTCATTTCTACCTTGGACTTGGTCCAACCTTGCCCTCTCTGCACCCTGGAGCCTCCCTCTCACCTCACCACACCATCACCACCACTTGCCCTGATCAATGTGTGGTCAATTAAATCAAACCTTGCCATGCCGTGGCATGGCATGGCCACTTCATGCCATCTCCTCACCTGGTCACCTCTAGCCTGCACCACCATGCCCACTGGCTCCCTCTCACCTCCCTGGACGAGCTCATGCCATCCCTTGACCGAGATCGAGCTCACACGCGTCGAAGACAGCGCGCCAGTGGCACCCGAACGTGTCCATGCCGCGCCGAGCACGCATGGCGCCGAGCCTGGACACGCAGGGCGTGACGACGCCCACGGCCCCTGCGTCCCCTCCACACTCGCTCTCAACGCCGTAGACACACAACGGCCCTGCATCGCCTGGACACGCGCACGAGGCCGCGGGAACGCCGCAGACGACGACCGCGTCCACGACCGTCCGCCATGGCCCGAGCACTCCCATCAAGCTCGCCAGCGCTACAGAGCCCCTGCCGCGCCACGATCAAGCGCGTCAGCTTCTGCAGGACACCAGTAACACGCCGCGCCCATGCCTTGCCTCTTCGTGACCTTGGAACGGCGACGACGACGATGACCCCGCTCCGCCCTTCGGCCACCTCGCGCCGCTATAAAAGGAGGACGCCTCCTCTCAATCCGAGCACACCAATCGCCTCCACTCATCCTCACAGCTCTCCTCGACCGCTCAATTTCACCAGTTAGCCACTCCTCTGCTCGAATCGCAAGCTCAAGTTCGCCGGAGCCCGCGGAACTCGCGCGCCTCCCGAGCGCCGCCGCTGCTCCCAGGGCTTCCTCATCTACTACACCTTCTCCGCCCTGCCCCGCAACGGCCTGGTACCCTCTCCCACCCCTAGGCTCGCCGCCGGGAGCTCGCCGCTCGCCGGAGACGACGACGTCTGTCGTTCGTCCGATCCGAGTCTAATCCTACGGTCCACCTCCCTCGTACCGGTTCGGTGTTTTAAAACACGCTGACGCGTGGCCCCACGCTGTCAGGCGGCCGCTGCGCTGGACGCAGTACTGGGCCGGCCCAAGTTCTTTTCCCGCGCAAGCCCACCGTTTGAATTCAAATTTGGAAATTAGGAAAATATCTTAATCTGATGCAAACTTTGAAATTCAATAGTGACAAATCTACTTGGCCAAATTTTACAAACTTTATATTTTTGGAAACCTTAGGAAATTATCTACACAATGCCACTGGATAGAACCCTAGATCTTTTGTAGAATTAAAGTGGCAAAATAAACAAGGCAGGGACTTTTCTGCCTTATAATAATTCTTAAAAATCAACAATAAATGCTTTTCAGTTAATTCCACCTCCAATAATTCACATTTCACTTATACTAATTGTTTCTACAAAAATATGCCATGCCTACTTTGAATGATCATGGCTTAGTGGTTTTAAATGCCTTTATGGCTATTTCTAGTCAAAGATTTTGTCCAAAACTATTAAGAAATCTTATGAGGGAGTTTTCTCTCATTTAAATCTTGTCACCATCAATTCCAAATGAAGTGGAGACTCTGGTTATTTAGGTCCCATAGGAATTGTTGGTGATATTAAATCTTTGTTATGCTAGAATTAAATGGTATGAGGTGCTCACCTCATTTAAATCTTTTCTCCAAATGATAAGTGTGAAGAGGTTGACTTGGGTCAACCTAGGTCACCTATTATGCATAAGAGAAATTAAATCTTAATAAGAGAATGAGAGGAAATTATTTCTCTGAAATATTCAAAGTAACATTCAAGTTTAGTATGAGAGGAAATTATTTTTCCTAACCAATAAGAAAAACACATCCACCCACCAACTAGTAATATGTGATGCTAGTTTAAAGGTGTGAACCATGCTTGTGCATAGTTTAGTAAATTAGTTTGGTGTGATGATTGTGTACCCCGTATTCGTATTTTAGACGCTAGTACCGAGGAGTACCAGGAGGAGGAGGAGGTCTACTTCCAAGAAGAAGAAGACCACTTTGACCAGTTTTCCAACCAAGGCAAGATAATACTCTTGCAAAGTGCAAAGCTCACCATGAGCAAGGCATTACCCCATTTACTTTATGCTTATGATCCTATTTCCCAGTTTTACTTTCCAAGCTTTATTTACCTTTGTTTTATCAAAGTATCTTTGATTTATGATTTTACTAGGTTAGTATGGAGTTAGTGCAAGAGTATCAAACTTAGCCTAGAAGCAAAGCAAATACTTAGCACCCCTCCCACATAGTGGCTAGTGCTAAATTTAAAATGACTACTCTAGATGGGAACTTGTGTTGATTGAAATGATGATGGTGAAAACCTTGGAATGATTAGTCATTTCCATTGAAAGATTTTGAAGGTGAATATGACACTGAAGTTGACTTGGTGACTTTGGTTAAAACTGATGATTGAGTTGGATGCGATACCTTCCCAATATTTAAGTACCCCCACAATACCTGATTATGGGTAGGGCTTAGCTGGAAATTTATGTGTCTTAGTATGGGTTCCCTCTAAACAAGCGTCATCGGGGTTATGCCGAAAGCTGCCTCTACAACAAAAGAGATGAGGTGATATGACGTGAATATGAGGTGAATGTCCGGCCCAAGCCCTGTGCAGTTCCCGGGTTAACAGTTGGTTTTCACCGGGAGGCCAAGCTCATGGGGAGAGGTGCCTATACTAGGGTGTGTAAGTGAAAGGTTAACGGTTGATGATCCGCGTACTGAGTTACGATTATTCGGGGTTTTATCTGACGGATGTAATCAAATGTTGTGGCACAAGTGTGCGACCTCTGCAGAGTGTAGAACTATTCGAATAGCCGCGTCCGCGGATATGGACAATTGGAAAGGCCATTCTGTTTCCGTCATCAGAATTTATATCTATGTGACTGGTGGTTTTTGAACTTGAACGGTGACTTTGTTTTTGAATCACAACTGAGTTGTGGGAATGACACTAATGTTCCCACTTGAGTTAGTTAGCACATGGGGAGTTGTTTACAAAAGTGTTTATGAAATAAAATTGGCTTTATGCAAATAAACTTAGAGCTTAGAACACCATTATGTCAATGCTAGTACTTACTTTAGTGTTAGATTGCGAGTACTTAAAGTACTCACGGCTTTGTCCCTGGCTATTCAAATGGCCGAATATGAAGCCGAGCAGCACGAGGAGGAGACGAGCAGGACGTCTACCACAGCTAGGAGCTTCTAACGTCAAGCGTTGGCCTGTGGACTAGAGAGTCCTTGTATCTTACGCTTCCGCTATAAACTTGTGTTTGTTCGTTGATCATTAGATCAACTATTTGTGTAATATGGATCATGTGATTCCAAGTTGTAAGACATTATGGTTTGTAATGAATGATGACTGTGATACTTAACTATTATGCCTCGCAACAACAATTTTCTGGGATTGCGATGTATGACATAATAGGCATCCGGACTTTAAAAATCCGGGTGTTGACATAGAACCCTAGCCCCTACCACAGACACTTGTTGCCTTGTTGGTTGACACCCAGAGATTGTGCTATACAACTTGCATAGTGACATGGCATCGCCATGGAGCTCAAGAATGCCTTCTCAACCTCCACTGAAGCATTTCTCCCGAGCAAGTACATCATGTATTCCATCACCATGGCATCACAGGGCAACGTGATCCTGCCATCGCGCTGACGAAACCAAACTCCTGAGACATGCGGAGGAGCTCTCTGAAGATCAGCGTGCCAAGTTACGGTAACGGCACCTCAAAACGAGTCCCATCAGTTGTGTACATGACACAGTGACCCTTGCCTGGCACTGCCATTGAGCACCCTTGGGCTTCTTTTGTCACCATAATGGCAAGTTGCTTTCTGAGGGATGCCACCATTTGCCACTTCTCTGCTAGTTGAGAAATTCTCTAGTCACTAATCATGGTCAGTTCTTTCTTCTGAAAGGCGGGACTGGAGACTCTACCTGAGTTGCAATGCTTTGTTTGTCTTAGAAGATGGTGTTTGGAGGGCACTGGACCAATAATTTATAGCTGACGAGAAGTAGGAGGCCTGTCAAATGCAGTTGATTACTGGGTAAAGGCCTATAGGGACACGGCCATGAGTCTGGTACGTGCAATGTCGCAAGCTGATCAAAGCAATGTTATTTACATTTACATGTTGCTTTGGGCCTAGCTGTTTGGTGTGTGCTGGGTACATAACCGTGCACCGCCAGTGACATGTTTAGTGGGTAAGCAGCATGAGAACCCCAGGCAAACGAGTTGAATGAGTGAGACTTAATTCTTTAGCTATTGTGCGATGATATATTGGCAGACAATCCTTGTAATTACAACAACAACAACAACAACAACAACAACAACAACCAAGCATTTCAGTCCCAAACAAGTTGGGGTAGGCTAGAGTTGAAACCCATAAGATCTCGAAGCCAAGTCATGGTTCCGGAACGTGGATAGCTAACTTCCACGCACCCCTGTCCATGGCTAAATCTTTGTCGATATTCCAAACCTTCAGGTCTCTCTTAACGGACTCCTCCCATGTCAAGTTTGGTCTACCACGACCCCTCTTAACATTCTCAGCACGCTTTAACCGTCCGCTATGCACTGGCGCTTCCGGAGGCCTCCGTTGGACAGGGGTGATAGTGAAATCTAGCCAGCACGTTCAGTTGTCAATAGTTTTCCTTTGGCAGATGATATACTGAATTAGTTATATTTATGATTGCACTTTAATGCGTATTTTTTACATTTTGATTGGGTATGAACAGTGTCATATCTCAGTCCTGTTGATGGCCTGCCTGACTTGTAGCATTGCATGTGGAAACCACTCTTTAGTTCTTTCTCTGCACTTTCCTTTGGCCTTCTAACAGCTGCATTCCTGAAGATTGTGAATAACAGGCATGCACCAAACCTTGGACCGACACACTTCTTATTGCGTGTTTTTCTGGCGTACTACCTTCTGTGAAGTTTTATGAGTTGGAGGACATTCGGTATTCGGTATAGTTAATCATCAGTTGTTTCTATGCCAAAAAAACTTTGTTAAACTCCTAAATAAAGCTTGTTTTGTCTTCCATCTTGTGATTTTTATCCTACTTCATTACCTCATATAGTGATGGTCTTTAAATTTTTTTTCCTACAAATTCATCGTTGAAAATGGCTCCTGTACCACCTGATCATTTCAAAAATTCACATTTTTTGACCTTTTTAGTGGTCTGGCTTAGATGATAGGTTGGAAAGAAACTTGTGTATACTCTGTGTAGCAGGATGAAACAATCGACATCTAAAAATAGTCACAACCATTGTTGCTCCTTTGCACAGTTGTATCATGCGAACTCAAATGTAAGAGAAGAATGGCTGCAAGCCAGCAACTTCTGGTTGGCCAAAATAATACTGCTTTGTTGCTTTGATGATCACATTGCTTTACATGCAATTTTCCTTCTCCTATTGTCTGTTATCTAACTATCTTACACTATCCAGAAAACTACACAAAATTGAAGAGAGAATCAGGGTCTGTAATTCTGCATGCATGTTCTTCAGAAGCTACAAACAGAAAATTTGTTGGCTGGCTCCAACAGCCGGCACCACACTGCCGGTGTAGTGGCAAAATGTCACCATAGAGCTTAGCAGGACATTCTTGACATTGGGGCAGGCATTTTTCTTGAGCAAGCTCATGACATACTCCAGGACTGCAGCATCACAAGGCAGTGTGATCTTGCCATGGCTTGCAAAGCCAAACTCCTCCTGAGACATCTTCAGGAGCTCGCCGAAAAGCGTTGTGCTGAGGTACACCAAAGGGACCTCGAAACGCCTCCCATCGGCCGTGTACATGATGCAGTGGCCCTTGGTTGGTACAGAAGTGCAGCAACCTTCATCTTCCTTGGCTGACACTGCGAGCCTCTTCCTTCCAAGTGCTTCCACCCTTTGCCACTTCTTTGCCAATTGAGCAAGTCTCTTGGCGCCGGCCATGGTCGGTTCTCGGTCTTTGTGTTTTCAGCTGGAATTTGAGGAAGTGAGCTATGGATGTTTGAATGCTCAGTTTGTGGATGAGCTGATTGAGTGATTGTGTTGAGCTAGCTGTTTGCCGAATTTATAGGCGAGGGGAAGGACATCTTGATGGTGAACTGTGGTCGTCATTGAGAAGAGTTGGGAAGGGACAGGGCCATGAGATCTGTGCATGCAATGTTGCAGTATGATTAATTCGGATTAGATTGTGGTGGGGCCAAATGTTTGGTGTGTGCTGGAGCCTATAGTTGCAACTGGTTGGCATTGGTTTGCTTTCTTATCATTTTTGGCTGCTATACCGAACCGCATTGGGGGCAAGAGGCGTGTCGAGAACATGGCTATCGGCAACACGCGAGGATGGTACAGCGATGGTTCCAGATTCAAGGATTGAACAATGTCTGGCAGCACCGACAGATAGCTGACATGTGATGCACATTGTTCATCCTTCTATCAGTCTATTCTTTGTGAAGATTCAGTCAGTCTAGCGCATGATCTGTTTTGATCTCCGACATCTCACATGGTGGCTTCTGCTGTTGAAATTTATTTCTTTTGTGTACATTAGTACATGACAAGGAGTACATTTTCAGCGTTACGCTATCTATGCACTTCTCCTGACAGATGCCTAACACTGTGATGTGCATTGTTCATGCTCCTTATCAGCCTATTCTTTGTGAAGAGTCCGTCAAAGCTGGTGTCGGTCCAACAGATGATCTGTTTCATTTCCGGCATATCACATGGTGACTGCTTGGGCTTCTCATTTCTTCTAGGGTATGGGAGTACAGGAGTTGGTTTGGTCATATGCAACGAAAACCTCCAGAAGCACCACTGGAATTCTAAGGAGTATGGAAAATACGAGGGGCAGAGGACGACCAAAGTTGACATGGTCGGAGGCGGTAAAAAGAGACTTGAGGGACTGGAATGTCCCTAAAGATTTGGCTCTTGGTAGGACCGCATGGAAATCAGCGATCGATGTGCTCAAATCTTAGTTTACCTGTTCTTTTTTCTCTCTCCTTGTTTTGATTTCCTTATGTTTCCGTTGGGTTTCATATCTAGCCTACCCCAACTTGATTGGGAAAAGGCTTTAATGTCGTTGTTGTATGGGAGTACATGACTAGAAGCATAACTGTCCTGAAGTAACCTTTGTTTCCTTTCCTCTGGAAGTGGTAGGTATGTCATGTTTCCATGCTGAAGCTGATGACTCCGATAGTCTGATGTGTGTTGTGTTGACTGTTTTGCTCCAATGCATGTATTATATTTGCAATGCAAACTTTCCAGTTATTTTTTAATTTCTTAATTAGATTTTTATTTAGTCCAACATAAGAATAAATTGAGAACAGGAAACCTCTCTCTAATAATGACATGACACACATGTACTGAGTCCTGCTAGACTGCTTTAGATTTGTACAATCTGTGACTAAAACTTATAAACTGATGGTCCAAATGATAATCTGTTCCAATTCCTGAATTTGCAGATGATGGAAAAACACGTGTTATAAAGGAAGGTGGAGTGCATGCATGGAGCTGTCAGTGCGCAATCCAGGCAAGTGCAGGATCATCTAGTAGTAGTATCTAGTGTATTTTCGGTGCTTTGCTTGCAAATCAGCAGTGCATGCAGCTACTGCCATACTAACCAGTTGCAAATTGGCATGTGGGCTGCATGTTAATCAGGCACAGCGTGTGATGATATATCATCTCCAGTTCCATTAGCAAGCAACCCAAATGATTTTTTTATCATGCTGGCCTCTTACTTAGCCATTAAGAAGGTCAGTATGCCATCACATTGTGATCTCCAAATAACCATCCAAACATGCACTGCTATAGAAATCAAATAAGGTTACATTTCTATATATCTTGGCTTACTGCTTACACCTTCAGTTAGCATGTCATGTTCTCAGTGCATGACCGTGTCTGTCCCTTGCCAACTTGTAATCCTATTTCCTATGCCATAGCTGCACCTAATAAAAATGCATATTTTTTTTCTCCTATTGCCTATATTAACTATCTACACTATTCCAGGTAAACTACAGAAAACAGAGGCACTGCATCGGGGTGCATGTTCTTCAGGAGCTAGAAGCAGCAATTTTCTGGCTGGATCCAACAGATGGCATTGTGCAGTGTAGTTACAAGACGTCACCATAGAGTTGAGCAACGCGTTCTCAACCTTGGCAGAGGCATTTCTCCTGAGCAAGCACATGACATACTACATCACTTGGGCATCACAATGCAATGCGATATTGCCATCGTTTGGGAATCCAAACGCCTCCTGGGACACCCTCAGGAGCTCACCGAAGATCATCGTGCTGAGATACACCAATGGTACCTCGAAGCGCCTCCCATTGGTTGTGTACACGATGCAGTGTCCCTTGACCGCTGAAGAGGTGCAACACTCTTCATCTTCTTTGGCTGTTGCAGTCAGCCTCTTCCCCCCAAGTGATGCCATCCTTTGCCACTTCTTTGCCAATTGAGGAAGTCTTTTGGCGCTGACCATGGTTGGTTCGTGATCTTGTTCTTCAGCTGTAAATTTGGAGAAGTGAGTAATCGATGGTGTAATGCTCAATTGGTGGTGGAACGACCTGATGCTGTTGAGCTTAGCCATTTGCTGAATTTATAGCCGAGAGAAAGGACATCTTGATGGTGAAGTGTAGTTGTCGTTGGAAAAGATGGCAAGGGACAAGGCCATGGGATCAGCACATGCAGTGTTGTAGATTTGGATTAGATTGTGGTGGGCCAAATGTTCGGAGCCTGCCGGATCCAAATAGAGGTATCATCAAACCATTAGTTGGCTCGCATATCATGTCAAATTCCACATTTCAGATGTGGGTGGATTAGTTGAGAATTGAGATGTGATCAGTGTCAATGATCAGGGACAAGTGGCTCTGAATTGACTCGTTCATGGTTGTGACCGGTTGCCGATAACCTTCAGTCTCAGATTGGTTGCTGATCAGCCAGATGCATGCCTTTGCCTGAATCCACTTGCTCAACAGTGGTTGATGTTTCTTTGGTTGGTGGTTTGCTCTACGTCCAGCATCTCATGTGGTCTCCAGTTCACTATTGTTTCCTCCATTTTGATTTTTAAGTCAGTAAGAAAGAACTATATGGTCTGTTTTGAAATCATAACCTAATCCTCACAGAACTGAGATTTTTATTTAGGAGTATTCAGTTTATTCGTAACTAGTTCTCATACAATTGCTAGATTTCCGGTGTCACTAGTTATTTAGCGGACATTGTTGTTTGATGGAAGTTTTCTTTCACCTAATTCCAAGCTGGTAACATATCTAAGACCCATTTGGCATGCGTACTTGAATGTATCGCCCATTCACCCTTTGCTTTTCTCTTCAGTAATACGAAAGCTCCTGTGACATTCTATGGTTCCAAAAATAGCATCACGAATTGTTTATAGTTCAAAGCAACGTGTTAACACAAATATAGTCGTATTACTGAAGCTTAGTCTCTATGTACTGTCTCTGAAATAAAAGGTTGAACTGCATATTTTTCCAGACCAGAAAGATTGCAAATTTGACATGATAAAGCGTGATGAGAATGTTAAGAGGGGTCGTGGTAGACCAAACTTGACATGGGAGGAGTCCGTTAAGAGAGACCTCAAGGTTTGGAATATCGACAAAGATTTAACCATGGATAGGGGTGCGTGGAAGTTAGCTATCCACGTTCCGGAACCATGATTTTGCTTCGAGATTTTATGGGTTTCAACTCTAACCTACCCCAATTTGTTTGGGACTGAAAGGCTTGGTTGTTGTTGTTGTTGTTGTTGTAAAGATTGCAAATTTCATCATGAATCTTTGTTCCATTTCAATTCTACTAACTTCACATTTCCATCTTCCATTGAACAAAAATGGTGCCTAGAACAAGGAATAGTAGCTACTGCCATTCTTCAGAAACTAACAAATAGCTATATGCTGGCTAAGCTCTACAGATGACGCCATCATGCCACTGTCAAAGCGGCATGGTCTTGCTATGGAGCTCAGGAATGCCCTCACAACTTCTGCGGACGCATTTCTCCTAAGCAAGCACGTGGCATACTCCATGACGGCAGCGTTGCAGGGCAGCATGATCCGGCCATCGTCGCCACCCGCGAACCCGAACTCCTCCTGAGACATCCTCAGGAGCTCGACGAAGACTGCGGTGCTGAGGTACGCAAGTGGCATCTCGAACCGGACCCTTTCAGAGGTGTATACTGCGCAGTGCCCCTTCGCCGCTACTGAGGTGGTCGCGCAACACTCCTCGGTGGCTCTTTTCGCTGTTGTAGTCTGCATGATCCTCTTCCTCCCCATAGCCGCCATCCTCTGCCACTTCTTTGCCAGCTGAGCAAGCCTCTTGGCGCTGACCATGGATGCTTCTCTTTGTTGGCTCAAAGTTCAGAGACTTTGTATCAGGTGGTGGTACTCAGCTAGGTGTTGTAGTGGTTGGCTTGTGGATGAACTTATGATAAGATGGTGGTGCTAAGCTGATAGATTTATAGGTGAGAAGGGAGAGAAGCAACGTGCAGTTTAGGTGCAGCTGATCCATCCATCGTGACGAGTTGGCAAGGGACAGAGCCATGAACTCAGAACATGCAATGCTGCAAGGGTGCAGGGGCAAGCAATGTGGATCTTGTATTTATTTTCCTGGGGCCACTTGTTGGAGACTATATCGGCCGATACTAGTAGTATGGTCTTGGAGCCTTGGACATTACAATGTGCTTTCATACTCACCTGTATCAAGTAGTGGCCAAGACAGAGGGCCACTTATAGATTGGATCCATTTCTTTTTGGGATTGCGTAACAAGGTACCAATTTATTATCTAGGTGTTGATGGTATCCTGATGATAAGAAGCATATAGAGTGGCCCCTGAGATGGAGATATCTGGACTGACAGTTGTTCATGGATCCTGACAGGAGTTGTGACATGCAATTGCTCATGCTCCTTAGTCCTTACAGTCTACCCTTTTCTGCACATTCAGTTGCTGCCAGTCTTAGATGATTTTCCGTGTTGCCCCATGTACGTAGCAGTCCACCTGATCCGATGCGTGTATAAACACAAGGCCAGTTAGTAGTCCGACTCTGAACTTTGATCTTGTCGAAAAACGCAACGCGAGCGCCATTGGAAGGTACTTCCGAGCGCGGTACCCTGCTTCTCGGTTTCTGAACTGACTGATCAGACAACGGGAAGCTGGTGAGCCCGCTTCTCGGTTTCCCGGATGAGCTACAATAGCCATCTGCTACGCATGGACATCGCCAGACGAGAGAGAAGACCAGATCTCGATCATGTGTTTGCCCCTCACCAGTGGAACTTCAGAACCAGATGAGAGCATGAAAGGTGACCGCCCCGCCCTCCTTTGGTGCTGCTAGTGGGAGGACCACAAAATCAACCACCAGGAGAGTCAATTAAAAGGAAACGGAGGGAGTATGTGTTAGTGTGGATGAATTATATTCATGACCCTACGCCATAATGAAGAGGAGAAACATCTCAAGAAGAAACCTCAAACAGTGAAACGACCAAAGTTTCTACTGCCCATGACGTTTACGGAATATCGCATCGTGCCTTAGGCCTTTTATAATGGGTTGTATCTTAGTGCGCTATTCTAGGTAGTGGTATGTGTTTAGAGACAATGGCTTCAATGCATCACATCTTAAGGATTATCTCCACATTTAATGATTTTTATGATATGTATGCATGTGATTGGGCTAGCCACTCTTTTTTGCATATGACTTTGTGCGAGGGTTGTATCTTACTTCATTAACTATGGTGCCACATAATTTTTTTTGCTTATGATACTGTGCTAAGAACCTCCCATTATGAAAGGTCTTGGGGCCTGTAAGAAACAGGCTCACGAGTCAAGACTCACGAGCTGGCCGCGGGGAGTAACCATGGAAGCCAATCACTTCGATGGCCAATGATATGGTTCTGCCTAGTTCCGGCTCAAGAAAAAAGGTCAGTCCAAACAAGCAACAAAAATGTTTTTACACATTCGAAGGTGAAAGTTCCTCTTGGAAGTAGAATTAGATGGGTGACCATCACACGTAATAAGAACGTTTCATAGGTGAAATCGTTTCATAGGGGAAATCAAAGGTGGATTCTATTAATTGCAGTACACCAGGAAACTATTTGAGCCCAATACTACACCTGTCACTCCAATTGTAGTGACTGACAAGAACAACTTGGAAGAGGAAGGGCAGGGTACTCCAAAGCGTCAGAACTGGAAGGGATGGCAACAACACAGGCTCCAATCAGCTCGTGCGAAAACTGCAAACAATTCCCAAACAACACAAGGTACTCAAAGGGTGATAGTTCCAAGTGATAGTTCCAATGTGCTTAGAGACTTTGGGAAGAGGAAGGTCTCTGAAACTGTTTCCATTCCATCGCATGCCTCCTCAATGTCTGATGGAGAAGCATCTACCTCCTCTGCTCCCTGTGGTTAGTGAAGTTGCTCATGCTCTTGCTCCTGAAGAAATGGAATCTGAACCTTCTAACACACAATTTGACCCTGCCTTCCGAAAGTTTGTGTGTGATCTCACAAAATCTAGCAGTGATAAAGCAATGCATCTCCAGAAACAATACAGCCTGATGGATCCCATTATTGAAGAAAACCCTACAGTTCTTCTTCTCACAGTGAGATTCTTGGCCAGGGGATGGATAGAGGGGGAAATCCTAGGATGGCTATCATGGCTCTTGCTTGTCCACGTCTTGAGCATTAACACACAGCTGTGGTTATCCCAATGGATGGGTCTCAACCTGAAGCTGGAGGCACATAGGAACATGTTTGTTCTCAGGTGGAAGATGTTGTGGAGGATGCAGATACTGGAAGAATTAATGAAGCAAGGGCCAGTTCTCGTTTGGTGACTCAGCCCAACCGCAATATGAATGTGAATGAAAGAGCCCAAGCCAGGGCTACCTCCAGAAATCTAGAAGGTACTAATCTCAATTCCCATAAGTCTTTTTCCTTACTTGATAATGATGATATTATTGCTAGTGCATTAGAAATAGGTATAGATGCTAGTTCTCTTTCCTATTAAAAAATGATTTCTTGAAAGATCTTGAGGTAGCTAGACACAACCTTGAGTTAAAAGAAAAAGATATTGATGTCAACAAAGTTGATAATACAGTCAATGAGATTCTTTTGCTGGGTTTTGGTGAAGAAGTTTCCGATGAAGAGGATTTTACTCATTTTTATCTTAAAAAGATCAAGAAAAAGAATGATTGGTGCTAGTTTAAACTGCATGGGTGTTGGTAAGAAGGGTATGAGTGTTTTCCTTCAAGATTTGATCAAGAACCAGATGTTGGATTTTGTGGCCTTACAAGAGACAATCAAGAAAGATTATTCTCCAGCTTCCTTCAGGAAAATCGATCCATCCAACTGGTTTTGCTAGAAGTGGTCTCCTTGGAGGAATCCTTGGTAGTTTCAAGATCTCTAGATTTGATATCTGTGACACCTTTGTTAGTAGATTCTACATAAAGGTGATTGTTTTTTATATTAAAATTCAGAAGAAATGGCTACATGTAGTGTTTTGCTTTAGTAAATCTGTTTTGCTAATTTATTCTACAACATGGTTTTGATGTGTATATTTGTTAATGTAGATAAAGAAGATGCCAAGGGAACACAATTGCAGAAGCACATGGACAATGGAGAAGAACTGCATGATAAATAATCATTACGTGTGTGACAGGGTCATGTAATGGCTCTCAAAGGACAACTTGCATCTGCCATTGCTATTGATGGGAACCATTGGATGTTTCCAGTAGCATACGGTGTATTTGGTTCAGAGACGGCTGATAATTAGACATGATTTTTTTACAGGTTGCACATGGCTATTGGGTTACCCCGTGGATTAGTTATATACTTATATCTAGTGACGTGGGTAAAGGTATAGATGTTGCTGTTACCCAAGTTTTCACAATTGGAGTGGAGCATAGAGAGTGAATGCGGCACTTACTCAAGAACTTCATGAAAACAATTCCCTGGTGACTAAAAAAAAAACCGGTTCGCTCCCCCGCGTCGCCTCCTCCTGGCGACCGGGGGGACGAAACCCTAGCCCGCCGCCGCCGCCTCCCCCAACCACAGCTCTCCTCCTCGTCGTCCCCGGAGACGCCGCCGGTCAAAGGCCGCGACGCCGGTGAAGGGGGCGGCGCGGATTCAAGCTCTCGGCTCCTGGCACGGCGATCGGGGGAGGAACGACGTGCGAGGCGTGCTGGTGCCGGCGCGGCCGGCCGGGAGGCGACCCTGCTCCGATCTGCTCCTCCGGAGCGGCCGGGAGCCAGGGCGTGGTCGACCGGCGTCCGTTCTGGTGGGGGCTTCGGCACCTGAGGCGGCTGCCTCTGCGAGGTGAGGGCGGCACGGGCCCTGGCGGGGCGGTGCTGGAGACCGTCTCCATGGTCGCGCGGGTGGCATGGAGGTGGTGGAGGGAGCTCACAGTGCGGTGGTCGCCCCGTCGACCCCGCGTCAAATCTGAAGTCGGCGGCCGACGGCTGCGCAGTACCCACCCCAAGGCCATGGAGCCTGGCGTCCTCGCTGGATCCGCGTGCTCTGTTGGGGGGTGGTAGGGTCAGGGGCTCTGGCCGGGAGAGATCCTTGGCCGGCGGGGCGGCCACGGCGTCAGCAACGTCTCGGACGCCGTCATCCTTCTTGGAGGCGATGCTGAGGTACATCCTCCTTCCCCCCACCCTCCCCTTGTGCCCGGGTGAAAACCTTAGATCTACGGATTGGGTGGCGACGGCGCTCCAGCGTCGTTCTTCTCCTTGGAGACGTCGCCTTGGGACGGCGGGAGGTGGGAGTTCTGCGTGTGATGTTTGGTCTGCTCGTGGCGGCGTTTGCCGTGTCTTCTTCGGCGAGCTCTGTCTGGAAGCTAAATTCTTTTGGGGTGCCGGTGAGGTGGCTGGTGGCGATGCTCGTTGTTCTTTGCGTGCGGTGATCTTGTCTGGCGATGGTCCTTGGCACCCTGCCCAGGTGCTCATGCGTGCTCTAGGGTGAGCTGCTCCGCTTGCTGATGGTTCGACACCCTACGATCCAAGGCAAGAAGGTTGGGGCCTTCTTCGGAGGTGGAGGCGGATGGCAGGCTGGCTGCGTTGCGCCAAGACTTGATGTCAGCAGGGCTCTCCGGTGGCGAGTTGCACGACATTGCTCCTCCTAAGCTTTGCCTCCCCCCTTCAGATGATGACATCAAGATCAATTTGCGTTCTTTGTTATCTTTAGTGTGTTTGGTCCTTGATGTTTGTAAGCTATTTTTAGCATCTTGTAACTCTGCCGTTGTGGCTTTATTAATTTAAAGCTAGGCCTTTGGCCTTATGTTTAAAAACAATTCTGTGGTGATGTCTTCCTCAAGCACTTGTGGCCAGCTTATAGAGTACTTCGTTTTGAGCAGCATTACAATCCTATGCTTCAAGCATCTCCTGAAGCCATGCAGTGGCTGGAGGACAACCACGCTATGGAAAAGATATCAATTCTCTGAAACCAGCAACGAAGATTATGTGGCCAATAATATTGCTGAATCCTTCAATAGTTGGATTAGAACAGAAAAGTTTCTTCCAGTCATTCCTCTTTTTGGTAAAATAAGGCAGATGATAATGGAGAAAATGGACTTGAGAAGAATTGATTATAAACTTTGCGGGAAAATTCTTCCTCGTGTTGTCAAGGATGAAAATGCTAAGAGCCAAGGATTGCCATACGTCCACACATTTTCTAACAAAGATCATGACAATGTTGCACTTTTAGCTGAGGTTCAAGGTGTTGATAAGGACCTGCAACCATGGAGGCATGCATTGGATCTCACAAATAGAACATGCACGTGTAGGCAGTGGCAAATAACTCGGTTGCCTTGCTGTACATGTTATCACTAGCATGAGAAATCCCAAGATGGAAGGTTACATTGACCACTACTACTCAGTTAACAAGTTCATAAAAGCATATGAAAATTGGGTGGGGCCAATGACAGATAGGCAGCAGTGGCTAAAGGTAGAAGCCGAAGGTAGACCCTAGCTTTCAATGCCCCCTATTCGAAAACGTGCAGCTGGGAGGCCAATGACAAAAAGATACAAAGGATGGGAAGAAGGAGGAAAGGGATGTAGAATGGTCACATGCAAACGTTGCCATCAAAAGGGCCAGATAAAAAAACTTGCAATGAGACCGTGCTTGATCCTAATGTACCTCCACCTGCACCACCTAAACCGAAGAGAGTAAGGAACAGGAGCAAGAAAGCAGTTGAAGTTCAACCACAATCTAAACAGACTGAAGCACCATCTACACACATTGAAGCATCATCTCTGGATATTCAGACTACACCTCGAAAGCCCAGGCTCCATCCATGGATATTAGTAGCCCAATGCCAAGAAGGTAATCATAAATGCATTTTTTTTCACTAGTTTCATGCTAGCAAAAATGTTTACACCTGTCTTCATACTTTTCTGCAGCGGCAAGCGGTAATTAGATCTTGATTCTGCGACAATACAGGGAATGTGCACACCAACAAAACAACTTGTTTGTACAATTGATACCATCAATAGCCCTATGACAAGAAGGTAATCAAATATGCAAGTTCTTTTGCAATATTTACATGATGTTTGTGACCAATGCGATTTACATGTGTGTGATTATTGCAGCCGCAAGAAACAATCGGGCTAGATGCAGCTGAGTCGAAAGTTGCTGCTCAGACTAAAGCCATGAAGAAAACAAGTCACAAGTTGGAGGTCAAAATGGCCAAAAAGTAAAGTTGAATATGGTTTGCTGTATGTAATGCAGGACATATGCCCGGTCTGTTACTTTTGCTAGTTGAACTTGAACATAAACCTATGTTTTAAACTTGCCATTTTGCGGGTTGTTATGTTGATTCTGGAACGCCATATATGTCCATGTTAATCCGCTCGGTTATGTTCAACCTGTCAATTTGTGGGCTGTGCTGAGCATTTTAAAGTGTGTTGTCAAAGTTCTTATTTTAATATGCCGATGTTGTTCGTAGTACTTCAAAATATGGTCTGGACTGGGTCAAAATGCTGGCCAATTATTATTTTGCATCCGCCGGATACGTACGGACTAACAAGGCACAGAAAAACCTTTTTTGCATTAGAAACTCATACCTGGGCCCTAAAAAAACCGTTAAAGCTAAAGATGGCTGGTCCAAAATTTTAACTACCAAAAAAAACCAATCTAAACCGGACGTGGATGGTTATCCTAAGCAGAAAAAAATCAAACTTTCCGTTTTGGGTCACATGGTGTGTTCTGGCAAACATACTGCGAAATTATAGTGGTACTACGCAAAGACATATTTCGGTGGTGTGTTTTGGCAAAGACCGAAAAATAACGGTGTCCGCCAGCAAATTTCCCCAAAAAAAAAAACCAAACGCTGGGAAGACAACTGTTTCTAGTTTTTTACTTTTCAGTGACAACTTTGCATCAAACCAAGCCAAAATATTTCTATTTGAATTTTTCGTCACAAGGCATGTTCCATTCTAGTGCATTCTATGAACTTAACTTTTGAGATTTCGTCATTTAGGTACATGAAAACTCATATTGAGGAAAAGAAAACAGGACTTGTAAGGACAAGGAAAATGCGAGGATCTTAATTTGGAACTAAAATTTTAAGAAGAAACTAGCAAGCTTGTAGTGATAACAGCCATATATATAGGTTCCATATTTCTTAATTACAAGCTAGGCAAGAAGATTTACACATCCCAAGCTGAAAGGTCCTTTTAGAAGTACAATTTATTGGTTGAGCATCACAAGTAACAAGAACATACCTTCCATCTTCAGCTTCACCTTCCTTACCAAAGATCCCAAGTCATGCACTAACACTTCTGGCTACTGTAGATAGCTGAGAAGAATGCCTCTGTGCAATTTGTAGTCCTGATTAACAGCATGGGCAAAATCTCAAGAGAAAGCGTTGCACTTTAATTAGGGGACAAACTATCAGGTGCTTCTAGCCTTGAGGTGCTCTCCATGCTCCAAAATAATCGCATCAAAGTTGTGAAAACAAAAACCTAGTTTCGGCTATGATAGAAATTGTCAGATTTAAATGCAGCTTGTGTCTCATGAAACAAAATACTATTCAAAGTGAGCAATGAATTCTGGTCCATTACTATTGTCAGCACAGGAATTTTTCTTTTATGCGTGAATCAAATTTCAGTCTGAAATTTTATCTCATACAATAAACACATGTTGGGTATATGTGCACCTGATATGTTATCGGGCAGTAAGCACCGAGTGGTCAAATTTCAGTGGATCATCTGCATGTCCAAAGTGTTGAGCCTGTCTTACCGCTACTAGATGCATGAACAAATATAAAACTACATAAATGTATCGTTCTTTTATGATAACTAGTAGGTGCTCTATCTGTTCATTATAGTAGAAAGCCATAAAGACATACTCAAACTCACAGTAAGAAGGGACCAGGGTTTTTTTCTCGGCCGAGATTTACGAAATCTCGCCGAAAACCAGAAATCTCGTTACCCTCCGAGAAACAACGCTACCGGCCAAAAAAAATCGGTTACATTTGAATTTATTCTTCAGAAAAACATGATTAAGTAGAATACTGATGGAACTTTATACACAAAGATTGGTCTGCTATGGTGGTTAGCCTCTCGAGGTAGGCCAGCGAGGTCGCGGGTTCAAGTTCCACTCATTAAATAGCAAAAACGTAGGATGTCCTTCAGTAAGAAGGGACAACCAGGGTTTTTTTCTCGGCCGAGTTTTCCAAAATCTCTCCGAAAACCGGAAATCTCGTTACCCTCCGAGAAACAATGCTACCGGCCAAAAAAAATCGGTTACATTTGAATTTATTCTTCAGAAAAACATGATTAAGTAGAATACTGACGGAACTTTATACACAAAGATTGGTCTGCCCATATGGCACCGACAGATTCCTGGACTGGCTCGCCCTCCTCCTCAGCTCGGCAAGCACCAGGGTGCTCATCAATGGCGAACCTGGCCCTCCCATATGGCACCGCCGCGGCTTGAGACAGGGAGACCCACTCTCCCCGCAGCTGTTCGTGTTGGCCGTTGACGTGCTGAGCCGGCTCTTCAGGCGCGCCACCGAAGTGGGCATCCTCAAGGAATTGCACCCCCGCCGCCACATCCCTGGGATTTCTCTCTACGCCGACGACGTCGTCCTCTTCTGCCACCCTTCGTGCGATGACATAGCCGCCGTCAAGGAGATCCTGCTGCTGTTTGGACGCGCCTCCGGCCTCCTGGTCAACTACGGCAAGAGCTCTGCTGCCCTCATCAACGGCACGGACGAGGACACCGCTGTGGTCACCGCCGGCCTGGGCTGCCCCATGACAACTATGCCTATGACTTACCTGGGCATCCCCTTGACGATCAGGAGACCGACATGCGCGCAGCTGCAACCCCTCGTGGACCGCATCGCCGCACGACTCCCGGCATGGAAGGCGCACCTCATGGACAAGGCTGGCAGGCTGAAGCTGGTCAGGGCGGTGCTATGCGCCATCCCCATTCACCAGCTCCTTGTCTACGCGCCACCAAAGAAGACCATCAAGCAGATTGAGAAGATCCAGAGGGGCTTCCTATGGGCTGGACGTAAAGAAGCAAACGGTGGCAGCTGCCACGTCAACTGGAACAGGGTTTGCCGGCCCATCCAGGGGCGGACCTAGAACAAAAACTATCCGGTGTCACTCTACAAGTTCACACTATTTTTCTTCTGAATTTAGGGGTGTCACACACTAGAAATAAATTGAATATTACAAACAAAACAACTTTTACCTGGGGTCATGTGACCCCTGGAAGCAAAACGTAGGTCCGCCCCTGGGCCCATCCAATTTGGCGGACTCAGCGTCCAGAACATGGCCAAAGCCGGCCTCGCGTTGCGCCTAAGGTGGCTCTGGTTCAGCCGCACCGACACGTCGAAAGCGTGGCATGGACTTGACCTGCAGTTCCCCGCCGAGGAGCGTGCCCTCTTCTTCGCCTCCACAACCATATCCCTCGGCGATGGACACTCGACGCAGTTTTGGGAGGACCGCTGGATCGACGGCAGGTCCGTCAGCGAGATCATGCCGCGTCTATACGCCTGCATCCCCAAGCGCCGGAGGCGCGCCACTACCGTCGCTCAAGGCCTGCAAAACCGCCAATGGGTCCGGGACATACACGGCACCCTGGGTATCGAGGAGATTGGCGACTATCTGTTGCTCTGGAGGAGACTCGAGCACGTCCAGCTATCTGACCAGGCCGACACCATGGTGTGGAAGTGGACCAGCAACGGATCCTACTCGGCTAGTTCCTGCTACAGAGCCACCTTTCATGGATCCCTGCTCTGTGATGCCTGGCAGCTTACCTGGAAGACTTGGGCACCTCACAGTGTCAAATTCTTCCATTGGTTGGCACACCTGGATAGATGCTGGACGGCCGAGCGTCTGCAACGACGGGGTCTTCCACACCATGCCAAGTGCCTGCTCTGCGACCAAGAGATGGAAACTATACAGCACCTCTTCATCGGCTGCAGCTTCGCACGTCAGGTGTGGGTTGATATCCTCTCCTGGCTACGCGCCACCTGCAGACCACCTGCCCAGGACGACACCTTGCTCTCCTGGTGGCTCCAAGCTAGGCAAGCCACACCCAAAACCCTGCGCAAAGGTCTCGCCTCAATGACGCTACTCATTCCGTGGATGATCTGGAAGGAACGCAACGGCTGCGTCTTCGACGGCGCAACCCCCTCCGTCCCCGGCGTGGTCACCAAGATCCGTGATGAGGCAAGCACCTGGGCAAGAGCTGGAGCACGAGGCCTGCGCGTCGTCTTGCCGAGCACCTGGGATGTACACTGATTTTTTGCTTGTTTTGCTCGTTCCCTGTTCTGCCCCTTCCGCGGGTTGTAACTGATAAACTTATGCTCTCCTTCTTTTCAATGCAATGAAACGCAAAGGCTTTTTGCGTTTTCTCGAAAAAAAAAAAAATTGGTCTGCTATGGTGGTTATTGGTTAGCCTCTCGAGGTAGGCAAGCGAGGCCACGGGTTCGAGTTCCACTCATTAAATAGCAAAAACGTAGGATGAATCAAACACCCAACCTGGAGGACGAAAGGGAGATGGCCTAATCACTCAGCCTAGAAACCACTTTAGTGAAATTAGGATAGTTATTTTATTTGTTTTAAGGTTTAAATTTTTGAATTCAAAATTTGTTTGAATTAATTCGTTCGGTAAATCACCGAGATTTCGCGGTAACCGTTAATTCCGGTGTCCTCCGGTAATTCCTGATACCTTCTATGCCAATGCATATCAAATTCATATCCTTCGTGTGCATTCACAACAAATAATGCACAACCATGGACAATATAACTTTAAGACATAGGGGTGAAGGAGAAAGAAGTTCGTCATAATTTGCTTAGGAAGCCTTGCTCCTTATAAAAGATTTATTTGGTAGCCAGTAACATGAAGTCATTGATCATGCGGTACCTTAATAGCTAAAAAAATCCTTGGTTATGAACCTGGTCCTTGGGTAGGTCTATCATTATGTGAGCTCTATCACTGCATAAAAATGATGAATATTCTTAGCTTTCTTATCTTTTCAAAAGGACGAAACTTACTGCTGATGTGAACTCTGTACCAATATCAAGGTGGTGCGCATAGACAACACATAGTTATGTCCCTAGAAAGAAAAGGCGAGTTAAGTAGAGCCAACACATAGTACTACGCCCCAAATAGCACTGTGCATATCTATAAGACCTAAAAGCTTGGAAGACAAAGCGATTCTAGTTTTTACTTTTCAGCAACAACTCTGCAACCTGTCAAACCAAGTCAAGAAATTCTGTTTTTGAATAAGGTGTTACAAGGCCTGTTCCATTCCCGTGCAAATACTATGAACTTAGCTTTTGAGAGTTCATCACTTAGGTATAGGAGAACTCAATGAGGAAGATAAAACATGGCTTAGAAGCAAGGAAAACCTGAGAATTATCTGAGGACAACCATGTGAGGACCTTAACTGGAACTTAAAAGTGCCGCACGGCCTTGATGCTCACGTAGAACAGCTGAGGGTGCCGCACCAACAGCACGTGCAGCCGGTTGGGCAGCCCGAAGTCCCCGCAGAAGTGCATGAGGTGGTCTACCAGCGCTCGCTTCTTTGAGGACAGTGGGCACCTGTTCCTCGGAGCAAAGTGAAAGGCATGCTAGCAACCTCTGAACCTGGAAGAGATCAGATCCTGGCCCCACCATCGGATGAGAGCATGAAAGATGATCACGCTCCTTTGGTTCTGGTGGCTGGAGCGCAACAAAATTAACCACCAGGAGAGACGCCCTTGCTGTGGATGAATTTCAATTCATGATCCCACGCCATACTGAAGCATGAAGAAACCATCTCAAGAAGGAACCTAAGCCAGCTGTCCATTAGGATCAAAGGTGGAAACCCCCATCAACTGATGTGACTAAAATGAAAATACATGGCACCTTCCAAGAGGATGAGATCGGGAGACTAGGGGCCTATCGGCCAAGACTGCACCGAAGGCACTATTTTCGCCATGTGTGCGCGAATTCCTGCAGCTGCTTAAGCACTACAATCTGAAGTTCAGGCGCTGATACAGGCTATTCCAGTTGTCAAGTAAATAATCTATGAATTTCAGGCGGGTGGTCTTCAGCAATTGCATTGTGCTTAAACAAGCAGCTGAGACGAGCTCCTGACCTGTGACCTGTCAGGACTGGACCTCTAGTCTTCCTTCAGGCAAAGTTCCTTCTGCGCATGGCGTTAACTGAAAATTGTGACATGCCCTAGGGTGTGTAACAAACCAGCTCACGAGCTGGCTGTGTTGCATGCTGAGAATAACCATGGAAGTCAAGCTTTATGGCTGAAGTGCAACACTCGGCACTTCTGGCCTTGAGCTGCTCTCGGTGCTCCAAAATAACCCCGTTAAAGTTGTTGATTAAAAACACTAAGATTCGGCTATGGTACAAAATTTCAGATTTCAGTTCAAGTTACGCCTCGTGAAACAAAATAAAAAAGCATACATTTTCAAACTGAGTAATGAATTCTGGCCAATCACCACTGTCGGCACCAAAATTGTATTTTGAAATCTTATGTCATGTGCGTAAATACATGCTCGGTATATGTGCACTTGGTACGATATCGGGCAGTAAGAACTGAGTGGTTTCGCAGGATGCAAAGTTGTCGCTGAAAATTAAACACTAGAAGCAGTTTGTCTTCCAAGCGTCCTAGGTCTTATAGATATGGACAGTGATATTTGGGGAACGCTATGTATATAGCACTAGGCGATGTTGGCTCTGCTTAACTCACCTTTTCTCTCTAGGGATATAGGTACAACGTTTCCAACCTTGCATCTCCCTGTTTTGACCATCCTCAACATGAACGAATCTTCTCGTATCCACATTTCAGCTGAGCGAAGCAAGAAATGACTGGATGGCTGGTACCTCATGATGATATGAGAGAATGCTGTAGAGATTGCCATAAAAAACGGGCAAATTGGTCTGTATAATAGTGAAGCACAGGGGTAGCTGATAAGGTGGAGTAGGAGGGAAATGCACGGTGGCAGTGTCATGAGTTGGAGAGTTTGTGTTGTAGTCATGGCGATCCATCAGTAATTCCAGATGCCTTCTATGCCCATGCATATCAAATTCATATATTTAGGGTGTATTGACACAACAAATAATGCACAATTGTGGACTACATAATTCTAAGGCATCGGGGTGAAATGAGGAAAAAGTTAGTCACCATTTGCTTAGGGAAGTCTTGCTTCTTATAAGAGATTTATCTGGTAGGCAGTAACATGAAGTCATCGGTCATGCAGTACATCAATAGCTACAAATTCCTTGTTATGAACTTGGTCCTTGGGTAGGTATGTGACCGTGTGAGCTCTATCACTACTTCAAACAAGTGATGAATTTTCTTAGCTTTATTATATTCAAAAGGACGAAATGTACTTCTCATGTGAACATAGTTATGTCCCTACAGACAAATAAGTAGGGATGTGAATTTTTGGCTCATAGCAACCAGCGCCCCTGGAATCTCGGCGGTAGGTGGGAGTGTTGAGATCAGTGGACAATGTAGTAGGAAAATTGCCATGTAAATCGATATTGTGGCTATACGGGTTGATAAAGCAAAACACGGAGTGTGTACGCATTGAATGGGCTAGTGTGTCATGTGCCTATCGTTGATAACAGTCAATGCAATCCCATACAGCCCAGGCTAACATTTAGTCATTTACCTAGGTCGGGGGACTGATATGGATACCATCATCTTGGACAATCTGCTTCGGATGAGGAGGAACGAGGCAACCGCAGATTTGCAGAGGATGATGGCCATGGGGAGAGCAGCTCGGGAGGATTCTAAGAGCATCCCCACTCGTTGGCGCTCCCCACGCCCAAATCCGGCGAAGTTTTCGTCCGGATTGGATGAAGATTTGGCGTGGGGAGTGCCGAAGTTCCAGCCGTCCCCCCGGCAGGAAACCCCCAACCTCGACCATTTGACATATTTCAAACAAATTCAACATAAAATTTAACAAGTTCGGCAAACAAGAGTACGAAAATTGCTGAAACAAATTCGGCGATAATCAGTACAATGTTTAACAAGTGCTGAAACAAATGAAGCACACAATTTCACAATTTTTCAAACGTTGGCGTTGCCTCGGAGCCTCCATATGTGCTCCACCAGATCATCTTGCAGCACCTGATGCATTGTAGAGTCTCGAATCTCCTGGCGCATAGCAATGAAGGCGGCCCATGATGGAGGCACTGATTAGGCTGTGCAAGAGGACCTCTCTCTCATATGGTGCTTCTTGCTCAGCCAGAGGAACCGGATGCTTTCGCTCATCTTCAATAATCATATTGTGTAGCACACACAGCAGTTCATCACCTCCCACATCTGATCTTTGGACCAAGTCATAGCGGGGAACCGACGACACAAATCTCTGTTGGAGGACACCAAATGCTCGCTCGACGTCTTTTCGGCAAGCTTCTTGTTTCTTGACAAACTCGCAAAGTTTGGGGGTGCAGGGTTGGAGATAGTCTTCACAAATGTTGCCCACTTTGGATAGATACCGTCTGCAAGGTAGTATCCTTTGTTGTAGTGCCGACCATTGATCACATAGTCCACCGGAGGAGCATGACCCTCAACAAGCTTGGAAAAGACCGGGAGCAGTTTAGGACGTTGATGTCATTGTTGGATCCAGGCATACCAAAGAAAGAGTGCCAAATCCAAAGATCATGGGTAGCCACTGCTTCAAGTATCACAGTGCAGCCTTTTTTGTGACCCTTGTACATTCTCTGCCACGCAAACGGACAGTTCTTCCATTGCCAATGCATGCAGTCAATGCTTCCAAGCATCCCTGGAAAACCCCTAGCTTCATTTGTTGCAAGGATCCTCTGAGTGTCTTCGACAGTGGGTGATCTCAAGAAATAGTCCCCGAACACTGCTATGACGGCCCTGCAGAACCGGTAGAAACAATCAAGGGCGGTGGACTCCGCCATCCGAACTTCCGAAGATAGTCATCTGCAGTATCACCGGGAGCTCCATACGCCAGCATCCTCATAGCCACTGTGCACTTCTGCAGTGACGAAAATCCAACCAAACCAGTGCAATCCGCCTTGCATCTGAAGTAGGGATCAAAGTGGCGGATGGCATACACAATTTGCAAATAGCTTTCCGCTCATCCTGAAACGACGCCGGAAAACACTCTCACCGTGCAATGGATTGTCGGCGAAGTAGTCGGCGTACAACATGCAAAGCCCTCCATTCGCTCTCTGCTTGCACTTCCGCGACCGACCCACCACGTCGACCAGTTGCCAGTCCGGCGTACATGCTTGCCAAGCAACCGAGGATCATCATGTGCTCGTCGTCTTGGCGGCTGCTGCCATCTCTTCTTGCATAAGCTCGACGAACATCTGCTCCTCCTCTTTGTCCGAGTCCATGGCCGGCGAGGCAAATGGACGAACACGACGGGCGTGGTCGAGGCAACCCGAGCCGCGATCGACGAGGAGCAAGCAGGCGGAAACAGGCCGCGGAAGAGCAGCCAGATAGGCCGTCGTCCAAAGACGGCGGAATATAAGCAGCGGGCGAGGGCGGCGAACTGGGCAACAAGCCGGCGGGGCGGCCGGCGGTGAGAGAGACGAGGGTGGGAGATTTTGAGCGACGTGGCGGTGGGGTTCGTGCGTCGAGTCACCGACAGCGCCCCGTTTTCACTCGTCCGAGTCCGAGCGCCCCGGGGGGCCGGGGTGGCGGGCTCGCCGGATGGATGAAGGGCCAACCGACGAAAACGAGGAACGCGCGAATTACGCCGTCCGGATGGAAAAAACGCTCGCCGGGGGCCTCGTCGGGGGGACGAGTGGAGATGCTCTAACAAGGGTATAGGTGAGTGGAGTGTTGAGTTCCTGTATGCGAACCATACGACGTAGAGGATGCATTTGGGTAGAAATTTCAACAGTGGTTTGAATGTACAGCAGTAGACAGTCTCCTGTACGCGAATCTGTTCGGACAATCTGCTCGGGCGACAAGGAGGAACTAGGTGACTAGGCAACCACAGATTCTGCTCGGACAATCTGCTCGGGTGACGAGGAACTAGGCAACAAATCGCGTCAGCTCTGGATGAGGATCTCTTGATGCAATGAGTAGTTGACAGGCTCCTGTAGGTGACTCTGACCCAAGCAAATAAAGAGGTGCCAGATTTTTCAACGCTGGCGTCCATATGGTGGGTCATGCCACATTTAACAAGGGCGCTATACGACTGTATACATAACGAACTGAATATTCTGGATACGAATACAGCGTATGTGTACGTATAGTGGACAGCCAGATATTGTGGATGGGACAGTTGGATACAGGGTGTTGCCATCCCTGGGTTTTCCATCGTAATTCTCAGTTGAATAGAGCCAACATCGCCTAGTACTATATACAAAGTGTTACCCAAATAGCACGGTCTATTTCTATAAGAGCCAAAACACTTGAAAGAGAAACTGATTCCAGTTTTTTACTTTTCAGCAACAACTCTGCATCCTGCCAAACCAAGCCAAAACATTTTCTCTTTGAACAAGGTCTTACAAGGCATGTTCCATCTCCGTGCAAAATACTACGAGCTTAGCTTTTGAGAGTTCATTCGGTATAAGAAAACTCATAATGAGGAACATAAAACATGGCTCATAAGCAAGGAAAATGCGAGAATTATCAGAGAACAACAATGCGAGGATCTTAATTTGGAACTAAAATGTTAACAAGAAACTTTAATGCTTGTGGAGATACAAGTCCTATATACAGGTTTCATATTTATCAGGTCAGTACAGCAAGCAGGAAGGTTTACACATCCAAAGGTGAAAGTTCCTCTTATAAGTAGAATTTGATGAGTGAACATCACAAGTAACAAGAACATACCTTCATCTTCATTACCAAAGCTCTCAAGTTATGTATTTTCTGGCTAATGCAGATAGCTGAGGAGAATGCATTTGAGCAATTTGCGGTCCTCAATAACAGCCTGGGCGTAATGATATGTTTTGAACACCCGTGACCAAACATCATGCTCGCTGCCACTGTCAACCAGTCCCTCTGCCACAACTTTGTTCACCCAAAACTCCTCCATGGCATCCAATTCAGCATCGTCTCCATAGTCCCCCTCGATTTCACCTCCATCACCAACCTCATTCCAGTCCCCCCCAGCGACACTATCATCAAATTAGTCCGCAAGCAACAAGAACGCATTTGAGCAGTGGTCCTCATTAACAGCCTGGGAAAAATCCTAGCTAGCACATGGACACTCCTCACCAAACATCATGCTCACTGCCACTGTCAACCAGCCCTTGTGCCACAGCCTTCTTCACCCAAAACTCCTCCATGGCATCTGACTCGGCATCATCTTCGTCGATCCCACCTCCATCACCCACCACATTCCAGTCCTCCCCAGTGACACTATCTTCAAACAAGTCTGCAAAATCACCATCCACCTCAGACAAACCCTCCGCTACATTACCATCTCCCTCGTCATCCTCATCACTATCGCCATCAACCGCAAACACACCATTCCTGTCAGCCCGCCTGATCCGCTTGCCCTCCCGGACAAGCTCCTCCAGCCGGTCCCTGCCAACGAGCAACGCATCCTCCACCAGAAGCCTCCCGTCGTCGTCGAACGCCTCCAGCAGGAACACCGAATGCCGCACGCCCTTGATGCTCACGTAGAAGAGCTCAGGGTGGCGCACCAGCAGCGCGTGCAGCCGGTTGGGCAGCCCGAAGTCCCTGCGGAAGTGCGTGAGGTGGTCCACCAGCGTCCGCCTCTCCACCGTCATGGCCAGCACCTCCCGCACCACCGCGCAGGCACGGCGCTCCGCCATCTCCGCGGTCGCGTGTTCAGGTAATGGCTCGAACGGGGAGACCTCGGGCAGGCTGTGGAACCGCAGGAGGTAGTCCCGGTGCGCGCGGCGGAGGTTGAGCCCGCGGCGAAGCGGGAGGTGCGGGAACCTCCGCGGCCGGTCGATGAGGCGGTCGGTCTGGGCGGCGGGGCGGAGCGGCGGCGGCAGCGGCGCGGGGGGCGGCGGCGGGGGGTCGGCCAGCTGGAGCGCGTGGCCGTGGAAGGCGAAGAGGTCCGGGTGGCGGGGGCAGAGCGTGGCGCGGAAGTCCATGGCGAGGCCGAGGTCGGGGGCGATGTGGGCGAGCTTGGACACCGGGAGGCTGCGGCGGGGGGTCATGAGGAGGAGGCGATGGAGCTTGGCCGCGAGGAGTGGGGCGAGGTCGGCCCCGCGCAGGGCGGCGAGGTCGGCGGCGAGCGCGTGGGCGGCGGGGGTAAGGCCGACGGCGAGGGTGGAGAGGGAGGGCGAGAGGGGGCTGGAGGTGGGGGCCTGGAAGAGGCGGAAGAGGGTCGGGTAGCGGAGCACGAAGGGGACCAGCGGGCGGCGGCGCGGGAGGCCGAGGAAGCCGCGGCAGCGGCGGAGGACGCGGAGCGGGAGGAAGCAGCGCGGCTTGGAGAGGAGCAGGGTGAGGAGCTTGCGGGCGAAGCGAAGCCGGTTCGCACGCGCCGCCTGCCGGTCCAGCGTCGGGCAGCGGACCAGCTTCGGCGGCGGCAGGGGCCTCAGGGCCGGCGCATCCGCAGCCGCCTTGGCGGCGCACCGGACGGTAGGTGTGAGGGCGGCGCTTTGGCGGTGGAGACGGCGGGGGTGGAGGGGTTGCGCGGAGAGGAAGGAGAGGGAGGAGGGCGCCATGGCGAGCCCCATGGCGGAGGGAGAGCAATGCTGGGTGAAGATAATTCTTTCTGCCGGTGAGGATGATGCGGTGCAAATGGGGTAGTTTTCTTTTCATTCTCGATTTCTTGTTTCAAAGCAGTTCGTGTTTTCAAGTTGTTTCAAAAGAAAATCGTCTTCTGAATTTTGGTTTTCTTTCGGTTATCTATAATAACTAAATAAGAGCAACCCACTAAGTAAATTCTCTCAACATGCAAGCCATCCAAATCATTGGGTGGGCCTCTTAACATGCATGACATCCACTCACCAAAAGTTTCATGTCATATATTTCCACATCATCCTACTTAGTATAATTTTCTGAATCCACTTTCATTGAATAAATGAATTGAGGGGAAGACGATGAGTCAATGGCAGTCGACAATCTGTGTCTCTTTCCCTCCTTCACGTTATCTTTTACAATACATGATCATGTCTTCACATCTTCTATTTTTATTCATCCACAATATCTATGATCACCACCACCACCAAGACAACTGACTCTGCCTCTTGATCTTCTTATTTTTCTCTTCTTTATAATTCAAACTTCAGTACGTCTCTCATGACCCAAAATCTCCAATGGTGTTCACAAAATTCTCCCTGTCAGTTCTGCTATTCTGCATCTTGCGCATGGGCCGTATCTTCTATCACCAAGACAAGGAGAGCTTGGCTGGTGGTTTTCTTGGCCTTGGCCAGTTGAACCTCTTTGTCATCTTCCGATTTCTTTCGCCCATGGTGACCGGCCGATCGGCTGACCGCATCAGTTGGGTTTATGGACAATGATAATGACCCCATGGTGAGGAGGGAGACTGAGATGATCACGGTGGGATACAAACCTCTGATGATTTATTCATGCTACACCTGTTTGTTTATATATATAGATGTGGTTTTCAAGATTCTAATGGTTTTCCAGTCTTATTAGATGTTAGTATAGCAGGACAAGCCGATGGATAATGTCCAACATCTGACAAGCGACTCGATCGGTGAGCATCTCATCTACCTAGCTGCCCATATTTTCTTTTGTTACTGCCTCACCAACATTTGTGATGAGAATTTTGCAGCCGCATGTAATTTCTGAAATGGATATTCTCCTTCTATCAGCATATGTCTTTATATGTGCCTTGCAGTAATTTCCTTGCAATTGATAATTTATAATGAGCAGCAGGTCATGCAATAAGAAGAGAAAAAGTAAGCATGTGCACTGCCGATCTTCAACAACATAATTCTATTTTATGGGTTTGCAATTACTCTTGGCTGTAGTACATACTTCCGTCTGTCCTTGATTATGTTTCTTTTCATAAATTGTTATCTTCATAACTTTTTCATAAACTCTATATGGAAACTACAAAATTGTGCTCAAATCTTGTAGAATTTATGTATATAGTCCAAGACCATGTTTGAAAATATCGTGCATCTACTATGATGGGTTTTTCTTTCTTGATTTATGTCATTTTGCTTGCCTCGATGTGAAGTTACAAATCCCCTATTATATTTAAGAGGTGTTTTCCAGCAAGCCTGAAGTGAATTATGACATGGGATATTTTCTTTCTATTTAGCTTATTAAGTTTTTGGGAAGAGAGAAGCAGATTATACCTACATACATAGAATGAAAGTCATTTATATTTTCTTTGAAAACTCAATATAAGTGGATAATATTCATGTGACATCAAATTCTTATTTCATATGTGTTCTATTCTCAGAAAACAATGGCCATGTGGTCCCGCAATAATGTGCGGGAAATCATCTAGTTCCTATTTAATGCTTGTCCAAAGAGGAGGAAGATGAGGTAAGGTGAGGTGGCGACCACCGGAGAAGGAACTCACGGTACCCAGCGCCAACGCGGCGAAATGGAGGTCAGGAAAGGCGGGGAGCTCTTTGTGGCGGACTCTTAGGGTTTGGGGTGCGTGGTGATCACCGGCGAGGCACCGACAGAGAAAGGATGGAAGGGATACAAACTACAGAGAGACCAGTACGGCCGACCAGCGAAGGCGGCACCTCAAACAAGGTTAATAGTCTAGTATCCTCTCTAGTTTTACCATCCATTTTTACTATAAACATTGTTAAAATATATATTGCCTAACTCTTTTCAACAGTTCAGGGTTTTGAAAACCTTAGCTAGTGCATCAATATAACATGGTATCAAAGCCGGTGATCTAAACCCTAGTCGCCGCCGGCCCTCGCTTCCGCATACCGCGCTGCCATGTCGTTCTCCTCTGGCACGACCCTCTCCTACGACTCCAACTCTGCAGTGTCCTTGTCCTAGGGAATTCCCGACGGCGCTGCAGTCTCCATCATCCCCACCTCGTAGATCAGCCTAACAAATAATATCACGATCAAGCTCACCGGCGACAACTACCTCTACTGGCGCATGCAACTGATCCCGATCATGAGGAGCAACCTCCTTTTTGGCTTCCTCGATGGAACTCTCGCCCATCCTTCGGAGACGATCCCTGATCCCGCAACGACGAAGGATGGTGGCGCGCCCGCGACCATCCACAATCCTCAGTGCTCCGTCTGGCATCAGCAAGATCAGGCGATACTCACCGCCATTGTATGTTCCCTGTTCGAGGCTATTCTCGGTCTGATGATAATGGTCTCCTCATCCTAGGAGGCATGGAAAAATCCGGATTATGGATTGTAGTATTGTAAGCTTTTTTCCTAGAATACCTAGGTTTAGTCGAACCTTGGCAAGCACTGCTAAAGTGGTATGAAGGAAACGTTTATAAGACTTGCTAGTTGATTTTATCTTACGTTAGCCGACCTTTCCAGTCTACTTTGCTTGGTGTTGTGTTCAATGGATGAAGATAGGTCAGGATCAAGGATTCTCTGACAATTATGCATACATACAGAAATGAAGCACAATATTGTGTAGCTCACCATGAGGGAGCAGTATCGATGCAAGGATCGGGTCCAGGCAGCAAATGCAGTAGGTATGCATATTACACATATTGGTCAATCCACACTACCTACTTCTTTACACTCATTACATCTAAAAAACATTATTCATGTTCCATCCTTCACACGCAATCTCCTCTATGTTAAAAAAATGCTTATGATACTAATGTGTTCTTTGAATTTCACCCTTGGTATTTTCATGCCAAGGATCGGGATTCGAGGGCGGTTCTTATTAGAGGGAGATGCCGTGGCGATCTTTATAATCTTGATGTGTCATCCATCAAGTAAGTTTTCAGCAGTATCAAGGTGTCTCGTGATAAATAGCATTTGGGCTTAGGCCACCCAGCCACTCCCATAATTCAGCATATTTTACACTGTTTTGACCTTTTCTCAGTGTTAGTAAATAAAGCTGTAATTTGTGATGCCTGTCAGTAAGGCAAGAGTCATTCAGTTGCCATTTTCTCTTTCTACTCGTATTACTATTGCATCTCTAGAGATTATTTATCCATATGTATGGGGTCATGCCCAAAACTCTGTTAGTGGATATTAGTTTTATATCAGTTTTGTTGATTCATATAGTCGCTTTACTTGGGTTTACCTTCTCAAACATAAAAATGATGTGTTCTGAATTTTTCTTCAGTTTCAACAACATGTTGAACGACTTTTGGGTAGAAAGATCTTACATGTGCAATCTGATTGGGGGAGGCTAGTACCATCGCTTAAATAAATTCTTTTCTGATATTGGTATCTCTCATCGTGTTTCATGTCCTCGCACTCATCAACAAAATGGTACTGCTGAAACAAAACAAGGGCACATTGTTCAAACAGGGTTAACCTTACTTTCATATACCTCTGTTTCTTTTAGATTTTGGAGTGATGCTTTTTCCACCGCATGCTTTCTCATTAATCGCCTACCTAGTCGTGTTATCTCTATGCAAGCTCCAATTGAACATCTATTTGGTGAAACTCTAGGCTACACATTCTTTAAGGTTTTTGGTTGTGCATGTTGATCCCATATACGCCCATATAATAAACGAAAACTTGAGTTTTGATCCAAGCAATGTGTCTTCTTAGGCTATAGCTCTCTTTGCAAGGGCTACAAGTGCCTCCATATCCTGACCAACCGTGATTATATACCGACCAACTCCTCCACTCCACAAATTTCTTCATCTCCTTTACATTCTGACCAATTTGTTGATGTTGCACACACTCCTTAGCTTCTTGCTAACCATGGTGTAGGTGTGGGGTGATACGCGTACAGCACGCGTCCGTTGGGAACCCCAAGAGGAAGGTGTGATGCATACAGCGGCAAGTTTTCCCTCAGTAAGAAACCAAGGTTTATCGAACCAGTAGGGAGCCAAGAAGCACGTTGAAGGTTGATGGCGGCGAGATGTAGTGCGCAACACCAGGGATTCCGCGCCAACGTGGAACCCGCACAACACAACCAAAGTACTTTGCCCCAATGAAACAGTGAGGTTATCAATCCCACCGGCTTGTCTGTAATAAAGGATTAGATGTATAGTGTGGATGATGATTGTTTGCAGAGAACAATAGAACAAGTATTGCAAGAGATTGTATTCGATTAAAAGAATGGACCTGGGTCCACAGCTTACTAGAGGTGTCTCTCCCATAAGATAAATAGCATGTTGGGTGAACAAATTACATTGGGCAATTGACAAAAGAGAGGACATGACAATGCACATACATGATATGATGAGTATTGTGAGATTTAATTGGCATTACGACAAAGTACATAGACCGCTATCCAGCATGCATCTATGCCTAAAAAGTCCACCTTCAAGTTATCATCCTAACCCCTTCCAAAATTAAGTTGAAACCAACAGACAATTGCATTAAGTATGGTGCGAATGTAATCAATAACTACATCCTCGGACATAGCATCAATGTTTTATCCCTAGTGGCAACAAAGACATCCACAACCTTAGAACTTTCTGTCACGTCCCACATTTAATGGAGGCATGAACCCACCATCGAGTATAAATACCCCTCTTGGAGTTAAGAGTAAAAACTTGGCCAGAGCCTCTACTAATAACGGAGAGGATGCAAGATCATAAACAACACATAGGTAATAGATTGATAATCAACATAACATAGTATTCTCTATCCATCGGATCCCAACAAACACAACATATAGCATTACAGATAGATGATCTTGATCATGTTAGGCAGCTCACAAGATCCGACAATGAAGCACATAGGAGAAGACAACCATCTAGCTACCGCTATGGACCCATACTCCAGGGGTGAACTACTCACTCATCACTCCTGAGGCGACCATGGCGGTGTAGAGTCCTCCCCAGATGATTCCCTCTCCTGCAGGTGCGGAGGCGATCTCCCGAATCCCCCGAGATGGGATTGGCGGCGGCGTCTCCGGAAGGTTTTCCGTATCGTGGCCTTTGCATCGGGGTTTCACGACGAAGGCTATAAGTAGGCGGAGGAGATAGGTCGTGGGCCACACGAGGGCCCCACGAGGCCGGCGCGCCAAGGCTTGGGCCGCGCCGCCCTGGTGTCCGGCCACCCGTGGCCCCACTTCGTATCATCTTCGGTCTTCTGGAAGCTTCGTGTGAAAATAGGCCCCGGGCGTTGATTTCGTCCACCCGAGAATATTTCCTTACTAGGATTTCTCGAAACCAAAACAGCAGAAAACAACAACTGGCTCTTCGCATCTCGTTAATAGGTTAGTACCGGAAAATGCATAAATATGACATAAAGTATGCATAAAACATGTAGATATCATCAATAATGTGGCATGGAACATAAGAAATTATCGATACGTCGGAGACGTATCGCATCCCTTAGTTTCTCGTCCTCGAGCAGGTAAACGATAACAAAGATAATTTCTGGAGTGACATGCCATCATAACCTTGATCATACTATTGTAAGCATATGTAATGAATGCAGCGATCAAAACAATGTAAATGACATGAATAAACAAATGAATCATAAAGCAAAGACTTTTCATGAATAGTACTTCAAGACAAGCATCAATAAGTCTTGCATAAGAGTTAACTCATAAAGCAATAATTCAAAGTAAAGGCATTGAAGCAACATAAAGGAAGATTAAGTTTCAGCGGTTGCTTTCAACTTGTAACATGTATATCTCATGGATAGTTGTCAATGTAAAGTAATATAACAAGTGCAATATGCAAGTATGTAGGAATCAATGCACAGTTCACACAAGTGTTTGCTTCTTGAGGTGGAGAGAAATAGGTGAACTGACTCAACATAAAAGTAAAAGAATGGCCCTTCGCAGAGGGAAGCATTGATTGCTATATTTGTGCTAGAGCTTTGGTTTTGAAAACAAGAAACAATTTTGTCAACGGTAGTAATAAAGCATATGTGTTATGTAAATTATATCTTACAAGTGGCAAGCCTCATGCATAGTATACTAATAGTGCCCGCACCTTGTCCTAATTAGCTCGGATTACCTGGATTATCATCGCAATACATATGTTTTAACCAAGTGTCACAAAGGGGTACCTCTATGCCGCTGACATAGGTCTAAGGAGAAAGCTCGCATTGGATTTCGCTATTGATTATTCTCAACTTAGACATCCATACCGGACAACATAGACAACAGATAATGGACTTCTTTTATGCATAAGCATTCAACAATGCTAATTTTCTCATATGAGATTGAGGATATTTGTCCAAAACTGAAACTTCCACCATGGATCATGGCTTTAGTTAGCGGCCCAATGTTCTTCTCTAACATTATGCATGCTCTAACCATTTTAGTGGTAAATCTCCCTTACTTCCGACAAGACGAACATGCATAGAAACTCACATGATATTCAACAAAGAGTAGTTGATGGCGTCCCCTGAACATTGTTATCGCACAACAAGCAACTTAATAAGAGATAAAGTGCATAAGTACATATTCAATACCACAATAGATTTTAGGCTATTTGTCCCATGAGCTATATATTGTAAAGGTAAAGGATAGAAATTTTAAAGGTAGCACTCAAGCAATTTACTTTGGAATGGCGGAGAAATACCATGTAGTAGGTAGGTATGGTGGACACAAATGGCATAGTGGTTGGCTCAAGGATTTTGGATGCATGAGAAGTATTCCTCTCGATACAAGGCTTAGGCTAGCAAGGTTTATTTGAAACAAACACATGAACCGGTGCAGCAAAACTCACATAAAAGACATATTGTAAACATTATAAGACTCTACACCGTCTTCCTTGTTGTTCAAACTCAATACTAGAAATTATCTAGACCTTAGAGAGACCAATTATGCAAACCAAATTTTAGCAAGCTCTATGTATTTCTTCATTAATAGGTGCAAAGTATATGATGCAAGAGCTTAAACATGAGCACAACAATTTCAAGTATCACATTATCCAAGACATTTTAGCAATTACTACATGTAGCATTTTCCGATTCCAACCATATAACAATTTAACGAAGAAGAAACTTTGCCATGAATATTATGAGTAAAGCCTAAGGACATATTTGTCCATATGCAACAAGGAGCGTGTTCTCTCCCACACAATGAATGCTAGGATCCATTTTATTCAAACAAAAGCAAACCGACGCTCCAAGCAAAGTACATAAGATGTGATGGAATAAAAATATAGTTTCACTAGAGGAACCTGATAATGTTGTCGATGAAGAAGGGGATGCCTTGGGCATTGTTGTCGTGGGAGTTAGAAATTTCCGTGATGTAGCTTTTCTTCAGTTCCCCGGCAACGGCGCCAGAAAAAGAGCTTGATGGTCAGAACTCACACGTCGTTGGGAACCCCAAGAGGAAGGTATGATGCACAGCAAGTTTTCCTCGTAAAGAAACCAAGGTTTATCGAACAGAGGAGCCAAGAAGCACGTTGAAGGTTGATGGCGGCGGGATGTAGTGCGGCGCAACACCAGGGATTCCTACGCCAACGTGGAACTCGCACAACACAACCAAAATACTTTGCCCCAACGAACAGTGAGGTTGTCAATCTCACCGGCTTGTGTAACAAAGGATTAACCGATGTGTGGAAGATGATTGTTTGCAAAGTAAAAGGAAAGATTACAGAGATTGTATTTCAGCATAGAGAATTGGACCAGTTCTCACTGAGGTGTCTCTCCATAAGATAAACAACATGTTGGGTGAACAAATTACAAAGCAATTGACAAATAAAGAGGGCATGACCATGCACATACATATTATGATGAGTATAGTGAGATTTAATTGGGCATTAAGACAAAGTACATAGACCGCTATCCAACATGCATCTATGCCTAAAAAGTCCACCTTCAAAGTATCATCCGAACCTCCAAGATTAAGTTGCTAACAACACACAATTGCATTAAGTATTGCGCGTAATGTAATTAGTGACTACATCCTTGAACATAGCACCAATGTTTTATCCCTAGTAGCAACAGCACATCCATAACCTTAGAGGTTCTTGTCACTCCTCCAGATTCACGGAGACATGAACCCACTATCGAGCATAAATACTCCCTCTGGAGTTACTAGCATCAACTTGGCCAGAGCATCTACTAATAACGGAGAGCATGCAAGATCATAAACAACACATAGACATAACTTTGATAATCAACATAACAAGTATTCTCTATTCATCGGATCCCAACAAACGCAATATATAGAATTACAGATAGATGATCTTGATCATGTTAGGCAGCTCACAAGATCCGACAATGAAGCATAATGGGGAGAGAAACCATCTAGCTACCGCTATGGACCCATAGTCCAGGGTAGACTACTCACACATCACTCCTGAGGCGACCATGGCGGCGTAGAGTCCTCCGGAGATGATTCCCCTCCGGCAGTGCCGGAGGCATCTCCGGGATCCCCCGAGATGGATCGGCGATGGCGGCGTCTCCGGAAGGTTTTCCGATCGTGGCCTCTGTGACGGGGGTTTCGCGAGAGCTTTAAGTAGGCGGAAGGGCAAGTCGTGGGGTACGAGGGCCCCACACCACAGGTCAAGGCGGGCTGGCGGGGGCCGCGCCGCCTAGGGTTTGGGCACTCGTGGCCCCACTCGTCTCCTCTCGCCTTCCGGAAGCTTCGTGGCAAAATAGGACCCTAGGCGTTGATTTCGTCCAATTCCGAGAATATTTCACTAGGATTTCGAAACCAAAAATGCAGAAAAAGAACTGGCACTTCGGCATCTTGTTAATAGGTTAGTTCCAAAATGCACGAATATGACATAAAGTGTGCATAAAACATGTAGATAACATCAATAATGTGGCATGGAACATAAGAAATTATCGATACGTTGGAGACGTATTTCATATCCCCAAGTTAGTTCTGCTCGTCCAGCAAAACGATAACAAAGATAATTTGGAGTGACATGCCATCATAACCTTGATCATACTATTTGTAAAGCATATGTAGTGAATGCAGCGATCAAAACAATGTATATGACATGAGTAAACAAGTGATTCATATAGCAAAGACTTTTCATGAATAGTACTTCAAGACAAGCATCAATAAGTCTGCATAAAAGTTAACTCATAAAGCAATAATTTATAGTAAAGCATTGAAGCAACACAAAAGAAGATTAAGTTTCAGCGGTTGCTTTCAACTTATAACATGTATATCTCATGGATATTGTCAACATAGAGTAATATAATAAGTGCAATAAGCAAGTATGTAGGAATCAATGCATCACACAAGTGTTTGCTTCTTGAGGTGGAGAGAAATAGGTGAACCGACTCAACAATGAAAGTAAAAGAATGGTCCATAGAGGAAAAGCATCGATTGCTATATTTGTGCTAGAGCTTTGATTTTGAAAACATGAAACAACTTTGTCAACGGTAGTAATAAAGCATATGTATCATGTAAATTATATCTTACAAGTTGCAAGCCTCATGCATAGTATACTAATAGTGCCCGCACCTTGTCCTAATTAGCTTGACTACCGGATCATCACAATGCACATGTTTTAACCAAGTGTCACAAAGGGGTACCTCTATGCCCGCATAAAGGTCTAAGGAGAAAGCTCGCATTGGATTTCTCGCTATTGATTATTCTCAACTTAGACATCCATACGGGACAACATAGACAATAGATAATGGACTCCTCTTTATGCATAAGCATGTAACAACAATTAGTAATTTTCTCATATGAGACTGAGGATATATGTCCAAAACTCAAACTTCCACCATGGATCATGGCTTTAGTTACGGCCCAATGTTCTTCTCTAACAATATGCATGCTTAACCATAAGGTGGTAGATCGCTCTTACTTCGACAAGACGAACATGCATAGCAACTCACATGAAATTCAACAGAATAGTTGATGGCGTCCCCATGAACATGGTTATCGCACAACAAGCAACTTAATAAGAGATAAAGTGCATAATTACATATTCAATACCACAATAGTTTTTAAGCTATTTGTCCCATGAGCTATATATTGCAAAGGTGAATGATGGAATTTTAAAGGTAGCACTCAAGCAATTTACTTTGGAATGGCGGAGAAATACCATGTAGTAGGTAGGTATGGTGGACACAAATGGCATAGTGGTTGGCTCAAGTATTTTGGATGCATGAGAAGTATTCCCTCTCGATACAAGGTTTAGGCTAGCAAGGCTTATTTGAAACAAACACAAGGATGAACGGTGCAGCAAAACTCACATAAAAGACATATTGAAAACATTATAAGACTCTACACCGTCTTCCTTGTTGTTCAAACTCAATACTAGAAATTATCTAGACCTTAGAGAGACCAAATATGCAAACCAAATTTTAGCATGCTCTATGTATTCTTCATTAATGGGTGCAAAGCATATGATGCAAGAGCTTAAACATGAGCACAACAATTGCCAAGTATCACATTACCCAAGACATTATAGCAAATTACTACATGTATCATTTTCCAATTCCAACCATATAACAATTTAACGAAGAAGAAACTTCGCCATGAATACTATGAGTAGAAACTAAGGACATACTTGTCCATATGCTACAGCGGAGCGTGTCTCTCTCCCATAAAGTGAATGCTAGGATCCATTTTATTCAAACAAAACAAAACAAAAACAAACCGACGCTCCAAGCAAAGCACATAAGATGTGATGGAATAAAAATATAGTTTCAGGGAGGAACCCGATAATGTTGTCGATGAAGAAGGGGATGCCTTGGGCATCCCCAAGCTTAGACGCTGAGTCTTCTTAATATGCAGGGGTGAACCACCGGGCATCCCCAAGCTTAGAGCTTTCACCTCCTTGATCATGTTGCATCATACTCCTCTCTTGATCCTTGCCACCACACCAAACTTAGAACAACTCATTAGAGGGTTAGAGACAATAAAATTAACATGTTCAGAGGTGATACAATCATTCTTAACACTTCTGACATTGCATAAAGCTACTGGACATTAATGGATCAAAGAAATTCATCCAACATAGCAAAGAGGCAATGCGAAATAAAAGGTAAACTGTCAAAACAGAACAGTCATATTGACAAATTTTATCGAGGCACCAGACTTGCTCAAATGAAAATGCTCAAATTGAATGAAAGTTGCGTACATATCTGGGGATCACGCACGTAAATTGGCATATTTTTCTGAGCTACCTACAGGGAGGCAGGTCGGAATTCGTGACAGCAAAGAAATCTGTTTCTGCGCAGTAATCCAAATCTAGTATGAACTTTTCTATCAACGACTTTACTTGGCACAACAAAACACTAAACTAAGATAAGGAGAGGTTGCTACAGTAGTAAACAACTTCCAAGACACAAAATAAAAACAAAGTACCGTAGGTAAAAACATGGGTTGTCTCCCATAAGCTTTTTTAACGCCTTTCAGCTAGGCGTTAAAGTGTGTATCAAGTATTATCGGAGGGTGGTGTATCGTCATTCTTACCAGGGGTGTTGTTCTTACTCTTACTCTTATTCCTACTCTTTGGTCTAGGGAATACATGACCGCATCCGGTGTAGAGGTAAAATTTAGAGTGCCTTTCCCAACATCTATGACTGCTCCCATGAGTTTCAAAGGGATCTTCCAAACGTGATTTGTCCCGTCCCTACACATTCAATAACGAGATAATCAGTGGATACCGTCCTTCCAAGAAAGGTTGTGAAAACACCTTCAGCTATACCCTTAGGAATTACAACAGAGTTATCCGTAAGAGTTATTTCTTCTCCCCCTTCAGTAAGTCCCCAAAGTGTCAAAGATTTATAAAAAATTTCAGGCATGAGGCAAAACTCGGACATAATATCACAACGAGCAGGAAAAGTTTCACCACCAATAGTAGCTTTAACGGTAGGCACCCACATTGAAGGTTCGAAGCTTAATGGAACATAATCATAATATTCGCGAATTCGGTTTATACAAGATATATTTGTTTCAATAGTGTTTAATCTATTATGCATGCTAGCATGAGATGGATCAAAATTATTATCTGAGCTAAATGATGTAATCAATTTCCTTATAGCATTAAAAGCTTGATCCCCATCACAATGAAGGAAGTCTCCTCCCACTACAGCATCTAAGGCATATCTATAGCGAAGAATAAGCCCGAAATAGAAATTACTAAGAAGCAAACTTAAGGTCATTTTAGGTTCAGTTTTACTATAAGCATCAAAAATTCTAGACCATGTTCTTTAAAATTCTCTTCACCTCCTTGTTTAAAAGTGAAGATCGATTCCCAGGTGATAGAGTAACAACTACGGGACTAGACATGATAATAAAGTAAATGCGAGTAACTAAATTTTTTTTGTTTTTGATATAGCAAACAAGATAGCAAATAAAGTAAAACTAGCAACTAATTTTTTTGTATTTTGATTTAGTGCAGCAAACAAAGTAGTAAATAAAACTAAGCAAGACAAAAACAAAGTAAAGAGATTGGGAAGTGGAGACTCCCTGTAACAGCAGTCCTTGATCATGCAACGGCGTAAAAGAGCCGTTGTCGGGGAGTTAGAAATTTCCGTGATGTAGTTCTTCAGCCAGAAGCGCTAAAAGAGCTTGATGGCGTGTAACTCACACGTTCGTTGGGAACCCCAAGAGGAAGGTATGATGCGCACAGCAAGTTTTCCCTCAAAGAAACCAAGTTTATCGAACCAGGAGGAGCCAAGAAGCACGTTGAAGGTTGATGGCGGGATGTGATGCGGCACAACACCAGGGATTCCGGCGCCAACGTGAACCCGCACAACACAATTAAAATACTTTGCCCCAACAAAACAAGGAGGTTGTCAATCTCACCGGCTTGTCAGTAATAAAGGATTAACCGTATTGTGTGGAAGATGATTGTTTGCGTAAAACAAGAGAACAAGATTAAGAGATTGTATTTCAAGATAGAGAATTGGACCTGGGTCCACAGTTCACTAGAGGTGTCTCTCCATAAGATAAACAAGATGTTGGGTGAACAAATTACAGTTGGGCAATTGATAAATAAAGAGGGCATGACCATGCACATACATATTATGATGAGTATAGTGAGATTTAATTGGGCATTACGACAAAGTACATAGACCGCTATCCAAGATGCATCTATGCCTAAAAAGTCCACCTTCAAAGTTATCATCCGAACCCTCCGCTATTGTTGCTAACAACAGACAATTGCATTAAGTATTGCACGTAATGTAATTAGTGACTACATCCTTGAACATAGCACCAATGTTTTATCCCTAGTGGCACAAAGACATCCATAACCTAGAGGTTCTTGTCACCCCTCCGGATTCACGGAGACATGAACCCACTATCGAGCATAAATACTCCCTCTTGGAGTTACTAGCATCAACTTGGCCAGAGCATCTACTAATAACGGAGAGCATGCAAGATCATAAACAACACATAGACATAACTTTGATAATCAACATAACAAGTATTCTCTATTCATCGGATCCCAACAAACGCAACATATAGAATTACGTATAGATGATCTTGATCATGTTAGGCAGCTCACAAGATCCGACAATGAAGCATAATGGGGAGAAGACAACCATCTAGCTACCGCTATGGACCCATAGTCCAGGGGTAGACTACTCACACATCACTCCCGAGGCGACCATGGCGGCGTAGAGTCCTCCGGAGATGATTCCCCTCTCCGGCGCCGGAGGCGATCTCCCGGATCCCGAGATGGACGGCGATGGCGGCGTCTCTCGAAGGTTTTCCGTACGTGGCTCTCGGCACTGGGGCTTTCGCGACGGAGGCTTTAAGTAGGCGGAAGGGCAAGTCGGAGGGGGCACGAGGGCCCCACACCACGTGGCCGCGCGGCCAAGGGGGCCACGCCGCCCTAGGGTTTGGGCACATCGTGGCCCCACTTCGTCTCTCTTCGGTCTTCTGGAAGCTTCGTGGCAAAATAGGACCCGGGCGTTGATTTGGCCCAATTCCGAGAATACTACTAGGATTTCGAAACCAAAAAACAAAGAAAACAGAAATGGCACTTCGGCATCTTGTTAATAGGTTAGTTCCAGAAAATGCACGAATATGACATAAAGTGTGCATAAAATATGTAGATAACATCAATAATGTGGCATGGAACATAATAAATTATCGATACGTTGGAGACGTATCAGGCATCCCCAAGCTTAGACGCTTGAGTCTTCTTGAAATATGCAGGGATGAACCACGGGGTCCCCAAGCTTAGAGCTTTCACTCTCCTTGATCATATTGTATCATCTCCCTCTTGATCCTTGAAAACTTCCTCCACACCAAACTCAAAATAACTCATTAGAGGGTAAGTGCACAATTAAAAATTACATGTTCAGAGGTGACATAATCATTCTTAACACTTCTGGACATTGCACAAGGCTACTGAAAGTCAATGGAATTGAAAAATCCATCAAGCATAGCAAAACAAGCAATGCGAAATAAAAGGCAGAATCTGTCAAAACAGAACAGTTCGTAAAGACGAATTTTATTGAGGCACCAGACTTGCTCAAATGAAAATGCTCAAATTGAATGAAAGTTGCGTACATATCTTAGGATCACTCACTTAAATTGGCATAATTTTATGAGTTACCTACAGAGAATTTTTCCCAGATTCGTGACAGCAAAGAAATCTGTTTCTGCGCAGTAATCCAAATCTTGTATGAACCTTACTATCAAAGACTTTACTTGGCACAACAATGCAATAAAAATAAGATAAGGAGAGGTTGCTACAGTAGTAACAACTTCCAAGACTCAAATATAAAATAAAAGTACTGTACTAAAAACATGGTTTGTCTCCCATAAGCGCTTTTCTTTAACGCCTTTCAGCTAGGCGCAGAAAGTGTATATCAAGTATTATCAAGATACGAAGCATCAACATCATAATTTGTTCTAATAATAGAATCAAAAGGTAACTTCATTCTCTTTCTAAGGAAATGTTCCATACCTTTCTTGAGAGGAAATTGATATTTAATATTACCTTCCTTCATATCAATGATAGCACCAACAATTCGAAGAAAAGGTCTTCCCAATATAATGGGACAAGATGCATTGCATTCAATATCCAAGACAACAAAATCAACGGGGACAAGGTTATTGTTAACGGTAATGCGAACATTATCAACTCTCCCCAAAGGTTTCTTTGTAGAATTATCAGAAAGATTAACATCCAAATAACAATTTTTCAATGGTGGCAAGTCAAGCATATTATAGATTTTCTTAGGCATAACGGAAATACTTGCACCAAGATCACATAAAGCATTACAATCAAAGTCATTGACCTTCATCTTAATGATGGGCTCCCAACCATCCTCTAGCTTCCTAGGAATAGAAGTTTCGCGTTCTAGTTTCTCTTCTCTAGCTTTTATGAGAGCATTTGTAATATGTTTCGTGAAAGCCAAATTTATAGCACTAGCATTAGGACTCTTAGCAAGTTTTTGTAAGAAATTTATAACTTCAGAGATGTGGCAATCATCAAAATCCAAACCATTATGATCTAAAGCAATGGGATCATTATCCCCAATGTTGGAAAAATTCAGCAGTTTTATCACAGTGCAATTTTAGCAGCTTTTTTAGCAGCTCAGTGCTTTTGCGCTTTGCATTAGAAGTGGAAACATTGCTAACACCAATTCTTTTACCATTATTAGTAGGAGGTGCAGCAACATGTGTAGCATTAGCATTACTAGTGGTGTAATAGTCCAAACTTTAGCTATATTATCTTCTTTTTCATTTTCTTCTTTTCCACCTAGCACGCAATTCGGCCATCAATCTTATATTCTCATTAATTCTAACTTGGATGGCATTTGCTGTAGTAATAATTTTATTATTATGATTTTCATTAGGCATAACTTTCGATTTCAAGAGATCAACATCAGCAGCAAGACTATCGACTTTAGAAGCAAGTATATCAATTTTCCCAAGCTTTTCTTCAATGATTTGTTAAAAGCAGTTTGTGTACTAATAAATTCTTTAAGCATAGCTTCAAGTCCAGGGGTGTGTTCCTATTATTGTTGTAAGAATTCCCATAAGAATTACCATAGCCGTTGCCATTATTATAAGGATATGGCCTATAGTTGTTACTAGAATTGTTCCGATACATTGTTGTTGAAATTATTATTTTAATGTAGTTTACATCAACATGTTCTTCTTGAGCAACCAATGAAGCTAACGGAACATTATTAGGATCAACATTGGTCCTATCATTCACACACAGACATAATAGCATTAATTCATCACTCAAGAAGAGGTTTCTTCACAGTAATTTACCTTCTTACCTTGTGAGCTCTTTCCGTGTGCCATTCGGAGTAATTAATCATCATATTATCAAGAAGCTTTGTTGCTTCGCCAAGAGTGATGGACATAAAGGTACCTGCAGCTGAATCCAATAGGTTCCGCGAAGAAAAATTAATCCTGTATAAAAGGTTTGGATGATCATCCAAGTAGTCATCCATGGGTTGGGCAATTTTTAACCAAAGATTTCATTCTTTCCCATGCTTGTGCAACATGCTCATTATCCAATTGTTTAAAATTCATTATGCTACTCCTCAAAGATATAATTTTAGCAGGGGTATAATATCTACCAATAAAAGCATCCTTACATTTAGTCCATGAATCAATACTATTCTTAGGCAGAGATAGCAACCAATCTTTAGCTCTTCCTCTTAATGAGAATGGAAACAATTTTAATTTTATTATATCACCATCTACATCCTTATACTTTTGCATTTCACATAGTTCAACAAAATTATTGAGATGGGCAGCAGCATCATCATAACACCAGAAAATTGGTCTCGCATAACAAGATTCAAGTAAAGCAGGTTTAATTTCAAAGAATTCCGCTGTAGTAGCAGGTGGAGCAATAGGTGTGCATAAGAAATAATTATTATTTGTGGTTGTGAAGTCACACAACTTAGTATTTTCAGAGTACCCATTTTAGCAATAGTAAATAAAGCAAACTAGATAAAGTAAATGCAAGTAACTAATTTTTTTGTGTTTTTAATATAGCAAACAAGATAGCAAATAAAGTAAAACTAGCAACTATTTTTTTTGTATTTTGATTTAGTGCAGCAAACAAAGTAGTAAATAAGATAAAGCAAGACAAAACCAAAGTAAAGAGATTGGAATGGGAGACTCCCCTATGCTTGATCATCGGCAACGGCCAGAAAAAGAGCTTGATACGCGCACAACACGCGTCCGTTGGGAACCCCAAGAGGAAGGTGATGCGCATAGCGGCAAGTTTTCCCTCGCAAGAAACCAATGTTTATCGAACCAGTAGAAGCCAAGAAGCACGTTGAAGGTTGATGGCGGCGAGATGTAGTGCGGCGCAACACCAGGGATTCCGCGCCAACGTGGAACCTGCACAACACAATAAAGTACTTTGCCCTAACGAAATGTGAGGTTGTCAATCTCACCGGCTTGTCAAATAAAGGATTAGATGTATAGTGTGATGATGATTGTTTGCAGAGAACAGTAGAACAAGTATTGCTGTAGATTGTATTCGATTAAAAGAATGGACCGGGGTCCACAGTTCACTAGAGGTGTCTCTTCCATAAGATAAATAGCATGTTGGGTGAACAAATTACAGTTGGGCAATTGACAAATAGAGAGGGCATGACAATGCACATACATGATATGATGAGTATTGTGAGATTTAATTGGGCATACGACAAAGTACATAGACCGCTATCCAACATGCATCTATGCCTAAAAAGTCCACCTTCAAAGTTATCATCCAACCCCTTCCATTAAGTTGAAACCAACAGACAATTGCATTAAGTATGGTGCATAATGTAATCAATAACTACATCCCTGACATAGCATCAATGTTTTATCCCTAGTGGCACAAGACATCCACAACCTTAGAACTTTCTGTCACTGTCCCACATTTAATGGAGGCATGAACCCACTATCGAGCATAAATACTCCCTCTGGAGTTAAGAGTAAAAACTTGGCCAGAGCCTCTACTAATAACTGAGAGCATGCAAGATCATAAACAACACATAGGTAATAGATTGATAATCAACATAACATAGTATTCTCTATCCATCGGATCCCAACAAACACAACATATAGCAGTATAGATGATCTTGATCATGTTAGGCAGCTCACAAGATCCGACAATGAAGCACATAAGGAGAAGACAACCATCTAGCTACCGCTATGGACCCATACTCCGTGGGTGAACTACTCACTCATCACTCCGGAGGCGACCATGGCGGTGTAGAGTCCTCGGGAGATGATTCCCCTCTGCAGGTGCCGGAGGCGATCTCCCGAAACCCCGAGATGGGATTGGCGGCGGCGGCCTCCGGAAGGTTTTCCGTATCGTGGCTCTCGCACTGGGGTTTCGCGACGAAGGCTATAAGTAGCGGAGGAGATAGGTCAGGCCACACGAGGGTCTCACACAGGCCGGCGCGGCCAAGGCTTGGGCCGCGCGGCCCGGTGTCAGGCCACCTCGTGGCCCCGATGACCCACAAGTATAGGGTGTATCGTAGTATCTTCGATAAGTAAGAATGTCGATCCCAACGAGGAGCAGAGGTGTTGACAAGCAGTTTTGATGAAGGATTCACCGTAAATGCTCACAGACAAGTATTCAGGGAGTTTTGATGTAACAGGTGAATAAAGTACGAGTAAGTAAAGTGCAGAGTAATAATTGCAGCGAGTGGCCCAATCCTTTTTAGCACAAAGGACAAGCCGGTTTGTTTACTTATAATGACCAAACGTTCTCGAGGACACATGGGATTTTAGTCTAGTGCTACATATGGCTAAATAATCTTCATTGTTTTGATAAGTGTTGTGTGGGTGAACCTATGCTAATGTACCGCCCTTCCTAGGACTAATACATACTTGTGATTATACCCTTGCAAGCATCCGCAACTACAAGAAAGTAATTAAGAATAAATCTAACCACAGCCTTAAACTCGGAGATCCTGCTATCCCTCCTGCATCGATATACCAACGGGGGTTTAGGTTTCTCTCACCCGGCAACCCCGCAATTAGCAAACGAATACAAGATGCATTCCCCTAGGCCCATAAAGGTGAAGTGTCATGTAGTCGACGTTCACATGACACCACTAGAAGAATAACACCACAACTTAAATATCATAACATTGAATATTACTCAACCATGTTTCACTACTAACATTTAGACTTCACCCATGTCCTCAAGAACTAAACGAACTACTCACGAGACATCATATGGAACATGATCAGAGGTGATGTGATGATGAACAACAATCTGAACATAAACCTGGTCCAATGGTTTCACTCAATAGCATCAATAACAAGTAGAAATCAATACCGGGAGAGTTTCCCCTATCAAACAATCAAGATCAAACCCAAATTGCTACGGCGGTGACGATGTCCAGCGGTGGAGACGGCGGTGATGATGGTGGAGATGATGATGATGGTGATGGAGATGATGTCCAGCTCGATGACGGTGACGATGGCGTCGATTTCCCCTCCCGGAGGGAATTTCCCCGGCGGATCTCAGCCCGCCGGAGAGCTCTTTTCTCTCTGGTGTTCTCCGCCCCGCAGAGGCGGTTGTAACTCTTCGCGAGGTACCCTCTGTGGCTTAGGTCTTCGGGACGAAGGATTTCGCGAAGAAAAGGAGGCGAGAGGGGCTGGGGGCCCCCTCTCACCAGGTGGCGCGGCCAGGCCATGGGCCGCGCCGGCCTGTTCTCGGGCCCACCTTGGGTCCCCTCGCTCCTCCTTCTGGCTTCCTTCGTCATCTGGAAAATAGGATTTTGGTATAATTTCCTTCCGCTGATCTTCCGAAATATTGCGTTTCGACGGTGCTTTTTCCAAGAGAATCCTGGCTCTGCTTGATGTCTACGCCTCCTTTTCTAGAGACAGTGTTGGGCCTCCAAGAGCAGAGGTTTGTAGAACAAAACAAGTTTCCTTAAGTGGATCACCTAAGGTTTATCGAACTCAGGAGGAAGAGGTCAAAGATATCCCTCTCATGCAACCCTGCAAACAAAGCAAGAAGTCTCTTGTGTCCCCAACACACCTAATACAATAGGTGCACTAGTTCGGCGAAGAGATAGTGAGATACAAGTAATATGGATGAGTGTGAGTGGTAATAGCAATCTGAATGAAATATGGCAGCGAGCAAACATTCAACAAAACAGTAGACAAACGGAGATTCGATGCTTGGAAGCAAGGCCCAGGGATCCTGCTTCACTAGTGGACACTCTCAACAATGATCACATAATAGGACTACTCTACACCCTCTTGTTGGATGATGAACATCATTGTGTAGGATTACACGAACCCTCAATGCCGGAGTTAACAAGCTCCACAATATTCAATGTTCATATTTAAATAACCTTAGAGTGCAAGATAGATCAACACAACCAAACCAAGTACTAACATAGCATGCACACCGTAACCTTCACACTATGAAAGGAGGAATAGATCGCATCAATACCATCATAGTAATAGTTAACTTCATAATCTACAAGAGATCACAATCATAGCATAAACCAAGTACTTCATGATGCACACACTCAACATTACATCATGGAGGAGGAATAACTACTTTAATAACATCACTAGAGTAGCACATAGATGAATTGTGATACAAAACTCATATGAATCTCAATCATGTAAGGCAGCTCATGAGATCATTGTATTGAAGTACATAGGAGAGAGATTAACCACATAGCTACCGGTACAGCCCCGAGCCTCGATGGAGAACTACTCCCTCCTCATGGGAGACAGCAGCGGTGATGAAGATGGCGGTGGAGATGGCAGCGGTGTCGATGGAGAAGCCTTCCGGGGCACTCCCGTCCCGGCGGCGTGCCGGAACAGAGACTCCCGTCCCCGCATCTTGGCTTCGCGATGGCGGCGGCTCGGATGGTTTCTCGTACCGTGGCTTTTTCCGTCTCGAGGTTTTAGGTCCAGGGGCTTTATATAGGCGAAGAGGCGGCGTCGGAGGTCGAAGGGGCGACGACACTATAGGGGGCACGGCCCTTGGCCGCGCCGGCCTAGGGTTTGGTGGCCTCTGTGCCCTCTCTCGGCGGTTCTCTGTTCTGGATGCTTCTGGCAAAATAGGAACTGGGCGTTGATTTCGTCCGATTCCGAGAATATTTCTTTACTAGGATTTCAAACCAAAACAGCAGAAAACAACAACTGGCCTTCGGCATCTTGTTAATAGGTTAGTTCTTAAAATGCACGAATATGACATAAAGGTGCATAAAACATGTAGATATCATCAATAATGTGGCATGGAACATAAGAAATTATCGATACGTCGGAGACGTATCGCATCCCCAAGCTTAGTTCCTGCTCGTCCCGAGCAGGTAAACGATAAACAAAGATAATTTCTGGAGTGACATGCCATCATAATCTTGATCATACTATTTGTAAACACATGTAATGAATGCAGCGATCAAAACAATGGTAATGACATGAGTAAACAACTGAATCATATAGCAAAGACTTTTCATGAATAGTACTTCAAGACAAGCATCAATAAGTCTTGCATAAGAGTTAACTCATAAAGCAATAAATTCTTAGTAAAGGTATTGAAGCAACACAATGGAAGATTAAGTTTCAGCGGTTGCTTTCAACTTGTAACATGTATATCTCATGGATATTGTCAACATAGAGTAATATAACAAATGCAATATGCAAGTATGTGGGAATCAATGCACAGTTCACACAAGTGTTTGCTTCTTGAGGTGGAGAGAAATAGGTGAACTGACTCAACAATAAAAGTAAAAGAACGGTCCTTCAAAGAGGAAAGCATCGATTGCTATATTTGTGCTAGAGCTTTGATTTTGAAAACAAGAAACAATTTTGTCAACGGTAGTAATAAAGCATATGTATCATGTAAATTATATCTTACAAGTTGCAAGCCTCATGCATAGTATACTAATAGTACCCGCACCTTGTCCTAATTAGCTTGGACTACCGGATCATCGCAATGCACATGTTTTAACCAAGTGTCACAAAGGGGTACCTCTATGCCGCCTGTACAAAGGTCTAAGGAGAAAGCTCGCATTGGATTTCTCGCTATTGATTATTCTCAACTTAGACATCCATACCGGGACAACATAGACAACAGATAATGGACTCCTCTTTAATGCATAAGCATGTAACAACAATTAATTTTCTCATATGAGATTGAGGATATATGTCCAAAACTGAAACTTCCACCATGGATCATGGCTTTAGTTAGCGGCCCAATGTTCTTCTCTAACATATGCACGCTAACCATAAGGTGGTAGATCGCCTTACTTCATAGACACGAACATGCATAGCAACTCACATGATATTCAACAAAGAGTAGTTGATGGCGTCCCCAGGAACATGGTTATCGCACAACGAGCAACTTAATAAGAGATAAAGTGCATAAGTACATATTCAATACCACAATAGTTTTTAGGCTATTTGTCCCATGAGCTATATATTGTAAAGGTAGAGGATAGAAATTTAAAGGTAGCACTCAAGCAATTTACTTTGGAATGGCGGAGAAATACCATGTAGTAGGTAGGTATGGTGGACACAAATGGCATAGTGGTTGGCTCAAGTATTTTGGATGCATGAGAAGTATTCCCTCTCGATACAAGGTTTAGGCTAGCAAGGCTATTTGAAACAAACACAATGATGAAGCGGTGCAGCAAAACTCACATAAAAGACATATTGAAAACATTATAAGACTCTACACCGTCTTCCTTGTTGTTCAAACTCAACTAGAAATTATCTAGACCTTAGAGAGACCAAATATGCAAACCAAATTTTAGCATGCTCTATGTATTTCTTCATTAATAGGTGCAAAGTATATGATGCAAGAGCTTAAACATGAGCACAACAATTGCCAAATATCACATTATCCAAGACATTCTACCAATTACTACATGTAGCATTTTCCTCCAACCATATAACAATTTAACGAACAGCTTCATCTCGCCATGAAAATTAAAAGCTAAGAACACATGTGTTCATACGAACCAGCGGAGCGTGTCTCTCTCCCACACAAGCATTTATTCAAACAAAAACAAAAACAAAAACACACAGACGCTCCAAGTAAAGTACATAAGATGTGACCGAATAAAAATATAGTTTCAGAGGAACCTAATTTGTCGATGAAGTATGGATGCCTTGGGCATCCCCAAGCTTAGATGCTTGAGTATTCTTGAAATATGCAGGGATGAACCACCGGGGCATCCCCAAGCTTAGAGCTTTCACTCTTCTTGATCACATTGTATCATCCTCCTCTCTTGACCCTTGAAAACTTCCTCCACACCAAACTCGAAACAACTCATTAGAGGGTTAGTGCATAATCAAAAACTCACATGTTCAGAGGTGACACATCATTCTTAACACTTCTGGACATTTCCCAAAGCTACTGGAAGTCAATGGAACAAAGAAATCCATCCCACATAGCAAAAGAAGCGAAATAAAAGGCAGAATCTGTCAAAACAGAACAGTCCGTAAAGATGAATTTTATTGAGGCGCCAGACTTGCTCAAATGAAAATGCCCAAATTGAATGAAAGTTGCGTAAATATCTGAGGATCACTCACGTAAATTGGCATAATTTTCTGAGTTACCTACAGAGAATTTTGCCCAGATTCGTGACAGCAAAGAAATCTGTTTCTGCGCAGTAATCCAAATCTAGTATGAACTTTACTATCAACGACTTTACTTGGCACAACAAAACATAAACTAAGATAAGGAGAGGTTGCTACAGTAGTAAACAACTTCCAAGACTCAAATATAAAACAAAGTACTGTAGCAAAATAACACATGGGTTATCTCCCAAGAAGTTCTTTCTTTATAGCCATTAAGATGGGCTCAACAATTTTAATGATGCACTCCAAGAAATAGTATTTGAAGCAAAGAGAGCATCAAGAGGCAAATTCAAGACACATTTAAGTCTAACATGCTTTCTATGCATAGGAATCTTGTAAATAAACAAGTTCATGAAGAGCAAAGTAACAAGCATAGGAAGATAGAACAAGTGTAGCTTCAAAAATTTCAGCACATAGAGAGGCATTTTAGTAACATGAAAATTTCTACAACCATATTTTCCTCTCTCATAATAACTTTCAGTAGTATCATGAGCAAACTCAACAATATAACTATCACATAAAGCATTCTTATCATGAGTCTCATGCATAAAATTATTACTCTCCGCATAAGCATAATCAATTTTATTAGTTGTAGTGGGAGCAAATTCAACAAAGTAGCAATCATCAAATATAGGAGGCATACTGTAATCATAATCAAATTCACTCTCCATAGTAGGTGGCACCAAAAGACTACTATCATTATAATCATCATAAATAGGAGGTAAAGTATCATCAAAGAAAATTTCCTCCTCAATGCTTGGGGGACTAAAAATATCATGCTCATCAAAACCAGCTTCCCAAGCTTAGAATTTTCCATAGCATTAGCAACAATAGTGTTCAAAGCATTCATATTAATAACATTCCCATTAGCATGCATATAAAGTTCCATGGTTTTTTTAATTCTCTCTTCAAACACATCATGTCCTAATTCAAGATAAAGTTCATAAAGATCTCTCATATTTTTGTTGTTTTCCATTATGCCTAACTAGTGTAAACAAGAAACAAAAAGATGCATTGCAGATCTAAAGGAAATAGCTTGAGCACAAACACAATGGCGCCAGAAAAAGCATCATACTGAACCGGTGCATGAGTGCCTTTTACCTTTCCTCCCGGCAACGGCGCCTCTAAAATAGCTTGATGTCTACGCCCCCTCCTTTTCCTGTAGACGTTGTTGGGCCTCCAAGAGCAGAGGTTTGTAGAACAGCAAGAAGTTTCCCTTAAGTGGATCACCCAAGGTTTATCGAACTCAGGGAGGAAGAGGTCAAAGATATCCCTCTCATGCAACCCTGCAACCACAAGAAGAAGTCTCTTGTGTCCCCAACACACCTAATACAATAGGTGCACTAGTTCGGCGAAGAGATAGTGAGATACAAGTAATATGGATGATGGGTGAGTGGTAATAGCAATCTGAATGAAATATGGCAGCGAGCAAACATTCAACAAAACAGTAAACAAACGGAGATTCGATGCTTGGAAGCAAGGCCCAGGATCCTGCTTTCACTAGTGGACACTCTCAACAATGATCACATAATAGGACTACTCTACACCCTCTTGTTGGATGATGAACATCATTGTGTAGGATTACACGAACCCTCAATGCCGGAGTTAACAAGCTCCACAATATTCAATGTTCATATTTAAATAACCTTAGAGTGCAAGATAGATCAACACAACCAAACCAAGTACTAACATAGCATGCACACCGTAACCTTCACACTATGAAAGGAGGAATAGATCGCATCAATACCATCATAGTAATAGTTAACTTCATAATCTACAAGAGATCACAATCATAGCATAAACCAAGTACTTCATGATGCACACACTGCCAACATTACATCATGGAGGAGGAGTAAACTACTTTAATAACATCACTAGAGTAGCACATAGATGAATTAGTGATACAAAACTCATATGAATCTCAATCATGTAAGGCAGCTCATGAGATCATTGTATTGAAGTACATAGGAGAGAGATTAACCACATAGCTACGTACACTCGAGGCCTCGATGGAGAACTACTCCCTCCTCATGGGACAGCAGCGGTGATGAAGATGGCGGTGGAGATGGCAGCGTGTCGATGGAGAAGCCTTCCGGGCACTTCTCGCCCGCCGGCGTGCTTCGGAGACTCCCGTCCCCAGATCTTGGCTTCGTGATGGCGGCGGCTCTGATGGTTTCTCGTGACCGTGGCTTTTCCGTCTCGAGGTTTTAGGTCCAGGGGCTTTATATAGGCGAAGAGGCGGCGTCGGAGGTCAAAGGGGCGACGACACTATAGGGGGCGCTGGCCCCCTTGGCCGCGCCGGCCTAGGGTTTGGTGGGCCTGTGCCCCCTCTCTGGCCTTCTGGGTGTTCTGGATGCTTCCGGGCAAAATAGGAACTCGGGCGTTGATTTCGTCCGATTCCGAGAATATTTCTTTACTAGGATTTCGAAACCAAAAACAGCAGAACAAAGAACTGCCCTTCGGCATCTTGTTAATAAGTTAGTTCCAGAAAATGCACGAATATGACATAAAGTGCATGCAAAACATGTAGATATCATCAATAATGTGGCATGGAACATAAGAAATTATCGATACATCGGAGACGTATCAGTGCTCGATCCTCCAATAATGATGAAACATGCAAAATAGATGAAATAACATAAGTATTGTGTCCAAACATGAAATATATCAATGAATAACAACAAATTATGATATAAAATAGTGATGCAAATTGGACGTATCAACTCCCCCAAGCTTAGACTTCGCTTGTCCCCAAGCGAAACTGAACTCGGTAAACAGGACCACATGTTTATGGAGTGAAGAGTCGATAAATAAAATACGGACAAGAAGCATCATATTCATTCACACAAGACATTCTAGTAAACAACTTCCTCATATAACTCAACTTGAAACAAGTATAAGGTAATCACAAATAAAGGTGCATAAGAAATCATAATTGGTGATGGCAAACTTCGTTCTTGGTCAGAGAACAATTAACAGGTTATACTTATCTATCGAGCAATGCTCTCATGTTAAAATCTATATTGCACAACTTGCATACTCAATCATAATAGTCTCCTCATGATCATTGATAACTTGCAAAGCTATATTCATTCAGATAAAACTTGTACTAAACAAGGAAAAGTAAAAGACATGATGAAGTAAATCACAATATAATGGTTTGATCACAACTACTCAAATGCTTGCTTGAGATGGAGGGAAATAGGTTTACCGACTCAACATAAAGTAAAAGACAGGCCCTTCGCAGAGGGAAGCAGGGATTAAATCATGTGCTAGAGCTTTTTCAGTTTTGAAATCATATAAAGAGAATAAAAGTAACATTTTGAGAGGTGTTTGTTGTTGTCAACGACGGTAGCGGGTACTCTAACCCCCTTGCCAGACAAACCTTCAAAGAGCGGCTCCCATTTTATTTTCATTTTTGGGTGGCACTCCTTCCAACCTTTCTTTCACAAACCATGGCTAACCGAATCCTCGGGTGCCTGCCAACAATCTCATACCATGAAGGAGTGCCTTTTTATTTTAGTTTTATTATGATGACACTCCCCCAACCTTTGCTTACACAAGCCATGGCTAACCGAATCCTTCGGGTGCCGTCCATCAATCACATACCATGGAGGAGTGTCTATTTAGTTTAATTAATTGGGACTAGGAATCCCATTGCCAGCTCTTTTGCAAAATTATTGGATAAGCGGATGAAGCCACTAGCCCATTGTGTGAAAGTTGCCCAACAAGATTGAAAGATAAACACCACATACTTCCTCATGAGCTATAAAACATTGACACAAATAAGAGATACTAAGTTTTGAATTGTTTAAAGGTAGCAACACTAAGTATTTACTTGGAATGGCGGAAATACCATGTAGTAGGTAGGTATGGTGGACACAATGACATAGGTTTGGCTAAGGTTTGGATGTGCGAGAAGTATTCCCTCTCAAGACAGTCTTTGGCTAGCAAGGTTAATTAGCAAGCATAAGAGTTGAAGGAAACAAACAAATATACATGTGATAGAAACAATCATGCATCTTCCTTGTAAGCACAAACAATTTTAACTTCAGAATAATAAGCTACGAGCTAACAAGAAAGATAATGAAACAACTACATGTATTTCTCTACTTAAACCTCAAAGTGTTGTTGCTATTGACCAATGCTAAGTTTGCCAAAACAAATAGATTTATTCAATGCTCCCAAAGTGATACCAATACTAACAACAAGGTAAATCATATAATAGAGATTGCAAACTAAAATAAGATGTGCAATATGTAAATGATAAGACTTCTCATTGATATTCCATAACGATATCTCACACCAAGGGATACATAGACAACCAACTAAAGGAGAGATACTTCCAAACTGCAAACCATCTTATATGATAACTTCCTACTCATGATATGACACTACTTGACAAATAAAAGTAAAAGGTAGTGATGATGATACCGCGGCACTCCCCAAGCTTGGAACAAACCAAGGGATGCCAATACCGATGATGTTTTACTCCTTCGGCGATGGTGGTGATGAATTCCTGACAAGCTTCTCAACAAGCTCCCGAAGCTCATCAATCTTGTACGTGAGGTTGCGAATCATCTCCGAATTGTGCTCGACGCGGTTAAGAAGTATGTCCGACGGCGAGTCCCAATTCTTGGAGTTATTTCCCCACTCTTCACCCTCAGGCTTCATCCTTCCTGCAGTGTTAGAACGATCTATATCCCAATTGCTAGGCAATGCTGCCTGGGAGTCCTTTCAATTTGATTATTGAAAATTAGATTGCGGAAGGGATGGTGAGTGCCTGATAAAGATGTCTTCGGAGCTAGGTAATGACGCTCCTCCGGTGCGAATTCTTGCACTCTTGTTTGCACTAAAAGGGTTATCCACCACCTTGATGCTTGCGATGGTGGCACGCGGGTGTGCGCGCGAGTCTTCCTTCCACCTCTTCTTCATCCTCTTCCTTGACGTCTTGTCCTCCTCTTTCCACTCAAGATCTTGATTATCTTCATCCGGAAGCTCCTTGCCCTTGTTCTTGGAGACCATGGTGCTTCTAACTGAAAACAGATCCTCGCGTGAAACAGCTCGAAACAAAACACGTCGAGAAATCGATATGCGGACCTCCAGGGGTCCGGGGGATTATATAGCAAAAAATTTCACGACAAAAGGAAAGTACCAGGTCGAACCAGAGTCGGAAAGGGGCGACGAGGTGGCCAGCACATAGGGCAGCGCGGCCTAGTCGGGGCCCGCGCCGGCCTATGGGGGCACGCCCCCGTGCGTCTCCTCCACTCCGTTTCGATCTCATAATTTTTCGTATTTTCCAAAAACAGCAAAAATATTGTTCGGAAAGTAAATTGCGAACTTTTTATTACCAGTACTGTTACCTATTCAAAGTCGAGTTCTGGTGAACTGTCAATTTGTCCTTTGATGAAAGCCTCCGGTGTTTCCACTCGAATAATATCAACATCAACATTATAAGAATCACCGAGATATAATGCTTGAGTCTTTGTCCATTCACCACTTGTGTGGCATTGCCTTGGAGAGAGCTAATTTTAATTGCTCCTGAACGATACACCTCCTCAACAACATATGGTCCTTCCCATTTCGAGAGTAATTTCCCTGCAAAGAATCTGAGACGAGACCGATACAATAGGACTTTATCCCCAATATTAAATTCTCTTTTGATAATCCTTCTATCATGCCATTTTTTAACTTTCTCTTTAAAGAGTTTAGCATTTTCATAAGCTTCACTTCTCCATTCATCTAGAGAACTCAATTGCAACAACCTCTTATTACCGGCAAGTTTAGGATCTTTATTTAATTCTCTAACTGCCCAATAAGCTTTGTGCTCTAGTTCTAAAGGTAAATGACAAGCTTTCCCATAAACCATTTTATAAGGTGACATTCCCATGGGATTTTTATAAGCAGTTCTATAAGCCCATAGTGCATCCTTCAATTTACTAGCCCAATTCTTTCTAGATTTATTAACAGTCTTTTGCAAGATAGATTTAATCTCTCTATTTGATAATTCTACTTGCCCACTAGTTTGAGGATGATAAGCGGAAGCAATTCTATGATTAATACCATATCTAGCAAGAGTTTTTCTAAAACCACCATGAATAAAATGAGAACCTCCATCAGTCATAATATATCTAGGAACTCCAAATCTAGGAAAAATAATATCTAAAAGCATTCTTAAAGAGGTCTCACCATCAGCACTTTTTGTAGGTATGGCTTCCACCCATTTAGTAACATAATCAACAGCAACAAGTATATGAGTGTTACCTTCTGAAGAGGGAAAAGGTCCCATGAAGTCAAATCCCCAACAATCAAACGGTTCAATAACGAGAGTATAATTCATAGGCATTTCATTGCGTCTAGAGATATTACCAACCCTTTGGCATTCATCACAAGATAAAATAAACTTTCTTGCATCTTTGAAGAGAGTTGGCCAATAAAAACCTGATTGTAGAACCTTTTGCGCGGTTTTCTCCGGCGTGATGTCCTCCATAAGCACTACCATGACATTTACTCAATATCTCTTGTTGTTCATATTCGGGAACACATCTTCGCAGAATACCATCCACTCCTTCTTTATATAAGTGTGGGTCATCCCAAAAATAATGCCTCAAGTCATAAAAGAATTTCCTCCTTGCTGAGCTGAAAAGGTTGGCAAGTACTTGGAAACAATAAAGTTAGCATAATCAGCATACCAAGGACTGTCTCGGGAGCTCACCTTTATTGCAGCCAATTGTTCATTTGGAAAACTATCATTAACAGGAACATGATCATAAGCAATATTTTCCAATCTAGATAAATTATCAGCAACAGGATTATCAGCACCTTTCCTATCTACAATATGTAAATCAAATTCTTGCAAAAGAAGTACCCATCTAATAAGCCTTGGCTTAGCATCTTTCTTTTGCATAAGGTATCTGATTGCAGCATGATCAGTATGTATAGTAACTTTTGAATCAACAATATAAGATCTAAACTTATCACAAGCAAAGACTACAGCTAACAATTCCTTTTCAGTAGTAGCATAATTTCTTTGAGTAGCATCAAGAGTTTTACTAGCATAATGAATAACATTCAATTTTTTGTTTACTCGCTGTCCAAGAACAGCACCTACAGCAAAATCACTAGCATCACACATAATTTCAAATGGTAAGTTCCAATCAGGAGGTTCAACTATAGGAGCAGTTGTTAAGGCTTTCTTTAGAGTTTCAAAAGCTTCCTTACAATCATCATCAAAAACAAATGGTACATCTTTTTGAAGAAGATTAGTAAGAGGCTTTGAAATCTTGGAGAAATCTTTAATAAACCTCCTATAAAACCCAGCATGACCAAGAACACTACGAATACCTTTAACATCCCTAGGATAGGGCATCTTCTCAATTGCTTCAACTTTAGCTCTATCAACTTCAATACCTCTCTCGGAAATTTTATGTCCCAATACAATTCCTTCATTAACCATAAAGTGGCATTTCTCCCAATTAAGAACAAGGTTAGTTTCTTCACATCTCTGCAAAACTTTATCAAGGTTCCGCAAGCAATTATCAAAAGAATTCCCATAGATAGAAAAATCATCCATGAATACCTCTACAATACTCTCGCAAAAGCCATGAAAAATAGCAGACATGCATCTTTGAAAAGTAGCAGAGCATTACATAAACCAAAAGGCATACGTCTATAAGCATAAGTTCCATAGGGACAAGTGAAAGTGGTTTTCTCTTGATCCTTAGTTTTAAAAAGCAATTTGTGAAAACCCAGAATAACCATCAAGAAAGCAAAAATGAGTATTTTTAGATAACCTTTCTAACATTTGATCAATAAAAGGCAAAGGGTAATGATCTTTCTTAGTAACCTTATTAACTTTTCGATAATCAATGCACATTCTATACCCTACAACTACTCTTTGAGGTATGAGCTCATCATTATCATTAGGCACAACAGTCATTCCTCCTTTCTTAGGAACACAATGCACAGGACTAACCCATCTACTATCAGCAATAGGATATATAATACCAGCTTCAAGAAGTCGTAATACCTCATTTCTTACCACATCCTTCATCTTAGGAATTAGACGACGCTGAGGTTCAACAACAGGCTTCGCATCATCTTCCATATTAATGGCATGTTGGCAAATAGAGGGAGAAATCCCCTTCAAGTCATCAAGAGTGTAGCCAATAGCGCCTCTGTTTCTTCAATATTTCCAATAACCTTTCTTCTTCAAACTCTGTAAGCTTAGAACTAATAATAACATGATATATTTTCTTATCATCAATATGAGCATATTTAAGATTATCAGGCAAAGGTTTTAAATCAAAGACAGGATCTTCCTTTGGTGGCGGTGTTGTACCCAGATCTTCCACCGGTAAATCATGCTTGAGAATAGGTTGGCGAAGAAAAATTTCCTCAAGCTCATCTCTTTCTTTCCTAAAACCTTCACTCTCGCTATTCTCCAAATGTTGCTGCAAAGGATTAGTAGGAACAAGAACAATAGATGCACACTGTTCCATTTTAAAATCATCATTAGGCAAATCAGCTTTATAAGGAGTTTTGGTAAATTTAGAGAAGTTAAACTCATAAGATTCACCAGCAAATTTAGTCAAAATTTTCTCTTTCTTGCAATCTATAATAGCTCCACAAGTATTTAGAAAAGGTCTACCAAAAATGATAGGACAATAATCACTAGCAGCAGAACCAAGTACCAAAAAGTCAGCAGGATATTTAATCTTACCACATAGAACTTCCACATCTCGAACAATACCAATTGGAGAAATAGTTTCTCTATTAGCCAGCTGAATAACCACATCAATATCTTCAAGTTCACAAGAACCAATTTCGTGCATAATCTCCGTGTAAAGCTCATAAGGAATAGCACTAACACTTGCACCAATATCACATAAACCATAATAACAATGATCACCAATTCTAACAGATAGCATAGGAACACTAGCTTTTTTGGGTTTATTAGGATGTGAAACAATATTAGAAGCATCTTCACAGAAAATAATATGACCTTCCTCCAAATTTTCAGTCACAAGATCTTTAACTATTGCAACAGCAGGTTCAACTTTTATTTGTTCTTCAGGTTCTATAGGTTTCTTTTCACTTTTATGAACCGCACTATTTATAACAGAGTACTCCTTCATTTTAGCAGGGAAAGGAGTTTTTTCAATATAAGCTTCAGGAATAACATGATCAACAGTTTCAACTACAACGCATTTATTAATAGATGAATCAATTTTATCTTTATACGGTTCATGATACTTATCAAAATTCTTCTTAGGCAATTCATAATGAGAGGCAAAAGCTTTATAAAGATTTGCAACAACTTGAGAATCAAGACCATAAGTAGCACTCATATTACGAAATTTATCAGTATCCATAAAAGCTTCAATGCATTTGTAATCATAATTTATACCTGATTCTCTATCTTTGTCGATCTCCCATCCTTCAGTATTTTCCTGGATCCGATTAAGAAGGTCCCTTTTAAACTCTTCCTTATTGCGCGTGAATGATCCAGAACAAGAAGTATCCAGCAAGGTCTTGTCTTCAAAAGAAAGTCTTGCATAGAAATTATCAATAATAACATTACCAGGAAGCTCATGAATGGGGCATTTGAGCATTAAAGACTTCAATCTCCCCAAGCTTGGGCAATACTCTCTCCATCATGAGGCCAAAAATTATATATGCGGTTCCGATCCTTGTGAATTTCACTTGGAGGATAGAACTTAGAATAAAACCGGGGCACAATATCATTCCATTCAAGAGAATCCCCATTATCCAGTAATTTATACCAATGCGCCGCTTTACCAGACAGCGATATAGAGAATAGTTTCTTCCTCACTTCATCCATAGCAATACCTGCACACTTGAATAAACACATAATTCATGTAAGAACAGTAAATGATCTCCAGGATGGACAGTTTCATCCCCTGTATAACGGTTACCCACTACGCGTTCAATAATTTTCATAGGTATTTTGTATGGTATCTCTTCCTACCTGGCGCCTCATCCACTACCTTTGCAGTAGTAGTAGATTTCCCAAATAAACATTCAAAAGAAGATCTCTCCATAATGAATTATGGCAGCAGGCAGAAATAAAATCAGCACAAACAGTAGAAGTTTCCCTTACCAATTCCACTTACCAATAGCGCTTCACTCCCCGGCAACGGTGCCAGCAAATAGTCTTGATGACCCACAAGTATATGGGGTGTATCATAGTATCTTCGATAAGTAAGAATGTAGATCCCAACGAGGAGCAGAAGGTGTTGACAAGCAGTTTTGATGAAGGATTCACTGTAAATGCTCACAGACAAGTATTCAGGGGGTTTTGATGTAACAGTTGAATAAAGTACGAGTAAGTAAAGTGCGAGAGTAACAATTGCAGCGAGTGGCCCAATCCTTTTTAGCACAAAGGACAAGCCGGTTTGTTTACTTATAATGACCAAACGTTCTCGAGGACACATGGGATTTTAGTCTAGTGCTTTCGCTTCATGTGGCTAAATAATCTTCATTGTTTTGATAAGTGTTGTGTGGGTGAACCTATGCTAATGTACCGCCATTCCTAGGACTAATACATACTTGTGATTATACCCTTGCAAGCATCCGCAACTACAAGAAAGTAATTAAGAATAAATCTAACCACAGCCTTAAACTCTGAGATCCTGCTATCCCTCCTGCATCGATATACCAACGGGGGTTTAGGTTTCTGTCACTCCGGCAACCCCGCAATTAGCAAACGAATACAAGATGCATTCCCCTAGGCCCATAAAGGTGAAGTGTCATGTAGTCGACGTTCACATGACACCACTAGAAGAATAACACCACAACTTAAATATCATAACATTGAATATTACTCAACCATGTTTCACTACTAACATTTAGACTTCACCCATGTCCTCAAGAACTAAACGAACTACTCACGAGACATCATATGGAACATGATCAGAGGTGATATGATGATGAATAACAATCTGAACATAAACCTTGGTCCAATGGTTTCACTCAATAGCATCAATAACAAGTAGAAATCAATACCGGGAGAGTTTCCCCTATCAAACAATCAAGATCAAACCCAAATTGCTACGGCGGTGACGATGTCCAGCGGTGGAGACGGCGGTGATGATGGTGGAGATGATGATGATGGTGATGGAGATGATGTCCAGCTCGATGACGGTGACGATGGCGTCGATTTCCCCCTCCGGGAGGGAATTTCCCCGGCGGATCTCACCGCCGGAGAGCTCTTTTCTCTCTGGTGTTCTCCGCCCCGCAGAGGCGGCTGTAACTCTTCGCGAGGTACCCTCTGTGGCTTAGGTCTTCGGGATGAAGGATTTCGCGAAGAAAAGGAGGCGAGAGGGGCTGTGGGGCCCTCCTCACCGTGGCGGCCAGGCCATGGGCCACACCGGCCCGTGGTCCTGGGCCCACCTTGGGTCCCCGGCTCCTCCTTCTGGCTTCCTTCGTCATCTGGAAAATAGGATTTTTGGTATAATTTCCTTCCACAGTTGATCTTCCGAAATATTGCGTTCCGACGGTGCTTTTTCCAGCAGAATCCTGGCTCCGGTGCTCGATCCTCCAATAATGATGAAACATGCAAAATAGATGAAATAACATAAGTATTGTGTCCAAACATGAAATATATCAATGAATAACAGCAAATTATGATATAAAATAGTGATGCAAATTGGACGTATCAGGCCCCACTTCGTATCATCTTCGGTCTTCTAGCTTCGTGTGAAAATAGGCCCTGGGCATTGATTTCGTCCAATTCCGAGAATATTTCCTTACTAGGATTTCTGAAACCAAAAACAGCAGAAAATAGCAACTGGCTCTTCGGCATCTCGTTAATAGGTTAGTGCCGGAAAATGCATAAATATGACATAAAGTATGCATAAAATGAAGGAGATATGCCCTAGAGGCAATAATAAAGTGGTTATTATTTATATCTTTATGTTTATGATAAATGTTTATATGTCATGCTATAATTGTATTAACCGAAACATTAGTACATGTGTGATATGTAAACAACAAAGAGTCCCTAGTATGCCTCTTAACTAGCTTGTTGATTAATGGATGATTAGTTTCATAATCATGAACATTGGATGTTATTAATAACAAGGTTATGTCATTGTATGAATGATGTAATGGACACACCCAATTAAGCGTAGCATAAGATCTCGTCATTAAGTTATTTGCTATAAGCTTTCGATACATAGTTGCCTAGTCCTTATGACCATGAGATCATGTAAATCACTTATACCGGAAAGGTACTTTGATTACACCAAACGCCACTACGTAAATGGGTGATTATAAAGGTGGGATTAAGTATCCGGAAAGTATGAGTTGAAGCATATGGATCAACAGTGGGATTTGTCCATCCCGATGACGGATAGATATACTCTGGGCCCTCTCGGTGGAATGTCGTCTAATGTCTTGCAAGCATATGAATAAGTTCATAAGAGACCACATACCACGGTACGAGTAAAGAGTACTTGTCAGAGACGAGGTTGAACAAGGTATAGAGTGATACCGAAGATCAAACCTCGGACAAGTAAAATATCGCGTGACAAAGGGAATTGGTATCGTATGTGAATGGTTCATTCGATCACTAAAGTCATCGTTGAATATGTGGGAGCCATTATGGATCTCCATATCCCGCTATTGGTTATTGGTCGGAGTGAGTACTCAACCATGTCCGCATAGTTCGCGAACCGTAGGGTGACACACTTAAAGTTGGATGTTGAAATGGTAGAACTTGAATATGGAATGGAGTTCGAATATTTGTTCGAGTCCCGGATGAGATCCCGGACATCACGAGGAGTCCGGAATGGTCCGGAGAATAAGATTCATATATAGGATGTCATTTTATGTGATTTAAAATGATGCGGAAGGTTCTATGGAAGGTTCTAGAAGGTTCTAGAAAAGTCCGGAAGAAACCACCAAGGAAGGCGGAGTCCCGGTGGGACTCCACCTCCATGGCCGGCCAACCCTAGAGGGGAGGAGTCCCAAGTGGACTCCCCCTATGGGGGCCGGCCACCCCCCACATGGAAGGGGGGAATCCCACCCCAAGTGGGATTCCCACCTTGGGTAGGTTTCCCTATCACATGGAAGGTTTTGGGTTCGGGTCTTATTCGGAGACTTGTAGTCCAACACTTGGGGCTTCCACCTATATAATGAGGGGCCAAGGGGAGGGGGCCGGCCACCCCAAGACCACAACCTGGCCGCCCCCCTTGAGTGGCCGGCCACCCCCTCCCAAACCCTAGCCGCCCCCTCTCCTCCATAAGCTCCCGCACGCTTAGCGAAGCTCCGCCGGAGTTCTCCACCGCCACCGACACCACGCCGTCGTGCTGTCGGATTCAAGAGGAGCTACTACTTCCGCTGCCCGCTGGAACGGGAGGTGGACATCGTCTTCATCAACAACCGAACGTGTGACCGAGTACGGAGGTGCTGCCCGTTCGTGGCGCCGGTGATCAAGATCTTCTACGCGCTTTTGCAAGCGGCAAGTGAACGTCTACCGCAGCAACAAGAGCCTCATCTTGTAGGCTTTGGAAACTCTTCAAGGGTGAGACTCGATAATCCCCTCGTTGCTACCGTCTTCTAGATTGCATCTTGGCTTGGATTGCGTGTTCGCGGTAGGAAATTTTTTGTTTTCTATGCAACGTTATCCTACAGTGGTATCAGAGCCGTGTCTATGCATAGATGGTTGCACGAGTAGAACACAATGGTTTTGTGGGCGTTGATGCTCTTGTTATCTTTAGTTTGAGTACTTTGCATCTTTGTGGCATAGTGGGATGAAGCGGCTCGGACTAACTTTACATGACCGCGTTCATGAGACTTGTTCCTCGTTCGACATGCAACTTGTATTGCATAAGAGGCTTTGCGGGTGTCTGTCTCTCCTACTATAGTGAAGATTCAATTTACTCTTCTATTGAAAACATTAGTATCAATGTTGTGGTTCATGTTCGTAGGTAGATTAGATCTCTCTCGAAAACCCTAAACCACGTAAAATATGCAAACCAAATTAGAGACGTCTAACTTGTTTTTGCAGGGTTTGGTGATGTGATATGGCCATAATGTGATGATGAATATGTATGAGATGATCATTATTGTATTGTGGCAACCGGCAGGAGCCTTATGGTTGTCTTTAAATTTCATGTTGAGTAGTATTTCAAAGTAGTTGTAATAGTTGCTACATGGAGGACAATCATGAAGACGGCACCATTGACCTTGACGCTACGCCGACGATGATGGAGATCATGCCCGAAGATGATGGAGATCATGTCCGTGCTTTGGAGATGAAGATCAAAGGCGCAAAGACAAAAGGGCCATATCATATCACATATGAACTGCATGTGATGTTAATCCTTTTATGCATCTTATTTTGCTTAGATCGCGACGGTAGCATTATAAGATGATCCCTCACTAAAATCTCAAGATAATAAAGTGTTCATCCTTAGTAGCACCGTTACCAAGACTTGTCGGTTCGAAGCATCTCGTGATGATCGGGTGTGATAGAATCAACAAGTACATACAACGGGTGCAAGACAGTTTTGCACATGCGGATACTAAGGTGGCCTTGACGAGCCTAGCATGTACAGACATGGTCTCGGAACACGTGATACCGAAAGGTAGAGCATGAATCATATGGTTGATATGATGAACACTTTGAGTGTTCGCCATTGAAATCACACCTTGTCTCGTGATGATCGGACTTAGGTGCGGTGGATTTGGTTCGTGTGATCACTAAGACAATGCGAGGGATATTGTTTTGAGTGGGAGTTCACCTAGATTTTTAATTATGTTGAATTAAAATTTGAACTCAATTTGTCATAAACTTAGTCTAAACTTTTGCAAATATATGTTGTAGAGATGGCGTCCCCAATCAATTTTAACCAGTTCCTAGAGAAAGAAAAACTTAAGAGCAATGGTAGCAACTTCACCGACTGGTTCCGTCATGTGAGGATCTTCCTCAATGGCGGAAATCTGCAATATGTGCTTGATGCACCGCTAGGTGACCCTCCTGCAGAAACTGAAACCGATGAAGTAAAAGCTGTTTACGAGACTCGGAAAACTCGGTACTCTCAAGTTCAGTGTGCCATCCTATGCAGTCTGGAATCCGATCTTCAAAAACGTTTTGAGCACCACGATCCTCATGAGTTGATGAAAGAGCTGAAAGCTATTTTTGAGACTCATGCGGCCGTGGAATGCTATGAAGCATCGAAACATTTCTTCAGCTGTATGATGGAAGAAGGCAGCTCCGTTAGTGAGCACATGCTCGCCATGACCGGGCATGCTGATGACCCACAAGTATAGGGGATCGCAGCAGTCTTCGCGGGTAGTATAACCCAATTTATTGATTCGACACAAGGGGAGACAAAGATTACTTGGAAGCCTTAATGAGTTGTCAATTCAGCTGCACTGGAAACAGACTTGCTCGCAAGAGTTTATCAGAGTAACAGCTTTATAGCGAGTGTAGTGAAATAACAGCAGAGTCAGATAGCAGTAGTGATTATAGTAAACAGCAGGATTAAAATACTGTAGGCACGGGGACGGATAACGGGCGTTGCATGGATGAGAGAAACTCATGTAACAATCATAGCAGGGCATTTGCAGATAATAATAAAACGGTGTCCAAGTACAAAGCAATCAATAGGCATGTGTTCCAATTATAGTCGTACGTGCTCGCAATGAGAAACTTGCACAACATCTTTTGTCCTACCAGCCGGTGGCAGCCGGGCCTCAAGGGAATCTACTGGATATTAAGGTACTCCTTTTAATAGAGTACCGGAGCAAAGCATTAACACTCCGTGAACACATGTGATCCTCACATCACTACCATCCCCTCCGGTTGTCCCGATTTCTGTCACTTCGGGGCCATTGGTTCCGGACGACATGTGTATACAACTTGCAGGTAAGACCATAAACAATGAATATCATGATGAAACAATAACATGTTCAGATCTGAGATCATGGCACTCGGGCCCTAGTGACAAGCATTAAGCATAACAAGTTGCAACAATATCATCAAAGTACCAATTACGGACACTAGGCACTATGCCCTAACAATCTTATGCTATTACATGACCAATCTCATCCAATCCCTACCATCCCTTTCGGCCTACAGCGGGGGAATTACTCACACATGGATGGGGAAACATTGCTGGTTGATGGAGAGGCGTCGGTGGTGATGATGGCGATGATCTCCTCCAATTCCCCGTCCCGGCGGAGTGCCAGAACGGAGACTTCTGGCTCCCGAGACGGAGTTTCGCGATGTGGCGGCGTTCTGGAGGGTTTCTGGCGACTTCGACTTCTCCCGTGCGTTTTTAGGTCGAAGGCAATAAGTAGTCCGAAGGAGGGCGTCGGAGGCCGGCCGAGGGTGCCACACGATAGGGCCGCGCAGGCCCCTCCTGGGCCGCGCCGCCTATGGTGTGGGGCCCGCCTCCACCGCTTGCCCTTCTGGCTTCGCCAATATTCTCGGGAAAATAGGCCTTCGCATAAATTCCGAGGATTTTCCTGAAAGTTGGATTTCTGCACAAGACACCAGAAACACTGAAAACAGCGTTAGTCCGTGTTAGTTGCATCCAAAATACACAAATTAGAGGCAAAACAATAGCAAAGTGTTCGGGAAAGTAGATACGTTTTGGACGTATCAACTCCCCCAAGCTTAGCTTATTGCTTGTCCTCAAGCAATTCAGTTAACAACTGAGCGATAAAAGAACTTTCACGAACACATTTGCTCATATGATGTATATATTCTCATGCTATGGCTAACACTTAGGCAGTTCATAATGAGATGCATACAAATAAGATCATCTAACAGCTATGTCAATCATGGAGAGGTACCAACAATTAATAATAAGCATCATGAATCATGTATATAAGCAGGATTGCAATGTTCATAAGAGAGTATGATAAAATGGTATCTCGCTTGCCGTATTTGATCGGCAAAACATAAATGCCCAAGCACCTCTGAAGTTCATAGAAAGACTAGAAGTAGTGATTGTCAAAGATAAAAGCATCAAAGTTATACCACAATCAATCATATTTTGAGACAAGCATATTACACTAAGAATGACAGTTGTGCTCTCAAGATAGTGCTCAAAGAAAGAATGGAGACACAATCATAAAAGTAAAAGATTGACCCTTCGCAGAGGGAAGCAGGGATTAACATGCGCTAGAGCTTTTCATTTTTAAAACAGGAGTAAAATTATTTTGAGAGGTGTTTGTTGTTGTCAACGAATGGTAATGGGTACACCAACTACCTCGCCAACCGGACTTCCAAGAGCGGCTCCCATGAATTATTTTTATGTTTATGCGGCACTCCTTCCAACCTTTCTTTCACAAACCATGGCTAACCGAATCCTCGGGTGCCTGCCAACAATCTCATACCATGAAGGAGTGCCTTTTTATTTTTAGTTTTATCATGATGACACTCCCCCCAACCTTTGCTTTCACAAGCCATGGCTAACCGAATCCTTCGGGTGCCGTCCAACAATCACATACCATGGAGGAGTGTCTATTTATTAATTAATTTGGGACTGGGAATCCCATTGCCAGCTCTTTTTGCAAAATTATTGGATAAGCGGATGTGCCACTAGTCCATAATGAAAGTCCGTCAAAAGTAAATGACAAGGTTGAAAGTTAAACACCACATACTTCCTCATGAGCTATGAAACATTAACACAAATTGAGAAGCTGTTGACTGCCAAAACCCACCGGCGGGCAGCGACGGTCAACACTGTAGAGCCGGGAACAACCTAGAGCTGCGGCTGGCCGAGGTCCCTCCGAGCGACGGCCCGCAAAGCACTTCTGGTCACACGTCCGATGCTGAGTGCAAGGGCGTGCCACCTGACCTATACCTGGTCAGGAAGGTGATGGAGATGCCTCGCTTAGTTTCCTGCATGGCATACACGTAAACATTAAATACGAGCCTCGATCGGCTCTCAGGTTATCCTGTGAATCGGCTCAGGGAGCCGATCCACCCATGATTCGTACGAGGTGCACGAATATATGGTGGTCCTGCTTGATCAAGATAAAGCTAATTAGATCTACGACGATTTAGGGTTTTCACCGCATAATCGGATCATCCTACTCCAGGTTGGGCCTCGCAGCCACGCACGGTGATCGTGAGCCGATCCTAAACAAGGCCTAAAAACCAACACGAAGTTGATCCCCGGAACATCCTGTTTAGGACTAGCGAACGACACCCTACGTGCCGCTGGATCCTCCACCCCTTTGTAAGGCCTAACTATTGCAGATATTAAACTAATCCTTGTAGAACAAGGAGCAATCGTAACGGATCAGATCTACTAAATAATGATCAAGCGGGGTGCCGCCCCCACACCTAAGATAGGTGTGAGGGCGGCTAGACATGCAAGGGTTGCACTACGATAGCATGTTACACGAAGAACTATGCTAACCCTAACACATCTATGATAACTACGTTGCTCGCCATCAACAAGGCTTCAGTACGAGCAACGCATGAACAACGTGGAGCTTGTGCTGCCTAGATCGCAAGATGCGATCTAGGCAGCATGTCGCTTACCGGATAGAAACCCTCGAGACGAAGGAGTTGGCGATGCGCCGAGATTGATTTGTTTGGTTGAACGTGAGTTGTTGTTTATTCCATAAACCCTAGATACATATTTATAGTCCAAAGGACTTTCTAATTCAGGCGTGCACCTAACCGTGCACGGGTAAAACTCTAACTTCTAACTTAAGATACGATCTAATATATTACAGATACAAAGGCAAACTAGCCCATACTTGGTACACAAGGCCGATTCACGTATTTCTTCCGTGTACATATCTTCAAGTCCATCCTGATCGCGGCCCACCTCTGACTCGGTCAAATTCTGGTGATAACACATGCCCCCCTGGTTTTGGAAATGACATTTCCAAAATCATTACGCTTTTCCTTCGTCGGGTCATGTCGTGGCAGAACCGTTGCAGCATCCGTCATCATTATGCCCTGTCTTCTCAGCTTCTCTGCAAAATTCGATAGCTCTGGCATCACCTCCTCGGAAACTGTAATGGCGTTAAATTTCCACCAAGCTTCCCATTATTTAACTGTGCCGATCGATTAGCCCTCTTCATCCTCTGTTCCAGCCATCGGCACCAAAAAACCCTCTTCTCCTGTAGCAATGTCTTCCTCTTCCTCTTCCCTCTCAGGCCTCCCCCTCCAATCCTCGCCGAAGAGGAAGAACAAGGACAACCTTCACTCCGAGGTGAACCCCCTCTCCTCCGGCAATGAGAAGAAAGAAGGAGAAGTAGCGAAGGCCAAGGCCTCCCCCTCCGCCAAGCTCCCGCCGAGGAAGCGCTCCCGTATGTGGGCGGACAGCGAGGACGAAGATGACGACGAAGAAGGAGAAGAGGAGGAGGAAGATGAATCTTCCTCTTCCGCCGGGTACCCTCCAACCAAACGCTTCCGCTCCTGGGCGGACAGCGAGGATGATGATGATGACGAGGAGGAAGAGGCTCCGGCCACGGGCTGGGGCAGCAGCGACGAGGAGCTCCCTGGGAGCAGCGCCGACGACATCGACGGCGGTGATGACGAGGACAGCGACGACTAGTAGAATAGGACTAGTAGTAGCAGTGCACTAGGCACCAGATCCCTCTTTTGAGAGCCATCGGCTCTTTCTTGTAAAGCCGCTCCTTTGAATTAATGAAATTGTTCTTTCAATTCATCCTTCAATTACTCCAATTTCATTCCTTCCGCCTGTCATGCCAAGACCGATAGCAACGTATCGGATTTCTTTTCTTTTGGACGCCCATGAAGCCGGACCCTCATGTCGATTAGCCCGTCGGTCAAGCACTTCTCAATTTCAGGCTGCGATTTGATATCTGACCATAATTCTTCGCAATCCCTTAGCCGATGACTACTCATCGGCTATTTTGAGAATCCAGTCCCTTTCCTTCTCTTGCAGCGATAGGACGGTCCAAAACCTGTAAAAGCCGACGGCCTCCTTTCCCGATTCCTCTCCATAGCTTTAGTAGTCTTCTTTTGCAACACCTTACTATTTCAGAGGAGATCACAATGCAGGGCCAGTCGATGCGACTCCAATCGGCTTTCAAAAACAGAGCATCCACCAGGCCAGCTGCCCCCCGAGTCTCAGTCGAGGCGAGAACGGTAATGGATCAGCCAAATGTGTCGCCTATGCAGAGTCAGCCGATTTCAACAAAATCGGCTCCCCAAAGCAGAGAACCTTCAGGGCGAGCTGCCCCCCGAGCTTCTTCAGTCCACTTCTCACGCCTTGCAAGTCAGATCGGCTCCTTTCCTTTGGTGGATCTGATGCAACCCATCCTTAACCTGATCTGTACATCCATGCTGCGCTTGGTATTGGTCAGGGTCATGATCCCTCAAACCTGCCAGCTGATACTGCGAACTCGAATACTCGCAAAAAGAATCTAGAGGTCCTTGAAGAGAAGATCTGAGTCATCAAACCACTCCATTGAGGAGCTCTTCCATTAGAATCTCTCTTCGTGGCTCACTTCCCGCTCCATTGACCCTCTGCTTATAACTGGAGTCGATGGTCATGCATCAGCTTTCTACCCTTAAGTCGATGTCTGCTGCATCGGCTGTGCTTAAAAATTTTCGAATTTTTTTTTACGGCCGATTCATGTATGTATCAGCCCCCATACTTCAATACCCATCATCAAAGAATATCTTAGGCTGCTGGGCGTTTGAAAGATACTCCTTCTTCATATCCTCGTGCTTTATCCACCTAGGCGCCCCCCCGAGCCGATTCTGTCAAAAGACTTGATGGTATCGGCTCTTTAGGTATTCCCTGCTGGATCAAACGTTGAACCCAGGTAGAATGGATGGTGAGGATAATTTTTGGCCGATTGCTGGAATCGGCCTCCACGTTGCTTGCTTGATGAAGGTTTTGTAATGTTTCTCCATAAATTTTTGGGGCCGATCACAAGGATCAGCCTTGCCCGGTTTGCTCATTGGTTTAATCTTGCTACTCGGTCAGGCTGGATAAAACCAACCCAACCTCTGACTTTATGCGCTTGCTGTCGTCCACCTTGAGTGCATCGTATAATCGTGGAGCACTAAGCTCCGTCGGAAGGACGAGCACCATGCCAGCCAGTTTCATCATCGGCTTTCCTTTGCTTGGGGCGCCACTCCATTTTCTGTGGACGACCCTCCTCATCCAGGGTTCGCTGAACTTTCGCAGCCAAATCAGGTCGTGCCTTCCTTAAAGTATGCAAGTACAACCTTTCGGCTTCCTCCAGGCCGCGCAATCGCTGCACCCTGCGCTTTTGTGAACGGCTGAGTCCATCAGGGCACCACCTTGGCCGGTGGTACCGTCTTCTTCTTCTTGTCCCTCGTCTTCGAATCCTCGAGATCTGCCCAACGAGGTGACTCAGCGCTTGCTTTGTGGCGGGAGAGGCCCTAGGCGCTGAACACAGACACGTTGGCTGCCTCCTTCTTCTTCTGGTTGCATTCTGGGCAATTGCCGATTGTGGGCAATCGGCTCATTCCTGAATCCCAGCAGTGTCTGAAGAAGGGGCAGTCCCAGTGCTGGCGTTGTCATCTTGCTCCCTTGATTTTTCCGTGGCACGGCGCTCGTGCTCCTCCTCATCGCGATCATGCCGACGATGTCTTCTGGCTTCTCTAGCCAGACGATCTCTCTCATCATCATCGCTGGATCGTCGGCGTTGGTCATACGACTCACATACTTGTTGAGGAGGTGATCGAGAGGGGTCGCTGATATCTTATGTTCTTCACTTCTCCCTCTGTGACGTAGCGCTTGCCATCATGATGGAGCCGATCGCGTGGAGCGGCCTCCTCTGTGTCCTTGCTACGAGAGCAGCTGCCCTCGTCTCCATCTTTGCCAGAGTGGTTCCCAGGTCCTACCATGTTGATGCTGAACGAGGATCCTGGCTGGCAACCTTCAGGGTAAGTGCACTCCACCATGTTAACGGCGGGAAAGGGCTGGGTGTCGACCTTCATGGCGTACTGGCTGAAAATTAGACGCCCTTTTTCTATCGCCGCTTGGATGTGCTGACGCCATACCCTGCAGTCGTTGGTGGCATGGGAGAGCGAGTTGTGCCATTTGCAGTATGGCTTTCCGTTCAGCTCTTGCGCCGTGGGGAATTTGAGACCTTCGGAATCGTCAACTGTTTCTCCTTGAGCAGGAGGTCGAAGATTTGCTCAGTCTTGGTCACGTCAAAATCAAATCCCCTGGGTGGGCCTGGTGGCTTTACCCATTTGCAGGACCCGGGGGTTCCTCCCGAGTCCATTCAGCCATCGCTACCTCTTGGTCTCCCGCAGGAACTTCGTCTTCCTCTGCATCGACCAGGACTACTGCACGCTTGAACTTGTCTTGGTACAGTCCGGGTGGAGCTGTTCATATGCCGATAGTTTCTGAACCATGTGCGCCTGAGGGATAATCTGCTTGGGAGGCCATGTCCTTGAGCTGTGTTGCAAGGCCTGCTACTGCCAACTCGACTTTCCTTTTCAGTTATACGAACCGAATAACATCGGTTCCTAAGATTCCTGAAGCGCTGGATGTATTCCCTCCGCGCTTCTGACGTAGTTGTGCTAGATCGGCAATGCCAGACTCGGAAGCCTCTGAATGGTACTGCATATGGAACTGCTCTTCCAACTGCTTCCAAGTCCGGATGGAGTCTGGTGGCAATGAGGTGTACCATCCGAAAGCCGATCCCGTGAGGGACTGTGAGAAGAGCCTCACGCGTAGTTGATCCGACACTGAAGCCGGTCCTAGTTGTGCCAAATATCGGCCGACGTGCTCGATGGAGCTGGAACCATCTGATCCACTGAATTTGGAGAAATCAGGGAGCCGATATTTAGGTGGCAGCGGGATCATCTCATACTCGTCGGGGTACGGCTTGGAATAGCCGATTGCCCTTCTTTTCGGCACCATGCCGAACTGGTCTCTCAGTATGGTACTGATCTGATCCGCTGTGCTGGCTGCAGGAGTTGAACTCGAAGATTCGCCGGGGTGGCGTACTTAGCCAGCCCATGTTTGCTTTTCCAGCTCTGAGCCAACCGCAGGAGCCGGGCTCGGAGGTTCGTCGGGGTGGCGTACTTAGTTAGCCACGTCGCTTCTCAAGCTCTGTCGCCGACGTTCCTCCTGTTTTCCCAGAAGTCCCCGATGTTGTGGCCTGGTTTGTGAGTGCCCAGTTGCCACAATCTGGCACATACGTGCACGTGTACCCGTGAGGGATCTCCTTAGGCGCCTCGGGCAAGAACTGGTAGTCACTAGGGTCACCACCAATCTTGTAGACGACGAATGCCGGTGTAGCCGGCACTTCTGGTGCTGCCAACGCATATGGCAGCGGTGGACGGGACTGGAGTGGCAACTCTCCTTGATGCGTCCCGAGAGCTGGTCCTGACGGCGAGTACTGGTGCCTCATGATCTCCTGGATCACGCGAAGAGCGACACGCTCCAACGTGTTGACCAGGTTCTCAGAGTGGCGGTGTAGCGAATGAGCCACCAAGTAGTTGATCTCCCCGCAGGGACTGGTGCGTTCCTCCGACGGGGCAGAGAGGTCTATCCCATCGAGTGCACCTTGTGGTGAGAACCCCTTCCATCTGATGCCATGGGAACGGGTTCTCTGAAAAGAGCCGATGAGGTCGGCTTCGAGGGTGACTTTGATCTCGTCATACCTCTTCTTGAGCTCGTCGGGCAGCTCCTCGTAGGTGACTGGCGTGCCGTCCGCCATCTCAGATGTAGATGGCGATGTGGTTGATGTAGACGATTGTCCCACCGGGCGTGCCAGAATGTGTTGACTGCCAAAACCCACCGGCGGGCAGCGACGGTCAACACCGTAGAGCCGGGAACAACCTAGAGCTGCGGCTGGCTGAGGTCCCTCCGAGCGACGGCCCGCAAAGCACTTCTGGTCACACGTCCGATGCTGAGTGCAAGGGCGTGCCACCTGACCTATACCTGGTCAGGAAGGTGATGGAGATGCCTCGCTTAGTTTCCTGCATGGCATACACGTAAACATTAAATACGAGCCTCGATCGGCTCTCAGGTTATCCCGTGAATCGGCTCAGGAGCCGATCCACCCATGATTCGTACGGGGTGCACGAATATGGTGGTCCTGCTTGATCAAGATATAGCTAATTAGATCTACGACGATTTAGGGTTTTCACCGCATAATCGGATCATCCTACTTGGGCCTCGCGGCCACGCACGGTGATCGTAAGCCGATCCTAGACAAGGCCTAAAAACCAACACGGTTGATCCCCGGAACATCCTGTCTAGGACTAGCGAACGACACCCTACGTGCCGCTGGATCCTCCACCCCTTTGTAAGGCCTAACTATTGCAGATATTAAACTAATCCTTGTAGAACAAGGAGCAATCGTAACGGATCAGATCTACTAAATAATGATCAAGCGGGGTGCCGCCCCCACACCTAAGATAGGTGTGAGGGCGGCTAGACATGCAAGGGTTGCACTACGATAGCATGTTACGCGAAGAACTATGCTAACCCTAACACATCTATGATAACTACGTTGCTCGCCATCAACAAGGCTTCAGTACGAGCAACGCATGAACAACGTGGAGCTTGTGCTGCCAGATCGCAAGATGCGATCTAGGCAGCATGTCGCTTACCGGATAGAAACCCTCGAGACGAAGGAGTTGGCGATGCGCCGAGATTGATTTGTTTGGTTGAACGTGAGTTGTTGTTTATTCCATAAACCCTAGATACATATTTATAGTCCAAAGGACTTTCTAATTCAGGCGTGCCCAACCGTGCACGGGTAAAACTCTAACTTCTAACTTAAGATACGATCTAATATATTACAGATACAAAGGCAAACTAGCCCAAACTTGGTACACAAGGCCGATTCACGTATTTCTTCCGTGTACATACCTTCAAGTCCATCCTGATCGCGGCCCACCTCTGACTCGGTCAAATTCTGGTGATAATAGAAGCATTTTGAAGGTTTTAAAGGTAGCGCATGAGAATTTACTTGGAATGGTTTGAAATGCCATGCATTGGTATTTATGGTGGACACTTTGGAACAACTTGGTTTTCAGGTGTTTGGAAGCACGAGCAGCGTTCCCGCTCAGTACAAGTGAAGGCTAGCAATAGACTGGGAGCGACAAATCAAGAGAGCAATAATACATAATCATGCTTGCGGCAAAATAAATTAACGGAGGCATAAAAGTGATACAAGAACTCTGAAGCAATATAAATCATCAAGGCTTAATTGACTTTTGTTCAGTCATATGCATGCGTGAGCATGTGCCAAGTCGATATAAATGAATTATTCAGAGGAGGATACCACAATGCCATACCTACTTATGAATAAAACAATGCAAGCAAACATCCATGACATGCTACTCATATTAATAAATTGGAGCTAAACATGAGAGATCATGAACTACTAGACTTTCTTAAATGACATATACCTCACATGAACCAACTAAGCATGCTCACATGGATGAGTATATGTAAAAAAATGAAAACAAATAGAGTTCATACCAGCCTCTCACCACAATCCAATTGTCGTAGATCGTCATTATTGCCTTTCACTTGTGTAGCTTGGATAATATGAAATGAAAACCACGCTCCAGCCACCGAAGACCATTGAACTCAAGATGAACTTTACAAACCAAAGAAGAACAACAAATATTTTTGGTGTTTTCAAATTAGAAACAAAAACAAAAGGAAACAAGCAAACAAAGCAAAATCATTTTGGGTTTTCTTGTAGCAAACCTACGATAGCAGATAAAGCGAAACAAATTCAAGAAACCAAAGTAAACAAATGGTGAAGAGAAACAACAGAAATATTTTTGGTTTTTTTGTGTTTTGGGAAAGAAACAAAACAAAAACAAGAAATAGCAAACTAGAAGACTCACATAAACACAAAGCAGCAGAAATTCGTCAAACTTGACAGCAGTACAATACTCGATTTTTAAGAAATTCTTCCACTGCTCAAATCGAAAAGTGTTCAACTAATGAAAGTTAGATAACAACCTGGGGAACATGCACAAAAATTGGCTTCGCAAAATACTGTTCTGGCTATTTTTGGGAATTTTTTCGGTAACAGTCCAGAATCTGTTTTCAGGCAGCACTTCCCCAAATATCATCTCCTCTCATTAGAAAACCACTCAAAGAAACTAAACAAGTATGTACAAGTATCCAGCAACCATAATATGCAAAGAATGAGTGATGCCGGTATACCTCCCCCAAGCTTAGGCTTTTGGCCTAAGTGGAGTTCAATCCCATCGTGGCCATGAAGTAGCATCTCCGTAGTACGACGAAGATGGATCATATTCCGGGCATGTGCTAGAAGAAGCACCCGGATACGTGACGGTGTAGTCGTAGGAGGGCTCGGCGTCCTCGGAGTCATGCTGCTGGTGGAAGTCTTGTATCTTCATCTTTTCCTCCACCTCCTCCTTAGTGCGCGACCATGGTTCCCTGTCAATGCTGAACAAATCTGGCTGGGGAAGAGGGATTTCCTTCTCATCCCCGTCAGCAAACAACATTCTATAGACCATATTATCTAAAGTGGAATCAGCGGTAACAAAATGATGGCTTTTCATAGCAGTAATATCAAGCCTCCTAGGAGTTAATGGCACATCATTAGAATCAAGAGGAAGTCTTAAATGTGTTAAAATGCGCAATGCAATAGTTCCTCCAAAAATAGGCCCCCTGTTAGACAGGCGGCGAGCAATAAGAGAACCAAGATGATATGGTGTCTGTCCAGTAAGTGCAGCGTTCAAGAAAGCAAGATGGTAGCTAGAAATATTGCTAGTGTTCTCCCTACCAAGAATGCTAGTAGCAATGTAATAGGCAAAATACTTAATGGCGGGGAGTTGGATGTTTCTTATCTTGCCACGCTGAATGGTGCGACAATCATCATCGGTGATCCCTCGATAGAGCTCCAACAGGTCCCGGGGGTTGTCATCAATCCTCCTTGCTGTACCTACAGGGGCAATATCCAATGCAACACAAAATTCTTCCAATTCCATAGTAATAGGATTACCATAGATCTTGAATGCAACTGTCGGCCCATATTGCTTGTTGTGGAACTTGAAGCTCTCGACGAAGATTTTGGTGAGCATGTAGTATTGCTCCCTTTCATCTCCCACGTAGGTGGCTAAGCCGCCCTGTTGACAAGGGTGAAGAAATCATCCAATATCCCTGCATTTGTCAGAAAATCATAACATGGGAAGGATGAAGCATTAGGAGCCCCATTGTCCTCTTCGGGCGCGAAGCTAGGCGCGATGATATCCTCATTGTAGGATCGCCTAAGTCGGGTGGCGGTCCTAGAAGGCCTTCCGGTGCTGGTTGTTCCTCTCTTGAACAATTCTCCAAAGTTGAAGTTCTTCATCCTCCTTTTCTGAAACTTTTCAACAAACAATATAAAATTTGATTTGGTGACATATAATCAAGGGGAACTACTATAGGAACTTGCTAGAGTGCTAATCATGCATCAAAACTAGTTTATACAACTTAGAACAAGCATGCAAGCTCACTAAACATGTTACCTACAGCAGCAAAATATTCAAGATATACTCAACCAAACAAAATTCTACTTGGATAGACGGAGGAGTCACATACCGGAGAGCAAATGTGCCAAATTTCAGACAAATCTGGGCTGAGCAAAGAGATCGAAAAATCCTGAGCTCTTGAGCAAAAACGCGAGTGAGAGAAAGCTGGTGTCGATTTTTTCGGGAGAGAGAAGAGTCTGGGAGGAAGAGATGCTGAAGTGGGGTAAAGGGGGGCCCACACGCAGTGGTGGCGCGCCCTTTGTCGGCCACTGTGGGGTGCCACCCACTGGTCATCCCCAGGTGCTCCCAGGTGCATTTTCGAAAAATAGGACCAACGGTATAATTTTTGTGAATTTTTGAAAACTTTGAAAAATGCACATTTCTGGGTATTAAGTTTATTATTACTGGCCAGGAATTTTTTTGAAATCTCTAATTAACTAAGGAACTTTGCAAATCAAAAGTGCTACAGCAAATAAGGCAAGTGGAGGGAGAAAGAGATGTTGTTTACCTCCTCTATGCATATAAAAGGTATTTGTTAACAAGGTTGATCAAGTCTTGCCACCAAATAAATTTTACATAGCATATGAAGAAATAAACCTCAAATCAATCATGTTACCTTGAATTGTATTGATATGGATCCAATCATAAGACTTTGATATCCTTCTTTAGGCTCATATATAGGACAATCGATAGTTCCAACTTTGATAGTTCTCACATTAGAAATAGTATTGACTCCACATACTTTATCAATCCTCTTGGGGAAATAAACGGTATGCTCCTTATCATCAACATTGAAAGTAACCTTTCCTTTATTGCAATCAATAACAGCCCCTGCAGTGTTAAGAAAAGGTCTCCCAAGAATAATAGACATATTATCATCTTCGGCATTTCCAACACAACAAAATCAGTTATATCAAGCAGTTATTAGTAACTTGAACAGGAACATCCTCACATATACCAACAGGAATAGCAGTAGATTTATCAGCCATTTGCAAAGATATATCAGTAGGTATCAACTTATCTAAATAAAGTCTCTTATAAAGAGAAAAAGGCATAACACTAACACCGGCTCCCAAGTCACATAGAGCAGTTTTAACATAATTATTCTTAATAGAACAAGGAATAGTAGGTATACCTGGGTCGCCCAACTTCTTTGGCACTTTGCCATTGAAAGAGTAATTAGCAAGCATAGTGGAAATCTCCTCATTGGGGATTTTCCTTTTGTTAGTAACAATATCTTTCATATAATTTGAATAAGGAGGCAATTTAATAGCATCAGTCAAAGGGATTTGCAAGAATAAAGGTTTCATCCAATCACAAAATTTATTATAGTGTTCTTCTTCCTTTGATTTTAGTTTCTTAGCAGGAAAAGGCATTTTCTTTTGCACCCAAGGTTCTCTTTCATTACCATGTTTCTTAGCAATAAAATCTTCTTTAGTATACTTTTATTTTTATCATGCTTTTCAGGTTCATCTTCAACCTCTTCTTTATCAGAAGCATCATTCTTATCATTACCATTATCATGTTCATTACCACTTTCAGTTTCAGCATCAGAAATAGAAATACTATTAGGATCATTAACAGGTTCAGAGGATTCTACAACATTTTTATGTTTCTTCTTCTTTTCTTCTTAGAAGGAGCACTAGGTTCAATGCGTTGAGAATCTTGTTCAATTCTTTTGGGATGCCCTTCAGGATATAGAGGATCCTGGGTAGAGACACCACCTCTAGTTGTTACTTCATAAGCATGTTTCTCTTTAGAATTATTATTTAGCAAGTCATTTTGCACTTTAGTGAGTTGATCAATTTGAGTTTGAATCATTTGAAAATGTTTAACAAGCATCTTAACATCATTGGAGGTTCTCTCCACAATATCATGCAAATTGCTAATAGCTTGAGAATTTTCCATTAGATGATTCTCTACTCTCATATTAAAATTTTCTTGCTTAACAATATAATTATCAAACTCATCTAAGCATTGCGCAGGAGGTTTTGAATACGGAATATCTTCCCTAGTAAAGCGTTGAAGGGAGTTTACCTCAATCATGGGTGAAGGGGGAATTATCTCACATATATCCTCTATGGGAGGTAGATTCTTCACATCTTCGGATTTAATACCTTTCTCCTTGAGAGACTTCTTAGCTTCCCTCATATCTTCATCATTCAATTCAATTAAACCCCTCTTCTTCAATATTGGCGTTGGAGTTGGTTCAGGTGTATTCCAATCATCATGATTCCGGCTTATTCTAGCCAATAATTCTTCAGCTTCGTCTGGAGTTCTTTTCCTGAAAACACAACCAGCACAGCTATCCAAATATGCTCTAGATTCAATGGTTAGTCCATGCTGGCGCAAAGTTGACGTGGGAGTTAGAGATTCTTGTGATGTAACTTTTCTTCAGGTCCTCGGCAACGGCGCCAGAAAAAGAGCTTGATACGCGTACAGCACGCGTCCGTTGGGAACCCCAAGAGGAAGGTGTGATGCGTACGGCAAGTTTCCCTCAGTAAGAAACCAAGGTTTATCGAACCAGTAGGAGCCAAGAAGCACGTTGAAGGTTGATGGCGGCGAGATGTAGTGCGGCGCAACACCAGGGATTCCGGCGCCAACGTGGAACTCTGCACAACACAAACCAAGTACTTTGCCCCAACGAAATAATGAGGTTGTCAATCTCACCACTTGCGTAACAAAGGATTAGATGTATAGTGCGGATGATGATTGTTTGCAGAGAAAGTAGAACAAGTATTGCAGTAGATTGTATTTCAGATGTAAAGAATTGGACCGGGGTCCACAGTTCACTAGAGGTGTCTCTCCCATAAGATAAACAACATGTTGGGTGAACAAATTACAGTTGGGCAATTGACAAATAGAGAGGGCATGACCATGCACATACATATTATGATGAGTATAGTGAGATTTAATTGGGCATTACGACAAAGTACATAGACCGCTATCCAGCATGCATCTATGCCTAAAAGTCCACCTTCGGGTTATCATCCGAACCCCTTCCAGTATTAAGTTGCTAACAACAGACAATTGCATTAAGTATTGCGCGTAATGTAATCAATAACTACATCCTCGGACATAGCATCAATGTTTTATCCCTAGTGGCAACAACACATCCATAATCTTAGAGGTTTCTCTCACTCCCCCAGATTCACGGAGACATGAACCCACTATCGAGCATAAATACTCCCTCTTGGAGTTACTAGCATCAACTTGGCCAGAGCATCTACTAATAACGGAGAGCATGCAAGATCATAAACAACACATAGATATAAATTGATAATCAACATAACATGGTATTCTCTATTCATCGGATCCCAACAAACACAACATATAGAATTACAGATAGATGATCTTGATCATGTTCGGCAGCTCACAAGACCCGACAATTAAGCACAATGAGGAGAAGACAACCATCTAGCTACCGCTATGGACCCATAGTCCAGGGGTAGACTACTCACACATCACTCCGGAGGCGACCATGGCGGCGTAGAGTCCTCCGGGAGATGATTCCCCTCTCCGGCAGGGTGCCGGAGGCGATCTCCCGAATCCCCCGAGATGGGATTGGCGGCGGCGGCGTCTCCGGGAAGGTTTTCCGTATCGTGGCTCTCGTGGGGGTTTCGCGATGAAGGCTATTTGTAGGCGGAAGGGTAGGTCAGGGGGCGGCGGAGGGCCCAGGAGACAGGTCGGCGCGGCCAAGGGTGGGGCCACGCCGCCACCCCTGGCCACCTCGTGGCCCCGCTTCGTTGACTCTTCGGTCTTCTGGAAGCTTCGTGGCAAAATAGGACCCTGGGCGTTGATTTCGTCCAATTCCGAGAATATTTCCTTACTAGGATTTCTGAAACCAAAAACAGAAAACAGGAACTGGCACTTCGGCATCTTGTTAATAGGTTAGTTTCAGAAAATGCACAAATATGACATAAAGTGTGCATAAAACATGTAGATATCATCAATAATGTGGCATGGAACATAAGAAATTATCGATACGCGGAGACGTATCGCATCCCCAAGCTTAGTTTCTGCTCGTCCCGTGTAAACGATAAACAAAGATAATTTCTGAGTGACATGCCATCATAACCTTGATCATACTATTGTAAGCATATGTAGTGAATGCAGCGATCCAAACAATGTAAATGACATGAGCAAACAACTGAATCATATAGCAAAGACTTTTCATGAATAGTACTTCAAGACAAGCATCAATAAGTCTTGCATAAGAGTTAACTCATAAAGCAATAATTCATAGTAGAAGCATTGAAGCAACACAAAGGAAGATGAAGTTTCAGCGGTTGCTTTCAACTTATAACATGTATATCTCATGGATATTGTCAACATAGAGTAATATAACAAGTGCAATATGCAAGTATGTAGGAATCAATGCACGCTCACACAAGTGTTTGCTTCTTGAGGTGGAGAGAAATAGGTGAACTGACTCAACAATAAAAGTAGAAGAATGGTCCTTCAAAGAGGAAAGCATCGATTGCTATATTTGTGCTAGAGCTTTGATTTTGAAAACAAGAAACAATTTTGTCAACGGTAGTAATAAAGCATATGTATCATGTAAATTATATCTTACAAGTTGCAAGCCTCATGCATAGTATACTAATAGTGCCCGCACCTTGTCCTAATTAGCTCGGATTACCGGATTATCGCAATGCACATGTTTTAACCAAGTGTCACAAAGGGGTACCTCTATGCCGCCTGTACAAAGGTCTAAGGAGAAAGCTCGCATTGGATTTCTCGCTATTGATTATTCTCAACTTAGACATCCATACCGGGACAACATAGACAAGATAATGGACTCCTCTTTAATGCATAAGCATGTAGCAACAATTAATTTTCTCATATGAGATTGAGGATATATGTCCAAAACTGAAACTTCCACCATGGATCATGGCTCTAGTTAGCGGCCCAATGTTCTTCTCTAACAATATACATGCTCTAACCATTAAGTGGTAAATCTCCCTTACTTCAGACAAGACGAACATGCATAGCAACTCACATGATATTCAACAAAGAGTAGTTGATGGCATCCCCAGGAACATGGTTATCGCACAACAAGGAACTTAATAAGAGATAAAGTGCATAAGTACATATTCAATATCACAATAGTTTTTAGGCTATTTGTCCCATGAGCTATATATTGTAAAGGTAGAGGATTAGAAATTTTAAAGGTAGCACTCAAGCAATTTACTTTGGAATGGCGGAGAAATACCATGTAGTAGGTAGGTATGGTGGACACAAATGGCATAGTGGTTGGCTCAAGTATTTGGATGCATGAGAAGTGTTCCCTCTCGATACAAGGTTTAGGCTAGCAAGGCTATTTGAAACAAACACAAGGATGAAGCAGTGTAGCAAAACTCACATAAAAGACATATTGTAAACATTATAAGACTCTACACCGTCTTCCTTGTTGTTCAAACTCAAACTAGAAATTATCTAGACCAGAGAGACCAATTATGCAAACCAAATTTTAGCATGCTCTATGTATTTCTTCATTAATAGGTGCAAAGCATATGATGCAAGAGATTAAACATGAGCACAACAATTGCCAAGTATTACATTATCCAAGACATTTTAGCAATTACTAGATGTATCATTTTCCAATTCCAACCATATAACAATTTAACGAAGAAGAAACTTCGCCATGAATATTATGAGTAAAGCCTAAGGACATACTTGTCCATATGCTACAGCGGAGCGTGTCTCTCTCCCACACAATGAATGCTAGGATCCATTTTATTCAAACAAAACAAAAACAAAAACAAACCGACGCTCCAAGCAAAGCACATAAGATGTGATGGAATAAAAATATAGTTTCAGGGGAGGAACCTGATAATGTTGTCGATGAAGAAGGGGATGCCTTGGGCATCCCCAAGCTTAGACGCTTGAGTATTCTTAATATATGCAGGGGTGAACCACCGGGGCATCCCCAAGCTTAGAGCTTTCACTCTCCTTGATCATGTTGTATCATCTCCCTCTCTTGATCCTTGAAAACTTCCTCCACACCAAACTCAAAACAACTCATTAGAGAGTTAGTGCACAATCAAAATATACATGTTCAGAGGTGACATAATCATTCTTAACACTTCTGGACATTGCACAAAGCTACTGAAAGTCAATGGAATCGAAATATCCATCGAACATAACAAAACAGGCAATGCAAAATAAAAGGCAGAATCTGTCAAAACAGAACAGTTCGTAATGACGAATTTTATTGAGGCACCAGACTTGCTCAAATGAAAATGCTCAAATTGAATGAAAGTTGCGTACATATCTGAGGATCACTCACGTAAATTGGCATAATTTTCTGAGTTACCTACAGAGAATTTTGCCCAGATTCGTGACAGCAAAGAAATCTGTTTCTGCGCAGTAATCCAAATCTAGTATGAACCTTACTATCAACGACTTTACTTGGCACAACAAAACACAAAACTAAGGTAAGGAGAGGTTGCTACAGTAGTAAACAACATCCAAGACACAAAATAAAAACAAAGTACTGTAGTAAAAACATGGGTTGTCTCCCATAAGCGCTTTTTTAACGCCTTTCAGCTAGGCGCAGAAAGTGTGCATCAAGTATTATCAAGAGACGAAGTGTCAACATCATAATTTGTTCTAATAATAGAATCAAAAGGTAACTTCATTCTATTTCTAGAGAAGTGTTCCATACCTTTCTTGAGAGGAAATTGATATTTAATATTACCTTCCTTCATATCAATGATAGCACCAACAGTTCGAAGAAAAGGTCTTCCCAATATAATGGGACAAGATGCATTGCAATCAATATCCAAGACAACAAAATCAACGGGGACAAGGTTATTTTTAACGGTAATGCGAACATTATCAACTTTCCCCAAAGGCTTCTTTGTAGAATGATCAGCAAGATTAACATCCAAATAACAATTTTTCAGTGGTGGCAAGTCAAGCATATTATAGATTTTCTTAGGCATAACAGAAATACTTGCACCAAGATCACATAAAGCATTACAATCAAAGTCATTGACCTTAATCTTAATGATGGGCTCCCAACCATCCTCGAGCTTTCTAGGAATAGAAGCTTCGCGTTCTAATTTCTCTTCTCTAGCTTTTATGAGAGCATTTGTAATATGTTTCGTGAAAGCCAAGTTTATAGCACTAGCATTAGGACTCTTAGCAAGTTTTTGTAAGAACTTTATAACTTCAGAGATGTGGCAATCATCAAAATTCAAACCATTATAATCTAAAGCAATGGGATCATCATCCCCAATGTTGGAAAAAATTTCAGCAGCTTTATCACAGGCAGTTTCAGCAGTTTTAGCAGTTTCAGGCAGTTTTTCGCGCTTTGCATTAGAAGTGGAAACATTGCTAACACCAATTCTTTTATTATTAATAGTAGGAGGTGCAGCAACATATGTAGCATTAGCATTACTAGTGGTGGTAATAGTCCAAACTTTAGCTATATTATCTTCTTTTTCATTTTCTTCTCTTTCCCACCTAGCACGCAATTCGGCCATCAATCTTATATTCTCATTAATTCTAACTTGGATGGAATTTGCTGTAGTAACAATTTTATTATGATGATTTTCATTAGGCATAACTTTGATTTCAAAAGATCAACATCAGCAACAAGACTATCGACTTTAGAAGCAAGTATATCAATTTTCCCAAGCTTTTCTTCAGATTAAAAGCAGTTTGTGTACTAATAAATTCTTTAAGCATGGCTTCAAGTCCAGGGGGTGAATTCCTATTATTGTTGTAAGAATTCCCATAAGAATTACCATAGCCGTTGCCATTATTATAAGGATATGGCCTATAGTTGTTACTAGAATTGTTCCGGTAAGCATTGTTGTTGAAATTATTATTTTTAATGAAGTTTACATCAACATGTTCTTCTTGAGCAACCAATGAAGCTAACGGAACATTATTAGGATCAAAATTAGTCCTATCATTCACAAGCATAGACATAATAGCATCAATCTTATCACTCAAGGAAGAGGTTTCTTCAGAATTTACCTTCTTACCTTGTGGAGCTCTTTCCGTGTGCCATTCAGAGTAGTTGATCATCATATTATCAAGAAGCTTTGTTGCCTCGCCAAGAGTGATGGACATAAAGGTACCTCCAGCAGCTGAATCCAATAGGTTCCGCGAAGAAAAATTCAGTCCTGCATAAAAGGTTTGGATGATCATCCAAGTAGTCAGTCCATGGGTTGGGCAATTTTTAACCAAAGATTTCATTCTTTCCCATGCTTGTGCAACATGCTCAGTATCCAATTGTTTAAAATTCATTATGCTACTCCTCAAAGATATAATTTTAGCAGGGGATAATATCTACCAATAAAAGCATCCTTGCATTTAGTCCATGAATCAATACTATTCTTAGGCAGAGATAGCAACCAATCTTTAGCTCTTCCTCTTAATGAGAAAGGGAACAATTTTAATTTTATAATGTCACCATATACATCTTTATATTTTTGCATTTCACATAATTCAACAAAATTATTGAGATGGGCAGCAGCATCATCAGAACTAACACCAGAAAATTGCTCTCGCATAACAAGATTTAGTAAAGCAGGTTTAATTTCAAAGAATTCTGCTGTAGTAGCAGGTGGAGCAATAGGTGTGCATAAGAAATCATTATTATTTGTGGTTGTGAAGTCACACAACTTAGTATTTTCAGGAGTACCCATTTTAGCAATAGTAAATAAAGCAAACTAGATAAAGTAAATGCAAGTAACTAATTTTTGTGTTTTTGATATGGAGTGCAAGACAGTAAATAAAGTAAAACTAGCAACTAATTTTTTTGTGTTTTGATATAATGCAGCAAACAAAGTAGTAAATAAAACAAAGCAAGACAAAAACAAAGTAAAGAGATTGCGATGTGGAGACTCCCCTGCAGCGTGTCTTGATCTCCCGGCAACGGCGCCGAAAAGAGTGCTGGGCAAAGTTGACGGGAGTTAGAGATTCTGTGATGTAACTTTTCTTCAGTCCCCGGCAACGGCGCCAAAAAAGAGCTTGATACGCGTACAACACGCGTCCGTTGGGAACCCCAAGAGGAAGGTGTGATGCGTACAGCGCAAGTTTTCCCTCAGCATGAAACCAAGGTTTATCGAACCAGAGGAGCCAAGAAGCACGTTGAAGGTTGATGGCGAGATGTGTGCGGCGCAACACCTGGGATTCCGGGCCAACGTGGAACCTGCACAACACAAACCAAGTACTTTGCCCCAACGAAACGGTGAGGTTGTCAATCTCACCGGCTTGCTGTAACAAAGGATTAGATGTATAGTGTGGATGATGATTGTTTGCAGAGAATAGTAAGCACAAGAGATTGTATTTCGTATGTAAAGAATTGGACCGGGGTCCACAGTTCACTAGAGGTGTCTCTCCCATAAGATAAACATGTTGGGTGAACAAATTACTTGGGCAATTGACAAATAGAGGGCATGACCATGCACATACATATTATGATGAGTATAGTGAGATTTAATTGGGCATTACGACAAAGTACATAGACCGCTATCCAGCATGCATCTATGCCTAAAAAGTCCACCTTCAGGTTATCATCCGAACCCCTTCCAGTATTAAGTTGCTAACAACAGACAATTGCATTAAGTATTGCGCGTAATGTAATCAATAACTACATCCTCGGACATAGCATCAATGTTTTATCCCTAGTGGCAACAACACATCCATAATCTTAGAGGTTTCTCTCACTCCCCCAGATTCACGGAGACATGAACCCACTATCGAGCATAAATACTCCCTCTTGGAGTTACTAGCATCAACTTGGCCAGAGCCTCTACTAATAACGGAGAGCATGCAAGATCATAAACAACACATAGATATAAATTGATAATCAACATAACATGGTATTCTCTATTCATCGGATCCCAACAAACACAATATATAGAATTACAGATAGATGATCTTGATCATGTTCGGCAGCTCACAACACCCCACAATTAAGCACAATGAGGAGAAGACAACCATCTAGCTACTGCTATGGACCCATAGTCCAGGGGTAGACTACTCACACATCACTCCGGAGGCGACCATGGCGGCGTAGAGTCCTCCGGGAGATGATTCCCCTCCGGCAGGGTGCCGGAGGCGATCTCCTGAATCCTCCGAGATGGGATTGGGCGGCGGCGTCTCTCGAAGGTTTTCCGTATCGTGGCTCTCGACCGGGGGTTTCGCGACGAAGGCTATTTGTAGGCGGAAGGGTAGGTCGGGGCGTCGCGAGGGGCCCAGAGACAGGCCGCGCATCCCAGTTTCAACAATAATAATCAAGAATGACAATTTCCCCAAACTCAAAATTTGCAATTAACAAAAACTTTTTATATGCATATAGTGCCACATATAGTTTCTTGCATTTGAGTGAATTTCTTTTGTGCAATTGCCATGATGAGTGTTAGTATGATTATCAATTGCTATTTGAACCCTAACAAAGATCATCAAACCCTAGTTTGAGAAGAAATGAAGAAAATGGGAAAAACCCATATTTCACTTACATACACAATATGCCAAATTGCAAATCTTCACCCTAGGCCATAATTGCTTGCCCCCTTGCTTGTAAAATACTTCAATATGATAAACTAACACAATTGCATCATTGGATCAAGAATCAAACACAAGGAAATCAAAATTTCTACATACATATGATAATGGTCATATGGCCCAAAAATATTTTCTTCACTACTTTACCCCTCTGGTTTTCTCAATTCTTAAACTAAACTTGGTCAACCAAAGCCATGTAATCCAAGACCATGTCAAGGTGAGTAAATTTGATGTTGACCACCATGGCTAGAGTTGACTAGGTTGACCAGTATAAAGGTGACAAGTAGTGATGCTGAAATAAAGAGAAGATCATGTCACATTTGCCTTTTTGCAAAACAACTCCAAATTGAACCCCACCACCACCAAACTAACCTATAATTAATATGTTTGAGTTCCACAAAAAAGAATTTTGAAATTCAAATTCAAAGTTCATGCGGCCATTGTGTCGAACACTTGGCAGGCAGTTTTCTGGTTTGATGTTACACCTCTTTGTCCAGCAGATTTTGGACTAAACCACTTTTGGTTTGTGATGATCACCCTCTCCTACATCCCCTGCACCTCTACTCGTCCTTGCCCCGTCGATTAAAGCATGGCAACAAGCTTAAACAATGCCAAACTTTGCCATGCCGGCCACCTTTGGTCACCCTCTCTCTGGCCCTCCAGTCCCTCGCCAACCTTGTCCAGTACATGCCCCTGACCATGGTGATCACAATGGTACACGGCCCAGGCTCGCGCAGGCACGGCATTGGCCAGGAGACGCGCGCCCAGCACCGTGCCAGAACGTGCCAGGCACGCGGTGATCGCGCTCTGGACGCGCCAGAGCATCTCGCGTGCCGTCGCCCTCGTCCTCCCCTGCATCCCTATCTCTGTAACGAGCATCGCCTCCCCGCCCTCTACCCCCTAGACACGCTCAAGCGACTGCGGCTGCCTCGTCACCGTCGTCCTCGCCGGAGAAGTACCGCGGGTACTGCCGCACTCGAAACGAGCCACCGATCGATCCCATCTCCCTTTTCCTGCGCCAGCTGCACCTAGCGCATCGCCAGGACACCGCCTACACGCTGCCGTCCTTGCCTTGCCCCTTCGAGCACCCCAAGCACCGCGCCATGGCCGCACCCCCACAGCACCTCACGGCCATCTCCGCCCGCTATAAATAGAGGAGCTCTGAGCTCCATTTCTTCACAACATCTGCTCCCCTCTCATCCCTGCCTCCTCTCCACTCATCAATTTGACACCACACCACCGGAGCTGCTCCAATCGCAAGACGAAGGCCGCCGGAGCTCGCAGATCCTCGCCATCGATTGACGCCACCCCGAGCCTCGCCACTGCTACCAGGGGCCTCAGCATCCTCGACAATGCCACCTCGCCACCAGCAGAGCCCCGCGGGAACGCCGGTAAGGCCGTTGAACCCCTACGTCCGCCGCCAGAACCTCGCCTTCTCATCGGAGAAGACGACGATTGCTGGCCGTCGATCCCTCCCCTAATCCAACGCCTCTCAGCGCGCGTACCGTTTCGCGTGGTTAAGAGCCACTGACGGGTGGCCCCCACCTCGTCAGGGCAGCCCACTCGCACCCGTGGCTTGTTGGGATGCGCAGTAAAATTAAATACCGTTTCGGCCCGTTAAGGTTTCCCGCCCAAGCCCACGATTCAAAGTTAGGTTTAAAGTTATTTCAAATTGTGCTGCAGATGGTTTAGTAAAATTTGAATATTTTGAAATCTGCCAAACCAAATTTAGCAAACTTTATACCGTTGGAAAGCCCATGAAATTATCTAACCAATGCCACTGGTCCCACCTCCAAATTCATAGTAGATTTAAATTGATAAAAAAGACAAGACAGGGACTTTTGTACATTCAAACTTTATTTAAAATTCAACCATAATAGATTTTGAATTGATTCCAACTCTAATAAATCACAATTGATGTCCTCTAATTGATTATGCAATAACATAGACAAGTTGTTTGTATGATCATGGACTAGATCAAATAAAATAGCTATGTAGTCAATTCTAGTGCAATTAAACTTGAATTCAAATTCAATAAGTAATATGAGAACTACCCTCTCATTTAAATCTTGATCCTAAGTAATACAACCAGAGGGAATGACTTAGGCTAATGAACCTCTGATAATTATTATTAGAGATTTTAATTCATTTAAATGTTAAGTATTAGAACAATGTGAAGTGTAGCACTTCAATTAAAGTTAGTCACATATAATAGATATGAAATGTTGACTTGGGTCAACCTATATTTCATACCTGAGTATTATATGAAGAGATTAAATCTTAATAAGATGTAATGAGAAGAAATGAATTCCTCTAAGGATCTACATACCAAATTTAAGAAATAGGAATAATGAGAGGAAATTATTCTTCTTTTAAATAAAGACTAATCCAATAATCCACCATGCCATGTTTGATTGATGATAGGATTAGGGTGTGAACTCTTTTGAGTGTTTCTAGTTTGGTATGTGAGCTTGGTTTAGTATTTATACCTCGTATTCGTATATAGACGCTAGTAACGAGGAATACCAAGAGGAGGAGGCCTACTCTCAGGAAGAAGAAGAGAACTTCGATAACTACTCAGCTCAAGGCAAGCTAACCCTTGCTAAACACAAGTGCTTAGCTCTACAAGAGCAAAGGCACCATCACACTTTACTTTTATGTATTACCTATCCCATGTTTTTTACTTACATTTACTTTTGCTTATTTATTTCAAAGTACTTTTTGATTTATGATTCACTTGGTCTAGAGTAGAACAATACTTGAAGTTAGATTAGCACAACTCAAGGCTAGATAGCACCCCTCATATAGTTGCTAGTGCTAATCAATTAAAATTGACTACTCTAGATGGGAACATGGTGAAGTGAAATGACTTTGAAAGAAAGTAAAGTGGAGATGGATATGAACAAGAGAAGATGGTGATTTTTGATAAAATTGATGATTGGGTTTGAATGCGATACCCTTCCAATTATACAAGTACCCCCATAATACCTGATTATGGGTAGGGCTTAACTAGAAACTTGTGTATTTTAGTATGGGTTCCTCTAAACAAGCATCATAGGGGTTACGCCGAGGCTGCCTCCGTTAAGTGTGGAATGATGTTAATATGAGGTGAATGTACGGCCCAAGCCCTGTGCAGTTCCCGGGTTAATGCGGGTTCACCGGGAGGCCAAGCTCATGGGGAGAGGTGCTCATACTAGCATATATAAGTGAAAGGTTATGGTTGATGATCCGCGTACTGTGTTACGATGATTCGGGGTTATCCTCGACGGATGTAATCAAAAGTTGTGGCACAAGAGTACAACCTCTGCAGAGTGTTAAACCTATTCGAATAGCCGTGTCCACGGTTACGGACGATTGGAAAGGCCATACTATCTCCGTTATCATTAATATGTTTTGATCTTAAAAATGAATGGTGAATTGAAAGGTGATATTGTGGTGAATCAATGTGAGTTGTGGGAATGACACTAATGTTCCCACTTGAGTTAGTCTAGCACATGATAAGGCTTTACTAAATGTTTATCAAACTAAAACTTGGCTTTATGCAAATAAACCTAGAGCTTAGCACCCCCTTGTTACACTTAATAAGTAATTACTCTAGTGTTAGTTTGTGAGTACTTTATAGTACTCATGGCTTTGCCCTGGCTATTCAAATGCCAGACTATGAAGGAGAGCACCAGTATCAGGATGACGGACAACAGGACGTCTACGATAACTAGGATCGTCTTCTAACGTCAAGCGTTGCCTGTGGAATAGATAGTCCACTACTACTCGCTTCCGCTACTATTTGTGATGTTGAACAATATATTCGTGTAATATTGGATCATGTGATCTATGGTTGTAAGACAATATGTGTTGTAATAAATGATGACTCTATGCTACTTACTATTATGTCTCGCAAAAACATTATTCCTGGGATTGCGATGTACGGCATAATAGGCATCCTGGACTAAAAATCCGGGTGTTGACAAGTTGGTATCGAGCCATTGTTTGACCTTAGGAGACCCTAGTTAGAATGGACGCTCAAAAACTTAGTTTCAAATACCATGAATTGACTAGTTATGAAAACTCTATTCCCCCTCTTACCTTGAAGAGTCTTTGGCAAACTTTAAATTCATGCTCTTTCTTATGAGTGAATTAAAATTTGGAACACTTGCACTTCTCTAACTTAATCATCTACTCACTCTACAGATGGATCACGTCGTTGATGCGCAGCCCTTTCTCCAGACTGAGTTCTATCAGTTGGGGAACGATGGAGAGATCATCTTCGAGAGGGACCTCTTCTCCCTCTCAGAGTTCCTCGGGCGCCCACCACCGGAAGTCTTTGGTGGAATGATCAATGACCAGCCCGGTGGTCAACTCCAGTGGGTGATCATGGTGGACCTTCGTGGAAGGTTCACGCTCCCAATGAGCGCAAGGATCCAGTTCTCCTTCCGGGAGAACAACTGGGCGGATGGTCTCACGAGAACTTCAGGAAGGGCTCGCACGTCTGTGCGGGCAAAACTTCATGGACTTCGAGGATAGCCGCTTTGTGCACTATGCAAGGCACAACTCCCTCGGGGTGCCAATGAACCTGCCGTCGCACCCGCAACTTCGCCACCATGTGGATCATCTCGACTTCATGTTGAATGAGACCCGCATCGACCTCGACAACTCCCGCGAACACGCCAACCACACTCACATTCAGTTGGCGCAACAGGCGGAGACCATCAGGGTTATCGCCGCGGAGCGCAGGGCTCTCCGCCGCGCTAACCAGAAGAAGGATCACGCCATCAACCGCCTCAAGGCCAGGATCGCCACTCTGAAGGCGACCATCGCCACCCAAGCTGAGCAGATCCAGGAGCTGGAAGGCGAAGGTGAAGGGAGAACATCCAGGGGGACGGCTACTCCTACATCAGCAACGACGACGACTACGAGGAGGAGGAAGACGACGACCTGGAGTTCCACCCTTACGAGGATGGCCACGAGCACCTTGCTGCCGGGGTAGACAATGTCTACCCTATCAACGTCGATGGCGAGTAGTCCCGTCTGAGCACTTGCGTCCCATGTTATGTATCGGTCCTTTGTACCCGCCCCTTGTATCGTAGTTTGTTGAAAGGGTTCTTCAAACCCTCCGGAACATTTGGCTTGTAATATTTGCTACCTCCATGACTATGTTTGTGTGTGTAATATTATTATAATTATGAAATCAAGTTTTAAGTTGTGTGAAATTTTATCCCAAAATGAGCCATAGAAATTTCCCTCTCATCTCATGATCCCTATCACTGTTCAGATGGCACCCCCAACTCGCAGCGAAACCGCAATGCTGCAAATGCTGCAACAGATGATGACAGAGAGAGAGGCTGAGAGAGTTGACCGTCAAGCCAACCTAGCTGCACTTCAACAGATTGCTCAGGGCAATCAAGGCCACGGAAACCACGACCACCCAGGGTCGAAGCTGAAAAACTTCCAAAACACCAACCCACCGGTGTTCAGCAAGACGGAGGAACCCCTCGATGCTGATGATTGGCTCCAAACTATGGAGAACAATCTCGAGGTTGCCGGAGTGGAGGACAACGAGAAGGTGTTGTTCGCCACCCACTATCTGGCTGGACCTGCACGTGCCTGGTGGACAAGTGCCGCGCATTAAATGCGGGGCAAATGATGACTTGGGAAGATTTCAAACTCAAGTTTAGCAAGTATCACGTGCCCCCAGGCCTGATTAAGAAGATGAGGGATGAGTTCAGGGAACTAAAACAAGGCAGAATGACCGTGGTGGAATACCGCGACAAGTTCCTCACTTTGTCAAGGTACACCCCGGATGAGACGGATACCGTCGAGAAGAGGAAGGAGAGGTTTCTGAATGGACTGCACGATGAGATGCACAACTGATCAATATCCCCTTTGCTGACTTAGAAGCCCTCGTTGACTCCGCCATTCAAATGGAGGGGAAGATACACCAAGCCAATGAGAACCGCAAGCGCCGCATGATGAACCAGAGTGGGCCCAGCAATAACCACAAGTATCACCCCAGCTCAAGTGGAGGGTTCGCCCCAAGAAACAACAAGCCCCCGATGCAGAATCCACGTCCGAGTTATCAGAACCGGAGTGGAGGAAACCCCAGGCCAGGAGGCCACCACAACTACAACAACAACAACAACTTCAACCGCGCTCCACCTCGCGCCCCCAACAACAACTCCAACACCGCCCCAAGGACTGGGAGCAATGCTGTTCCCATCACCCCCAAGGACAAGTCCACCTACAACTGCTACGAGTGCGGAGTGGCGGGGCACTTCTCCTACGAGTGCCCCAAGAAGCTCGCCAAGACTGCCGCCAACACCTCGGGCCCTGCAGCGTCGTGTCACCACCAACAAGAAGTTCGCCCCCAACAACCCGAACAACCGCAACGGCCGCCTCTACCACATGAATGCAGAAGAAGCTCAGGAAGCCCCAGATGTTGTGCTGGGTATGTTCTCTGTTAACTCAATACCTGCAAGAGTGCTGTTTGATTCTGGAGCATCGCATTCGTTTATTACCGAAGATTTTGCATGCACTAGTAAGATTCAACCCATCAGTTGGAAGCATGTCATGATAGTTCAAATACCCAGATCAACAACTAAAGCTAGAAAAATTTGCAAAGATGTGCCTATCAGAATTCATGAAATAGAATTTTATGCAAATTTGATTGTTCGGGAGCAAAAGGTTTGGAAGTAGTCTGGGAATGGACTGGATGGCGAAACATCATGGACCGATTGATTGTGCCAAGAAGGCCATCACCATGACTAGTAGCACCGGAATAATAGTAGAACACATATCTGAAAGAATGAAAGTTCACCTGCAACCAAAGCCTAGCCAAACCCACCTTGGATCAGATCAGGGTCGTTTGTCGATATCTGATGTGTTTCCTGATGATCTACCCGGTATGCCCCCAGATCGGGATATCGAGTTTATCATCGAGTTAATCCCTGAACCGGACCTATAGCCCAGAGAGCCTATAGCATGAACCCGGCAGAGTTAGTGGAACTAAAGAAGCAACTGGATGATATGCTATTCAAAGGTCTGATTCAACCAAGTGCGTCACCCTGGAGATCGCCAGTTTTGTTTGTGGATAAGAAGGACGGTGCCACTCGTTTGGTTACGGACTACCGTAAGCTCAACGATGTCACCATCAAGAACAAGTACCCGTTGCCAAAGATAGAAGATCTGTTTGACCAGCTGACCGGAGCCCAAGTATTCTCGAAGATTGATCTGCGGACAGGATACCATCAGCTGAAGATTCGTGCCACCGATATCCCAAAAACTGCCTTCACCACCAGATATGGATTGTACGAGTACAATGTCATGTCATTTGGATTGACCAATGCCCCCGCTTACTTCATGAATCTCATGAATATGATCTTTATGAACTTCCTGGACAAGTTTGTCGTTGTCTTCATCGACGACATCCTCATCTACTCCAAATCCGAAGAAGAACATGAGCAACATTTGGAAGTGGTCCTAGATACCCTTCGGGAACATCAGTTGTATGCCAAGTTCAGCAAGTGTGAGTTCTGGTTGAAAGAAGTAGGATTTTTGGGTCATATCTTGTCAGCCGGAGGAATTGCCGTTGACCCCGCAAAAATCAAGACTGTTGAAGAATGGAAAGCCCCAACCACTCAGACCGAAGTCCGTGCATTTCTCGGATTGGCGGGATATTACCGCCGATTCGTTGAAGGATTCTCGAGCATAGCAAGACCGATGACTCAATTGTTGAAGAAGGACCGGAAGTTCGAATGGACCGACAAGTGTGAAGAAAGCTTTCAACAGCTCAAGCTAAGATTGACAACAGCCCCAATACTGGTTATGCCAGACATTACCAAGCCTTTTGATGTGTGTGCCCTCCAAGATTGGTCTTGGATGTGCTGATGCAAGAAGGCAAAGTGATATCTTACTTATCAAGACAGCTAAGCAACATGAACAGAACTATCCAACCCATGACTTAGAGCTAGCGCGGTGGTGTAGCACTGAAAGTATGGCGTCATTACCTCATGGGTAATCGATGCGAGGTTTACTCGGATCACAAGAGCCTGAAGTATATCTTCACGCGAAGGAGCTGAATATGAGGCAGCGCAGATGGATAGAGTTAATCAAGGATTATGACATGGAAATCCACTATCACCCCGGCAAGGCCAATGTGGTAGCGGATGCTCTGAGTAGACTGCCGTGTCAGTTAAACTCCATGTTAGCAATCGAGCAACCCAGCCTGTTTGAAGAGTTTGAACAATTTAGGCTTGAACTGGTTAGCGAAGGATACCTCGCCAGCATTGAACTCCAACCCACCCTGATTAGCCAGATCAAGGAAGCTCAGAAAGGAAATACTAGCATTGATGGAATCAAGAGCCAAATAGCTGCCGGAAAGGCACCGGGATTCACCGTAGATGAAGAAGGAGTGCTATGGTATAACAAGCGCCTTTGCGTGCCGTCAGACTCAGAATTAAAGCAAGTTATTCTGAAAGAAGCCCACGACACCCTGTACTCCATTCACCCCGGAGGAACCAAGATGTACCAGGATTTGAAGGAACAATTCTGGTGGCATGGAATGAAGAGAGAAATTGGAAGCTACATCGCCAAATGTGACATCTGTCAAAGAGTCAAAGCAGAACATCAACGCCCCGCCGGACTGTTGCAACCCCTATAGATTCCCGAATGGAAGTGGGATTCCGTGGGAATGGACTTCATCACCGGACTGCCCAAATCTAGTAAAGGAAATGATTCCATCTGGGTAGTGGTCGACAGACTAACCAAAGTCACCCACTTCATCCCCGTCAAGACCACCTATCAAGGACCTAGACTCGCAGAGCTATATATCTCAAGGATAGTCAGCCTGCACGGAACCCCGAAGTCGATAGTATCCGACAGAGGATCCCAATTCACCTCAGATCTGGCAGAAAGTACATGAAGGACTCGGAACTCGTCTGAATTTCAGCACAGCCTATCACCCGCAGACAGATGGACAGACTGAACGAGTCAACCAGATACTAGAAGATATGTTGAGAGCATGTGTGCTAGAGTATGGATCTAAGTGGGAAGACTGCTTCCGTATGCAGAATTCTCGTACAACAGCCTACCAAGCCAGCTTGCAGATGGCCCCCTTCGAAGCATTGTACGGAAGGAAGTGTCGTACCCCTCTGAATTGGTCGAAAGTCGGAGAGAGTCAAGTCTTTGGACCAGATATTCTCCGAGAAGCCGAAGAGAAGGTTCACAAGATCCGCGAGTACCTCAAGACAGCCCAATCAAGACAGAAGAGCTACGCCGACAAAAGACGCCGAGAGATGACCTTCGAGATCGGAGATTTCGTATATCTCAAAGTGTCCCCTCTTAAAGGAATGCAGAGATTCCAGCTTAGAGGAAAGCTCGCACCCCGATATGTCGGACCTTTCAAAGTCCTGAGTCGCGAGGAGAAGTATCCTATCAGCTGGAGTTACCTAAGAAATGTCAGCGGTGCACAATGTGTTTCACATCTCGCTACTCCGGAAGTGCTTACAAGTGCCTGAGAAGACCGAGGTTTTCAAGAACATCGACCATCGAGCTGTGGATATCAACTCAGATCTGACATACCGCGAAGTACCTATTCGCATCTTGGAAGAAGCTTTCAGAACCACCCGTACCCGAAGTATCAAGTTTCTGAAGATCCAATGGAGTAATCACACCGAAGAAGAAGCCACTTGGGAGAGAGAAGACTTCATGAGGACTGAGTACCCAGATCTCTTTAGTACCTAGTTTTCTTTAGATCTCGGGACGAGATCTTTTGTAAGGGGGAAGGGTTTGTAACATCCCAAGTTTCAACAATAATAATCAAGAATGAAAATTTCCCCAAAACTCAAAATTTGCAATTAACAAAAACTTTTTATATGCATATAGTGCCACATATAGTTTCTTGCATTTGAGTGAATTTCTTTTGTGCAATTGCTATGATGAGTGTTAGTATGATTATCAATTGCTATTTGAACCCTAACAAAGATCATCAAACCCTAGTTTGAGAAGAAATGAAGAAAATGGGAAAAACCCATATTTCACTTACATACACAATATGCCAAATTGCAAATCTTCACCCTAGGCCATAATTGCTTGCCCCTTGCTTGTAAAATACTTCAATATGATAAACTAACACAATTGCATCATTGGATCAAGAATCAAACACAAGGAAATCAAAATTTCTACATACATATGATAATGGTCATATGGCCCAAAAATATTTTCTTCACTACTTTACCCCTCTGGTTTTCTCAATTCTTAAACTAAACTTGGTCAACCAAAGCCATGTCATCCAAGACCATGTCAAGGTGAGTAACTTTGATGTTGACCACCATGGCTAGAGTTGACTAGGTTGACCAGTATAAAGGTGACAAGTAGTGATGCTGAAATAAAGAGAAGATCATGTCACATTTGCCTTTTTGCAAAACAACTCCAAATTGAACCCCACCACCACCAAACTAACCTATAATTAATATGTTTGAGTTCCACCAAAAAGAATTTCGAAATTCAAATTCAAAGTTCATGCGGCCATTGTGTCGAACACTTGGCAGGCAGTTTTCTGGTTTGATGTTACACCTCTTTGTCCAGCAGATTTTGGACTAAACCACTTTTGGTTTGTGATGATCACCCTCTCCTACATCCCCTGCACCTCTACTCGTCCTTGCCCCGTCGATTAAAGCATGGCAACAAGCTTAAACAATGCCAAACTTTGCCATGCCGGCCACCTTTGGTCACCCTCTCTCTGGCCCTCCAGTCCCTCGCCAACCTTGTCCAGTACATGCCCCTGACCATGGTGATCACAACGGTACACGGCCTAGGCTCGCGCAGGCACGGCATTGGCCAGGAGACGCGCGCCCAGCACCGTGCCAGAACGTGCCAGGCACGCGGTGATCGCGCTCTGGACGCGCCAGAGCATCTCGCGTGCCGTCGCCCTCGTCCTCCCCTGCATCCCTATCTCTGTAACGAGCATCGCCTCCCCGCCCTCTACCCCTAGACACGCTCAAGCGACTGCGGCTGCCTCGTCACCGTCGTCCTCGCCGGAGAAGTACCGCGGGTACTGCCGCACTCGAAACGAGCCACCGATCGATCCCATCTCCCTTTTCCTGCGCCAGCTGCACCTAGCGCATCGCCAGGACACCGCCTACACGCTGCCGTCCTTGCCTTGCCCCTTCGAGCACCCCAAGCACCGCGCCATGGCCGCACCCCCACAGCACCTCACGGCCATCTCCGCCCGCTATAAATAGAGGAGCTCTGAGCTCCATTTCTTCACAACATCTGCTCCCCTCTCATCCCTGCCTCCTCTCCACTCATCAATTTGACACCACACCACCGGAGCTGCTCCAATCGCAAGACGAAGGCCGCCGGAGCTCGCAGATCCTCGCCATCGATTGACGCCACCCCGAGCCTCGCCACTGCTACCAGGAGCCTCAGCATCCTCGACAACGCCACCTCGCCACCAGCAGAGCCCCGCGGGAACGCCGGTAAGGCCGTCGACCCCCTACATCCGCCGCCAGAACCTCGCCTTCTCATCGGAGAAGACGACGATTGCTGGCCGTCGATCCCTCCCCTAATCCAACGCCTCTCAGCGCGCGTACCGTTTCGCGTGGTTAAGAGCCACTGACGGGTGGCCCCCACCTCGTCAGGGCAGCCCACTCGCACCCGTGGCTTGTTGGGATGCGCAGTAAAATTAAATACCGTTTCGGCCCGTTAAGGTTTCCCGCCCAAGCCCACGATTCAAAGTTAGGTTTAAACTTATTTCAAATTGTGCTGCAGATGGTTTAGTAAAATTTGAATATTTTGAAATCTGCCAAACCAAATTTAGCAAACTTTATACCGTTGGAAAGCCCATGAAATTATCTAACCAATGCCACTGGTCCCACCTCCAAATTCATAGTAGATTTAAATTGATAAAAAAGACAAGACAGGGACTTTTGTACATTCAAACTTTATTTAAAATTCAACCATAATAGATTTTGAATTGATTCCAACTCTAATAAATCACAATTGATGTCCTCTAATTGATTATGCAATAACATAGACAAGTTGTTTGTATGATCATGGACTAGATCAAATAAAATAGCTATGTAGTCAATTCTAGTGCAATTAAACTTGAATTCAAATTCAATAAGTAATATGAGAACTACCCTCTCATTTAAATCTTGATCCTAAGTAATACAACCAGAGGGAATGACTTAGGCTAATGAACCTCTGATAATTATTACTTAGAGATTTTAATTCATTTAAATGTTAAGTATTAGAACAATGTGAAGTGTAGCACTTCAATTAAAGTTACTCACATATAATAGATATGGAATGTTGACTTGGGTCAACCTATATTTCATACCTAAGTATTATATGAAGAGATTAAATCTTAATAAGATGTAATGAGAAGAAATGAATTCCTCTAAGGATCTACATACCAAATTTAAGAAATAGGAATAATGAGAGGAAATTATTCTTCTTTTAAATAAAGACTAATCCAATAATCCACCATGCCATGTTTGATTGATGATAGGATTAGGGTGTGAACTCTTTTGAGTGTTTCTAGTTTGGTATGTGAGCTTGGTTTAGTATTTATACCTCGTATTCGTATATAGACGCTAGTAACGAGGAATACCAAGAGGAGGAGGCCTACTCTCAGGAAGAAGAAGAGAACTTCGATAACTACTCAGCTCAAGGCAAGCTAACCCTTGCTAAACACAAGTGCTTAGCTCTACAAGAGCAAAGGCAACATCACACTTTACTTTTATGTATTACCTATCCCATGTTTTTTACTTACATTTACTTTTGCTTATTTATTTCAAAGTACTTTTTGATTTATGATTCACTTGGTCTAGAGTAGAACAATACTTGAAGTTAGATTAGCACAACTCAAGGCTAGATAGCACCCCTCATATAGTTGCTAGTGCTAATCAATTAAAATTGACTACTCTAGATGGGAACATGGTGAAGTGAAATGACTTTGAAAGAAAGTAAAGTGGAGATGGATATGAACAAGAGAAGATGGTGATTTTTGATAAAATTGATGATTGGGTTTGAATGCGATACCCTTCCAATTATACAAGTACCCCCACAATACCTGATTATGGGTAGGGCTTAACTAGAAACTTGTGTATTTTAGTATGGGTTCCCTCTAAACAAGCATCATAGGGGTTACGCCGAGGCTGCCTCCGTTAAGTGTGGAATGATGTTAATATGAGGTGAATGTACGGCCCAAGCCCTGTGCAGTTCCCGGGTTAACTGCGGTTTCCACCGGGAGGCCAAGCTCATGGGGAGAGGTGCTCATACTAGCATATATAAGTGAAAGGTTATGGTTGATGATCCGCGTACTGTTACGATGATTCGGGGTTATCCTCGACGGATGTAATCAAAAGTTGTGGCACAAGAGTACAACCTCTGCAGAGTGTTAAACCTATTCGAATAGCCGTGTCCACGATTACGGACGATTGGAAAGGCCATACTATCTCCGTTATCATTAATATGTTTTGATCTTAAAAATGAATGGTGAATTGAAAGGTGATATTGTGGTGAATCAATATGAGTTGTGGGAATGACACTAATGTTCCCACTTGAGTTAGTCTAGCACATGATAAGGCTTTACTAAATGTTTATCAAACTAAAACTTGGCTTTATGCAAATAAACCTAGAGCTTAGCACCCCCTTGTTACACTTAATAAGTAATTACTCTAGTGTTAGTTTGCGAGTACTTTATAGTACTCATGGCTTTGCCCTGGCTATTCAAATGCCAGACTATGAAGGAGAGCACCATCGTGATGACGGACAACGGGACGTCTACGATAACTAGGATCGTCTTCTAACGTCAAGCGTTGCCTGTGGAATAGATAGTCCACTACTACTTCGCTTCCGCTACTATTTGTGATGTTGAACAATATATTCGTGTAATATTGGATCATGTGATCTATGATTGTAAGACAATATGTGTTGTAATAAATGATGACTCTATGCTACTTACTATTATATCTCGCAAAAACATTATTCCTGGGATTGCGATGTACGGCATAATAGGCATCTGGACTTAAAAATCCGGGTTTTGACAGCGGCCAAGGGTGGGGCCGCGCCGCCTACCCTCCTGGCCACCTCGTGGCCCCACTTCGTTGACTCTTCGGTCTTACGGAAGCTTCGTGGCAAAATAGGACCCGGCGTTGATTTCGTCCAATTCCGAGAATATTTCCTTACTAGGATTTCTGAAACCAAAAACAGCAAACAGGAACTCGGCATCGGCATCTTGTTAATAGGTTAGTTCAGAAAATGCACAAATATGATATAAAGTGTGCATAAAACATGTAGATATCATCAATAATGTGGCATGGAACATAAGAAATTATCGATACGTCGGAGACGTATCAGTCCACTATAAAATATATCAAGTAGATCATTCTTTTCTAAATCATGTCCAGGTCGAGCTCTTATAAGAGAACAAAATCTTGCCCACGCCTCAGGCAATTTCTCTTCATCTCCCTGGTCAAACCTATAAATTTTCTGTAGAGCAATATGTTGAGCACTAGCAGAAAGTATTTTCGAAAGAAAACAACACGCAAATCAGTTGGACTTTTAATAGAACCAGGAGGCAAATTGTTATACCAAGTTTTAGCATCATCCTTTAATGAGAAAGGAAAATTTTTAATGACAAAGTAGGTACGCATCTTGTCATCATCAGAAATCAAGCTACTCATAGAAGAAAGTTCAATCATGTGCTCTACAGCACTTTCTTTTTCAGTACCACAAAAGGGTGCTTTCTCTACAATAGCTATATGAGATAGATCAAGAGAAAAATCATAATATTTATCCTTGCATATAGGAGATGTGGCAAATTTAGGATCAGGAGATAACTTATGTCTAACAGTATATTGTGTAAGAAACTTTTTAATTTTACTTGCATCAGCAGTAGCATTGCATCTATTAATAAAATCATCATTAAGCTCCACATAATCCTCATCAGGATCATCACTAGAATAATCAAGTTCAGGTGAATTAACAGGTGTAGTGACATTTTTATTAGGAGTTTCAGCATTTTCAATTTGTCTAGACCTAGCAATTGTAGCATCTAGAAAGGATCCCAATGAACCACTATCATCAAGCACAGCAGAAACATTGTCAATATTATGAGAATTTTCAGATTCAGCAGAAGTACCACCAGCGAAGCTTGTGTGGTGAAACAAGTTGACTTATCACGGATGGTGAATCAAGAGAGCAGGTACTCAGAGTTGTACCTTTTCTTGTAGTGGATGGTAATATGGCGACTTTAGGATCGCGAGTTTTACCCATGATGGAGAATTTGCAGCGAACAATATCAATCCAAGTGAACTTCGAATAAAGCTATGCTCCCCGGCAACGGCGCAGAAAATCTTGATGACCCACAAGTATAGGGGATCGCACAGTCTTCGCGGGTAGTATAACCCAATTTATTGATTCGACACAAGGGGAGACAAAGATTACTTGGAAGCCTTAACAGCGGAGTTGTCAATTCAGTGCACCTGGAAACAGACTTGCTTGCAAGAGTTTATCATTTATACAAAGAGTAGAAATAATAAAGCAGCAGTAACAAAGAGACGACAGTAGTGATTATAGTAAACGGCAGGATTAAAATACTGTAGGCACGGGGACGGATAACGGGCGTTGCATGGATGAGAAACTCATGTAACAATCATAGGGGCATTTGCAGATAATAATAAAACGGTGTCCAAGTACAAAGCAATCAATAGGCATGTGTTCCAATTATAGTCGTACGTGCTCGCAATGAGAAACTTGCACAACATCTTTTGTCCTACCAGCCGGTGGCAGCCGGGCCTCAAGGGAATCTACTGGATATTAAGGTACTCCTTTTAATAGAGTACCGGAGCAAAGCATTAACACTCCGTGAACACATGTGATCCTCACATCACTACCATCCCCTCCGGTTGTCCCGATTTCTGTCACTTCGGGGACAGCGACATGTGTATACAACTTGCAGGTAAGACCAAAAACAATGAATATCATGATGAAACAATAACATGTTCAGATCTGAGATCATGGCACTCGGGCCCTAGTGACAAGCATTAAGCATAACAAGTTGCAACAATATCATCAAAGTACCAATTACGGACACTAGGCACTATGCCCTAACAATCTTATGCTATTACATGACCAATCTCATCCAATCCATACCATCCCCTTCGGCCTACAGCGGGGGAATTACTCACACATGGATGGGGGAAACATTGCTGGTTGATGGAGAGGCGTCGGTGGTGATGATGGCGATGATCTCCTCCAATTCCCCGTCCCGGCGGAGTGGGAACGGAGACTTCTCGCCCCGAGACGAGCTCGCGATGGCGGCGTTCTGGAGGCTTTCTAGCGACTTCGACTTCTCCCCGTGCATTTTTAGGTCGAAGGCAATAAGTAGTCCGAAGGAGGGCGTCGGAGGCCGGCCGAGGGTGCCACACGATAGGGCCGCGTGGGCCCCTCCTGGGCCGCGCCGCCCTGTGGTGTGGGGCCCTCGGCCTCCACCCGCTTGCCCCTCGGCTCCGCCAATATTCTGGGAAAATAGGGCCTTCGCATAAATTCGAGGATTTTCCTGAAAGTTGGATTTCTGCACAAAAACGAGACACCGTAACGGCTTAAAAACAACGTTAGTCCGTGTTAGTTGCATCCAAAATACACAAATTAGAGGCAAAACAATAGCAAAAGTGTTCGGGAAAGTAGATACGTTTTGGACGTATCACATGCGAAGAAACTCAGTGACTTGGGAATAGTGATTCCTAACAGACGGATTAATCGTGTCCTTCAATCATGCCACCAAGTTACAAGAACTTTGTGATGAACTACAATATGCGGAACATGAACAAGGAGTTACCTGAACTCTTTGGCATGCTAAAAGCTGCTGAGATTGAGATCAAGAAAGAGCACCAAGTGTTGATGGTCAACAAGACCACCAGTTTCAAGAAACAGGGCAAGTCTAAGGGAAAATTCAAGAAGGGTGGCAAGAAAGCTGCCACGCCTCCTATGAAACCTAAGAACGGCCCTAAGCCTGATGCTGAGTGCTATTATGCAAGGAGAAGGGACACTGGAAGCGTAATTGCTCCAAGTATCCGGCTGATCAGAGCGGCCTTGTCAAGAAGAAGAAAGAAGGTATATCGATATACATGTTATAGATGTTTATCTCATTGGTTCTCGTTCTAGTACCTGGGTATTTGATACTGGTTCGGTTGCTCATATTTGTAACTCAAACGGGAACTAAAGAATAAACGAAGACTACCGAAAGATGAAGTGACGATGCGCGTTGGAAACGGATCCAAGGTCAATGTGATCGCGTCGGCACACTTCCTCTACATCTACCTTCGGGATTAGTTTTAAGCCTAAATAATTGTTATTTTGTACCCGCGTTGAGCATGAACATTATATCTGGATCTTGTTTAATGCAAGACGGTTATTCATTCAAGTCCGAGAATAATGGTTGTTCTATTTTTATGAATAATATCTTTTATGGTCGAGCACCAGAAAAGAATGGCTTATTTCTGTTAGATCTCGATAGTAGTGATACGCATATACATAACATTGATGCTAAGCGAATTAAATTGAATGATAATTCTACTTATATGTGGCACTGTCGTCTTGGTCATATTGGAGTGAAACGCATGAAGAAACTCCATACTGATGGATTACTTGAATCACTTGATTTGAGTCACTTGATAGATGCGAAGCATGTCTAATGGGAAAAATGACTAAGACTCCATTTTCTGGTATGATGGAGCGAGCTACTAACTTATTGGAAATCATACATACCGATGTGTGCGGACCAATGAGCGTAGCATCGCGGGGTGGTTATCGTTATGTTCTAACCTTCACAGATGATCTGAGTAGATATGGGTATATCTATTTCATGAAACATAAATCCGAAACTTTCGAGAAGTTTAAGGAATTCCAAAGTGAAGTAGAAAATCAATGTAACAAGAAGATTAAATTTCTACGATCTGATCGTGGAGGTGAATATCTGAGTTATGAGTTTGGCATGCATTTAAAGAAATGCGGAATACTTTCACAATTGACACCGCCGGGAACACCACAACGAAACGGTGTGTCCGAACGTCGTAATCGAACTCTCTTAGATATGGTTCGTTCTATGATGTCTCTTACTGATTTGCCGTTATCATTTTGGAGTTATGCATTAGAGACAGCCGCATTCACTTTAAATAGAGCACCATCAAAATCCGTAGAAACGACACCGTATGAATTATGGTTTAATAAGAAACCTAAGCTATCGTTCCTAAAAGTTTGGGGTTGCGAAGCCTATGTAAAGAAGTTACAATCGGACAAGCTAGAACTCAAAGCGGAGAAATGCATCTTCATATGATACCCTAAGGAAACTATAGGGTACACTTTCTATCACAAATCCGAAGGCAAAATCTTTGTTGCTAAGAACGGAACCTTTCTTGAGAAAGAATTTCTCACTAAAGAAGTGACTAGAAGAAAAGTAGAACTCGATGAGATTGATGAATCTTTACTCGTTGATCGAGTAGCGCAGCTCGGAAGTTGTACCTATGCGCCTACACGGCAACAGAGGAAGCAAATGATAATGATCATGAAACCGAACGAGGAAACTGAACCTCGCAGATCGACAAGGGAATGTGCCACTCCTGATTGGTATAATCCTTGTCTAAATGTCATGATTGTGGACAACAATGATGAGTACCCGACGTATGAAGAAGCGATGATGAGCCCGGATTCCAACAAATGGCAAGAAGCCATGAAATCCGAAATGGGATCCATGTATGATAACAAAGTATGGACTTTGGTAGACTTACCTGATAGCCGAAAGGCTGTCGAGAATAAATGGATCTTCAAGAAAAAACAGATGCTGATGGTAATATTACTGTCTATAAAGTTCGACTTGTCGCAAAGGGTTTCCGACAAATTCAAGGAGTTGACTACGATGAGACTTTCTGTTATCACCAGATTTTGGCCAAATCAGGAGGTGGGCCGTAAGAGAGATGGGCTTGGAAGATTACACGTGGAATATCTCTGAAGCGGCCTTGTGCGAAGAATTTGGGCTAGATTGCCCGTGTATCTTTAATTATAGTAGATTTCATCTTAGATTGAAAGTTAGAGTTTGTATCGTGTACGGTGGGGATTATTCCCACGTTAGAAAGTCCGCTGGACTATAAATATGTATCTAGGGTTTATGGAATAAACAACAACACACGTTCAACCAAACAAATCAATCTCGGCACATCGCCAACTCCTTCGTCTCGAGGGTTTCTACCGTAAGCGACATGTGCCTAGATCGCATCTTGCGATCTAGGCAGCACAAGCTCCACGTTGTTCATGCGTTGCTCGTGAAGCCTTGTTGATGGCGAGCAACGTAGTTATCATAGATGTGTTAGGGTTAGCATAGTTCTTCGCGTAACATGCTAGCGTAGTGCAACCCTTGCATGTCTAGCCGCCCTCAATCTATCTTAGGTGTGGGGGCGGCACCCCGCTTGATCATTATTTAGTAGATCTGATCCGTTACGATCCTTGTTCTACAAGGATTAGTTTAATATCTGCAATAGTTAGGCCTTACAAAGGGGGGAGGATCCAGCGGCACGTAGGGTGTCGTTCGCTAGTCCTAAACAGGATGTTCCGAGGATCAACTTCGTGTTGGTTTTTAGGCCTTGTTTAGGATCGGCTTACGATCACCGTGCGTGGCCGCGAGGCCCAACCTGGAGTAGGATGATCCGATTATGCGGTGAAAACCCTAAATCGTCGTAGATCTAATTAGCTTTATCTTGATCACAGACCACCATATATTCGTGCACCCCGTACGAATCATGGGTGGATCGGCCTGAGCCGATTCACAGATAACCCGAGAGCCGATCGAGGCTCGTATTTAATGTTTACGTGTATGCCATGCAGAAACTAAGCGAGGCATCTCCATCACCTTCCCGACCAGGTATAGGTCAGGGTGGCACGCCCTGCAATCAGCATCGGACGTGTGACCGAAAGGCTTTGGCCGTCGCTCGGAGGGACACCGCCCGCCGCTCTAGGTTGTTCCCGGCCTATTGTTGCCCGTCGCTGCCCGCCGGTGGGTTTCGGACGACAACACATTCGCACGCCCGGTGGGACAAGCTTCTACATCAACCACATCGCCATCTACATCTGAGATGGCGGACGGCACGCCAGTCACCTACGAGGAGCTGCCCGACGAGCTCAAGAAGAGGTATGACGAGATCAAAGCCACCCTCGAAGCCGACCTCATCGGCTCTTTCGAGAGAACCCGTTCACATGGCATCGGATGGAAGGGGTTCTCACCGCAAGGTGCACTCGATGGGATAGACCTCTCTGCCCCGTCGGAGGAACGCACCAGTCCCAGGAGATCAACTACTTGGTGGCTCACTCGCTACACCGCCACTGAGAACCTGGTCAACACGTTGGAGCGTGTCGCTCTTCGCGTGATCCAGGAGATCATGAGGCACCGTACTCGCCGTCAGGACCAGCTCTCGGGACGCATCAAGGAGAGTTGCCACTCAGGTCCCGTCCACTGCCATATGCGTTGGCAGCACAGAATGCCGGCTACACCGGCATTCGTCGTCTACAAGATTGGTGGTGACCCTAGTGACTACCTTTCTGAGGCGCCTAAGGAGGTCCCTCACGGGTACACGTGCACGTATGTGCCGGATTGGCAACTGGGCACTCACAAACCAGGCCACAACATCGGGACTTCTGGGAAAACAGGAGGGACGTCGACGAGCTTGAGAAGCGACGTGGCTAATTAAGTACGCCACCCCGACGAACCTCCCGAGCTCAGCTCCTGCGGTTGGCTCAGAGCTGGAAAAGCAAACATGGCTGGCTAAGTACGCCACCCCGGCGAATCTTCAGAATTCAACTCCTGCAGCCAGCACAGCGGATCAAATCAGCACCATATGAGAGACCAGTTCGGCATGGTGCCGAAAGGAGGGCAATCGGCTATTCCAAGCCGTACCCCGACGACTACGAGATGATCCCGCTCCACCTAAATATCGGCTCCCCGATTTCTCCAAATTCATGGATCGATGGTGCCAGCTCCATCGAGCACGTCGGCCGATATTTGGCACAACTAGGACCGGCTTCAGTGTCGGATCAGCTACGCGTGAGGCTCTTCTCACGGTCCCTCACCGGATCGGCTTTCGGATGGTACACCTCTTTGCCACCGGACTCCATCCGGACTTGGAAGCGGTTGGAAGAGCACTCCATATGCAGTACCATTCGAGGCTTCCGAGTCCGGCATTGCCGATCTAGCACAACTACGTCGAAGCGCGGAGAAAGAGAATACATCCAACGCTTCAGAATCTTAGGAACCGATGTTATTCGGTTCGTATAATTGAAAAAGAAGCGAGTTGGCAGCAGGCCTTGCAACACAGCTCAAGGACATGGCTCCCTGCGATTATCCTCACCGCACATGGTTCGAAACTATCGGCATATGAAGGCGCCACCCGGACCCGTACCAAGACAAGTTCAAGCGTGCAGTAGTCCGGTCGATGCAGAGGAAGACGAAGTTCTCGCGGAGACCAAGAGGTAGCAAAGTGGCTGAATGGACTCGGGGAGGAACCCCCCCGATCCTGCAAATGGGTAAAGCCACCAGGCCCACCCAGGGGATTTGATTTTGACGTGACCAAGAGCAAATCTTCGACCTCCTGCTCAAGGAGAAGCAGTTGACGATTCCCGAAGGTCTCAAATTCCCCACGGTGCAAGAGCTGAACGAAAGCCATACTGCAAATGGCACAACTCGCTCTCCCATGCCACCAACGACGCAGGGTATGGCGTCAGCACATCCAAGCGGCGATAGAAAAAGGGTGTCTAATTTTCAACCAATACGCCATGAAGGTCGACACCCAGCCCTTCCCCGCCGTTAACATGGTGGAGTGCACTTACCCGAAGGTTGCCAGCCAGGATCCTCGTTCAGCATCAACATGGTAGGACCTGGGAACCACTCGGCAAAGATGGAGATGAGGGCAGCTGCTCTCGTAGCAAGGACACAGAGGGGCCGCTCCACGCGATCGGCTCCATCATGATGGCAAGCGCTACGTCACGAGGGAGAGGTGAAGAACATGAGATATCGACCCCTCTCGGATCACCTCCTCAACAAGTATGTGAGTCGGTATGACCAACGCCGACGATCCACCGATGATGACGAGAGAGATCGTCTGCCAGAGAAGCCGAAGACATCGTCGGCACGATCGCGATGAGGAGGAGCACGAGCGCCGTGCCACGGAAAATCAAGGGAGCAAGATGACAACGCCGGACACTGGTCTTCGGACACTGCTGGGATTCAGAATGAGCCGATTGCCCACAATCGGCAATTGCCCAGAATGCAACCAGAAGAAGGAGGCAGCCAACGTGTCTGTGTTCAGCACCTAGGGCCTCTCCCGCCACAAAGCAACGTGCTGAGTCCCCTCGGTGGGCAGATCTCGAGGATTCAAGACGAGGGACAAGAAGAAGAAGAAGACAGGTACCACCGGCCAAGGTGGTGCCCTGACGGACTCAGCCGTTCCCAAAAACGCAGAGTTCAGCGGTTGCGCGGCCTGGAGGAAGCCGAAAGGTTGTACTTGCATACTTTAAGGAAGGCACGACCCGATCTAGCCGCGAAAGTTCAGCGAACCCTGGACGAAGAGGGTCGTCCATGGAAAATGGAGGGGCGCCCAAAGCAGAGGAAAGCCGATGATGAAACATCGGCTGGTACAAACATGGTGTTCATCCTCCCTTCGGAGTTCAGTGCTCCAGGGTTTGACGAAGCATCTGTGGCACAACTTGACTGCGGCCCACGGCCGGTTATCTTTGAGAAGCCACGAGAAAGAAGCTACCGCATCTAAGGCCCTGTACTGCGAGGATATATCGATGGGAGGCCCAGTAAACAAGATGCTGGTAGATACCGGAGCTGCGTCAACATCATGCCGTACTCTATGCTACGTCGGCTGGGACGCTCTAGCTCGGATCTAATCAAGACCAACGTGACATTGAGCGATTTCAACGGCCAAGCGTCCGACGCACAAGGAGTTCGAACGTGGATCTGACCGTAGGAAGAAAAACTATCCCTACAACGTTCTTCATCGTCGATAGCACGAGCACTTATGCTGTTCTGCTAGGAAGAGATTGGATCCACGCTAACTGCTGCATTCCCTCCACGATGCACCAATGCATAATAAGTGGGATGGAGATGAGGTAGAAGTCGTCCAGGCCGATGATTCAGCCGAAATTTCAACGGCTGGCAAGAACGCATGGGAAGCAGCAGGCCAAGAACCCCTCTCAGGTATCAATTTGGACGACTTCGAGCGCATCGACGTGACCAAAGGGAGGGTTAAGCTGGTTTTATCCACTGGCCTGACCATGTAGCTGAAGCGAAGCAATGAGCAAACGTGACGAGGCTGATCCTTGTGATCGGCCCCAAAAATTATGAAGGAGCATTACAGAACCTTCAGTCAACACTTCAATGGATATGGAGGCCGATTCCAGCAATCGGCCAAAAAATTATCTTCACCACGTGTTCTGCTTGTGTTCAGATCGATCCACCGGCAGCGGCCACGTCGGGATGAGAGTTAGCACGAATCCTTGCGGAGCCGACGTGCAAGTGCAGTGCCCGGCTAACCATAGAAGCCGATATCCGCAATCATTTGGCGATTCGGCTCCATACGTGATGAACATGTGCATAAACGTGTGTAAACATGCGTGCAGTGAAACATTGGGGGCCGAGTAAGAAAAATCGGCCAAATAAAAAAAAATTTGTGCAAGAAGCGAAGCCGATGTGCAGCCATCGACTCTAGTACAGTTACACAAGACCAAGACCTACTGGCTATGTGCTCAAAGTTTACATCAACGTCGACGTTCAGTAGAAGAAAGCTGATCACGACTGTGTATCGCCGGTATTCTCGCCTTGATTAAGGCTCGGGGGCAGCTCGCCCTAAAATATCTTTAGAGAGCCGATTTTGATGGAATCGGCTGTTTCTGCATTACAACGTGGAGACCAATGGCGACGCAGTTGGCTCGTTTTGGATGGGGCTCGGAGGGCGACTAGCCCGAGAGGTTCTTGGCTTTGGGAGCCGATTTTGTTGAAATCGGCTGGTTCTGCATTACGAGTCGGAAGCCGATAGTGGCACATGTGGTTGGCTCACTACTGTTCTCGCCTTGATGAAGGCTCGGGGGGCAACGGACTACATAGATATTTGGTTCTTAAGAAACCGATTGGAGTTGCATCGACTGACCCTGCATCGTGATCCTCTCTGAAAGCAGTTCAGGTTGCGAAAGAAGATTGCTGAAGCTATGGAGAGGAATCGGAAAAGGAGGCCGTCGCTTTTATAGATTTTGGACCGTCCTGTCGTTGCAAAGAGAAGGAAAGGGACTGGATTCTCAAAATAGCCGATGAGTAGTCATCGGCTAAGGGATTGCGAATTATGGTCAGATATCAAATTGCAGCCTGAAATTGGGAAGTGCTTGACCGACGGGCTAATCGACATGAGAGTCCGGCTTCATGGGCGTCCAAAAGAAAAGAAATCCGATACGTTGCTATCGGTCTTGGCATGACAGGCGGAAGGAATGAAATTGGAGTAATTGAAGGATGAATTGAAAGAACAATTTCATTAATTCAAAGGAGCGGCTTTACAAGAAAGAGCCGATGGCTCTCAAAAGGAGATCTGGTGCCTAGTGCACTGCTACTACTAGTCCTATTCTACTAGTCGTCGTTGTCCTCGTCATCACCGCCGTCGATGTCGTCGGCGGAAGCTCTCTCGCTGCTGCCCAGCCCTTGACCGGAGCCTCGTCCTCCTCGTCATCATCATCCTCGTCCGCCCAGAGCGGAAGCGCTTGGTCGGCGGATACCCGATGGAGGAGGAGGATTCATCCTCCTCCTCTTCCTCCTCGTCATCTTCGTCCTCGCTGTCCGCCCACATACGGGAGCGCTTCTTCGGCGGGAGCTTGGCGGAGGGGGAGGCCTTGGCCTTCGCTACTTCTCCTTCTTTCTTCTCATTGTCGGAGGAGAGGGGGTTCACCTCGGAGTGAAGGTTGTCCTCGTTCTTCCTCTTCGGCGAGGATTGGAGGGGGAGGCCTGAGAGGGAAGAGGAAGAGGAAGACATTGCTACAAGGGGGTTTTTTGGGTGCCGATGGCTGGAACAGAGGAAGGGGATAAAGAGAGTTAATCAGTCGGCACGGTTAAATAATGAGAAGCCTGGTGGGAATTAATGCCATTATCCGAGAGGTGATGCCGTATCGAATTTTGCAGAGAAGCTGAGAAGACAGGCATAATGATGACGGATGCTGCAAATGGCTCGCTCTGCCATGACATGACCCTTCGAAGGAAAACAGAGTGGTTTTGGAATTATCATTGCCAAAACCAGGGGGCATGTGTTATCACCAGATTTTGGCCAAATCAGGAGGTGGGCCGTAAGAGAGATGGGCTTGGAAGATTACACGTGGAATATCTCTGAAGCGGCCTTGTGCGAAGAATTTGGGCTAGATTGCCCGTGTATCTTTAATTATAGTAGATTTCATCTTAGATTGAAAGTTAGAGTTTGTATCGTGTACGGTGGGGATTATTCCCACGTTAGAAAGTCCGCTGGACTATAAATATGTATCTAGGGTTTATGGAATAAACAACAACACACGTTCAACCAAACAAATCAATCTCGGCGCATCACCAACTCCTTCGTCTCGAGGGTTTCTACCGGTAAGACATGCTGCCTAGATCGCATCTTGCGATCTAGGCAGACAAGCTCCACGTTGTTCATGCGTTGCTCGATCGAAGCCTTGTTGATGGCGAGCAACGTAGTTATCATAGATGTGTTAGGGTTAGCATAGTTCTTCGCGTAACATGCTAGCGTAGTGCAACCCTTGCATGTCTAGCCGCCCTCACATCTATCTTAGGTGTGGGGGCACCCCGCTTGATCATTATTTAGTAGATCTGATCCGTTACGATTGCTCCTTGTTCTACAAGGATTAGTTTAATATCTGCAATAGTTAGGCCTTACAAAGGGGGGAGGATCCAGGCACGTAGGGTGTCGTTCGCTAGTCCTAAACAGGATGTTCCGAGGATCAACTTCGTGTTGGTTTTTAGGCCTTGTTTAGGATCGGCTTACGATCACCGTGCGTGGCCGCGAGGCCCAACCTGGAGTAGGATGATCCGATTATGCGGTGAAAACCCTAAATCGTCGTAGATCTAATTAGCTTTATCTTGATCAAGCAGGACCACCATATATTCGTGCACCCCGTACGAATCATGGGTGGATCGGCTCCTTGAGCCGATTCACAGGATAACCTGAGAGCCGATCGAGGCTCGTATTTAATGTTTACGTGTATGCCATGCAGAAACTAAGCGAGGCATCTCCATCACCTTCCTGACCAGGTATATCAGGTGGCACGCCCTTGCAATCAGCATCGGACGTGTGACCGAAAGGCTTTGCGGGCCGTCGCTCGGAGGGACCTCAGCCAGCCGCAGCTCTAGGTTGTTCCCGGCTCTACGGTGTTGCCCGTCGCTGCCCGCCGGTGGGTTTCGGACGACAACACTTTCTCACCTGTAGCGAAGCTAAAATCTGTGAGGATTTTGTTAGCAATGGCTGCATTTTTCGATTATGAGATTTGGCAGATGGATGTCAAACGGCGTTCCTTAATGGAGACATTGAGGAAGAGTTGTATATGGTACAACCCAAAGGTTTTGTCGATCCTCAAAATGCTGACAAAGTATGCAAACTTCAGCGTTCAATCTATGGACAAGCAAGCATCGAGAAGTTGGAACCGACGCGTTGATAAGGTGATCAAAGACTTCGGGTTTATACAGGTGTCATGGAGAGGCATGTATTTACAAGAAAGTGAGTGGGAGCTCTGTAGCATTCCTGATATTATATGTAGATGACATATTATTGATCGGGAATGATATAGAACTATTAAGCAGTAAAAGGTTATTTGAATAATAGTTTTTCAATGAAAGACCTTGGTGAAGCATCGATATATTAGGCATCAAGATTTATAGAGATAGATCAAGACACCTAATAGGGCTATCACAGAGTACATATCTGGACAAGATTCTAAAGAAGTTTAGAATGGACGAAAGTAAGAAAGGGTTCTTACCTATGTTACAGGCAAGGTCTTGAGTAAGACTCAAGGACCGGCTACGGCAAAGAAAGAGAAAGGATGAGTAATATCCCCTATGCCTCGGCAGAGGATCTATCATGTATGCCATGCTATGTACTAGACCGGATATAGCACATGCTGTTAGTTTGACTAGCAGATATCAAAGTGATCCAGGAATGGAACACTGGACAGCGGTCAAGAATATCCTGAAGTACTTGAAAAGAACTAAGGATATGTTTCTTTGTTATGGAGGTGACCAAGAGCTCGTTGTAAGTGGTTACACCGATGCAAGTTGGAACACCGATCCCGATGACTCTAAGTCACACTGGGTACGTGTTTATATTGAATGGTGTGCAGTAAGCTGGGCAAGCTCGAAGCAGTGCACGGTGGCGAAGTCTTCAACAGAATCGAGTACATAGCGGCTTCAGAGGCTTCAGAAGCGGTATGGATGAAGAGGTTCATTGTAGAGCTCGGTGTGGTTCCTAGTGCATTGGACCCATTAATCATTTACTGTGATAACATGGGTGCCATCGCCAATGCACAAGAGCCAAGGTCACACAAGAGGCTGAAGCATATCAAGCTGCGTTACCACTCGATTCGCGAGTACATCGAAGATGGAGAAGTAAAGATTTGCAAAGTACACACTGATCTGAATGTAGCAGATCCGTTGACTAAAGCTCTCCCTAGGGCAAAGCATGACCAACACCGAATGCCATGGGTGTTAGGTATATTACAATGTAATCTAGATTATTGACTCTAGTGCAAGTGGGAGACTGAAGGAGATATGCCCTAGAGGCAATAATAAAGTGGTTATTATTTATATCTTTATGTTTATGATAAATGTTTGTATGTCATGCTATAATTGTATTAACCGAAACATTAGTACATGTGTGATATGTAAACAACAAAGAGTCCCTAGTATGCCTCTTAACTAGCTTGTTGATTAATGGATGATTAGTTTCATAATCATGAACATTGGATGTTATTAATAACAAGGTTATGTCATTGTATGAATGATGTAATGGACACACCCAATTAAGCGTAGCATAAGATCTCGTCATTAAGTTATTTGCTATAAGCTTTCGATACATAGTTACCTAGTCCTTATGACCATGAGATCATGTAAATCACTTATACCGGAAAGGTACTTTGATTACACCAAACGCCACTGCGTAAATGGGTGGTTATAAAGGTGGGATTAAGTATCCGGAAAGTATGAGTTAAAGCATATGGATCAACAGTGGGATTTGTCCATCCCGATGACGGATAGATATACTCTGGGCCCTCTCGGTGGAATGTCGTCTAATGTCTTGCAAGCATATGAATAAGTTCATAAGAGACCACATACCACGGTACGAGTAAAGAGTACTTGTCAGAGACGAGGTTGAACAAGGTATAGAGTGATACCGAAGATCAAACCTCGGACAAGTAAAATATCGCGTGACAAAGGGAATTGGTATCGTATGTGAATGGTTCATTCGATCACTAAAGTCATCGTTGAATATGTGGGAGCCATTATGGATCTCCAGATCCCGCTATTGGTTATTGGTCGAGTGAGTACTCGACCATGTCCGCATAGTTCGCGAACCGTAGGGTGACACACTTAAAGTTGGATGTTGAAATGGTAGAACTTGAATATGGAATGGAGTTCGAATATTTGTTCGAGTCCCGGATGAGATCCCGGACATCACGAGGAGTCCCGGAATGGTCCGGAGAATAAGATTCATATATAGGATGTCATTTTATGTGATTTAAAATGATGCGGAAGGTTCTATGTAAGGTTCTAGAAGGTTCTAGAAAAGTCCGGAAGAAACCACCAAGGAAGGCGGAGTCCCGGTGGGACTCCACCTCCATGGCCGGCCAACCCTAGAGGGGGAGGAGTCCCAAGTGGACTCCCCTATGGGGGCCGGCCACCCCCACATAGAAGGGGGGAAGTGGGATTCCCACCTTGGGTAGGTTTCCTATCACATGGAAGGTTTTGGGTTCGGGTCTTATTCGGAGACTTGTAGTCCAACACTGGGGCTTCCACCTATATAATGAGGGGCCAAGGGGAGGGGGCCGGCCACCCCAAGACCACAACCTGGTCGCCCCCTTGAGTGGCCGGCCACCCTCCCAAACCTAGCCGCCCCCCTCTCCTCCATCAGCTCCCGCACGCTTAGCGAAGCTCCGCCGGAGTTCTCCACCGCCACCGACACCACGCCGTCGTGCTGTCGGATTCAAGAAGAGCTACTACTTCCGCTGCCCGCTGGAACGGGAGGTGGACGTCGTCTTCATCAACAACCGAACGTGTGACCGAGTACGGAGGTGCTGCCCGTTCGTGGCGCCGGTGATCAAGATCTTCTACGCGCTTTTGCAAGCGGCAAGTGAACGTCTACCGCAGCAACAAGAGCCTCATCTTGTAGGCTTTGGAAACTCTTCAAGGGTGAGACTCGATAATCCCCTCGTTGCTACCGTCTTCTAGATTGCATCTTGGCTTGGATTGCGTGTTCGCGGTAGGAAATTTTTTGTTTTCTATGCAATGTTATCCTACATAAAACATGTAGATATCATCAATAATGTGGCATGGAACAGAAGAAATTATCGATACGTCGGAGACGCATCATGGGGCGAGGCGCTCGGCTTGAACTACTGGATACAGATGATATTGCATGTTCTGTCGTTGATCCAGAACAGGCACACGTCAATCATGAAAATTGGTTGCATGGCCTTGGGACGCCCGCCCATGCATTGTCCTCGTGCGGCCCGCCCGAGCGTGGCTTGTTGTCTCTCGCGTAGCCTGCCTCGCCTTCCCCGCTGGCACTATGCTGATAGCGGTTGACGGGCTTGATGATTCCACAGAAACTAAGCCAAAAAAATCTTGATACATTGGGACTCCAAGTGCAGAGTGTTGTATCAAGGGAGTATCTTTCCCACAAGGGTGACTCGAGGGTTTATATCGAACTCTCGGGGAACTGGATGGAAGAGTACTCTCTTCTCTCTTCTTCAAGCAATCCTGCAAGTAAAATAAATGCATTGTGTTCCCAACTCCACCGTGTGGTTGTCAAGCACAAGGTTTCGCGTAAGTAAATAACACAAGTAGAAATTAAACTAGATTAAACAACAAAGTAAAAACTGTAAAGAGGTTGATTGTTTTTGGTGTTTTGGATGCAAATAAGAAAGATAAGTAGTTTTGTATTTTCGGAATAAAATAGTGCAGCAAATAGAAAACAATGTAAATGCAATATAAAGGTGTTTCTTATGATAAACGGTGGACCGGGGTTCATGGGTTCACTTGACTATTTTCTCGTAAAGTTGTGGTGGACAAAAAGCAATTCATCAATGAGATATGAATGTACAAATAATATTATATGTAAGATCGGATTTAATATGAGCATCACATCCTAACATAGATATGATGCAACGACACACCTCTCTTATGCTCCACAAGAATGAAACTTCATCAATCTTTTATTAAGAATTAACAGAGCATAGCAATAAGTACTTTGACATGAAAATCAAATATGCTACCTTAAACAAACAAGATCATCATTACTGTCACATGATGAACATTGCACATGCATTCACTTTATCCATAGTAAAGTAGCAAAAGATAGGCAAAATCAAAATAGCTCTTAAACATATTGTCACTATCCAATCACTAAAATCCTGCTACTCCATTTAACACACACATCACCCCACACACGCTCTTGCATAGATGTTGGATCGGAACATAAACTTAAGAACGTGGTACATAGTATGCATATATCAATACATCTCACAAATATAATAAGATCAGATCTCATAAAACAATATCATAGAATAAGGATCCACCACATAGGTATTACAAATATGGCCATAATCATGATAGGCAGCTCATATGGTACTAAGTACTACGAAGAACATGAGAAAAAATAGATCAAGCTACTGCCACAAACCCGTAATCCAGAGGTGGACTACTCCCTCTTGATAATGGTGATGATGATGAAGACGTTGGAGAAGGTGGAGATCCCTCCGGCGGAGATCCCAGCGGAGTTTCCCCTTCCAATCTTCTCTGCAGCAGCCTCCGTTTTGGTGTTTTTGTCTTTCAGCGGCGCTCTCCTCCCTAGAACTCTTCGGGGCCATATATATAGTGATTTTTAGGGCATAATACGTCGGTTCGCGAAAGAATTAGGGCAAACTAACGCTCTGGGTGGCGCGGCCCAGAAGTCTGGCCGCGCCACCTGGCCTCGTTTGGCCACATGGCCTCGTTTGGCCCTCGGGCCTCTCCAGGTGTGCTTCAAAAGTCCATTGTGTTCCTCCCGATGAAAAAATAATGCTCCAAATATCTCAGGTCAATTTGACTCCGTATAGGTCCCTGAAAGTGAAAAATACGCGAAACAGGGTTTTCCTGTTCTGCGGGGTTATAAACCAAATAAATGGGATCATTGGTAAATCCCCGTAAATCAATGTAAATATGGTATTATAATCATATATGTTGCAAATATGTGGGAATTCAATATGATATAGGACAAAGTTCATGTATGCATTTTACATGCCTCAACATCTTCAAGTTTAACTTATGCTCATCCCGAGCATGAAGGTGATAAAACTAACATGAACTTTGGAATTTATAATATATAGCTTCTAAATAATCATGCAAAGTATCACAAGATTCAATCGATCAATAATGAATAACAACAAGTAATATGAACTCATAAAATGATAACTCTTACATTCTACATAGCATGCATAAAAGTAAATAGCATTGTAAGTAACATGAATAACAAGTGCTTATGAATCATAAAGCATGCTTGAGAAAATCCTATGAAACTGTTGGAAGATTTTGTGTTTTCTCTTTTTAGGAATATTTCTTTTGACTCTTGAACTCAAGAAAGTAAGCAGGAAGTGCATGTGCTAACCCTCCAACATAATAATAAGGATGGGGTACCAAGTATCTAATGTATAAAGATATCTATGTATCATGAGTTTGATCTCCTATGAGTAAGTATTGCCTCATAAGGACTACTCCCTCCGTTCTTTTTTAATTGTACTAAATCCGAGTCAATTAAAAAGGAATGGAGGGAGTACACCTCTTGTTACTCAACTCCGGGTTACCAAGACCTTTCGACATACATGTTTTAACCAAGTGTCGGTGATCAGTGAAATCCAGTTTATATCCCAACAAAACGCTGATCAGTGTACTGCACCATCGTGTAAGAAACCCAGTTGTTAAGCTCCAGCTTCTCGCCCTCCAAGACTAAACTTTCACTTGCACTAGAGAAGCTTGGACAGTACCCATGATGTGCAAGATTTGCCACATCACTTTAACCGGCAATACGGTTGGTTGGATGCCATGGTGGATGGCGTAGAGCCGTGATGGGACAAGGCATGATGTGAAAGAGCCTGGTATGGAGGTTCAGATATGCTGCAGCATTGCCATCCTCAAAGGAAACCGTCACTTGCAATATGATGCTAGCCTCTGGTGAAGATGCACGAAACAGCACAGCACTGATGCAATGCGCTTGGTTGGATGCCGTGGTGGATAGCGTAGAGTCGTCGTGGGTACCCGGAGGACAGACAACACTGAGAAGGCAATGGCATTAGCAGAGTTGTCGGTGGCGGGAGCGCAACACCCTCTGCCATCATCATCGGAGAGTGATTTCAGTGGAGACTACACCGTTAGCTTCCTTGAACGATGGCCATGGCAGGGGCTGTGTCTCGTCTCCATCTACATGAACACCCATGAAAGAAGGCGACGATGTACCAGGACATTGCTTGTGCTACGGTGCTGGAACTCGGCCTGCAGAGCTCACTAGCGTTGTAGAGTTGCAGCAGCTGAACAATAGGCACGAAATCTGCTGGCATGGGAACTAACGAGAACACACCTGTTACGGCCATGGTGTCGAGGCCGCACTCAGCCGGAGTCGATGGCGAGGACACAAACAGCACTGGAACGGCCACTGGGTGCCTAGGCAGGCAAACCATCGAACAGCTGGCAGGCATCGATGCAACTCCGCTGATTGCTTGGCCATCGAGGTGTTCCATCACTTGATGCAGCTGCAACAAGCACAGGGACGATGTCGTCGACGGTGTCCGTGTGCACCGTTGGTGCCGTCGTTGTGGCGGGTGCAGACCTTGACTCGGTGCTGCCGCGGCTTGGGTCTTCCATCGAACATCTGGCGGGCGTCGGAACACCTTGCTACGCCTTGGACGGTGAGGCTCGAGTCTCCAGGCCCATCGTCTAACCGAACGGGGCCTCTGCATCTTGACTGCACCCAGCTGCTGGACCCGTCCAACCTCAAAAAAAAAGGCTGCTGGAGCCGTCGCTTCTGGGTCTCCGCTTGCCCCCTCGGACGTCGGTCAGCACGTACAGTCCGCTGCAGCGCGCAGGCAGGCGAAACGTGCCGGAACCAGCAGGAGCCGTCCCGTCCCGTCGTGTGCACATCGGACGGCCGAGGTCCCGTCGTGTCGGCCGGCGTGGCGCCTTTCCACGCACACGCGCGAGCGCAGGCCGGCCGGGGAAGATACCCCAACACAGACTCTCTCTGTGTGTGCTGCATGTTGCTGCCTCCGTGGCAGCGTCAAGTCGTGTCGCGTCGTCGTACGTGCAGTGAGAGAACAGATAAAGCGAGCGAGGCCTACGCCAAAGAATTACTACATGTATTTTTGAGGCAAATCACGTACGGCTACTTGTAATCTGATGATCATTTAGGCCGGTGCTACTGCACTGCACATGATTTCTGAAACCTAAACAGGGAGTCTACGGATATATTTGCACCAAACATACATGAAGTGTACTGGTCAATCGCACTGCGATTTATCGCTGCAGTTCGACATGCGAACCACTCACTGCTGGTCCATCACTGCTGCGAGTAGTAGCACGACCTATCAAGTGACCCACCCCCGAAGAAGCAGCTGCACGGACTAGGACTAGGAGCACACTGCAGATTGCACTGCACCACCCGTGCGAGCGGTTCCCCTTACCGAGGTAGCCGCAACCGTCCATGTCCCATCCGACGGCGCATATCCTCACAGCGCAACGCAAAACGCATCATCAGTCTTGGTCCACGCGAGGGTCCACGTAGCCCCCGTGAGGAAAGGGACGAATCCTCGTACCACGAGAGCAAGCGGCCGTCGAGGAAATGACGGGACTGCCCCCGCGCGCACGTGCGGGTGTCAGCCTCGGTCGCTCTGTCTCTGTGGTGGGGGCAGGCAGGCAGGAGGCTGGAACGGTAATTTCGGAAGGAACGGTATTTTTGATCCATTGCATCTTCGACTCTTCGTGGTGTCGGTGCGATTGGGTCGCTTCGGAATAGAAAATCGATCGCAATATGGTCTATCAGGCGGTGGGAACTACTGTACGTATTTGATTTGGCTCGAGGTGGCTATTTTGGGCCGTTGGCCAAAAACAACAAACCAATTAAATTCGGAATAAAAACAAAGAAAAGCGCGCAGAATTTTGAGAACGATTTTCATTTAAACACAATTCCATAGAAAACAAGTAAACGAAAAATCTACTAATCCTATCTACCGCTCCTGGCCCGCCCACGCGACGGCGTTGTTGTCTGCTCGTCTTCGTCGTCCTCAGTGGGGTGTGGGCGGTATACATGGCCCCTGCCGCGGCCACGCATGGTACTTCAACGGCCCATGCTGCGATGATGGAGGTGGCTGTCGCCACACACGGTATGCCGATGGCATGTTCTACTGCGGCGACAGAACCAACTGCCCTTCACATGCAGCCGTTAGATCGCTTCCATGTGGGTCCATGATGCAAGTGGGAGGATATGCGTGATGTTCGTGGCGTGTCCATGTAGACGCATCGGCTCCCCAAATTTGGTGAACCTAGATCGCACCGAATGGATCAGCCCGTTTAAGCCGGGCGTGCGCGGCGGGTCCTCCTAGCCGTGTGGACCGACTTAGACGCGACAATATCGTTTAGATCGTGCCACTGGAGATGCCCTCGTCCCGTACCCAAACAAGCCCACGGTGGTTCTCTCATTTGCACATACACGACCTAGGGTTTGGTTGATTTCTTTCAAAGCAACACCGACGCGGCGTTATTCTTTCTCTTGCGGGGCGCATTAGAACTTCATTTTCTATTTTGTCTATTCACAAATATAAGATATTTTAGACACTTCAAAGTGAACTAGATATACACAGTATTAAATGAATCTATACACCAGGGACCAGGAATGAAGTATAAGGGGGGCAATCTTAGTATGAGGGGGACAGAACTAGCTAAAATCACATAAATAAGGAGTTGTCATGGCTTGTGTTCAAAGAAAAATCATGAGCATACCGCCCCCTCGCCCCCCTTGTCTCCGTCCCTGTGCCCAAGGACGGCCTTCCATGTTCTCTACAATATTTATATATCATTCGATGTTCCCTGAAATCGCTGCCCAAGGACGGCCTCCCAAGTTCTCTGCAAGATTTACTGATTTGGGACTGTCGTGCCCTGAAATCGCTGCCCAAGGACGGCCTCCCAAGTTCACTGCGAAAGTTTGAGCTGATGTGGCAGCCCCGCAAGCTAAAAGGAACCATTCCTATAATCAAAGACTAATCCAAGGTAACAAGCTCATGATATGTAATCTTACTCTGTACACAATTAGTGCGTGTTTTTGTGCAGTAATGACAAGTGTTTTAGAAAACACGGTTGTGGTACATCAGGTAGCTCATGAAACCATGTAGGCCTTTACGAGAAAAGAAAAAAACATTACCTTTTCTGTACACACCTCTTGGTTTTCTGTACCTCAGTAAGCATCAAAACGGTACGTTACCTGCCCCGCACTTTGTCTCTCAGGTCGCATCCTATATACTCCAAAAAATGTAGTAATTTCAAATAAAGTAAAAAAATGAATCTTTTTGGGAATGAAAGATAATCTGATATTGTACTCGTATAAAATTGTTTGGCCAAGAAATGATTCACATTGACTTCAGGCAACAAAAAAAGAAAACTATGACGAATATAGCGTCAACAGTACTTTAATATAGGACCTTTAAGTCTGTTTTTTTCACCCAGGAAACAAGAGAAGTTATTCCATGGTGAATCTTTCGTATACGAGTACAATACATGATCATCTTTGATTCCCAAAAAGATTTGAGTTTTTTTTGACCTTTCTCTGAATTACTAAAAAAAAAATAGTATAGGGTGCGCTTGCTCCCAGGTTCACCAACGTATTTTCCGTACGTTACCTTCTTATTTTGTTCATCGCAGTTACTGCTGTTTCACTTGAATAAGCCACTTATTTAATCTACTTTACAGGGCTCTTCTTCGGCTTGTATATTTTGCTCGACTCATGCTACAAATCATCTCTGCATCTAGCGCAGTTTGAGTTTCCAGTGCAGGCATGGAAACTTCAGTTTGTATCTTAGTATACACTAAAACTAGAGCAGGTACATATTAATATAGACAAATGAAATTATAACTTTTTTTTGTTTTATATTAATAAACGGAGGAAGCAGACGCAGACGCTGCAGACCACACATATGACCCAAAAGCTCAGACCAATGCATGTACCGTCGTTTGAGAACGGACAAAGAAAGATGTACATAGCTATGCAAATGGCTAGAGTATATGAAGTTACAGGAAACAAGAACACACAAAATCAGTAGCATCGTGCTCTCGCCTACTCCCCCCTTAAGAATTAGTTTACGTTCTACATTTAGTTAAAATCAAACTTTGCAAAGCTTGATTAAATGTTGTGGTAAAAATATAAACATTTACAATGTAAACACTATATACTTGAATTGTCAGATAGTATATATTTTCGTATTTTGTGCATTTGATATCTTGGATGTTAATGTTTTGCCTTATATTTCCAGTTTAAATATGAAAAGTTTGATTTTGATTAAATCTAAAACACCATGTAAATAAAAACAAAAGGAGCGAGTACTAGTGTTATGCCAATGTTTCGTTCCCCTGAATACTAAATGGTAGGCATTGTCTATATGAAGAGACAAACATAAGAGAGACATAAGTTAAATTCACATTTAGAGTTCACTTACTTGATTGAGTAATTTGGTTTAAAGTAAACAATTATTATTGTGCCTTGCAAAGAAATCTCTATAAAATCACCGTTTTGTAAACGAAAAGGTCTAAGATGCATGCAACAGAAATATGCAAGCTTTAGTGGTCATAGCAATTTGGAGGGTAAATTTAACCAACATGTAATGGTTGTTTAATTGACCGATTTTAAGATCATCAAGATTCAACAATATTGATGTTGCATACTTTTTTCCATGAAAATATGTCTTGGGTGTTGTCGCATACACATTTAAGAAATATCTAGCCTAATTACTTATAGAAAATCGTTGAAGTGGGGATGGCTTATTGAGAGCATCTCCAGCCGCGTCCCCAAAACGCGCCAGATCGAGCGTTTGGGGGACGTGTTTCGTTCATGTCGCGTTTGGGGGACGTCGCTCCCCAGTCGCGTCCCCCAAACAAAATTTCGGGAATTTTAAACTTAACGAGTTTCGATTAAGATTCGTCCAAACTTACATAGATTCGAACGAAATTTGACTAAATTTAAACTAAACCTAATCTAGAACCACTTGCGGCGGCCGGAGGCGTCGTAGTACTGCTGGATGTTGTACATATCGTCGGTGACGACCTCCTGCTTGACGCGCTCGTCGACGGGCTCGTCCTTCACCAAGCCGCTTGGTCCCGCCGTCGTCGGAGAGGTCCACTAGCGGCTTGGGAGTCGCGGATGGACATGGCGATCGCCGCGTCGAGGTCGCCCTCCAGCGTCCTTGTCGTTCATGGATGCCAAGAACGCCGCCCGCAGACCGGCAGTCCTCGGTCATCGCCGGCGATGAGCGCGCCGCCGTACTCCGCCAGCAGCGCCGCTGCGGCGGTTCCTCCGGCTCCTCCTTCACCTCCGGCCGGATGAGGAGGGCCGCCGCTCCCTTGCCGCCGCCGGCTGCCGCGCCGCCATGCCTCGTGTTGACGGCCATCGCCGCTCCTCCTTCACCTCCCGTTTGGGGACGGTGTAGGGCGCCGACGGCACGACGAGGATGGCGTCGATCGCGCCGGTCCCGAGGAAGAAGAGTGCGAGGAGGACGAGCACGTCGTCCTCCTCGGCTGCCATTGAGGAGACGGCGGCGGTGACGACGGCATCTCCAACCTTGAGCGCCGTTGCGGATGCCGCGGATGACGTTCTCGAGGGTGCGCCCGAACGCCCGCACGCGACCGTCCTTGTTCCAGCTGTTGGGGCCGCCGACGATCCCATCGTTGCTGTGCATCTCGACGTCGTACTTCGCCTTGAAGTACGTCGTCCACTAGGCGTCGTTGTTGTTGGCCGCCCACGTCGGATCCAACCGCTCCTCGGCGGTGAGTTGAGCTCGACGGGCCTTGATGGCGTCCCTCCATTGGTCCGTGCGCGGCCGGCGGCGGCGGAACGCCAATGCCGTTCACGGCCATCTTCCGCCCGCCGCCGCTAGCCGCATGTCCGGCGGGACGCATACGGCGTTGGCGCGCCCACGCCTCCGGCACGGTGAGGCTGCCGCGGCCGTTCGCCGCGGCGATCTTGCGGGAGGACGAGCTCGACATTTTTGGAGCGGCGAGGAGAAGATCGGAGGGAGAGGCGGTGGCGACGAGATGGTTTGTGAGCGGTGAGAATTGCAGGGCGTCTTTAAACAGCGGCGGCAACGGGTGGTTGCACGCAATAACGTCGACGCGGACGGCCACGCGGCCATGCACGACGAGGCGTGTCCCTGCGTCGCCTGGGAAAACAGGGACGCCATTAACGTCGCTTGACCAAAGGTAGGCGATGGGGTTTTAGGCTTCCGAGCCGCTGACGCGTCGGGCCCGCGTCGTTCGCTCGTCGTTGTGTCCGGCGTGTCCGAGCGTCCCCGTGGACGGGGACGGGCTCGGGCGCCGGACACCGTATCGGGCGCGCCGGACAAAATGAGCTTTGGGGGACGCGGCTGGAACGGTTTTTTGGTCCGGCGCGCCCCAAATCCCTTTGGGAGACGCTTTGGGGGACGCGGCTGGAGATGCTCTGAGTCCGCATGTTTGGCGTTCCTAGTATGGATCCATGAAGGAACCTATGGAGCCCATAAATAAATAGAGGATCTAGAAGCATCCGAGGTCCAAGACATAGGCTTATTTGTAACGACCTGGATTAGACTATAGGACCCGGTCTATCATATAAAGAACCGGAGGAGCCAACAGGGAGGGCACACTAAGATTAGTTCATAACATGTAAACCCTAGGCCGATTCTAGTAAACTCGGAGACTTTTGTGTTCTTCCATCAATAAAATAATCGGAACACCTTATTTGTCTCATAACCAACACCTCTTTTCATGAAACCCAACTTCATGACCATGGACATTGCCATATTTTGTTCACAAATTAGAGTACATTAGACATATCCAGATTTACATTAGACATATTTTGTTCACAAATTTCTTTTGGGGAAAATGAACGTTTTCTATGGCCTATATAAAATGACAAAAAAATCTCGTAGATAGTCATATTGGAGTACCAAAGTTGTATTTTTACACAAACCACAAAAATGTTGTTTTCCACTGAACTTTGTGTACATGCGTCCATCTTTTCAGAATTTTTTGATATCTCGAAATATATTTTTTAGCCAACGGAATCATATACATGTAGGAACCTAAATGGATTTCCGAACTAATTACTCCTATCTTAATGTTTAATCAGGCTAAAATACAAGATCATTTCCACATAAGTGATTGAATATTCATTAGTTTGTTATGTTTTCTGGATATCTGAAATGTGAGTTTGTGACCTTATATATAAAAATGATGAAAAGAAACCAGTCAAAGCTTCCAGAATAGTAGCAGAAACAGAATTAACACTCTTTCAAAGGGGCAAATCACAAAACAAAATCACCTACTACTACCATTTCACAATTTTTTTACACACTCCAAGAACCTCTCCCTCCTGTGCGCACTTGGCGACCGAGCCCATAAAACCCGAGACGGAAAAAAAGGCAGAAAAATAATTCCCACACACTTCTCGGCTTCCGCTCCCTCGATCCAGCCAGCCATGGCGGCCTAGCCTGCGACCCCCGCTAGGGTTCCGCCGGCGCCGAGGCGCCTCCCGCCCTCCGCCGCGCTCCAGCTCCCGCCCCGTGGCAGCGGCGCCCGGATTGGTCGCCGGTGGCGGATGCTGCGCCATTCCGCGGGCCCGTAGCCTGATTTGGCCACGCGCCGCGGTTCGCTGTCCCTCTGGAGCTCCGGGAGGCCGGCGCGTGTTGGAGGCGGCGCCCGGCTGAAGGTGGTGGAGGTGGAGGTCTGGTCGCCGTGGTGCTTGGTCTGGTCTTGAGCGGGCGCGAGCAATGGCGATTCCAGGGGGCGACTGGTCGCGGTTCTCGGTGAGCGGGGAGCTGTGCCTTCGCAAGCCGCGCTACTTCTGCTTCCTGAGTTGATGAGCTCGGTCCGGCCGCCTTCCTCGGTTTCTCCGTGCTCAGAGTAATCCGGCTCCAAGCATCCAGCTGTGCCTGTCGCCTGTGCTGGTTTGGTGATTCTCTCCTGTTCCTGTGGGGGGAGATTGGATCGGTGAGCGGGCGATTCTCTGTTCCGGTTGACGGGTCGCGGGTGTGCTTGGGATTTGGCGCCCTGAGGTCGGCGATGGCGAGGATTTGCCTCAACGGCTCCGGCTTCGGTTAGCAGCTGCTGCTTCACAGCAAAGGGGGAAAGCAATCAGCGGCAGAAGATGGAGGAGCTATTGCTGAGGAGGAAGGCCGCTTTGCTGCTGGGAGCATGATGCCCCTCTGAGGAGCTGTTGCTCGGTGTCTCGTGGCGAGTTCGGTGTTCTTGGCGCCCCCGTTGGTTGTTCGCCTGAGATATTTCTCTCCATGTCCGAGATGCCGCAGTCCCTGCCGGAAAATGATGGTATGCATATCTCGCCTCACAGTTTCTACATCGCTTCAGCTGTTTCAGCTCACAACCTCTGCTTCTACCTGCTTTGTTTGTTGCACTATAGGTTGTGAAATGGTCTGATTTGTTGGGATTGAAATGCTAGACAAGTTCAATTTTGGCTTATGTTGTTTGTGCATGATAATCGCTTCCTCTATCTCGAGATAAGTGAATTGGAAAATCTAGACTTATCTGAGTCACTTATTTCCGGAAGGAGGGAGTACATACTTGCATCTCTCTTGCGCAGCACAATGCTTGCATTGCTTGGTTCCATTCATTAATCCCATGTTATGTCATTATTGTTGATAAGTACTTACTAAGTCTCCCCCTTGTGACTTCTTGTCTGTGCCAGTACAAATAGTTGCTTCACATGAACTTTGCTTCCTGGTGGTTTCTGTTCGGCTCATGTGTGCTTGGCACTTTTCAGGGGAACAAAGGTGCCTGAACTCGGAGCTGTGGCATGCATGCGCTGGGCCCCTTGTGTCTCTGCCCGTGGTTGGGAGCCGGGTCATCTATTTTCCACAAGGCCACAGTGAGCAGGTCGGCAGGTTTATTAGTCTGTACCACCGATATCTTCCTTGAATAAGCTGGAAATCTGTTTATATTATTTCTAAAGAAGGAGGATAAAATATAGTCTCTTCCTGTGCCCTTAGTGCTCAGGTAGTTCTTATTTATTTGTCTAATGCAGCACATAAACATCATAGAACTGGCGATTATACTGAGACATTGCTTTAGTGAAATATAAAGGATGTCATTATATGAAGAATCAGTTTTGCTGCGTGGTTTTTATCCAATCACAGTTTTCTAAAGTGACCTTAGTACAGTTTTAGAAGTGTTTTTTTTTTTCGTGTTGTGTAGGTTGCCGCATCAACTAATAAGGAGGTTGATGCTCAAATCCCTAACTATCCAAACCTCCCGCCTCAGTTGATCTGCCAGCTTCATAATGTCACCATGCATGTAAGTTCACACTTCACACATCAAAAGAGTGTCATCATTCTCCCCCAAAAAATAGGGGGTCATCATGTAGTTTCTTAAGAGGATCCCTGAAATGATTTTTTAATGCTAACGTAGGCTGACGTGGAGACTGATGAAGTTTATGCCCAAATGACTCTGCAGCCGTTGAGCCCGGTATTTAAGTACTTTCCTCTGCTGTTGTAGCCTGAATTCAGATACCAGGTTGTAGGTTAAACTGTTAAATTATCACAATAATTATGTTTTCATCATGTGGTTCCAATGGCAGGAAGAACAAAAGGAGCCTTTTCTTCCAATTGAGTTGGGTGCTGGTAGCAAGCAGCCAACTAATTACTTCTGCAAGACATTGACTGCAAGTGATACGAGCACACACGGTGGCTTCTCTGTCCCCCGCCGTTCTGCTGAGAAAGTCTTCCCGCCATTGGTTTGTCTTCACAAAATGTTGCATTAAAATTTAGTTTCTTTTGCTCAATGCATTTATAAGAGCTGGTGATATTTTTTCATTTTAAATTTGACACGATCAATTCTCTACAGGATTTTTCGCTGCAGCCTCCATGCCAGGAGCTGATCGCAAGGGATCTGCATGATAACGAATGGAAATTTCGCCACATATTCCGCGGTATGTATGCAAACTATTTGCAGGACATGCATTTGGCGATTATGTTCTGTTGTTGAACAAGTATTCAGTAAGAGTCCTAAAAAGGACAATAAAAAGTATGTTCTGCTACTTTTAGATGAGAAGGTTCTAGCCTTCTTTTGGTCCCTAGAATTGTTCATTTCTCTCTGCCAGCAAAGGCTGTTAGTGTGTTCTTGCTTGGTTAGGAAATTGCTCTGTAAAATGTTTCAATGGCTATATCCTTCACCTATTGTAGTTCCTATCTTGCAAAGTTATTGATTCATTGAATTCTGTTCTGGTATATCTTGGACTCTTAGTTGGTTCTCTTAGCCTTTGCACTTGGTATGCAGGTCAGCCAAAAAGGCATCTCCTGACTACAGGTTGGAGTGTCTTTGTAAGTGCAAAAAGGCTAGTAGCAGGGGATTCTGTTATATTCATCTGGTACCGGCTACTTTACTTTATAACCCAGTTTATGCTTTTACCCTGGCTGCTGTGTGTGTTACACTAAATACTTTTCCATGTTTGCCAGGAATGATAATAACCAACTTCTCTTGGGGATTCGTCATGCGACTCGTCCTCAGACGATTATGCCATCTTCTGTGCTATCAAGTGATAGCATGCATATAGGCCTTCTTGCAGCAGCAGCTCATGCTGCAGCCACAAACAGCCGTTTCACTATTTTTTATAACCCGCGGTATATTCTTTACAATCCCAACTCAACAAATATATTGCCTTCTACACGTAACTAACATTTGACATCTTTTTTTTATCAGGTCTAGCCCTTCTGAATTTATCATTCCACTGGCCAAGTATGTTAAATCTGTTTACCACACACGTGTGTCTGTTGGAATGAGGTTTAGAATGCTTTTTGAGACGGAGGAGTCAAGTGTCAGACGGTAAGTTGAAATTTGAAACCGAGTAACACCATGAATTCTATGATCTGAAAGTTGTTTGTTCTTTCAGATACATGGGTACAATTACAACGATAGGCGATCTTGACTCGGTGCGTTGGCCAAATTCACATTGGCGTTCCGTGAAGGTAATGTGTCGTGATTTCAGAATACTTGCTGTTCTTTTGTTTCATTATTCACTGGGACTTGTCAAATCTATTGCCACATGCCACATGCTCCAAGGTTTGTTTTCTGAGAACTAATCATCAACGATAATTGCCTTAATTTTGGTCTGTAATATTATAGGTTGGCTGGGATGAGTCCACTGCTGGTGAGAAACAACCGAGAGTTTCACTCTGGGAAATTGAGCCATTGACCACTTTTCCGATGTATCCAACTGCCTTTCCTTTAAGACTGAAGCGTCCATGGGCTTCAGGGCTGCCGTCTATGCATGGCATGTTCAATGGTAGGCTGATCCATGTCAGGAATACCAGTATATATGGTTCCTGCAAAAAAAAAAAGTCTTTCTTAATCGATTGCTGTTCTATATCTATATGCAGGTGTCAACAATGATGATTTTGCTCGTTATTCTTCTCTCATGTGGCTTGGAGATGGGGATAGAGGGACTCAGTCGTTGAACTTCCAGGGTCTTGGAGCGTCACCATGGCTACAGCCACGGACTGATACTCCATTGCTGGGTCTTAAGCCAGATACATACCAGCAAATGGCTGCAGCAGCACTGGAAGAAATTAGAGCTGGGGATCCTTCGAAACAGTCTTCAGCTCTCTTGCAATTCCAACAGACTCAGAATCTGAACGGTGGGTTGAATTCTGTGTATGCCAATCATGTTCTACAGCAGATGCAGTATCAAACTCAGCAGTCATCCATACAAACTGTTCAGCACGGCCATAATCAGTACAGTGGTAACTCTGGATTCCTTCAAAGTCAGCTGCAGCAGCTGCATTTGCACAACCCTCAACAACTGCAAAAGCAGCAAGAATTGCTGCCGCAGCAGCAAAGCCATCAGGTTATGCGACAACAATCTCATCAGGAGATGCAACAGCAGCTTTCATCTAGTTGTCATCATATTTCTGATGTAGATTCTAGCATGTCTGGTTCAGAAACTGGTTCACAGTCACAATCTCCATTCTACCAGCAGAACCTCTTAGAAGGAAACAATGATCCTTCATTGCATCTGCACAATGGTTTCCGTAACTTATCTGGCCAAGATGCTTCGAACCTTGTTAGTTTGCCTCGAAGTGACCAATTAATGTCACCAGATGGATGGCCTTCAAAGAGGTTGGCTTCGGAACCCCTTGGTCATATTGAATCTCGGTCAGTGCAACCCAAGCTTGAGAACATAAATCACCAGACAAATATATCCCACTTTGCTGGAACCCTGGCATCACAGTCAGCAAGAGACATGTCCAGTGTCCAGGCTTATGGCTCGAATGTTGAAAACCAGCTGTTTTCATCATCATTTGCACTCCAGGACGGCATGGCAAGCGCCAGGGGTGGCAGCGGCAGCGGAATGGTTTCTATGGCCATACCTTTGTTGAGGTATGGTGGCGAAGATTTACCACCCGCAGACACCTTAGCAACTTCCAGTTGTTTAGGAGAATCAGGAGCCTTCAGTTCTCTTGATAATGTTTGTGGTGTAAACCCATCACAAGGTGAAACCTTTGTGAAGGTATGTGTTTCCCACGAATGTGTTATATCCCTTTAATTTCTTCAATTCATATTGTTCCACCGACTCTCAACTTTGGAAACAATAATAATATTTAGTTGACATTCTTCCACTGTGTCGGTCTGATGATTTAGAGGAAAAAAATTCATTTTAGTAGCTGATTCCAACGAATCAGTCAATTACTTAAAGTGCTATATGGAATTTTAGGTTACCAAGGAGTGCATTTTCATGACCTTGTTTCCCTACAAACTCTTACCAGCGCATCCATCTTTGTTATGCGTAATTCTTCTGCATAGACTGGCTAATTCCTTCAATTATTGTTTTGACAGGTTTACAAATCAGGGTCCCCTGGAAGGTCGCTCAATATCACTAAATTCAGCAGCTACTACGAGCTGCGTAGTGAGCTCGAGCATCTGTTTGGCCTTGAAGGCCAACTGGAGGACCCTGTAAGATCAGGCTGGCAGCTTGTATTCGTCGACCGAGAAAACGACATTCTTCTCGTCGGCGACGACCCATGGCAGTAAGGGACCTAGAAAACCTGTCTTTGAGTTGTATTTACCCGTACACTATACTTTTAGAATGTCCATTCATGCATAACAACTTCTAATGCCATGCTTTCCCAGGGAGTTTGTGAATAGCGTGTGGTGCATAAAGATACTGTCACCACAGGAGGTGCAGCAGATGGTCCGCAACGGAGAAGGACTTCTATCTGCACCTGGAGCAAGGATGATGCAGGGGGATTCCTGCGACGGTTATTCTGGGAGCCACGACTTGCAGAATCTCACCGGCAGCATCGCCTCTGTACCACCTCTGGACTACTGAAACGAAGACTCAAATCCAGAGCTAAACCAGCACTCAGGACCCATAGGATCACCGAATCGCTGTGATGTCCTGCATTCCCTGTGCTCGTTTCACCCATTCCTCTCTTCACCAGGAACTTGTTAGTCAATAATATAGTTAGATGATGCATGGCATCAGTCTGACCATGGATAGTATGTTGTATGATAGCTACTTCAGCTCCGTAATTGCCTGTAAGCTCTGAAGGGCAGTAAAGAACCAGCATCATGAGTGGAGGCAGTTACTGTAGGAGTGAGCTTATTCTGTAGCAATATGCGTATTCTAAAACTGAATATCCTCGAACTGGCGTCGCCTTGCTATTCCAGCGTTGAATCAACGTCCAAGTCACCTCATCAAGCTCCTCTCCGGACGGCTCCAGAATGTTAAGCCGCCTTGTGCTGACCTGGGTCGGCTGAAGAAGATGGACAGAAACTGAACTGTGAAAGTAAACTCACTGCCGCAGCGCCTCTTCTCAAAACTCGTCGACCACGTCTGCAGCAAGTCTCGATTCGGCTTTGATGGAGGTGAACGGCATACATGCAGAAGATACGATGCCGATCTCCCGATGTTGCTGCCAACATCATCTCCGGCCTCTCCATGGATGAGATGCAGGCCCTCGTCGGAGACGATCTAGAATCGCCCTCGGGTCGTCCCTAACTGCACCCAGTTTTTCTCGCTAATCCTCTAACATCGTCAAAACAGGGTTGTTTGACATGATGGCGTCTTTACCACGTGACGATTTTGCAAAGGTTGAAGTCACACTGGGGCTATTTGGTAGGCGCAGCGGAAGATAATTCACAAACATGAGTACCAAAGACCTTTACGAACACATCTATTCACTGAGAGCTATCCCAGAGATCTGTCCATTACGACCTCAAGTACACCCGAAGTGTATCCCTCCGGGGCTGGGTAGTGGGTTGTGTGTAACTCAATGGCGATGCAGCGATCACCAAGGATGTGTTCGGTTTGAGAACCGGAGGGGACAGAACGGAATGGTTCCATTCCGAAGTCAGCGGACGGTTCCATTCCATTCCATTCCGGTGTTCGGTAGGGCTAAAATGAGCTGGAATGGAACGGTCCCCTAATTTAGGATTAGCAATTTAATTAGCAATAATTTAAAATTAGCAATCAAATTAGCACTAATCTAGTAATCAAATCGGAGAAGAAGAGGGCAAATCGGCCCGCTGCGTCTGCTCGCCTCCGGCCGGCCGTCGCCTCTGCTCGCCGGCCGCCGTGCTTGGAGGAGTGCGGCCATGGCGGCGAGCTCGGTGTTGACCTTGGAGGAGTGCGGGAGAGGAGCCACCTCGCATGGCCACCGTCCTGGCCGCCGCGCTGCTCCAAGGTCGCCGCCACCGCGCATGGCCATCACCGCTGCCGCGCGTGGCTGCATGAGATGTATGGCGGCAAGCACGGAGGAGGAGATGGACGGCGCCGGCGCCGGCGTTGACCTTAGAGAAGAACCATGAGAGAGAGAGGGGATGGAGATTACATGAGGGAGCGCGCGAGAGGGATTAGTTTCGGCATTAGCGAGCCGTTTCTCGAGATCCGGCCGATTCGGCTGGACGAGGCCGTTCCGCATATTAAAGGAATATTCTCTTTCGAGGAATCACTTCGTTCGTTCCGTTTCTTTGACAAACCGAACATGAGTACAGGCTTCAGGTGCGGAACGGTTCCGTCTCATTCCTCCGGATTCTGGAACCGAACACACCCCAAGAACACACCCCAAGTCTCATCTAGGCGGAGCGGTGGGTGTGATCTGTCGGAGCAAGAATGGAGAGTTTCTGGGAGCGTCGAGCCTCAGGATGTAAGTGGCAGCGGCGTTTCGTGATCCCACATAGGCCGCCCGCGAAATTTGGCCCAAATGGCGTAAGCGGCCTACCACGAAATTTATATGGCGTTGGTGGACAAAACCACAATGCCCACGATTCCCAGCGGCTGTGTCCTCAGTCCTCACGCACCTCCTCCTCCGCGCCGCCACTCACCATCCGCCTCCTCCTCCGCGCCTCCTCCGCTCTGCCCCTGACCACCTCCTCCGCGTCGACTCCGCGCCGCCCCGACCATCTCCTCCGCGTCGACATGTCCTATGTCCTCCTCCGCAGCAGCAGATGGATCTGACGGAGCCTACCTTCCCCGTGTCCTCCACTGCGACCGTGGCCGCTCCGGCACCAGCAGGGCCGCACAGCGGCGGGAGCATGTCCGTGCTCGACGGTGAGGAACCTCTCCTCTTCACTCTCTGGCCCCTCCTCGTGGGGACTTGCCCTGCCAAGTTACTTGTGAGTCCTCCTTTTTCTCTTGGAAAGCTCTAGCCTACTGGAGGGATTTTGGAGGTTTGATTGCGAATTGCGTTTTCCCCATGTTCCATGTCGTTGATCGGATGCAGTTTCACGAGCTGTCGAATTTCTATGCTCAAATTTCTATGTTGCAGTAGCTAGTACGAGCCAACCCCAACTGACCATCGCTTTTTTAGTTCTAGTGAAGAGCCCCTCTGAAATTGAACTGTCATACCGATGTTGTAGATGCTCAATTCCTGTTCACGAGCTCATATTAGAATTGGATATCCCATCAATGTATTTGATATAGTATGTATGAATATATAATACTCCACTGCTGCTTAGTCTGCTCGTGATCACACATCACATTAATTAATAGTTAGGTACCTGCGGTGGGGTTTTTTCCCCCCCGTAATTCTCGAAAAAAAAATAGTTAGGTACCACTAGGAAAATATATGTTATCTCTCTAAAGCTTTAGCTTTCACCTTTATCAATATAATTTGTAGTCTGGCTGTTCCGCTATGAATAGCTCACCCAACACCGATCATGGGAATTATTCCCATGATCTTTTTCCTTTAGTACTACCTCTGTTCTGAATTAGTTGAAGTTCTAGCTTTGTCTTAAGTCAGACATCTTTAATTTTAACCAAGTCCAAAAAAAATATGCTAATATCTACAACTTCAAATATGTATATTATGAAAACATAGTACTTCCTCTGTAGATATTGATAGATTTTCTCTATAATTGGTCATTCTTAAAGAAAGACTTACGAGAAAGCCAGAACTTCAATTAAGTTTGAATAGAGGGAGTAGTGCTGATGGCATAATTTTGACAGCTAACTTTTATCCGGAACACAAACTAGAGAATTATTACTTCTACTTTTGCAGTTTTAGTCTAGCTCAATTTAGTTTATTGAAAGTGCAACAAATGGCCAATAAAGTAAATATGTTCTCTAATTGAGTGAAATAGAAATGCTGGCTATGTTTCTAATTATATGTGTTCTTGACTATGTAGGGATGGCTGGCCCATCCATGAAGCCGGTTCAGCTCGAAGAATTGGCTGGCTCATCCATGAAGCGGGTTCACAGTCTCTGTTTGAATACTAAAACCAGTGGTTCAGATTATCAAATCATCCTAGTTGATTATTGTTGTGTGCCTCCTATGTTGAAATGCAACTCCCCGTGTTGTAGGTTTGCATGCTAATTAGATGCATATTCTTACTTTGTATGCAGCTGTTTTTGCCATGCTTTCATTCAGAGATAGAAGGTGTACTTGATCTGTTCTCTGCTGCTCAGTTTATCTTTATTTGATCTAAGTTATCAAACCTGCCCTGTTTCTTTTGGTCAGGCAAATGTGTGTCATTTTTACTTTTGGTCATGCCTTGTAGAGCTATAAACCTGTCCTGTTTCTTTTGTCCACGCAAATGTTTGTTTTGGTGAGGCATATATTAACTTCATAACTTGGGTCTTGTGTGTCATTTTTACTTCTGGTCAGGCCTTGTAGAGCTTTGTAGCTCAAGTAAAAGTAGGTTCTGCAAAAACTTACTTTCGGTTCGGAACACAGGTTATTTGTGATGCTTCAAGTATATCATTTTTTTATTGTGGTGTACTGGTGTGTAATATTCAAATTAATTTTACATCCCGATGTTAAACATTTGATCGATGGTTAAGCTGTTTGTCTGAACGTTTGGTTCAGTCCAGGCAATATATTTCGTGTGTGTTATGTTAGCTGATTGTTTGATCTCACAATTTATTTGTGATCTCACAAGCTTGTTATGATACACATGAAGCTGTTCCAAATTAATTTTACTTGCTCATTTTTGCAGTCTACTTGTCGATGAGCTGATTAGAGAAGACTCCTATTCATGCTGCTTCTTGGTTGCACCTGAAGATGTAGATTCATGTCATCTACTGATGAACAGAAGCCATGCCTCAGAATATTTGTTGTTAGAGCTAGCTGAGCAGAAACAAGACTATATAATCTATTGTGTTTAGCAAGTCTTTAGCTTCAGATTGTATATCAGTACCATGTGTCTTTGGTAAACTGAGTTTAACAGTAATGCGGTGACATGCGTCAGAGTGTGAATTAGTATTCCTGTTCCTATTGATTTGGAGTCTCTACCGTTCATGCTATATTCCAGTGATAATTTCTAGTAATTTTTCCGGGAAACTTTCTAGCTTTCATGCTATACTTAATACAGGCGTTGTAGAAGTAGCAACGCATCAGAGAATGAGAACAGAGCCTAGAGAAATCATGCTACAGCCGAACAGAGCCTAGAGGCATCACGCATTCACGCAACAGGTGACGGAGTAAAATAATGCGTGCGGCTGAAGCGGCGCCACTAAGCCGCACGGAGCCGCCAGAAATAATTAGCGGCCGCCACAAAACTGCTAATCGCGCTATGCGGCCCAAGCTCGGCATCTCCATTTATGTCCAGCGAATGAGCCATTTACATCCTGACCTGGAGTGGCCTGTCTACGCTAGCGGCCAAGTTTGCTCCAGCCCAGGCGTTGATGGCGATTCCTATTCATCGCTCAATGCGGGCTCTATCCGGCGCGCCGCACAGGGGCGGATTTGTTGGGCCGGCCCATTACTAGCGATGGTTTGCTATCTTGTGGTTTTCGTGCGTTCCGCATTGCCATATGTTTCCTACTTTCCTGGTTCTTATCCGGTTTCCTTTTCTATTCAGTTTTTTTTTATCTTTCGTCTTTTTTCTGTACTATCCTTTTTCTGATATAAGCAACTTGAAAATCTGAAGAATTTTAAAATTTAAACAAATTTCAAATTTGAACATTTTTAAAGTTTTTAGTAACTGAACAACTTTCAAATTTGAACACTTTCCAAATTTGTTTTTTTAATTTAATTCTTTTCTAAATGAGAACATCTTTCTAGTTTGAACATTTTAAAATTTAAACATTTTAAAATTGAACATTTTCTCGTTTTTCTATTTTTTTATATTTTCCTATTTTCATATGTATTATTTTCTTCTCTACTCTCTCCTCTATTCTCCTTTTTCCTTTTTATTTCTATATTTTGTTTATTAATTCAAAAATCATTATTTGAATATATTTATATTATGAAAAAATCAAAGGCTAAATAAGTTTCTTCCCCGAATAAAAAAAATGTTCATGAGTTCAAACTATACCGACCAGTTTAAATAAAATGTTCACCGGGTTCGAATAGTATTCACCGTTCTGATAAATGTTCATGGGTTAAAAAGTATAGAACTTTTTCCTTTTTCTGCCTTTTTTTCATAAAAATCTGACATTTTTATTTTTGAACATTTTTTTAATTTAAACATTTTTAAAATATGAACATATTTTAAATATGAACATTTTTCGGGTTTTCTGATAAATGTTCATGGGTTAAAAATATGAACATTTTTAAATATGAACATATTTTCAATTTGAACATTTTTCAAATACGAACAATTTTTAGCTTTGAACATTTTTCAAATTTGAACACTTTTCAAATTTGAACATTTTTCGAATTTGAACTATTTTAATTTTGAACTTTTTCAAATTTGAACTTTTTCAATTTTGAACAAAAATAAAAATAAACAAAAATGAAAAGGAAACAAAAATGAAAACAGAAAAACAAATTAGAAAATCCGTTTTCTGTTTCTATGAACAAATATTTTTCAAATATGAACATTTATCCGAAAATTTTGTATTCAAAATTGAAAATCATTATTTCATTTATGTTCATGTTTTTTAAAATACCTCATTTCTAATTTGAACATTTTTATTCAAACAATTTTAAAATTTGAACATTTTTTCAATCAGAAAATTTGAACAATTTTTGGGTTTGAACTTTTTTGGAATTTTAAAATATTTGTGAAAACATCATTTGAAATGAGGTAGAATGTTTCGCTCATTCAAAAAATATCCATGTGTTTGTTCAAAAAAGTATTTGATTGTTTGGTTTTTCAAAGGAATGAATTAATAGTTTTTTAAATAAATGTAAACTTAGTAACTTGTTCAGATCTATTAAAAATAAAAATATAGAAAAGAGAAAGTAAAAATATGTACGGGTTCTAATATTGTGGTACAAAAATGAAATTAATGTTGTACTTGTATATCAATGTGCACATACCCTACGAGCGGAATGGAACGTAAAAAAGGCTAGGCATGGTTGTTGGACTTTCCTTCAACTCACGTGATTTCCATAAACTAACATGCTTGTACCGTACCATAGATCGATCTGTTTTCGAGCGTTGTTGGTTACGACTCCCGAGTGTTTTTTGGGCCGGCCCAGTAAAGCAGACCCTTTAGGCGGGGTTACCAGCTCGCGCCGCTTAATGCGTGGAATAGGAGCTCCCGGCGTTGATTCTTCTATCTGCCGAATCGCTACCACTAGATTGGGCCGAGTCCGTACCCCTTTGCCCATGGTCCAGTAAGCGAGTATGGGTCATTTCGGCCACAGATTACCGTAGAGCCCGAAGTTTACCTCTGGAGGCGAATACTGGTCGATGTAATCCGACGACTAGAAGAACTGTTCCAGAAACTGGTCCGATGGCCGGAATAGCCCAAGTAGTGAGGGAGCTCCCTTTTGTATCATCTGAGTTCAGCCATGTGCAATGGAAGATGCTTCGAGAGGTGCTTAAGAAAATAAACCAAACATTTTTGTTAAGTACTCTTGCTTATTTGCTTATTTGTACATGAGATGTGCTTAGTTATGCATCTGTCTAGTAAAAATAAGCACTGGTGGTTAGATAAAAAAATGGTTTGTTTTACTAAGCACTTAGCTAAGCACCTTCCATTGTACGTGCCCTAATGGTGCTCCCGTGCATTTCATGGAAAAATATATATGGAGAACTTTTTCCCTGAAAGAGAAAAGCTCAGCATAAAAATATTAGAGCTCCGCCTAGGAACAAAGGAAAAAAAGAAAGTAGAACAACGTTTTTAATCAATCATACGAATGGTACCCCCGAGACTCCATACACACTTAGAGACAAAGTTTCTTCTCAACAAACTCCAAATTTAGGTTCTATTTCCGTGTCCCTATCACATAGACAGTCGTGGAGTTGAAAATTTATGCACAATATCCAGGGTTGCAAATGTGGGTTCACGAGCCCGGCAAATCCCAATGTTTAGTAATGAAAGGACGAGATGTCGTCTAAAGTGGGTGTGAATATGCGTTTGAAAAAACAATTACGGATTTGACTGTAAGAATGGAGAACTAAATTAATGTTTATTTTTCAAGCCAAAAACATAAATAAGTGAGGCTTGCATAAGTGCATCAACAATAACTAAAGCTAAGCAAGAAATGTACAAGATATATGTATACAACAAGTGATGAGTAAGATATAAGATATATGTATAAACACTGGTGCTTAGATAAAAAAAATAGTTTATTTTTCTAAGCACTCATCTAAGCACCTTTCATTGTACATGCCCTTATGGTGCTCTGATACGTCTCCAACGTATCTATAATTTCTGATGTTCTATGCTTATATTATACCAATTGCTACATGTTTTATATACACTTTATATCATTTTTATGCATTTTACGGGACTAACCTATTAACAAGATGCCGAAGTGCCAGTTCCTGTTTTCTGCTGTTTTTGGTTTCAGAAATTCTACACATGAAATATTCTCGGAATTGCGTGAAACAAAAGATGATGACCCACAAGTATAGGGAGTATATCGTAGTACTTTCAATAAATAAGAGTGTCGATCCCAACGAGGAGCAGAAGGTGTTGACAAGCAGTTTCGATGAAGGATTCACTGTAAATACTCACAGACAAGTATTCAGGGAGTTTTGATGTAGCAGATGAATAAAGTACAAGTAAGTAAAATGAGAGAGAAATAATTGCAGCGAGTGGCCAAATCCTTTTTAGCACAAAGGACAAGCCGGTTTGTTTACTTATAATGACCAAACATTCTTGAGGACACACGGGAATTTAGTCTAGTGCTTTCGCTTCATATAGCTGATTAATCTTCATTGTTTTGATAAGTGTTGTGTGGGTGAACCTATGCTAATGCACCGCCCTTCCTAGGACTAATACATACTTGTGATTATACCCCTTGCAAGCATCCGCAACTACAAGAAAGTAATTAAGATAAATCTAACCACAGCCTTAAACTCTGAGATCCTGCTATCCCTCCTGCATCGATATACCAACGGGGTTTAGGTTTCTGTCACTCCGGCAACCCCGCAATTGGCAAACGAATACAAGATGTATTCCCTAGGCCCATAAAGGTGAAGTATCATGTAGTCGACGTTCACATGACACCACTAGAAGAATAACACCACAACTTAAATATCATAACATTGAATATTACTCAACCATAATTCACTACTAACATTTAGACTTCACCCATGTCCTCAAGAACTAAACGAACTACTCACGAGACATCATATGGACCATGATCAGACGTGATATGATGATGAATAACAATCTGGACATAAACCTTGGTTCAATGGTTTCACTCAATAGCATCAATAACAAGTAGAAATCAATACCGGAGAGTTTCCCCTATCAAACAATCAAGATCCAACCCTAATTGTTACAGCGGTGACGATGTGCAGCGGTGGAGACGGCGGTGATGATGATGGAGATGATGGTGATGGTGATGGAGATGATGTCTGATGTCTATGTTCCCCCTCCTTTCCTGTAGACAGTGTTGGGCCTCCAAGAGCAGAGGTTTGTAGAACAGCAGCAAGTTTTCCCTTAAGTGGATCACCCAAGGTTTATCGAACTCAGGGAGGAAGAGGTCAAAGATATCCCTCTCATGCAACCCCGCAACCACAAAGCAAGAAGTCTCTTGTGTCCCCAACACACCTAATAGGTGCACTAGTTCGGCGAAGAGATAGTGAAATACAGTGGTATGAATAAGTATGAGCAGTAGCAACGGTGCCAGAAAATAGCTTGCTGGCGTGTAGTTGATGGTGGTAGTATTGCAGCAGTAGTAACGCAGTAAAACAGTAAACAAGCAGCGATAGCGTATTTAGGAACAAGGCCTAGGGATTACACTTTCACTAGTGGACACTCTCAACATTGATCACATAAAAGAATAGATAAATGCATACTCTACACTTTTGTTGGATGATGAACACATTGCGTAGGATTACACGAACCCTCAATGCCGGAGTTAACAAGCTCCACAATTAATGTTCATATTTTAGTAACCTTATAGTGTAAGATAGATCAAAAGACTAAATAGATCACATCAATACCATCATAGTAATAGTTAACTTCACAATCCACAAGAGATCATGATCATAGCCTACGACAAGAACCACATGGTGCACACACTAGTCACCTTTACACCATGCAGGAGGAATAGAATACTTTAATAACATAACTAGAGTAGCACATAGATGAATTGTGATACAAAACTCATATGAATCTCAATCATGTAAGGCAGCTCATGAGATTATTGTATTGAAGTACATAGGAGAGAGATGAACCACATAGCTACCTACAGCCCCGAGCCTCGATGGAGAACTACTCCCTCCTCATGAGCAGCGGTGAAGATGGCGGTGAAGACGGTGGAGATGGCTCCGGGGCAATTCCCTCGTCCCGGCAGGGTGCCGAAACAGTTCTGTCCCCGAATTGGAGTTTGACATGGCGGCGCCCGGAGTCTTTCGGAGTTTTGTCAATTGGTACTGCGTTTTTAGGTCGAAAGGGATTTTATAGGCGAAGAGGCGGCGCAGGGAAGGGGGTGCCACACCCTAGGCCGGCGCGGCCTAGGCCTGGCCCGCGCCGCCATGTGGTGTGGTGGCCCCCTGGCCCCTCTCCGACTCTTCTTCGGTGTTCTGGAGCCTTCCGGAGAAAATAGGAGGTTTGGCGTTGATTTCGTCCAATTCGAGAATATTGCCCGAACAGCCTTTCTGGAACCAAAAACAGCAGAAAACAGGAACTGGCACTGTGGCATCTTGTTAATAGGTTAGTTCCGGAAAACGCATAAAAATGATATAAAGTGTGAACAAAACATGTTGGTATTGTCATAAAACAAGCATGGAACATCGGAAATTATAGATACGTTGGAGACGTATCAATGTCCAGCTCGATGACGGTGATGATGGCGTCGATTTCCCCCTCCGGGAGGGAATTTCCCCAGCAGATTTCAGCCTACCGGAGAGCTCTTTTCTCTCTGGTGTTTTCCGCCCCGCAGAGGCGGCTGTGACTCCTCGCAACTATCCCGTGGAGCTTAGGTTTTCAGGACGAAGAAGTACGCGAAGGAGAGGAGGCTAGAGGGGGCTGATACGTCTCCGACGTATCGATAATTTCTTGTGTTCCATGCCACATTATTGATGATATCTACATGTTTTATGCACACTTTATGTCATATTCGTGCATTTTCCGGAACTAACCTATTAATAAGATGCCAAGTGCTGCTGCTTGTTTTTGGTTTCAGAAATCCTAGTAACGAAATATTCTCGGAATTGGACGAAATCAACGCCCAGGGTCCTATTTTGTCACGAAGCCTCCAGACCGAAGGAGAGACAAAGTACGTGGCCACACCCTAGGCGGCGCGGCCCGCCCCGGCCGCCGGCCATGGTGTGGGCCCTCGTGCCGCCTCTTGACCTGCCCTTCCGCCTACTTAAAGCCTCCGTCGCGAAACCCCCGCACCGAGAGCCACGATACGGAAAACCTTACCGAGACGCCGCCGCCAATCCCATCTCGGGATTCAGGAGATCGCCTCCCCCGCGGAGAGGGGAATCATCTCCCGGAGGACTCTACGCCGCCATGGTCGCCTCCGGAGTGATGTGAGTAGTCTACCCTGGACTATGGGTCCATAGCGTAGCTAGATGGTTGTCTTCTCCCATTGTGCTTAATTGTCGGGTCTTGTGAGCTGCCTAACATGATCAAAATCATCTATCCGTAATTCTATATGTTGCGTTTGTTGGGATCCGATGAATAGAGAATACTTGTTATGTTGATTATCAAAGTTATGTCTATGTGTTGTTTATGATCTTGCATGCTCTCCGTTACTAGTAGATGCTCTGGCCAAGTAGATGCTTGTAACTCCAAGAGGGAGTATTTATGCTCGATAGTGGGTTCATGTCTCCGTGAACTGGGAAGTGACAGAAATCTCTAAGATTATGGATGTGTTGCCACTAGGGATAAAACATTGGTGCTATGTTCGAGGATGTAGTTACTGATTACATTACGCGCAATACTTAATGCAATTGTCTGTTGTTAGCAACTTAATACCGGAGGGGGTTCGGATGATAACCTGAAGGTGGACTTTTAGGCATAGATGCATGTCGGATAGCGGTCTATGTACTTTGTCGTAATGCCCAATTAAATCTCACAATACTCATCATAATATGTATGTGCATGGTCATGCCCTCTTTATTTGTCAATTGCCCAACTGTAATTTGTTCACCCAACATGCTGTTTATCTTATGGGAGAGACACCTCTAGTGAATGTGGACCCCGGTCCAATTCTCTATGAAATACAATCTACTGCAATACTGTTCTCTTTTCGCAAACAATCATCATCCACACTATACATCTAATCCTTTGTTACAGCAAGCCGGTGAGATTGACAACCCTCGCTGCGTTGGGGCAAAGTACTTTGGTTGTGCAGGTTCCACGTTGGCACCGGAATCTGGTGTTGCGCCGCACTACATCCCGCCGCCATCAACCTTCAACGTGCTTCTTGGCTCCTACGGTTCGATAAACCTTGGTTTCATACTGAGGGAAAACTTGCCGCTGTACGCATTACACCTTCCTCTTGGGGTTCCCAACGGACGCGTGCTGTACGCGTATCAAGCACTTTTTCTCGGCGCCGTTGCCGGGGAGATCAAGACACGCTGCAAGGGGAGTCTCCACATCCCAATCTCTTTACTTTGTTTTTGTCTTGCTTAGTTTTATTTACTACTTTGTTTTCTGCACTAAATCAAAATACAAAAATTAGTTGCTAGTTTTACTTTATTTGCTATCTTGTTTGCTATATCAAAAACACAAAAAAATTAGTTACTTGCATTTACTTTATCTAGTTTGCTTTATTTATTACTGCTAAAATGAGTAATCCTGAAGTTGAAGTTCGTACGTTTAAGCAACGAGGGGGAGAATGTTTAAGAGATACTTGGTATAGAATTAGTGATGCCCATAATAGGTGCACTAAGAAACACTCCACCACTATCTTACTCAGGAATTTTTATGTTGGTATCTCTAGCTGGAATAGGTATGTTCTTGATAGTCTCGCGAAAGGTAACTTCCTAAGTACTCCTGCATTAGAAGCTAGCTGCATTATTGAGAGTCTATTTGGAATACCCCTGTTGATGAAGTTAAAACTGAAATCTCTTGAAGATGTTATGAAAAAATTGGAAACCTTAGAGAAAATTTTTCCAAGTATTGAAGCTAAATTGGAAATGTTACTTGATAAAACCGATGAACTTGATAAATCCTTAGGAGGAATTGATGAAAGAATTAGTGTCCTAGGAACTTGTGTTGTCCATGACGATCAAAGCAATAGGATTGACGAACTTGAAAAAGCTATGGGAACCTTGGGTTCAACATTTTCTTCTCTTAAATATAAGGAGAAAGCTTATGTGGGTAAGGAGCAAAAGTTTATGTATGTCTCTAAAGTGCCTAAACCAAAGAAGTATTATTATAGGCCTAAAATTGACAAAGCCCTTAGTGCCACTACGGATGGGAGAGCTCATAATAACGATGCACCACCCTCCGATAATACTTGATACACACTTTCTGCGCCTAGCTGAAAGGCGTTAAAGAAAAGCGCTTATGGGAGACAACCCATGGTTTTTTACTACAGTACTTTGTTTTTATTTTATGTCTTGGAAGTTGTTTACTACTGTAGCAATCTCTCCTTATCTTAGTTTAGTGTTTTGTTGTGCCAAGTAAAATCGTTGATAGAAAAGTTAATACTAGATTTGGATTACTGCGCAGAAACAGATTTCTTTGCTGTCACGAATCTGGGCTGTTTTCTCTGTAGGCAACTCAGAAAATTATGCCAATTTACGTGAGTGATCCCCAGATATGTACGCAACTTTCATTCAATTTGATCATTTTCATTTGAGCAAGTCTGGTGCCTCGATAAAATTCGTCAATACGAACTGTTCTGTTTTGACAGATTCTGCCTTTTATTTCGCATTGCCTGTTTTGTTATGTTCGATGGATATTTTGATTCCATTGACTTTCAGTAGCTTTGTGCAATGTCCAGAAGTGTTAAGAATGATTATGTCACCTCTGAACATGTTAATTTTTATTGTCCACTAATCCTCTAATGAGTTATTCTAAGTTTGGTGCGGAGGAAGTTTTCAAGGATCAAGAGAGGAGTATGATGCAATATGATCAAGGAGAGTGAAAGCTCTAAGCTTGGGGATGCCCCAGTGGTTCACCCCTGCATATTCTAAGAAGACTCAAGCGTCTAAGCTTGGGGATGCCCAAGGCATCCCCTTCTTCATCGACAACATTATCAGGTTCCTCCCCTGAAACTATATTTTTATTCCATCACATTTTATATGCTTTGCTTGGAGCGTCGGTTTGTTTTTGTTTTTGTTTTGTTTGAATAAAATGGATCCTAGCATTCACTTTGTGGGAGAGAGACACGCTCCGCTGTAGCATATGGACAAGTATGTCCTTAGTTTCTACTCATAGTATTCATGGCGAAGTTTCTCCTTCGTTAAATTGTTATATGGTTGGAATTGGAAAATGATACATGTAGTAAATTGCTATAATGTCTTGGATAATGTGATACTTGGCAATTGTTGTGCTCATGTTTAAGCTCTTGCATCATATACTTTGCACCCATTAATGAAGAAATACATAGAGCATGCTAAAATTTGGTTTGCATATTTGGTCTCTCTAAGGTCTAGATAATTTCTAGTATTGAGTTTGAACAACAAGGAAGACGGTGTAGAGTCTTATAATGTTTACAATATGTCTTTTATGTGAGTTTTGCTGCACCGGTTCATCCTTGTGTTTGTTTCAAATAATCTTGCTAGCCTAAACCTTGTATCGAGAGGGAATACTTCTCATGCATCCAAAATCCTTGAGCCAACCACTATGCCATTTGTGTCCACCATACCTACCTACTACATGGTATTTCTCCGCCATTCCAAAGTAAATTTCTTAAGTGCTACCTTTAAAATTCCATCATTCACCTTTGCAATATATAGCTCATGGGACAAATAGCTTAAAAACTATTGTGGTATTGAATATGTACTTATGCACTTTATCTCTTAATAAGTTGCTTGTTGTGCGATAACCATGTTCACTGGGGATGCCATCAACTACTCTTTGTTGAATTTCATGTGAGTTGCTATGCATGTTCTTGTCTGAAGTAAGAGAGATCTACCACCTTATGGTTAAGCATGCATATTGTTAGAGAAGAACATTGGGCCGCTAACTAAAGCCATGATCCATGGTGGAAGTTTCAGTTTTGGACAATATCCTCAATCTCATATGAGAAAATTATTAATTGTTGTTACATGCTTATGCATAAAAGAGGAGTCCATTATATGTTGTCTATGTTGTCCCGGTATGGATGTCTAAGTTGAGAATAATCAATAGCGAGAAATCCAATGCGAGCTTTCTCCTTAGACCTTTGTACAGGCGGCATAGAGGTACCCCTTTGTGACACTTGGTCAAAACATGTGCATTGCGATGATCCGGTAGTCCAAGCTAATTAGGACAAGGTGCGGGCACTATTAGTATACTATGCATGAGGCTTGCAACTTGTAAGATATAATTTACATGATACATATGCTTTATTACTACCGTTGACAAAATTGTTTCATGTTTTCAAAATCAAAGCTCTAGCACAAATATAGCAATCGATGCTTTTCCTCTATGGAGGACCATTCTTTTACTTTTATTGTTGAGTCAGTTCACCTATTTCTCTCCACCTCAAGAAGCAAACACTTGTGTGAACTGTGCATTGATTCCTACATACTTGCTTATTGCACTTATTATATTACTCTATGTTGACAATATCCATGAGATATACATGTTATAAGTTGAAAGCAACCGCTGAAACTTAATCTTCCTTTGTGTTGCTTCAAGGCTTTTACTATGAATTATTGCTTTATGAGTTAACTCTTATGCAAGACTTATTGATGCTTGTCTTGAAGTACTATTCATGAAAAGTCTTTGCTTTATGATTCACTTGTTTACTCATGTCATATACATTGTTTTGATCGCTGCATTCACTACATATGCTTTACAAATAGTATGATCAAGGTTATGATGGCATGTCACTCCAGAAATTATCTTTGTTATCGTTTTACCTGCTCGGGACGAGCAGAACTAAGCTTGGGGATGCTGATACGTCTCCGACGTATCGATAATTTCTTGTGTTCCATGCCACATTATTGATGATATCTACATGTCTTATGCACACTTTATGTCATATTCGTGCATTTTCGGAACTAACCTATTAACAAGATGCCGAGTGCCGCTTGTCGTTTTCTGCTGTTTTGGTTTCGAAATCCTAGTAACGAAATATTCTCGGAATTGGACGAAATCAACGCCCAGGGTCCTATTTTGCCACGAAGCTTTCAGAAGACCGAAGGAGAGACGAAGTGGGGCCACGAGGTGGCCACACCCTAGGCGGCGCGGCCCAAGCCCTGGCCGCGCCGGCCTATGGTGTGGGCCCCTCGTGCCGCCTCTTGACCTGCCCTTCCGCCTACTTAAAGCCTCCGTCGCAACCCCCAGTACCGAGAGCCACGATACGGAAAACCCACCGAGACGCCGCCAATCCCATCTCGGGGGATTCAGGAGATCGCTTCGGCACCCGCCGGAGAGGGGAATCATCTCCCGGAGGACTCTACGCCGCCATGGTCGCCTCCGGAGTGATGTGTGAGTAGTCTACCCCGGACTATGGGTCCATAGCAGTAGCTAGATGGTTGTCTTCTCCCCATTGTGCTTAATTGTCGGGTCTTGTGAGCTGCCTAACATGATCAAGATCATCTATCTGTAATTCTATATGTTGCGTTTGTTGGGATCCGATGAATAGAGAATACTTGTTATGTTGATTATCAAAGTTATGTCTATGTGTTGTTTATGATCTTGCATGCTCTCCGTTACTAGTAGATGCTCGGCCAAGTAGATGCTTGTAACTCCAAGAGGGAGTATTTATGCTCGATAGTGGGTTCATGTCTCCGTGAATCTGGGGAAGTGACAGAAATCTCTAAGATTATGGATGTGATGTTGCCACTAGGGATAAAACATTGGTGCTATGTTCGAGGACGTAGTTACCGATTACATTACGCGCAATACTTAATGCAATTGTCTGTTGTTAGCAACTTAATAGGAGGGGGTTCGGATGATAACCTGAAGGTGGACTTTTTAGGCATAGATGCATGCTGGATAGCGGTCTATGTACTTTGTCGTAATGCCCAATTAAATCTCACAATACTCATCATAATATGTATGTGCATGGTCATGCCCTCTTTATTTGTCAATTGCCCAACTGTAATTTATTCACCCAACATGCTGTTTATCTTATGGGAGAGACACCTCTAGTGAACTGTGGACCCCGGTCCAATTCTCTATACTGAAATACAATCTACTGCAATACTGTTCTACTGTTTTCTGCAAACAATCATCATCCACACTATACATCTAATCCTTTGTTACAGCAAGCGGTGAGATTGACAACCTCACTGTTTCGTTGGGGCAAAGTACTTTGGTTGTGTTGTGCAGGTTCCACGTTGGCGCCGGAATCTCTGGTGTTGCGCCGCACTACATCCCGCCGCCATCAACCTTCAACGTGCTTCTTGGCTCCTACTGGTTCGATAAACCTTGGTTTCATACTGAGGGAAAACTTGTACGCATCACACCTTCCTCTTGGGGTTCCCAACGGACGCGTGCTGTACGCGTATCAGGGGCTGTGGGCCCCCTCCCCACATGCCGGTGCGGCCAGGCCAGGGCACGCGCCGGCCTATGGGGGGCCCATGGCGGCCCTCCTCGGCTCCTCCTTTGGCTACCTTCGTCTCGGAAAAATAGGATTTTCGTATAATTTCGTCAATTGTTGATCTTCCGAAATATTGCATTCTCGACGGTGCTTTTTCCAGCAGAATCTCGACTCTGGTGCGCGATCCTCCAACAATCATGAAACATGCAAAATAGATGAAATAACATAAGTATCACCTCTAAATATGAAATATATCAATGAATAACAGTAAATTATGATATAAAATAGTGATGCAAAATGGATGTATCAACTCCCCCGAAGCTTAGACTTCGCTTGTCCCCAAGCGAAACTGAACTCGGTAAACAGGACCACATGTTTATAGAGTGAAGAGTCGGTAAACCAAATACGGACAAGAAGCATCATATTAATTCACACAAGACATTCTAGTGAACAACTTCCTCGTATAATTCAACTTGAAACAAGTAGAAGGTAATCACAAATAAAGATGCATAAGAAATCATAGTTGGTGATGGCAAACTTCGTTCTTGGTCAGAGAATAATTAACAGATTGTACTTATCTATCGAGCAGCGCTCTTATGTTAAAGCTTATATGGCACAAGTTGCATACTCAATCATAATAATCATTGATAACTTTCAAAGCTATATTCATTCAGATAAAACTTGTACTAAACAAGGAAGAATAAAAGACATGATTAATCAGATCACAATATGAATGGTTTGATCAAAACAACTCAAATGCTTGCTTAAGATGGAGGGAAATAGGTTTACTGACTCAACATAAAGTAAAAGATAGGCCCTTCGCAGAGGGAAGCAGGGATTAAATCATGTGCTAGATCTTTTTCAGTTTTGAAATCATATAAAGAACGTAAAAGTAAAATTTTGAGATGTGTTTGTTGTTGTCAACGAATGGTAGTGGGTAATCTAACCCCCTTGCCAGACAAACTCTCGAAGAGCGGCTCCCATAAAATTTTATTTTTAGTTGACACTCCTTCCAACCTTTGCTTTCACAAACCATGGCTAACCGAATCCTCGGGTGCCTCCAATCATTCTCGCTAGATTTAGATGTGCGCCTTGGCGCACGATCCCGTGAAGATAGTGTCAATATAGTTAGGATCAAAACAGCAAACCAAGCATACCAAAAATCTAAACCATATGCAAAATATCTTGCATCTACTTCTGTTTTAGCAGCTACTCTAATGGTATAAACTTCACACTATCAGAAAATTTGGTTGAAAGCCACCTTATTTTTCTTCTTATCCTTTTTACTCTCAAATACAACACCATTCTTATTTTCGTAAAACAAATCTACATTTTATTCCCATCTAAAAAAAGGAAAAAAAAGAATTGTACACACATACAGAGTATTACATTCAGATAAAATAAGTGACCAAAGAAACCAAAACTTCTTCAGTGTTGAAACAGGAAAAACTGGAAAGAATGCAGAGCCCAGTCCTCTGAAACTGGAAGAGTAACTATTCAAACAATGAACTTGAAATTGCATTCTTCCACCAGGAATACTTCCACATCGTACATACATGACACCACCATGTAAACGTGAAAGCAAATGCGACTGTTGTTGTAGTTCTCTGTCTTTGAGCAGGTTAAAGCTCCATTTCCACTGTCCATGCATTCTCCAGTTCCGCCTCCGTGTATAACCAGCTCCCTCCTGGCTGCCATAGCTCATGAGGTGCTCCAGCCTAACCTTCTTCCTCCTTCAATACTCAATAAAATTCAATGTATCGGAGATAAATTTCCTATAACGGTGAATACAGTAGTCAAAATAGTATTCTCGCTTGGGGAAAAAGATCTACATGCACTATTTGTTCTAGGTTTACAGTTGCCAACTGACGACAAAAGGGCACATGTAAAAGCTAACAAAATCAACATACCTTTTAGAATATGGAAAGGAACAAGCGCGGATCCGCATTGTTCATCTAATATTTGTAAATGCAATGACTTGTAATAATAATCTAAGTATAGTAACCTGAACTAACTGTTCACCATAGATGTACACATGTACTTACTGACATCACCTGAATAGTTTCTTTACAAATATCAATACAACTGTAGCCTGATGGAACATTTACACACATAAAGCATAAATGTGAAATAAGCTTAGCTTTGTATTGTTGTATTCTTTTTGTCAAGAACATTTACAAACATAAAAGACAAATAATAAATAATCCTAGCTTTGTACTGATGTATATTTTTGGGTCTCGGAAATCAAGCTAAAGAGAAAAAATATATCATAAAAATCTTGGTGCACAGCTACACGGGTAACATAACTACATAAGGATCTTAATCTCTTATGGTAAAAAGTACAACATATATTATTTGAAACCTTACCACCATTGATATTCCTTAGCTCTGTCAGATTACTAATAGCAGTTCGACTGATGAAAATATCTCGTTGGAACACAAGCGTATATCAAATTTGTTGCAATCTCATTTCTGCGGAAAAGAGAACTTGCAGCCACATCTGGATCAATGTATTTGTATACAGGAAGAAAAATAAATAAGCATACATGCACGCATACATAAGACATGAAATGGAGAGATAGCATTTCAACGACCGTGTGGAGTTCGTATTCAGAATCAAATGGACAGCTAGAATGGACTTAGCATTTACAATTGGAAATGGACATACCTTGGGTATCTTCTCCACAGTTGACAGAGAACAGGCCAGCAAGGTTAAGAAGCTATCTCTTCTTGATTCCGCTGCTACAGTCAGGAAGCATCACAGAATTGTATCCTGCTGAGGTATTGCCGGAGTAAGAGGTAAGCTATGCAAGAGCATGATCCATAATTAAGCATTAGATAAACAAAAACGTGAAGAAGTCATGCAAGAAATAGTGATGCATAATTAAGCATTATACAGAAAAAGCGTACGTGGAGAAGAGTTGCAAGAAACAATGATCGATAATTAAGCATCAAAGATTGAAGAAGTTGCGCAAGAAATACCGTTCCATAATTACACATTAGATAGACAAAAGTGTGAGGATGTTATGCAAGAAACAATGACCTATTATTTTTTCAGAGCTACCCCATGAACAAAAACACGGAAAACTTAACTATTATCTAAATTTGCAGCTCAAGAACATCATGAATGAATCTAGATGTTGTAGCATGCCAAATCAATAGTATATTTTAACATGAGAGGCTATTTATTTGCTCAAAATGAATGGGCTTTACATTTTGAGCTGTTATTCTATAGTTTCGATCACGAAACGTCCTGACCTCTAAACCCTTCCACAATTTTCCACATGATAAGAGAAACTCAAATCTGCCACATGATCAAAGCCTCAACAGAATACCATAGGCATATAAAACAACAATTTAGAAAGAGACAGACGGATACTTACTAAATTTGCCACAATATTAGAGAAAACTCAAATATGCACAATGATTCAAGCTTCAATAGAATACCATAAGCATATAAACAACATGTTAGAAAAAGACAGACCGGGAGTTACAACAGATTGACAAAATAAACATCCAAGTTAGTGACCTGATCTGATGACAATCTGCTGGTACATTTTATTGCACCGTCTGGATCCGACAAGGGGCTAAAGAAGATGGCCATCACCATCAGCTTGGAGTCGATGCTGCCTAAGTACATCTTGTCGCTGGCATAGACTCTCTGTCGAGCGAAAATATGCACTTTGGCGGCATCAGCTCCAAGCTGAAGGTACAATATGGATTAATTAAACGGGGTGGCATGTACTTTTTTATGATGAAAAAAGAAATCTAACAATACTGCAGGCAATTAAAGAGTAAGGCAGAGACCATAATCCAACACTGGTATTATGCCTTTCAAAGAAAATAGGTAAAGATGGATTCACCTAAGTTATATCCAACTTATATTGTATGCAATAGATCTTTAACATCTCTACGATGAACCACTCAAGTTCCTCGCCGCTCCAAGTATCTTGATAGTGAATTTAAGTAACTCCATCCTGGAAAAGGATAAACATTTGTAAACGAAAGGTACCTAGTTTGAGTCACGATTTCTAAAGTCAATGACAACTATCCCCTAATCAGCTTGCACTGTCCAAAAATAAAATCTCAAATGACCTGATTACTCTCTCAAGTAGCAAATCTGTTTTCCTGTACCTAAACCAAAATTCTTAAAGATTTGATTTTCGGTGCAAACAGCAGTTAGCGTTGATATTTCTTTTGCAGAACTAACCCACAAATCCATCCCATATATTAGCATGTATGTGAAATCCAAAGCCATAAGTGCATCCCATATAATTAATAGAAGATTGAGTCTATTACCTTTGGAAGGCACGGTGGTGCAGAGCGAGAATATGGCATTGGAGTGTTTTACAATAGAAACTTTGTTGTTTCTCTTCACTTTCTTGCATCAGTCCTATGAGAAACCTATATACTCTTAACAATAATTGCATCAGACTGAGGTAAATAAAAGGATTGTTTCACATTCTGTAGATAAAACATATACAGGGAAGACATATTCTGCATGTACTCTCTGCTAAATACTACACAAAAAAACCATAAGAAATTCAATGGTAGTGCACACAATCTTAGAGCTTCCAATACATCATTGTCATGGACAGATAAATCATATACTTTACTTGACTGAATGTAGAAAGGAAGAGAATAAATATTAATTTAATCAAGAGATTAGAGAATTTGGATCTGTACAGAGAAGAATCGTTACACTTGACAAATTTATAAATAAGAAGTAAACAAAAAGAACATGGGTGAGCGTCCAATCTTATTATTCAAGATAAGGATTTGCTCACTTATATGCTATATTCAGAATTTTTTGGAGCGCTGCTCATAGAGATTTTCTTAACTACAAACATTATTTACAACTTTAACACTTTTCAATAGCCTTGCGAGATACAAAAATTATTTACAACTCTCAAATAATTCAGAACAAAAACATGGCATCGAACTTACTTACAAAAAAAAAAAAAGAGACAGGGCACCTGAACATTGGACTGGATAGCCAAAATCTATTCCCCAGCTACTGAAAACCAAACATCAAGGAAGCTATATATCATAGATGTTATAGCATTATATTCAGTTTTGCGTAAATCGACAACTCTTGTAAGTTTATCAATCCAAATGGAAGCATCTTGCAAATAATATATCTCAACACAAACTTAAATATCGAGGAAGCTATATATCTGAGATGCTAGAGCATCATTGAAATTTATTGCTAATTATTGAACAAATGAGAGAGAAAGGATGAAATGGCAGTTTTAAACTTAATCATCATGCGGCAGCCGTCCCATAGGATGACTACAAGGCAACAACCACTGATAAGCAGCTGCATATATCGACGGATCACCTATCCTCGAGGTCGTATGAATTTTGTTCCTTTTTTCATGCTTGTATGCCAATATGAAAGGCATGGGATCATAGTTTTAGTAATACATTAAGCCTCATCACACAAATCAGAGTAAGAAATCATTTATATACCAAGAAGAATGACATCGCACAAAAAATGGTTTCTACAATAAAATATGCTAGAACATTCCTTACCAAGTCAGCTATTGAATTAAAGAACTACACGGTCTTGATCCAATTACACCACTGGGTGTAAGCTCAAGCTCCACAAAAGTATTGGCAAAAGAACCTTCAGAAAACTGAAACACATGAGATCAGTCCCCATGGAACAATCCAAATCTGATGTGGAAGTCAATGAACGCCACTAAATAAATGGTTTGGTTCCCACTGAAACTTACAATGATTTTTTTCAGGTTTACGCCAGTCGATGCAAATACCTCAAGGTCTTAGTTTCGAGTATTTATGTGAAAAAAAAGTTGAATGATCTTTCCTTGAAAAGACTACACATAAGAGAAAAGAGCGTCCATCCATTACATACCAGAGGCAAAACCCATTCCAAAGGGAAACTTTTCAAGCGCATTGAGGTGAGGCCATGAGAGCTCCAGACCTCCAGTCCTATGTCAAACAACTGCAGTGGAACTGAATGTAGAACGACATAAATAAACAAAATAGTTGAGCCAAAAAAAGCCTTACATATGTGTTCTAGGAGAAGCAGGCTCGTTCAGCCGAGACGGTGCTCTGGCCACCATGGACTACCCTACATGAAGGAGATGTCAGGCAAGCTTCGACCCTCAATAAACCCTTCTACATGGCAGCCATGGATGGTTAAAGCACCTGGTGTAGGCAAGGAGGCGACGGGTCCATAAAGACGACGTCAAGCCCGGACAGGACTACATATCATGTTGGATGGCTACCAAACCTTGTTTGCAAACATAAACGAGAGATTATAAGGATTAAATCAAAGGGGAATAGTGGAAGAGAGGAGTCAAATCAGTAAAACAATACCACACGTGTACACCTCAGTCCTAGCATGGTGCTTCCGAAGTGGTCGTGGGGCTATCTGCTTGAAGAAATGACACCACCAAATACGTATGCCATGCCTTGAGCTGAAGCTGTGCAAAATCTCCGCCATCACTTGCAGCATGGTCCGCACTACTACCTACTTGAAGAAATGACACTGCAAAACAGAGATGTGATGGCTTGAGACAAAGCTCTGCAACTTGCAGCGTGGTCTGCGCTCAAAGTCGCCTTAGGCATGGGTACATGGCCACTGCCTCCAATCCTATACCATAAGCAATGATATTTATCAATTAAGCGCAAGATAGCTGAACAATTAAATAAAAGATAATTAAAAAGTACAGTCACACTCACAATTACCTAATCTGTTATTTAGCACTAAGATATGGAATAAATCATGTGTATTAATTAAAGGATGTCCTTCTAAATTAACAGTCAACTTAATTTTAGCAATCTTCTAAATCTCGAGCAAAAAATGAAGTAGAGAGATAGAGGATGAGGGAGTGATCTGGAACTAATAAAGAAACAAAGTATGTCTGTTTGTGTTGGTATGTTTTCCTCTGGTCTTCCCTGCAAGGAATAGGGGCAGGTGAACTATGACCTGCATCAAATCAAACAAAGAAAAATATACATGAACTGATCAGCGTGAGATGGTTTCTTACCTAGACAATCTCTTGAGGTGCACCTAGGCTAGGGCCCTAGGATGGCGTTGCAAGGTCTTCCTGACACGCGATTGACGAAGAGGAACCATGGATGGAGACGGGTGGAGCTCGGTACGTCGAGGTCGAGGACGAAAATGGCCGAATGGATCCGTTGCGGCCCGGTCGGGGGGACGAGGACGCGTGCTCCTTCATGTCGAGCTCTGCCTCGTGAGCCATGGAGCCCTCCTTAGCCTCTCCATGTTCCATCCATAGAGGAGACCATCAAATGGGGGGATCTGAGGGGATTGGGGAGAGGAGGGACGTGGGGATTGGGAGAGGAGAAGGAATGATAAGCATGGGAGGGGGCAGAGCTGTGGCGCCGGCGTAGAGGAGGAGGTGGGGGCGGCGGCGGCGCACAGAGGAGGAGCAAGGGCACGGGCGGCGGCTCAATGCGGAGGGTGGGTGCGCGAGGGGAGAGGAGGACGAATGGATAGGCCGCTGTGGAGGTCACGCACGCTGCCCTGGCGCGCGGACCCGCGCCAGCCCTGCGGAGATCGGCCGCGCCGTGGCGCGAGCGGCGGCGACGGGGAGGAGGCCAACAACGGCGAGGAGCAGGAGATGGGGCCGCGGCGGCGGGGAGCGTGGGACGAATGGCTAGGGTTGTGGCCACGGGCTCTCAGTTTTGGCTCATCTGATCACCGCGTGAGAAATTACCCAATCTACCCCTGTGGGTAGAAATCTTTTCCACCACCCACGAAATCTACCTGCGGTGACCGACATGCGGGTCCGGACGGAAGTGGGTCCCACGTGCAGACATTGGCGGGTAACATATGGCTGTTGCATGGGGTTAGCTAGTGGGAGGGCCAATCGGAACACTCGTTTTCTGCTCAGATTGGACGGCTGAGATGCTCCAGCTGAGAGCATCCTATGGCTGAGAAGCAAGAAGCGCTGTGAAGCCCCCTATGGGGGGCATCGTTTATACCTTTAGATACCATGAAGAATTGTCTTTTTATTTTAGTTTTATTTAGATGACACTCCTCCCAACCTTTGCTTTCTCAAGCCGTGGCTAGCCGAATCCTCGGGTGCCTTCCAACAATCACATATCATGGAGGAGTGTCTATTTGTACAATTATGAAGGTTAATTAATTGGGGCTGGGAACCCCGTTGCCAGCTCTTTTTGCAAAGTTATTGGATAAGTGGATGAAGCCACTAGTCCATTGGTGAAAGTTTCCTAACAAGATTGAAAGATAAAACACCACATACTTCCTCATGAGCTATAAAACATTGACACAAATAAGAGATAGTAAATTTTGAATTGTTTAAAGGTAGCATACGAAGTATTTACTTGGAATGGCAGAAAATACCATGTAGTAGGTAGTTATGGTGGACACAAATGGCATAGGTTTGGGTTAAAGTTTGGATGCACGAGAAGCATTCCCTCTTAGTACATGTCTTTGGCTAGCAAGGTTGATTAGCAAGCATAAGAGTTGAGGGAAACAAACAAATATACATGTGATGGAAACAATCATGCATCTTCCTTGTAAGCATAAACAATTTTAACTTCAGAATAATAAGCTAAGAGCTAACAAGAAAGAAAGACAATGAAAGAACTACATGTGTTTCTCTTTTCTACTTAAACCTCAAAGTGTTGTTGCTATTGACCAATGCTAAGTTTGCCAAAACCAAACAAATTTACTCAGTGCTCCCAAAGTTATCACAATACTAATAACAAGATCAATCATATAATAGAGATTGCAAACTAAAATAAGATGTGCAATATGTAAATGATAAGACTTCTCATTAATATTCCATGACGATAACTCACACCAAGGGATACATAGACAACCAACTAAAGGGGAGATACTTCCACACTGCAACCCATCTTATAAGATAACTTCCCTACTCATGATATGACACTACTTGATAATAAAAAGTAAAAGATAATGATAATGTGATACCACGGCACTCCCCCAAGCTTGGAACAAACCAAGGGGATGCCAATACCGATGATGAATTACTCCTTCGGCGGTGGTGTTGATGATGGGACAACCTCGATGGGAGTGAGGAACCGCTCTAGCATTCTTCGAAGTCGGTGATTCTCCTCCTGAAGTATCTCCACTTCCCTTCTCAGAGCACGGTATTGATCACAAAACTCATCGGTAACCCGTAAAGCTTCTTCCAAAATAGGGAAAGAGTCGAGGCTAGGAGCAGGTGGTAAGAGTCCCTGCAAGTTATGAGAAAAAGAACATCGAGTGTCAACAGATCCCACCAAGATTTGCTTGCTTCCAACAGCTTGTTGCTCTCGTTTTGACGACATCTTCTTCACTACTTCCTCCGAAAGCCCCTTGCCCTTGTTGTTGGAGGCCATGGTGCTTCCAGATCAAAGACAGATCCTGGCAGAAAACAGCTAGAAACAAAACACGTCAAGAAAACGATATACGGACCTCCAGGGGTCCAGGGGATTATATAGCAGGAATTTTTACGTCAAAAGGAAAGTACCAGGTCGAACCAGAGTCGGAGAGAGCCCACGAGGGACCCACCTCATAGGGCGGCGCGGCCAGCGCCGGCCTATGAGGGCACGCCCTCGTGCATCTCCTCCACTCCGTTTCGATCTCGTAATTTTTCATATTTTCCAAAAACAGCAAAAACATTGTTCGGAAAGTAAAACGCAAACTTTTTATTATCAGTATTGTTACCTATTCAAAGTCAAACTCTGCCGGACTGTCAATTTGACCTTTGATGAAAGCTTCCGGTGTCACCACTCGAATAACATCAACATCTTCATTATAAGAATCACCAGAGATATAATGCTTGAGTCTTTGTCCATTCACCACTTGTGTGGCATCGCCTTGGAGAGAACTAATTTTAATTGCTCCTGAACGATACACCTCCACAATGACATATGGTCCTTCCCATTTTGAGAGTAATTTCCTACAAAGAATCTGAGACGAGACCAATACAATAGGACTTTATCCCCAACATTAAATTCTCTTTTGATAATTCTTCTATCATGCCATTTCTTAACTTTGTCTTTAAAGAGTTTAGCATTTTCATAAGCTTCACTTCTCCATTCATCTAGAGAACTCAATTGTAGCAATCTCTTCTTACCGGCAAGTTTGGGATCTTTATTTAGTTCTCTTACAGCCCAATAAGCTTTGTGCTCTAGTTCTAAAGGTAAATGACAAGCTTTTCCATAAACCATTTTATAAGGTGACATACCCATGGGATTTTTATAAGCAGTCTATAAGCCCATAGTGCTTCCTTCAATTTACTAGCCCAATTATTTCTAGATTTATTAACAGTCTTTTGCAAGATAGATTTAATCTCTCTATTTGATAGTTCTACTTGCCCACTAGTTTGAGGATGATAAATAAGCAATTCTATGATTAATACCATATTTAGCAAGAGTTTTTCTAAAACCACCATGAATAAAATGAGAACCTCCATCAGTCATAAGATATCTAGGAACTCCAAATCTAGGAAAATAATATCTAAAAGCATTCTTAAAGAGGTCTCACCATCAGCACTTTTTGTGGGTATGGCTTCCACCCATTTAGTAACATAATCAATAGCAACACGTATATGAGTGTTACCTTCCGAAGAGGGGAAAGGTCCCATGAAGTCAAATCCCCAACAATCGAACGGTTCAATAACAAGAGTATAATTCATAGGCATTTCATTGCGTCTGGAGATATTACCAACCCTTTGACATTCATCACAAGATAAAATAAACTTCCTTGCATCTTTGAAGAGAGTTGGCCAATAAAAACCTGATTGTAGAACCTTTTGGGCGGTTCTATCTCCGGCGTGATGTCCTCCATAAGCACTACCATGGCACTTACTCAATATCTCTTGTTGTTCGCATCTTCGCAGAATACCATCCACTTCTTCTTTATATAAGTGCGGGTCATCCCAAAAATAATGCCTCAAGTCATAAAAGAATTTCCTCCTTTGCTGGGCTGAAAAGGTTGCATACCAAGGACTATCTCGCGAGCTCACCTTTATTACAGCCAATTGTTCATTTGGAAAACTATCATTAACAGGAACAGGATCATAAGCAATATTTTCCAATCTAGACAAATTATCAGCAACAGGATTATCAACACCTTTCCTATCTATAATATGCAAATCAAATTCTTGCAAAAGAAGCACCCATCTAATAAGCCTTGGCTTAGCATCTTTCTTTTGCATTAGGTATCTAATTGCAGCATGATCGGTATGAATAGTAACTTTTGAATCAACAATATAGGATCTAAACTTGTCACAAGCAAAGACTACAACTAACAATTCTTTTTCAGTTGTAGCATAATTTCTTTGAGCAGCATCAAGAGTTTTACTAGCATAATGAATAACATTTAATTTTTTATCTACTCGCTGTCCAAGAACACCCACAGAAAATCACTAGCATCACACATAATTTCAAAAGGTAAGTTCCAATCAGGAGGTTCAACTATAGGAGCAGTTGTTAAGGCTTTCTTTAGAGTTTCAAAAGCTTCCTTACAATCATCATCAAAAACAAAAGGTACATTTTTTTAAGAAGATTAGTAAGAGGTTTTGAAATCTTAGAAAAGTCTTTAATAAATCTCCTATAAAACCCAGCATGACCAAGAACACTACGAATACCTTTAACATCCCTAGGATAGGGCATCTTCTCAATTGCTTCAACTTTAGCTCTATCAACTTCAATACCTCTCTCGGAAATTTTATGTCCCAATACAATTCCTTCATTAACCATAAAGTGACATTTCTCCCAATTAAGAACAAGGTTAGTTTCTTCACATCTCCGCAAAACTTTATCAAGGTTCCGCAAGCAATTATCAAAAGAATTCCCATAGACAGAAAAATCATCCATGAATACCTCTACAATATTCTCACAAAAGCCGTGAAAAATAGCAGACATGCATCTTTGAAAAGTAGCAGGAGCATTACATAAACCAAAAGGCATACGTCTATAAGCATAAGTTACATAGGGACAAGTGAAAGTGGTTTTCTTGATCCTTAGTTTTAACAGCAATTTGTGAAAACCCAGAATAACCATCAAGAAAGCAAAAATGAGTATTTTTAGATAACCTTTCTAACATTTGATCAATAAAAGGTAAAGGGTAATGATCTTTCTTAGTAACCTTATTAACTTTTCAATAATCAATGCACATTTTATACCCTACAACTACTCTTTGAGGGATGAGCTCATCATTATCATTAGGTACAAAGTCATTCCTCCTTTCTTAGGAACACAATGCACAGGACTAACCCATCTACTATCAGCAATAGGATATATAATACTGATACGTCCAAAACGTATCTACTTTCCCGAACACTTTTGCTATTGTTTTGCCTCTAATTTGTGTATTTTGGATACAACTAACACGGACTAACGCTGTTTTCAGCATTGCTCTCGGTGTCTTGTTTTTGTGCGAAATTCAACTTTCGGGAAAATCCTCGGAATTTATATCAATGGGCCTATTTTACCAGAAGACTCGGGAGCCGAAGCAAGGTGGAGGCCCGAGGGCCCCACACACCAGGCCGGCGCGGCCAGGGCGCGCCGCCTAGTGTGTGGCCCCTCGCTGGCCTCCGACGCCCCCTCTGGACTACTTAAAGGGTTCGATCTAAAATCACGAGGAAGAAGTCGAAGTTGCAGAAACCCTCCACGCCGCCACATCGCGAAACTCCATCTCGGGGCCAGTCGCCGTTCGGCACTCCGTCGGGACGGGAATTGGAGGAGATCATCGCCATCATCACCACCGACGCTCTCCATCGACCATCCATGTTTCCCCCATCCATGTGTGAGTAATTCCCCGCTATAGGCTGAAGGGGATGGTAGGGATTGGATGAGATTGGTCATGTAATAGCATAAGATTGTTAGGGCATAGTGCCTAGTGTCCGTAATTGGTACTTTGATGATATTGTTGCAACTTGTTATGCTTAATGCTTGTCACTAGGGCCCGAGTGCCATGATCTCAGATCTGAACATGTTATTATTTCATCATGATATGCATTGTTTTATGATCTTACCTGCAAGTTGTATACACATGTCGCTGTCCGGAACCAAAGGCCCCGAAGTGACAGAAATCGGGACAACCGGAGGGGGTGGCGGTGATGTGAGGATCACATGTGTTCATGGAGTGTTAATGCTTTGCTCCGGTACTCTATTAAAAGGAGTACCTTAATATCCAGTAGATTCCCTAGAGGCCCGGCTGCCACCGGCTGGTAGGACAAAAGATGTTGTGCAAGTTTCTCATTGCGAGCACGTACGACTATATATGGAACACATGCCTATGGATTGCTTTGTACTTGGACACCGTTTTATTATTATCTGCAAATGCCCTGCTTTGATTGTTACATGAGTTTCTCTCATCCATGCAACGCTCGTTATCCGTCCCCGTGCCTACAGTATTTTAATCCTGTTGTTTACTATAATTACTACGCTGTCTTTGTTACTCATTATTTCACCACTGCATCGCTATAAACCGTTATTACGATAGACTCTTGCGAGCAAGTCAGTTTCAGGTGCAACTGAATTGACAACTCCGCTGTTAAGGCTTTCAGTATTCTTTGTCCCCTTGTGTCGAATCAATAAATTGGGTTTTACTTCCCGCGAAGACTGCCGTGATCCCCTATACTTGTGGGTTATCAAGACTGTTTTCTGGCGCCGTTGCCGGGGAGCATAGCTTTATTTGGAGGTTCACTTGGATTGATATTGTTCGCTGCAAATTCTCCATCATGGGTAAAACTCGCGATCCTAAAGTCACCATATTACCATCCACTACAAGAAAAGGTACAACTCGAGTACCTCTGCTACTCTTGATTCACCATCTGTGATAAGTCAACTTGTTTCACCGCCGCAAGCTTCACTTGCTGGTACTTCTGCTGAATCTGAAAACTCTCATAATATTGATGATGTTTCTGCTGTGCTTGATGACAGTGGTTCATTGGGATCCTTTCTAGATGCTACAATTGCTATGTCTAGACAAATTGAAAATACTGAAACTCCTAATGCTGCTACACCTGTTAATTCACCTGAACTTGATAATTCTAGTGATGATCCTGATGAGGATTATGTGGAGCTTAATGATGATTTTATTAATAGATGCAATGCTACTGATGCAAGAAAAATTAAAAAGTTTCTCGCACAATATACTGTTAGACATAAGCTATCTCCTGATCCTAAATTTGCCACATCTCCTATATGCATTAAGGATAAAGATTATGATTTTTCTCTTGATTTATCTCATATAGCTATTGTTCAGAAAACACCCTTTTGTGGTACTGAAAAAGAAAGTGTTGTAGAACACATGAATGAACTCTCTTCTATGAGTAGCTTGTTTTCTGATGATGTCAAGATGCGTACTTATTTTGTTGCTAAATTTTTTCCTTTCTCATTAAAGGATGACGCTAAAACTTGGTACAATAATTTGCCTCCTGGTTCTATTAAAAGTCCAGGTGATTTGCTTGATGTTTTCTTTCGAAATACTTTCCGCTAGTGCTCAACATGCCGCTTTACAGAAAATTTATAGCTTTGACCAGGAAGATGGAGAGAAATTGCCTGAAGCATGGGCAAGATTTTGCTCTCTTATCAGGGCTCGACCTAGACATGAATTGGAAAAGCATGATTTACTTGATATATTCTATAGTGGACTAACCGTTGAGTCTAGGGCATATCTGGATAGTTGTGCTAGTTGCGTTCAGAAAAGAACTCTAGACGAAGTGAAGAATTATTGGCTAAAATAGGCCGGAATCATGATGATTGGACTACACCTGAACCAACTCCGACGCCAATATTGAAGAAGAGGGGTTTAATTAAATTAAATGAAGAAGATATGAGGGAAGCCAAGAAGTCTCTTGATACGTCTCCGACGTATCGATAATTTCTTATGTTCCATGCCACATTATTGATGATATCTACATGTTTTATGCACACTTTATGTCATATTTATGCATTTTCCGGAACTAACCTATTAACAAGATGCCGAAGAGCCAGTTGCTGTTTTGTTTTTGGTTTCAGAAATCCTAGTAAGGAAATATTCTCGGAATTGGACGAAATCAACGCCCAGGGCCTATTTTCACACGAAGCTTCCAAGACCCAGAGTCGAAGTGGGGCCACGAGGTGGCCAGGAGGTAGCGGCGCGGCCCAAGCCCCGGCCGCGCCGCCTGTCTCCGGGCCCTCGTGACGCCCCTTGACCTGCCCCTTCCGCCCTACAAATAGCCTTCGTCGCGAAACCCCCAGTACCGAGAGCCACGATACGGAAAACCTTCCAGAGATGCCGCCGCCGCCAATCCCATCTCGGGGGATTCAGAAGATTGCCTCCGGCACCCTGCCGGAGAGGGGAATCATCTCCCGGAGGACTCTACGCCGCCATGGTCGCCTCCGGAGTGATGTGTGAGTAGTCTACCCCTGGACTATGGGTCCATAGCGTAGCTAGATGGTTGTCTTCCTCATTATGCTTCATTGTCGGGTCTTGTGAGCTGCCGAACATGATCAAGATCATCTATCTGTAATGCTATATGTTGTGTTTGTTGGGATCCGATGGATAGAGAATACTATGTTATGTTGATTATCAATTTATATCTATGTGTTGTTTATGATCTTGCATGCTCTCCGTTATTAGTAGAGGCTCTGGCCAAGTTTATGCTAGTAACTCCAAGAGGGGGTATTTATGCTCGATAGTGGGTTCATGTCTCCGTGAATCTGGGGGAGTGATAGAAACCTCTAAGGTTATGGATGTGTTGTTGCCACTAGGGATAAAACATTGATGCTATGTCCGCGGATGTAGTTATTGATTACATTACGCGCAATACTTAATGCAATTGTCTGTTGTTAGCAACTTAATACCGGAAGGGGTTCGGATGATAACCTGAAGGTGGACTTTTTAGGCATAGATGCATGCTGGATAGCGGTCTATGTACTTTGTCGTAATGCCCAATTAAATCTCACAATACTCATCATAATATGTATGTGCATGGTCATGCCCTCTCTATTTGTCAATTGCCCAACTGTAATTTGTTCACCCAACATGCTATTTATCTTATGGGAGAGACACCTCTAGTGAACTGTGGACCCCGGTCCAATTCTCTATACTGAAATACAATCTACTGCAATTGTTCTACTGTTTTCTCGCAAACAATCATCTTCCATACTATACATCTAATCCTTTGTTACAAAGAAGCCGGTGAGATTGACAACCTCGCTTCTTTGGGGCAAAGTACTTGGTTTGTGTTGTGCAGGTCCACGTTGGCGCCGGGATCCCTGGTGTTGCGCCGCACTACATCTCGCCGCCATCAACCTTCACGTGCTTCTTGACTCCTACTGGTTCGATAAACCTTGGTTTCTTACTGAGGGAAACTTGCCGCTGTACGCATCACACCTTCCTCTTGGGGTTCCCAACGGACGCGTGTCGAACAGAAAGACAATACGTCAACCACGCGCATCAAGCAAATTTTTGGCGCCGTTGCCGGGGAGATCAAGACACGCTGCAAGGGGAGTCTCGACATCCCAATCTCCTTACTTTGTTTTTGTCTTGCTTTATTTTATTTACTACTTTGTTTGCTGCACTAAATCAAAACACACAAAAATTAGTTGCTAGCTTTACTTTATTTTACTGTCTTGTTTGCACTCTATAAAAAAAACACAAAAAAATTAGTTACTTGCATTCACTTTACTTATTTCATCATGTTTCCTCCTAAGTTTGTTCTTAAAGATGTACCGGTAGGCCGAGGGTCTATCCTTGGGAAAGATAATATAGAAGATTTTTTCACTCATATTAGTACAGTTGAAGATTTTGAAGATAGACACTTGGTAGAACTTGCTCCTACTTATTAAATTGTTGTTGCTTCTTTAGTACACGCGTTAGAAGCTAGATTTGTTAATCTTAATCCTGTGATTCAACATATGTTTCTTACACTCAGTGATATGGAAGAAGGAGAAAAGAAAGATTTTGTATTAGAAACCCTTCTTAAAGAATTTGGGGGAATAGCAAGAGAAGCTAGAAAAGTCTTCACTAAATATAATATGCTAGGCTCTTATACCAACTTTGCCAGTACCCTTGAGAAGATGGAAAAAGATAGACAAAAGTACACTAATGAAGTTAATTATGAGGGGGATATTAAAACATCAATACCTTGCAAGCTCTTGGGAATGTGCGAGGCACTAGAAAAGAATTTTGATTGGATTGTTCCTGAAGATTTGTTTGATGAGAGTAGCAAACCTAAGACTAATGAAAAGGGAGCCTCTGAAACCCACATAGAAAAGATAAAATGCATAGTTGAGAAAACTCCACACCCCGCTGTAGATGCACCATCTCTTGATAACACTTGATACACACTTTCTGCGCCTAGCTGAAAGGCGTTAAAGAAAAGCGCTTATGGGAGACAACCCATGTTTTTACTATAGTACTTTTATTTTATATTTGAGTCTTGGAAGTTGTTACTACTGTAGAAACCTCTCCTTATCTTAGTTTTGTGCATTGTTGTGCCAAGTAAAGTCGTTGATAGTAAGGTTCATACTAGATTTGGATTACTGCGCAGAAACAGATTTCTTTGCTGTCACGAATCTGGGCAAAATTCTCTGTAGGTAACTCAGAAAATTATGCCAATTTACGTGAGTGATCCTCAGATATGTACGCAACTTTCATTAAATTTGAGCATTTTCATTTGAGCAAGTATGGTGCCTCAATAAAATTCGTCTTTATGAACTGTTCTGTTTTGACAGATTCTGCCTTTTATTTCGCATTGCCTGTTTTGTTATGTTCGATGGATATTTTGATTCCATTGACTTTCAGTAGCTTTGTGCAATGTCCAGAAGTGTTAAGAATGATTATGTCACCTCTGAACATGTATATTTTAATTGTGCACTAACTCTCTAATGAGTTGTTTTGAGTTTGGTGTGGAGGAAGTTTTCAAGGATCAAGAGAGGGAGATGATACAACATGATCAAGGAGAAAGCTCTAAGCTTGGGGATGCCCCGGTGGTTCACCCCTGCATATATCAAGAAGACTCAAGCGTTTAAGCTTGGGGATGCCCAAGGCATCCCCTTCTTCATCGACAACATTATCGTTCCTCCCTGAAACTATATTTTTATTCCATCACATCTTATGTGCTTTGCTTGGAGCGTCGGTTTGTTTTTGTTTTTGTTTTGTTTGAATAAAATGGATCCTAGCATTCTTTGTGTGAGAGAGAGACACGCTCCGCTGTTGCATATGGACAAATATGTCCTTAGGCTTTACTCATAATATTCATGGCGAAGTTTCTTCTTCAAATTGTTATATGGTTGGAATTGGAAAATGATACATGTAGTAATTGCTAAAATGTCTTGGATAATGTGATACTTGACAATTGTTGTGCTCATTTTTAAGCTCTTGCATCATATACTTTGCACCTATTAATGAAGAAATACATAGAGCATGCTAAAATTTGGTTTGCATATTTGGTCTCTCTAAGGTCTAGATAATTTCTAGTATTGAGTTTGAACAACAAGGAAGACGGTGTAGAGTCTTATAATGTTTACAATATGTCTTGTATGTGAGTTTTGCTGCACCGCTTCATCCTTGTGTTTGTTTCAAATAAACCTTGCTAGCCTAAACCTTGTATCGAGAGGGAAAACTTCTCATGCATCCAAAATACTTGAGCCAACCACTATGCCATTTGTGTCCACCATACCTACCTACTACATGGTATTTCTCCGCCATTCCAAAGAAAATTGCTTGAGTGCTACCTTTAAATTTCTATCCTCTACATTTACAATATATAGCTCATGGGACAAATAGCCTAAAAACTATTGTGGTATTGAATATGTACTTATGCACTTTATCTCTTATTAAGTTGCTTGTTGTGCGATAACCATGTTCCTGTGGACGCCATCAAATACTCTTTGTTGAATATCATGTGAGTTGCTATGCATGTCTGTCTTGTCTGAAGTAAGGGAGATTTACCACCTAATGGTTAGAGCATGCATTTTGTTAGAGAAGAACATTGGGCCGCTAACTAAAGCCATGATCCATGGTGAAAGTTTCAGTTGTGGACATATATCCTCAATCTCATATGAGAAAATTAATTGTTACTACATGCTTATGCATAAAAGAGGAGTCCATTATCTGTTGTCTATGTTGTCCCGGTATGGATATCTAAGTTGAGAATAATCAATAGCGAGAAATCCAATGCGAGCTTTCTCCTTAGACCTTTGTACAAGTGGCATAGAGGTACCCCTTTGTGACACTTGGTTAAAACATGTGCATTGCGATAATCCCGGTAATCCAAGCTAATTAGGACAAGGTGCGGGCACTATTAGTATACTATGCATGAGGCTTGCAACTTGTAAGATATAATTTACATAACACATATGCTTTATTACTACCGTTGACAAAATTGTTTCTTGTTTTCAAAATCAAAGCTCTAGCACAAATATAGCAATCGATGCTTTCCTCTTTGAAGGACCATTCTTTTACTTTTATTGTTGAGTCAGTTCACCTATCTCTCTCCACCTCAAGAAGCAAACTATTGTGTGAACTATGCATTCCTACATACCTGCATATTGCACTTGTTATATTACTTTACATTGACAATATCCATGAGATATACATGTTATAAGTTGAAAGCAACCGCTGAAACTTCATCTTCCTTTGTGTTGCTTCAATGCCTTTACTTTGAATTATTGCTTTATGAGTTAACTCTTATGCAAGACTTATTGATGCTTGTCTTGAAGTACTATTCATGAAAAGTCTTTGCTATATGATTCAGTTGTTTACTCATGTCATTTAGATTGTTTTGATCGCTGCATTCATTACATATGCTTACAATAGTATGATCAAGGTTATGATGGCATGTCACGCCAGAAATTATCTTTGTTTATCGTTTACCTGCTCGGGACGAGCAGAACTAAGCTTGGGGATGCTGATACGTCTTCGACGTATCGATAATTTCTTATGTTCCATGCCACATTATTGATGATATCTACATGTTTTATGCACACTTTATGTCATATTTATGCATTTTCCGGAACTAACCTATTAACAAGATGCCGAAGAGCCGTATGCTATTTTCTGCTGTTTTTGGTTTCAGAAATCCTAGTAAGGAAATATTCTCGGAATTGACGAAATCAACGCCTGGGGGCCTATTTTCACACTAAGCTTTAAGACCCGAGTCAACGAAGTGGGGCCACGAGGTGGCCAGGAGGTAGGCGGCGCGGCCCAAGCCCGGCCGCGCCGGCTGTCTCCCGTGACGCCCTTGACCTGCCCTTCCGCCTACAAATAGCCTTCGTCGCGAAACCCCCAGGACCGAGAGCCACGATACGGAAAACCTTCCAGAGACGCCGCCGCCAATCCCATCTCGGGGATTCAGAGATCGCCTCCGGCACCCTGCCGGAGAGGGAATCATCTCCTGAGGACTCTACGCCGCCATGGTCGCTCCGGAGTGATGTGTGAGTAGTCTACCCCTGGACTATGGGTCCATAGCAGAGCTAGATGGTTGTCTTCTCCTCATTATGCTTCATTGTCGGGTCTTGTGAGCTGCCGAACATGATCAAGATCATCTATCTCGTAATGCTATATGTTGTGTTTGTTGGGATCCGATGGATAGAGAATACTATGTTATGTTGATTATCAATTTATATCTATGTGTTGTTTATGATCTTGCATGCTCTCCGTTATTAGTAGAGGCTCTGGCCAAGTTTTTGCTAGTAACTCCAAGAGGGGGTATTTATGCTCGATAGTGGGTTCATGTCTCCGTGAATCTGGGAGTGACAAAACCTCTAAGGTTATGGATGTGTTGTTGCCACTAGGGATAAAACATTGATGCTATGTCCGAGGATGTAGTTATTGATTACATTACGCGCAATACTTAATGCAATTGTCTGTTGTTAGCAACTTAATACTGGAAGGGGTTCGGATGATAACCTAAGGTGGACTTTAGGCATAGATGCATGCTGGATAGCGGTCTATGTACTTTGTCGTAATGCCCAATTAAATCTCACAATACTCATCATAATATGTATGTGCACGGTCATGCCCTCTCTATTTGTCAATTGCCCAACTGTAATTTGTTCACCCAACATGCTATTTATCTTATGGGAGAGACACCTCTAGTGAACTGTGGACCCCGTCCAATTCTCTATACTGAAATACAATCCATCGCAATTGTTCTACTATTTTCTGCAAACAATCATCTTCCACACTATACATCTAATCCTTTGTTACAGCAAGCCGGTGAGATTCACAACCTCGTTGTTTCGTTGGGGCAAAGTACTTGGTTTGTGTTGTGCAGGTTCCACGTTGGCGCCGAATCCCCGGTGTTGCGCCGCACTACATCTCGCCGCCATCAACCTTCACGTGCTTGACTCCTACTGGTTTGATAAACCTTGGTTTCTTAGGAAACTTGTTCGTACGCATCACACCTTCCTCTTGGGTTCCAACGGACGCGTGTCGAACGGAAAGACAATACGTCAACTACGCGCATCATCTCTCAAGGAGAAAGGTATTAAATCCGAAGATGTGAAGAATCTACCTCCCATAGAAGATATATGTGAGATAATTCCCCCTTCATCCATGATTGAGGTAAACTCCCTTCAACGCTTTACTAGGGAAGATATTCCGTATTCAAAACCTCCTACTAATGCTTAGATGAGTTTGATAATTATATTGTTAAGCAAGAAAATTTTAATATGAGAGTAGAGAATCATCTAATGGAAAATTCTCAAGCTATTAGCAATTTGCATGATATTGTGGAGAGAACCTCCAATGATGTTAAGATGCTTGTTAAACATTTTCAAATGGTTCAAACTCAAATTGATCAACTCACTAAAGTGCAAAATGACTTGTTAAAAAATAATTCTAAAGAGAAACATACTTATGAAGTAACAACTAGAGGCGGTGTCTCTACCCAGGATCCTTTATATCCTGAAGGGCATCCCAAAAGAGTTGAACAAGATTCTCAATGAATTGAAACTAGTGCCCCTTCTAAGAAAAAGAAGAAGAAACATAAAAATGTTGTAGAATCCTCTGAACTGTTAATGATCCTAATAGTATTTCTATTTCTGATGAAACTGAAAGTGGTAATGAACATGATAATGATAATGATAATGATAAGAATGATGCTTCTGATAAAGAAGAGGTTGAAGATGAACCTGAAAAGCATGCTAAAAACAAGAAGTATACTAAAGAAGATTTTATTGCTAAGAAACATGGTAATGAAAGAGAACCTTGGGTGCAAAAGCAAATGCCTTTTCCGCTAAGAAACTAAAATCAAAGGAAGAAGAACACTATAATAAATTTTGTGATTGGATGAAACCTTTATTCTTGCAAATCCCTTTGACTGATGCCATTAAATTGCCTCCTTATTCAAAGTATATGAAAGATATTGTCACTAACAAAAGGAAAATCCCTAATGAGGAGATTTCCACTATGCTTGCTAATTACTCTTTCAATGGCAAAGTTCCAAAGAAGTTGGGCGACCCAGGTATACCTACTATTCCTTGTTCTATTAAGAATAATTATGTTAGAACTGCTCTATGTGATTTGGGAGCGGTGTTAGTGTTATGCCTTTTCTCTTTATAAGAGACTTTATTTAGATAAGTTGATACCTACTGATATATCTTTGCAAATGGCTGATAAATCTACTGCTATTCTGTTGGTATATGTGAGGATGTTCCTGTTCAAGTTACTCAAAACTGCTTGATATTAACTGATTTTGTTGTGTTGGAAATGCCTGAAGATGATAATATGTCTATTATTCTTGGGAGACCTTTTCTTAACACCGCAGGGGCTGTTATTGATTGCAATAAAGGAAAGGTTACTTTCAATGTTGATGATTGTCAACACCCGGATTTTTAAGTCCAGATGCCTATTATGCCATTCATCGCAATCCCAGGAATATTGTTTTTGCGAGACATAATAGATTGATATCACAGAACATCATTCATTACAACATCGTAATTGTCTTACAACAAAAGATCACATGATCCAGTCTCATTACAATAGTAGATGATCTATTGATCAATTACAAAACACATAGCGGAAGCGAAGTAGCGTAGTAGTAGTCCATCTATTTCACAGGCAACTGTTGACGTCAGGAGTGATCCTAGTTGTCGTAGACGTCCTGCTGTCCTTCTTCCGGGTTCGGTACTTTCTTCATAGTCTGCCATTTGAATAGCCAGGGATGAGCCATGAGTACTTTAAAGTACTCGCAAACTAATACTAATGTAAGCACTATCAACTACAGTAAGGGGGTGCTAAGCTCTAAGTTTATTTGCATAAAGCCAATTTTAGTTCACAAACATTTAATAAAAACCTCTTCATTTGCTAACTAACTCAAGTGGGAACATTAGTGTCATTCCCACAACTCTGTTGTGATTCAAGTCAAAGTCACCATTCACCTTTCAAGTTCAAGTCACAAGTCACCCTTCACATGTCACATTTTAAAAAAAATGGTCTGATGACGGAACGGTATGGCCTTTCCAACCGTCCATAACCGTGGACGCGGCTATTCGAATAGGTTTAACTCTGCAGAGGTTGTACACTTGTGCCACAACAATTGCAATAGTTCGTCAGGGGTAACTGGCCCTGATTTATCGTACGCAGTACGCGAACTACCAATCCTAACCTTTCATTTACATATTCTAGTATAGGCACCTCTCCCCATGAGCTTGGCCTCCCAGTGAAGACAAACGGCCACTGGAACTGCAGAGGCTTGGGCCGGACATTCACCTCATTTCACGTCATTTCACATCATTCCTTTTGTTGTAGAGGCAGCCTCCAGCATAACCCCGATGACGCTTGTTCATAGGGAACCCATACTAAAATACATAAGTTTCCAGCTAAGCCTTACCCAGATTCAGGTATTGTGGGGGTACTTGTAAAAATTGGAATGGTATCGCATCCGAACCCAACCATCAGTTTTCGTAAAATTCACCAAGTCAACTCACAGGTCATATTCACCTTCAAAATCTTTCAATGGAATGAATCATCATTCCAAGGTTTCAAAGTCATTTCATTTCACAAGTTCCCCCTCTAGAGTAGTCAATTTTAATATTGAGCACTAGCAACTAGTCATGAGGGGTGCTAACTTAGCTTAAAGCTTTCTAGGCTAAGTTTGATACTCTTGTAGTACTCTATTTCTAGACCAAAGTTAACTATAAAAGCAAGTTATGATAATCAAAGTAAAAGTTGGGAAGAATAAAACTTGGGATGGGATCATGAAGCATAAAGTAAAATGTGGTAGTGCCTTGCTCTTGTAGAGCTTTGCGCTTAGCAAGAACATTAGCTTGCAATGGTGTTAGCTTGCCATAATATAGCTTGCCTTGGTTGGTGATGTGATCAAAGTGGTCTTCTTCTCCTTGAAAGTAGACTTCCTCCTCCTCTTGATACTCCTCGTACTAGCGTCTAAAATACGAATACGAGGATACAATCACCAAACAATTCATTGGCTATTCCAAACATCACATATATTCACACAAACTATTCTATTCATACCATTAATACAATTTTGTGCATTGGTGGTATTGCTTTGAGGAAAAATAATTTCCTCTCATTTTATATGTAAAAGATAGTTTCCATATAGTTCTTGAGGAATAATTTCCTCTCATTGAATCTTCTTTAAGATTTAATTTCTCAAACCATCACACATGAATTTAGGTTGACCTAAGTCAACCATTCATCATCATCATTTGAGAAAATGATTTAAATGAGGTAGGGATACCTCATACCATTTAATAGTGCCTATTATGATTTAAATCTCCAAGTATTTCATGTGAGAGTATTTGACCAGGGGTTCAAACTTCATATGAAAGTACTTGGGACAAGATTTAAATGAAGTGAAACACCTCATATAATTTACACAAGTAAACTAGCATCACTCATTACTATTAAGTGGGTAAATGTGTTGTTTTTCTTATTTAGGGAAAATAATTTCCTCTCATACTAAATAGGGGATTACTTTTAATTACTTAGAGAAATAATTTCCTCTCATTATCTTATTAAGATTTAATTTCTCTTATGAACCATATATGACCTAGGTTGACCAAAGTCAACCTCTTCATACTTATCATTGGAGAAAATGATTTAAATGAGGTGAACACCTCATACCTTTTAATCCTAACATGGTAAAGATTTAATATCATCAACAATTCATATGAGACCTAAATGACCAGAGTCTCTACCTCATTTTGAATTGTTCATGACAAGATTTAAATGAGAGAAACACTCCCATAAGATTTAATAATTTGTTGGAACAATTTAAAAAGCTACTATGGCAAACATTTAATATTCTTAAGTGAGCAATTATGAGACCAAGCAACCAGGGTCATCACATTACTTCATACAACTTGAAAAGATGATTTAAATGAGGTGCTATACCTCATAGATTTGAAATCTTAAATTTGGACATAATTTAAATGGGCTAGTAATGGCTACATAGCCATTATTTGATTCTAACCCATGATCATACACAGAACCTATATCATATTTTTACATAAACAATTAGAGTATTTGAAAAGTGAATTTTGAGAGGTGGAAACACTTCAAAATTCAAAAGGGTTGATTTTTAATAATTATTCTAAGGCAGAAAAGCCCCTGTCTTGTTTATTTTGCTATTTTAATTCTACAACAGTTATTGGTTTGTATCCAGTGGCATTGGATAGATAATTTAACAGGCTTTCTAACCATATAAAATTTGCCAAATTTGGTGTGGTAGAATTTCCCCTATTGATTTTTAAAGTTGGCAACAGATTGCCTATTTCTTTTATTTTGAAAATTTCGAATTTGAAAAGCTGGGCTGGCGGGAAAGGCAACTGGGCTGCACAGGGGAAAAGGAAGGTGGGCCGGCCCAGTAGCGCGTCCACGCAACGGGCTGCCTGACGGTGTGGGGTCCACGCGCCAGTGAGGGTTACTCACCGAAACGGTACGCGTCGTGTGAGGCGTTGGATCAGGCGACGATCCGACGGTGAGGAGTGGTCGTCGTCGATCGAGAAGCAGAGGGCGCAGCACGGCGGAGGTAGGGGGCCTGAGAGGCGCTCGGAGCTCCGGCGATCGTCGGAGGGGTGCGCCCGCGACGTTGTTGTCGATGGGGAAGCGCCCGGGAAGCGCCGTTGCCGGGGCGGCCTTCTCCCAGCTGCTACACATGAGCGGCGCGAGCTATCAATTGGGGCGAGGCGGTGGCTAATCGAGCATGGTGTGAGGTCGAGGAGAGGCTGTGAGATGAGGGGAAGCTGAGGGCGTGCTCAATTTGGGGCGGAGAGCTCCTTTTATAGTGGCCTCGAGGAGCGGCGGGTGGTCACGGTGACGATGGCGAGGTAGGGCTGCAGGCGATCAACGGCGTGGGCGAGGGCATGGTCGTGTCTAGGCAGGCTCAGGGAGCGCCACGGTGAACTCGGAACAGCAGGCGGTGGTCAAGGCAGTGGGGAGGGTCATGCGTCCGTGGCCGTGGCGGCGGTCGTCGTCCTCCGCGACGGACAGGGCACGGGGAGGCTCGTGGTGGTGTCTGGCGGTGTCCCGGTGCTGAGGCGAGTCGACGAGCAGGCGCTCGATGGCCAGGGACAGGCTGAGGTGACGAGGCGATGCGCTCGGGGCGCGCTCGGGGCGTTCGCCGTGCGCGTCCTGGAGCGTGTGTGTGCACGCCTGGGCGCGTCTGGCCACGCCGACGCCCGCGTGTGCATGCGCCATGGTGACCCTGGGGAGGCACGGGTTTCGTGGGAGGAGAGCGTCCAGGACATGGTGGTGCATCACTGAGGGTGAGAGGGAGAGAGAGGGCATGGATGGCCATGCCATGCCACGGCATGGTCATGCCATTGTCATGGTGAGCAAGTGGAGGTGCTGGCAGGGCTGGGCACTGGTGCTGAGAGGTGAATGGAGGTGCCAGGGTGCAGTGGTGGCTCAGGTTGGACCAAGTCCAACTCCAAATTTCAGTATGGGCACCCATTTGATCCCTGCACTAAAGGTGTTTGAGGAAAAGCCCGAAAGAAAAAATATTTTCGAATTTTGGAAAATCCCTTGGTGGATCTCATTCATATAATCATAGAGATAGAATGGTGGTGGTGGTGGTCAATTTGGTGTTGATTTGCAAGTTTTCAAATTTGGGGTTGATCTTCTCTTTATTTCAAGGTCTCCTCTTGTCTCCTCTATACTGGTCAACCTGGTCAACATTGGGTATGGTGGTCAACATGAAAGTTGTTCACCTTGACATTGTCTTGGATGACATGGAGAGAGTTGGTCAAGTTTGGTTTAGGAAAAGTCCAAACCAGGAGTGCAAAGTGGGGAAGAAAATATTTTGGTGACATATGACCATTATCATATGTGTGAAGGTTTTGAGATTTCCTTTGGTTTGATTTTGGTTTCTTTGATGCAAATGTGTTTGTTTATCATATATAAGAGTTTTACAAACAATAGATCAAGCCATGGTGGCCTTGCTTGAAGATTTGCAAAAATGGCTAAATGTGTATGTGAGTAAAAATGGGATTTTCTCCCTATTTGATTTCTCTCCATTTGTTTTGACTTTTGTTGACTCTAATGTGATTCTTATTAGTTGAGAAACATTTTCAAACCATTGAATCCATTTCAAAAGGTCTTGATCAAAGATTTGCAAAATTGGCCAAAACACATAAGAGGTGAGGTTCAAATTTTAATATTTTTGTAAAGTGTTTCCCCTTGCTTCACTTGGACATGGGTTAGGGTCAATTTAGTGTTATATTAGGTTTGGAGATGGTTTCACACCATTTGGTCAAGGTAGAAATGCATAGGTCAAGATTTGGGGAAAGTGGCTATGTGTCACATATGCTTCTATGCATATGTTGCATTTGATTTTTAATTTGACTTTGCTTGACCCAAATGGTGTTGTTGAGTGTTGAAATGGTATTTGGAAGTGATCCAACCATTCACAACAAGTCCTAGGGTCAAGATTCTTATTTGATTTCTTTCTCTTTTATTTTATTTGGTTGGTGACCTTCACTTGATCACTTTAGGGTTTTAGGGTTTAGCACAAAAGCATAATAACACTCATCATGGCAAAACACAAGATTTAAACAAGATCTATATGTATCAATCTTATTTTAACAAAAGTTTTTGTTGGTTCCAAAATTTGGAACTAGGGAAATTCATTTTGTTTGTTTTGAAATTTTTGGGTTGTTACAAACCCTTCCCTTAAACAAATCTCGTCCCGAGATTTTAAGAAAAGTTAGGTTCCTAAGAGAGATTGGGCATTTTATTAACAGGAGGACATACTTGGCATCGTCTGGGGTGCTTCCTGAGCTTCAGTGGCAGCCATGTGGTAGAGACGGCCGTTGTTGTTGTTCTGGTTCCTTCTTCCGGCAGCGACGCTGTTGCTGAGCAGGTGCTGCGGTATTGGCGGCAATCCTGGCAAGCTTCTTGGGGCACTCATTGGAGAAGTGACCCACAACTCCACATTCATAGCAATGACGGTGGACTTGTCTTTGGGGTTGACGGGGTAGCATTGCTTCCAGTCCTGGGCAGGATTGGGGTTGTTGTTGTTTCCATTGTTGTTGTTGTTGTTGGGCGGTTGTTGTTGTTGTTGTTGTTGTTGTTCCCTCCGGGCTTCGGGGTCCTCCGTTGTTGTTGGTGTAGTTGGGGCGATAATTCTGGGCAGGGGGCTTGTTGTATCTTGGGGTGAATCCTCCAGAGTTGTTGCTACTTCTGGTTATGGTGGGGTCCACTCTGGTTAATCATTCTGCGCTTGCGTTCTCTTGTCCGATGCAGCTTTCCTTCCATCCGTATGGCTGAGTCCACGAGGGCTTCTAAGTCGCCGAACGGAATGTTCACTAACACACTGCATCTCGTCATGCCTCCTCAGAAATCTTTCCTTTCTCTTCTCATTGGTGTCGGTCTCATCCGGCGTACCTTGACAGAGTAAGAAACTCGCGGTATTCCACCACGGACATTCTTCCTTGCTTGAGTTCACGGAACTCGTCTCTCATTTTCTTGATCAGTCCTTGGGGCACATGGTACTTGCTAAACTTTAGCTTGAAGTCTTCCCATGTCATCATCTGTCCCGCATTCATTGCACGGGCACTTGTCCACCAGCTCTGGCAGTCCCGACAGTGTAGTGGGTGGCGAACAGACTTTTTCTGCGGCTTCAACTCCCGCAACTTCGAGGTTGTTCTCCATGGTCTGGAGCCAGTCATCAGCATCGAGGGGCTCTTCAGTCTTGTTGAACATCGGAGGGTTGGTGTGCTGAAAGTTCTTCAGCTTTGACCCCGGGTGATCGTGGTTTCCATGGCCTTGGTTGTTCTGAGCTATCTGTTGCAGTGCGGTAATGTTGGCTTGGCGTTCAGCTCTCTCGACTTCTCGGTCTACCATCATTGTCTGCAGCAGTTGCATCATGGCATCCTGGGTGGTGTTGCGGGTTGGTGGGGCCATCTGAACATTGAGGTAGATGATAAGATAATAGGGAAATTTCTATGGTTTGTTTTGTTAAAATTTTAAAAGTTCACAAATTGAAAATTTGAGTAGTGTTGGGGGTAAAAACCAACAACACTTTTTCATTCATACCAAGCATCATACATTACAAAGCTAACACACCGTTGGTTTGAAGAACCATTCATCGTTCTACGATACAAGGGGATCCCGATACAACTCACACCTACTTAAGTTACTACTCTTCCGGTGATTCTTCTTCTTCACGGTGAGGTGCTTGGCGAGAGGCGAGGGCGTTGTCCAAATCTCTGTGGGTTTTGTACTGCCTGAAGTCCTGAGGTGCTTCATAGGGGTTCATCTTTGGTTGTGGTGGGGGCATGGTCATCGGTCTTCCCATGGAGTCATGTCTTGGGTAGTAGATGAAACGAGTGTTCTTGATCTTGTCCTCATTTTGTCCACACAGACGGGAAATTGCTTCTTGCATAGCTTTGTCTAGTCCTTCCTTCCAAGTGTTTCCCTTACAGAAAACCATATGGTTTCCCATACCGGGGCATCAAGCTTCCTTCGTAGATCAGTAGAAACGTCCCACCGAGGTGGTTCTCCTAACTGAGCTTTGAGGGGTATTCCGAAGAACTCGGGATACGGGTGTCCCAGATAGTCCACTAGTTGCTTCAACTCCTTTTCGAACCTTGGGTCGCCTCCGGAACCAAGCTGATAGGACTCCCATTGGTACTTCATCTGTGAGCAATTAGGATAAGTAAGTTAAAGAAGTAGTCAAGTGTGCAACATTTTAGGTAGTGCTACAAAGAAAAAGTAGAGCATGAATTTCTCATTTTGAAAAAAAAAATTTCAAGGGTAAGAGTGAAAATAAGTTTTTCACAAATATTCACTTCTTTGGTTTTTGAAACTAAGTTTTTCAGACGTCCATTCTAACTAGGGTCTCCTAAGGTCAAACAATGGCTCTGATACCAACTTGTCAACACCCGGATTTTTAAGTCCGTATGCCTATTATGCCATTCATCGCAATCCCAGGAATATTGTTTTTGCGAGACATAATAGATTGATATCACAGAACATCATTCATTACAACATCGTAATTGTCTTACAACAAAAGATCACATGATCCAGTCTCATTACAATAGTAGATGATCTATTGATCAATTACAAAACACATAGCGGAAGCGAAGTAGCGTAGTAGTAGTCCATCTATTTCACAGGCAACTGTTGACGTCAGGAGTGATCCTAGTTGTCGTAGACGTCCTGCTGTCCTTCTTCCGGTTCTGGTACTCTTCATAGTCCGGCCATTTGAATAGCAGGGACAGCCATGAGTACTTTAAAGTACTCGCAAACTAATACTAATGTAAGCACTATCAACTATAAGGGGTGCTAAGCTCTAAGTTTATTTGCATAAAGCCAATTTTAGTTCACAAACATTTAATAAAACCTTTCATTTGCTAACTAACTCAAGTGGGAACATTAGTGTCATTCCCACAACTCACATTGTTAAAGTCACCATTCACCTTTCAAGTTCAAGTCACAAGTCACCCTTCACATGTCACATTTTAAAAAAAATGGTCTGATGACGGAACGGTATGGCCTTTCCAACCGTCCATAACCGTGGACGCGGCTATTCGAATAGGTTTAACTCTGCAGAGGTTGTACACTTGTGCCACAACAATTGCAATAGTTCGTCAGGGGTAACTGGCCCTGATTTATCGTACGCAGTACGCGAACTACCAATCCTAACCTTTCATTTACATATTCTAGTATAGGCACCTCTCCCATGAGCTTGGCCTCCCAAGAAGACAAACGGTCAGCCTGGAACTGCACAGGGCTTGGGCCGGACATTCACCTCATTTCACGTCATTTCACATCATTCCTTTTGTTGTAGAGGCAGCCTCCAAGCATAACCCCGATGACGCTTGTTCAGAGGGAACCCATACTAAAATACATAAGTTTCCAGCTAAGCCTTACCCCAGGTATTGTGGGGGTACTTGTAAAATTGGAATGGTATCGCATCCGAACCCAACCATCAGTGTAAAATTCACCAAGTCAACTCACAGGTCATATTCACCTTCAAAATCTTTCAATGGAATGAATCATCATTCCAAGGTTTCAAAGTCATTTCATTTCACAAGTTCCCCTCTAGAGTAGTCAATTTTAATATTGAGCACTAGCAACTAGTCATGAGGGGTGCTAACTTAGCTTAAAGCTTTCTAGGCTAAGTTTGATACTCTTGTAGTACTCTATTTCTAGACCAAAGTTAACTATAAAAGCAAGTTATGATAATCAAAGTAAAAGTTGGGAAGAATAAAACTTGGGATGGGATCATGAAGCATAAAGTAAAATGTGGTAGTGCCTTGCTCTTGTAGAGCTTTGCGCTTAGCAAGAACATTAGCTTGCAATGGTGTTAGCTTGCCATAATATAGCTTGCCTTGGTTGGTGATGTGATCAAAGTGGTCTTCTTCTCCTTGAAAGTAGACTTCCTCCTCCTCTTGATACTCCTCGGTACTAGCGTCTAAAATACGAATACGAGGATACAATCACCAAACAATTCATTGGCTATTCCAAACATCACATATATTCACACAAACTATTCTATTCATACCATTAATACAATTTTGTGCATTGGTGGTATTGCTTTGAGGAAAAATAATTTCCTCTCATTTTATATGTAAAAGATAGTTTCCATATAGTTCTTGAGGAATAATTTCCTCTCATTGAATCTTCTTTAAGATTTAATTTCTCAAACCATCACACATGAATTTAGGTTGACCTAAGTCAACCATTCATCATCATCATTTGAGAAAATGATTTAAATGAGGTAGGGATACCTCATACCATTTAATAATGCCTATTATGATTTAAATCTCCAAGTATTTCATGTGAGAGTATTTGACCAGGGGTTCAAACTTCATATGAAAGTACTTGGGACAAGATTTAAATGAAGTGAAACACCTCATATAATTTACACAAGTAAACTAGCATCACTCATTACTATTAAGTGGGTAAATGTGTTGTTTTTCTTATTTAGGAAAATAATTTCCTCTCATACTAAATAGGGGGTTACTTTTAATTACTTAGAGAAATAATTTCCTCTCATTATCTTATTAAGATTTAATTTCTCTTATGAACCATATATGACCTAGGTTGACCAAAGTCAACCTCTTCATACTTATCATTGGAGAAAATGATTTAAATGAGGTGAACACCTCATACCTTTTAATCCTAACATGGTAAAGATTTAATATCATCAACAATTCATATGAGACCTAAATGACCAGAGTCTCTACCTCATTTTGAATTGTTCATGACAAGATTTAAATGAGAGAAACACTCCCATAAGATTTAATAATTTGTTGGAACAATTTAAAAGGCTACTATGGCAAACATTTAATATTCCTAAGTGAGCAATTATGAGACCAAGCAACCAGGGTCATCACATTACTTCATACAACTTGAAAAGATGATTTAAATGAGGTGCTATACCTCATAGATTTGAAATCTTAAATTTGGACATAATTTAAATGGGCTAGTAATGGCTACATAGCCATTATTTGATTCTAACCCATGATCATACACAGAACCTATATCATATTTTTACATAAACAATTAGAGTATTTGAAAAGTGAATTTTGAGAGGTGGAAACACTTCAAAATTCAAAAGGGTTGATTTTTAATAATTATTCTAAGGCAGAAAAGCCCCTGTCTTGTTTATTTTGCTATTTTAATTCTACAACAGTTATTGGTTTGTATCCAGTGGCATTGGATAGATAATTTAACAGGCTTTCTAACCATATAAAATTTGCCAAATTTGGTGTGGTAGAATTTCCCCTATTGATTTTTAAAGTTGGCAATAGATTGCCTATTTCTTTTATTTTGAAAATTTCGAATTTGAAAAGCTGGGCTGGCGGGAAAGGCAACTGGGCTGCACAGGGGAAAAGGAAGGTGGGCCGGCCCAGTAGCGTGTCCACGCAACGGGCCGCCTGACGGCGTGGGGTCCACGCGCCAGTGAGGGTTACTCACCGAAACGGTACGCGTCGTGTGAGGCGTTGGATCAGGCGACGATCCGACGGTGAGGAGTGGTCGTCGTCGACGGCGAGAAGTAGAGGCGAGCACGGCGGAGGTAGGGGGTCGAAGAGTGTCGGAGCTCCGGCGATCGTCGGAGGGGTGCGCCGCGACGTTGTTGTCGATGGGGAAGCGCCTGGAAGCAGTTGCGTCATTGGGGGCGGCCTCCTTCTCCGGCAAGCTTCGGCTACGGTGAGCGGCGGCGAGCTATCAATTGGGGCGAGGCGGTGGCTAATCGAGCATGGTGTGAGGTCGAGGAGAGGCTGTGAGATGAGGGGAAGCTGAGGGCGTGCTCAATTTGGGGCGTGGAGAGCTCCTTTTATAGTGGCCTCGAGGAGCGGCGGGTGGTCACGGTGACGATGGCGAGGTAGGGCTGCAGGCGATCAACGGCGTGGGCGAGGGCATGGTCGTGTCTAGGCAGGCTCAGGGAGCGTCACGGTGAACTCGAACAGTAGAAGGTGGTCAAGCACAGTGGGAGGGTCATGCGTCCGTGGGTACGTGTCGCGCCCTCCGCGACGGTGGACAGGCACGGGGAGGCTCGTGGTGGTGTCCGCGGTGTCCCGGTGCCGAGGCGAGCCGACGAGCAGGCGCTGATGGCCGTGGGACAGGCTGAGGTGACGAGGCGATGCGCGCGCTCGGGGCGTTCGCTGGGCGCGTCCGGAGCGTGTGTGTGCACGCTCTGGGCGCGTCGGCCACGCCGACGCCCGCGTGTGCATGCGCGTGGTGACCCGGGGAGGCACGGGCAGGTCAGGGGAGGCAGAGAGCGTCCAGACATGGTGGTGCATCACTGGGGTGAGAGGGGAGAGAGAGGGCATGGGATGGCCATGCCATGCCACAGCATGGTCATGCCATTGTCAATGTGAGCCAGTGGAGGTGCTGGCAGGGGTTGGCACTGGTGCTGAGAGGTGAATGGAGGTGCCAGGGTGCAGTGGTGGCTCAGGTTGGACCAAGTCCAACTCCAAATTTCAGTATGGGCACCCATTTGATCCCTGCACTAAAGGTGTTTGAGGAAAAGCCCGAAAGAAAAAATATTTTTGAATTTTGGAAAATCCCTTGGTGGATCTCATTCATATAATCATAGAGATAGAATGGTGGTGGTGGTGGTCAATTTGGTGTTGATTTGCAAGTTTTCAAATTTGGGGTTGATCTTCTCTTTATTTCAAGGTCTCCTCTTGTCTCCTCTATACTGGTCAACCTGGTCAACATTGGGTATGGTGGTCAACATGAAAGTTGTTCACCTTGACATTGTCTTGGATGACATGGAGAGAGTTGGTCAAGTTTGGTTTAGGAAAAGTCCAAACCAGGAGTGCAAAGTGGGGAAGAAAATATTTTGGTGACATATGACCATTATCATATGTGTGAAGGTTTTGAGATTTCCTTTGGTTTGATTTTGGTTTCTTTGATGCAAATGTGTTTGTTTATCATATATAAGAGTTTTACAAACAATAGATCAAGCCATGGTGGCCTTGCTTGAAGATTTGCAAAAAATGGCTAAATGTGTATGTGAGTAAAAATGGGATTTTCTCCCTATTTGATTTCTCTCCATTTGTTTTGACTTTTGTTGACTCTAATGTGATTCTTATTAGTTGAGAAACATTTTCAAACCATTGAATCCATTTCAAAAGGTCTTGATCAAAGATTTGCAAAATTGGCCAAAACACATAAGAGGTGAGGTTCAAATTTTAATATTTTTGTAAAGTGTTTCCCCTTGCTTCACTTGGACATGGGTTAGGGTCAATTTAGTGTTATATTAGGTTTGGAGATGGTTTCACACCATTTGGTCAAGGTAGAAATGCATAGGTCAAGATTTGGGGAAAGTGGCTATGTGTCACATATGCTTCTAGGCATATGTTGCATTTGATTTTTAATTTGACTTTGCTTGACCCAAATGGTGTTGTTGAGTGTTGAAATGGTATTTGGAAGTGATCCAACCATTCACAACAAGTCCTAGGGTCAAGATTCTTATTTGATTTCTTTCTCTTTTATTTTATTTGGTTGGTGACCTTCACTTGATCACTTTAGGGTTTTAGGGTTTAGCACAAAAGCATAATAACACTCATCATGGCAAAACACAAGATTTAAACAAGATCTATATGTATCAATCTTATTTTAACAAAAGTTTTTGTTGGTTCCAAAATTTGGAACTAGGGAAATTCATTTTGTTTGTTTTGAAATTTTTGGGTTGTTACAATGATAAGGAGCATACCGTCTATTTCCCCAAGAGGATTGATAAAGTATGTGGAGTTAATACTATTTCTAATGTGAGAACTATCAAAGTTGGAACAATTGATTGTCCTATATATGAGCCTAAAGAAGGTTATCAAAATCTTATGATTGGATCCATATCAATACAATTCAAGGTAACATGATTGATTTGAGGTTTATTTCTTCTTATGCTATGTAAAATTTATTTGGTGGCAAGACTTGATCAACCTTGTTAACAAATACTTTTTATATGCATAGAGGAGGTAAACAACATCTCTTTCTTCCTCCACTTGTTCTACTTGCTGTAGCACTTTTGTTTTGCAAAGTTCCTTAATTAATTATAGATTTCAAAAAAAATTCTGCCATAATAAACTTAATACCCAGAAATGTGCATTTTTCAAAGTTTTCAAAAATTCACAAAAATTATACCGTTGGTCATATTTTTCAAAAATGCACTGAGCACTGGGATGACCAAGGGGCACCCTGTGGCACCCCACGTGCCGCGTGGCCTGAAGGGGGCGCGCCACCCCGGTGTGGGCTCCCCCTGCCCCACTTTAGCATCTCTTCCTCCCACACTCTTCTCTCTCCCGAAAAACTCGCCAGCTTTCTCTCACTCGCGTTTTTGCTCAAGAGCTCAAGATTTCTCGATCTCTTTGCTCAGCCCAGATTTCTGTCTGAAATTTGGCACATTTGCTCTCCGTATGTGACTCCTCCGATTATCCAAGTAGAATTTTGTTTGGTTGAGTATATCTTGAATATTTTGCTTGTAGGTAACATGTTTAGTGAGCTTGCATGCTTGTTCTAAGTTGTATAAACTAGTTTTGATGCATGATTAGTACTCTAGCAAGTTCCTATAGTAGTTTCCCTCAATTATATGTCACCAAATCAAATTTTATAATGTTTGTTGAAAAATTTCAGAAAAGGAAGATGGATAATTTCAACTTTGGAGAAGTGTTTGAGAGAGAGGCAACCAGCACCGGAAGGCCCTCTAGGACCGCCACCCGATTCAGGCGATCCTACAATGAGGATGTCATCGCGCCAAGCTTCGATCCCGAAGAAGACAATGGAGTTCCTAACGCTTCATCTTTCCCATGTTATAACTTTTTGAGTAATGCAGGGTTGCTGGATGATTTCTTGACCCTCGTTAATAAGGCGGGCTTAACCGCCTATATGGGAGATGAAAGGGAGCAATACTACATGCTCACCAAGATCTTTGTTGAGAGCTTCAAGTTCAACAACAAGCACTATGGCCCGACAGTTACATTCAAGATCTATGGTAATCCTATTACTATGAAATTGGAAGAATTTTGTGTTGCATTGGGTATTGCCCCTGCAGGTACAGCAAGGAAGATTGAGGACAACCCCAGGGTCTTGTTGGAGCTCTATCGAGAGATCACCAATGATGATTGCCGCACCATTCAGCGTGGCAAGATAAGAAACATCCAACTCCCCGCCATTAAGTATTTTGCCTATTACATTGCTACAAACATTCTTGGTAGGGAGAACACTAGCAATATTTCTAGCTACCATCTTGCTTTCTTAATTGCTGCACTTACTGGGGAGACACCTTATCATCTTGGTTCTCTTATTGCTCGCCGTTTGTCTAACAAGGGGCCTATTTTTGGAGAAACTATTGCATCGCGCATTTTAGCACATTTAGAACTTCCTCTTGATTCTAATGATGTGCCATTAACTCCTATAAGGCTTGATATTGCTGCTATGAAGAACCATCAATTTGTTACCGCTGATTCTACTTCAGATAATTTGGTCTATAGAATGTTGTTTGCTGACGGGGATGAGAAGGAAATCCCTTTTCCCCAGCCAGACTTGTTCAGTATTGACAGGAAACCATGGTCGCGCTCTAAGGAGGAGGTGGAGAAGAAACTGAAGATACAAGGCTTCCACCAGCAGCATGACTCCGAGGACGCCGAGCCCTCCTACGACTACACTGTCACATATCCGGGTGCTTCTTCTAGCACATACCCGAAATATGATCCGTCTTCGTACTACGGAGGTGCTACTTCATGGGCACCATGGGATTGAACTCCACTTAGGCCAAAAGCCTAAGCTTGGGGGAGGTATACCGGCATCACTCATTCTTTGCATATTATTGTTACTGGATACTTGTATATACTTGTTTAGTTTCTTTGAGTGGTTTTCTAATGAGAGGAAGATGATATTTGGGGAAGTGCTGCCTGAAAACAGATTCTGGACTGTTACCAAAAAAATTCTCAAAAATAGCCAGAACGATATTTTGCGAAGCCAATTTTTTTGCATATTACCCAGGTTGTTATCTAACTTTCATTAGTTGAACACTTTTCGATTTGAGCAGTGGAAGAATTTCTTGAAAATCGAGTACTGTACTGCTGTCAAGTTTGACGAATTCCTGCTGTTTTGTGTTTATGTGACTCTTCTAGTTTCCATTTTCTTGTTTTTGCTTTGTTTCTTTCTTAAAACACAAAAAGACCAAAAATATTTCTGTTGTTTCTCTTCACCATTTGCTTGTTTTGGTTTCTTGCATTTATTTTGCTTTATTTGCTATCGTTGGTTTGCTATAAGAAAATCCAAAAAGATTTTGCTTTGTTTGCTTGTTTTCTTTTGTTCTTGTTTCCAATTCGAAAACACCAAAAATATTTGCTGTTCTTCTTTGGTTTTGTAAAGTTCATTATGAGTTCAATGGTCTTCGGTGGCTGGAGCGTGGTTTTCATTTCATATTATCCAAGCTACACAAGTGAAAGGCAATAATGACGATCTACGACAATCTGATTGTGGTGAGAGGCTGGTATGAACTCTATTTGTTTTCATTTTTGTACATATACTCATCCATGTGAGCATGCTTAGTTGGTTCATGTGAGGTATATGTCATTTAAGAAAGTCTAGTAGTTCATGATCTCTCATGTTTAGCTCCAATTTATTAATATGAGTAGCATGTCATGGATGTTTGCTTGCATTGTTTTATTCATAAGTAGGTATGACATTGTGGTATCCTTCTCTGAATAATTCATTTGTATCGACTTGGCACATGCTCATGCATGCATATGACTGAACAAAAGTCAATTAAGCCTCGATGATTTACATTGCTTCAGAGTTCTTGTATCACTTTTATGCCTCCGTTAATTTATTTTGCCGCAAGCATAATTATGACAGTTACTGCTCTCTTGATTTGTCGCTCCCCAGTCTATTGCTAGCCTTCACTTGTACTGAGCGGGAACGCTGCTCGTGCTTCCAAACACCTGAAAACCAAGTTGTTCCAAAGTGTCCACCATAAATACCTTTGCATGGCATTTCAAACTATTCCAAGTAAATTCTCATGCGCTACCTTTAAAACCTTCAAAATGCTTCTCAAATTGTGTTAATGTTTTATAGCTCATGAGGAAGTATGTGGTGTTTATCTTTCAACCTTGTCATTTACTCTTGACGGACTTTCATAATGGACTAGTGGCACATCCGCTTATCCAATAATTTTGCAAAAAGAGCTGGCAACGGGGTTCCCAGCCCCAATTAATCAAACTTCATTAATAATTGTCTTCACATGTTTTGCTCTGATTCATCTGTAAGCAACTTAATTTTGCAAATAGACACTCCTCCATGGTATGAGATTGATGGTAGGCACCCGAGGATTCGGTTAGCCATGGCTTGTGTAAGCAAAGGTTGGGGGAGTGTCACTCATAATAAAAACTAAAGTACATGTGTAAACAAAAGAGAAGAGGGATGATCTACCTTGCTGGTAGAGATAACGTCCTTCATGGGAGCCGCTCTTGAAAGTCTGGTTGGCGAGGTAGTTGGTGTACCCATTACCATTCATTGACAACAACAAACACCTCTCAAAATAATTTTACTCCTGTTTTAAAAATGAAAAGCTCTAGCGCATGTTAATCCCTGCTTCCCTCTGCGAAGGGTCAATCTTTTACTTTTATGTTGTGTCTCCATCCTTTCTTTGAGCACTTTCTTGAGAGCGCAACTGTCATTCTTTGTATAATATGCTTGTCCCAAAATATGATTGACTGTGGTATAACTTTGATGCTTTCATCTTTGACAATCTCTATTTCTAGTCTTTCTATGAACCTCAGAGGTGCCTGGGCATTTATGTTTTGCCGTTCAAATTCGGGCAAGCGAGATACCACTTTATCATATCCTTTTATGAACATTGCAATCCTGCTTATAGACATGATTCATGATGCTTATTATTAATTGTTGGTACCTTTCCATGATTGATATATCTACTGGATGATCTTATTTGCATGTACCTTATTATGAACCGCCCAAGTGTTAGCCATATCATGAGAATATTTACATCATATGAGCAAATGTGTTCGTGAAAGTTCTTTTATCGCACTCAGTTGTTAACTGAATTGCTTGAGGACAAGCAATAAGCTAAGCTTGGGGGAGTTGATACGTCCAAAACGTATCTACTTTCCCGCACACTTTTGCTATTGTTTTGCCTCTAATTTGTATATTTTGGATACAACTAACACGGACTAACGCTGTTTTCAGCAGAATTTCTCTGGTGTCTTGTTTTGTGTAAATTCAACTTTCGGGAAAATCCCGGAATTTATATCAATGGGCCTATTTTACCAGAAGACTCAGGGAGCCAAGGGCAAGCTGTGGAGGCCCGAGGGCCCCACACACCAGGCCGGCGTGGCCAGGGGGGAGGGCGCCGCCCTGTGTGGCCCCCTCGGCTGGCCTCCGACGCCCCCTCTGGACTACTTAAAGGGTTCGATCTAAAAATCGCGAGGAAGAAGTCGGGCTGCCGTAAACCCTCCAGCACGCCGCCACATCGCGAAACCCGTCCTGGGGCCAAGTCGTCGTTCGGCACTCGCCGGACGGGAATTGGAGGAGATCATCGCCATCATCACCTGATACGTCCAATTTGCATCACTATTTTGTATCATAATTTGCTGTTATTCATTGATATATTTCATATTTGGATACAATACTTATGTTATTTCATCTATTTTGTATGTTTCATCATTATTGGAGGATCAAGCACCGGAGCCAGGATTCTTGGAAAAAGCACCGTCGAACGCAATATTTCGGAAGATCAACCGTGGAAGGAAATTATACCAAAAATCCTATTTTTCCGATGACGAAGGAAGCCGAAGGGGAGGAGAAGGCCCAAGGTGGGGGCTGACCAGGCCGGCGCGCCATGGCCTCGCCGCGCCACCTTGTGGTGTGGGGGCCCCACGCCCCTTTCGCCTCCTTTCTTCGCGAAGCCCTTCGTCCCGAAGACCTAAGCCACGAGGGTACCTCACGAAGAGTTACAGCCTCTGCGGGGCGGAGAACACCAGAGAGAAAAGAGCTCTCCGGTGGGCAGGAATCCGCCGGGGAAATTCCTCCCGGAGGGGGAAATCGACGCCATCGCCACCGTCATCGAGCCGGACATCATCTCCATCACCACCATCATCATCTCCACCATCATCACCGTCTCCACCGCTGGACACCGTCACCGCCGTAGCAATTTGGGTTTGATCTTGATTGTTTGATAGGGGAAACTCTCCCGGTATCGATTTCTACTTGTTGTTGATGCTATTGAGTGAAACCATTGAACCAAGTTTATGTTCAGATTGTTATTCATCATCATATCACCTCCGATCATGTTCCATATGATGTCTTGTGAGTAGTTCGTTTAGTTCTTGAGGACATGGGTGAAGTCTAAATGTTAGTAGTGAACTATGGTTGAGTAATATTCAATGGTATGATATTTAAGTTGTGGTGTTATTCTTCTAGTGGTGTCATGTGAACGTCGACTACATGACACTTCACCTTTATGGGCCTAGGGAATGCATCTTGTATTCGTTTGCCGATTGCGGGGTTGCGGAGTGACAGAAACCTAAACCCCGTTGGTATATCGATGAGGGATAGCAGGATCTCGAGTTTAAGGCCGTGGTTAGATTTATTCTTAATTACTTTCTTGTAGTTGCGGATGCTTGCAAGGGGTATAATCACAAGTATGCATTAGTCCTAGGAAGGGCGGTACATTAGCATAGGTTCAGCCACACAACACTTATCATAACAATGAAGATTATTTAGCCATATGTAGCGAAAGCACTAGACTAAAATCCCGTGTGTCCTCGAGAACGTTTGGTCATTATAAGTAAACAACCCGGCTTGTCCTTTGTGCTAAAAAGGATTGGGCCACTCGCTGCAATTGTTACTCTCGCACTTTACTTACTCGTACTTTATTCAACCGTTACATCAAAACCCCTGAATACTTGTCTCGTGAGCATTTACAGGAATCCTTCATCGAAACTGCTTGTCAACACCTTCTGCTCCTCGTTGGGATCGACATTCTTACTTATCGAAAATACTACGATACACCCCCTATACTTGTGGGTCATCATCACCACCGACGCCTCTCCATCGACCATCCATGTTTCCCCCATCCATGTGTGAGTAATTCCCCCGCTGTAGGCTGAAGGGGATGGTAGGGATTGGATGAGATTGGTCATGTAATAGCATAAGATTGTTAGGGCATAGTGCCTAGTGTCCGTTGGTACTTTGATGATATTGTTGCAACTTGTTATGCTTAATGCTTGTCACTAGGGCCCAAGTGCCATGATCTCGGATCTGAACATGTTATTATTTCATCATGATATGCATTGTTTTATGATCTTACCTGCAAGTTGTATACACATGTCGCTGTCCGGAACCAAAGGCCCCGAAGTGACATAAATCGGGACAACCGGAGGGGATGGCGGTGATGTGAGGATCACATGTGTTCACGGAGTGTTAATGCTTTGCTCCGGTCCTCTATTAAAAGGAGTACCTTAATATCCAATAGATTCCCTAGAGGCTCTGCCACCGGCCGGTAGGACAAAAGATGTTGTGCAAGTTTCTCATTGCGAGCACGTACGACTATATATGGAACACATGCCTATGGATTGCTTTGTACTTTGACACCGTTTTATTATTATCTGCAAATGCCCCTGCTTTGATTGTTACATGAGTTTCTCTCATCCATGCAACGCCCGTCATCCATCCCCGTGCCTACGATTTAATCTTGTTGTTTACTATAATTACTACCGTTGTCTCGTTACCTCGTCGTCGTTATTTCACCACTGCTATCTGCTATAAAACTGTTATTACCGATAGACTCTTGCGAGCAAGTCTGCTTTGTGCGCTGAATTGACAACTCCGCTGTTAAGGCTTTCAAGTATTCTTTGTCTCCCCTTGTGTCGAATCAATAAATTGGGTTTTACTTCCCGCGAAGACTGCCGCGATCCCCTATACTTGTGGGTTATCAAATACCAGCTTCAAGAAGTTTTAATACCTCATTTCTTTCCACATCCTTCATCTTAGGAATTAGACGACGCTGATGTTCAACAACAGGCTTTGCATCATCTTCCATATTAATGGCATGTTGGCAAATAGAGGGAGAAATCCCCTTCAAGTCATCAAGAGTGTAGCCAATAACTCCTCGGTGTTTCTTCAATATTTCCAATAACCTTTCTTCCTCGAACTCTAAAAGCTAATAATAACAGGATATATTTTCTTATCATCAATATGAGCATATTTAAGATTATCAGGCAATGGTTTTAAATCAAAAACAGGATCTTCCTTTGGTGGTAGTGTTGTACCTAGATCTTCTACCGGTAAATCATGTTTAAGAATAGGTTGACGAAGGAAAATTTCATCAAGCTCATTTATTTCTTCCCTAAAAACTTCACTCTCACTATTCTCCAAATGTTGTTGCAAAGGATTATTATGAGCAAGAGCAATAGATGCACACTGTTCAATTCTAAAATCATTATTAGGCAATTCAGCTTTATAAGGACTTTTGGCAAATTTAGAGAAATTAAACTCATAAGATTCACCAGCAAATTTAGTCACAATTTTCTCTTTTTTGCAATCTATAACAGATCCACAAGTATTTAGAAAAGGCCTACCAAAAATGATAGGACAATGCTTACTAGCAGCAGAACCAAGTACCAAAAAGTCAGCAGGATATTTAATCTTACCACATAGGACTTCCACATCTCGAACAATACCAATTAGAGAGATAGTTTCTCTATTAGCTAGTCGAATAACCACATCAATATCTTCAAGTTCACATGAACCAATTTCGTGCATGATCTCCGTGTAAAGCTCATAAGGAATAGCACTAATACTTGCACCAATATCGCATAAACCATAATAACAATGATCACCAATTCTAACAGATAGCATAGGAACACTAGTTTTTCTAGACTTATTAGGATGTGAAACAATATTAGAAGCATCTTCACAGAAAATAATATGACCATCTTCCACATTTTCATCACAAGATCCTTAACTATTGCAATAGCAGGTTCAACCTTTATTTGCTCTTCAGGTTCTATAGGTTTCTTTGCACTTTTATTAACCGCACTATTTATAACAGAATACTCCTTCATTTTAGCAGGGAAAGGAGTTTTTTCAATATAAACTTCAGGAAGAACATGATCAACAGTTTCAATTACAACACATTTATTTATAGATGAATCAATTTTATCTTTATACGGTTCATGATACTTATCAAAATTCTTCTTAGGCAATTCATAATGAGAGGCAAAAGCTTTATAAAGGTTTGCAACGACTTGAGAATCAAGACCATAAGTAGCACTCATACTACGAAATTTATCAGTATCCATAAAAGCTTCAATGCATTTATAATCATAGTTTATACCTGACTCTCTATCTTTGTCGTTCTCCCATCCTTCAGTATTCTCCCGAATCCGATCAAGAAGGTCCCTTTTAAACTCTTCTTTGTTGCGTGTAAATGATCAGAAAAAGAAGTATCCAGCAAGGTCTTATCTTGAAAAGAAAGTCTTGCATAGAAATTATCAATGATAATATTACCAGGAAGCTCATGAATGGGGCATTTGAGCATTAAAGACTTCAATCTCCCCACGCTTGGGCAATACTCTCTCCATCATGAGGCCAGAAATTATATTGTTCCGGTCTTTGTGAATTTCAGTTGGAGGATAGAATTTAGAATAAAATAGGGGCACAATATCATTCCATTCAAGAGAATCCCCATTATTCAGTAATTTATACCAATGCACCGCTTTACCAGACAGCGATATAGAGAATAGTTTCTTCCTAACTTCATCCATAGCAATACCCGCACACTTGAATAAACCGCATAATTCATGTAAGAACAAGTAAATGATCACCAGGATGGACAGTTCCATCCCCTTCATAGCGGTTATCCACAACATGTTCAATAATTTTCATAGGTATTTTGTATGGAACCTCTTTCTCACCTGGCGCCTCATCCACTACCTTTGCAGTAGTAGTAGATTTTCCAAATAAAAACTCAAGAGAAGATCTCTTCATAATGAATTATAGCAGCAGGCAGAAATAAAATCAGCACGAACAATAAAAGTTTCCCTTACCAATTCCACTTACCAATAGCGCTTCACTCCCCGGCAATGGCGCCAGAAAATAGTCTTGATGACCCACAAGTATAGGGGGTGTATCGTAGTACTTTCGATAAATAAGAGCGTCGATCCCAACGAGGAGCAGAAGATGTTGACAAGCGCCGATGAAGGATTCACCGTAAATGCTCACAGACAAGTATTCAGAGAGTTTTGATGTAGCAGATGAATAAAGTACAAGTAAGTAAAATGCGAGAGAAATAATTGCAGCGAGTGGCTGACACGCGTACAACACGCGTCCGTTGGGAACCCCAAGAGGAAGATGTGATGCGTACAGCGGCAAGTTTTTCCTCAGTAAGAAACCAAGGTTTATCGAACCAGTGGGAGCCAAGAAGCACGTTGAAGGTTGATGGCGGCGAGATGTAGTGCGGCGCAACAACAGGATTCCGCGCAACGTGGAACCTACACAACACACCAAAGTACTTTGCCCCAACGAAACAGGAGGTTGTCAATCTCACCGCTTGCTGTAACAAAGGATTAGATGTATAGTGTGATGATGATTGTTTGCAGAAAACAAGAGAACAAGTATTGCAGTAGATTGTATTCGATGTTAAAGAATAGGACCGGGGTCCACAGCCACTAGTGGTGTCTCTCCCATAAGATAAATAGCATGTTGGGTGAACAAATTACAATGGGCAATTGACAAATAGAGAGGGCATGACAATGCACATACATGATATGATGAATATTGTGAGATTTAATTGGGCATTACGACAAAGTACATAGACCGCTATCCAACATGCATCTATGCCTAAAAGTCCACTTCGGTTATCATCCGAACCCTTCCAGTATTGTTGAAAACAACAGACAATTGCATTAAGTATGGTGCGTAATGTAATCAATAACTACATCCTCAGACATAGCATCAATGTTTTATCCCTAGTGGCAACAACACATCCACAACCTTAGAACTTTCTATCACTGTCCCATATTTAATGGAGGCATGAACCCACTATCGAGCATAAATACTCCTCTTGGAGTTAAGAGTAAAAACTTGGCCAGAGCCTCTACTAATAACGGAGAGCATGCAAGATCATAAACAACACATAGGTAATAGATTGATAATCAACATAACATAGTATTCTCTATCCATCTGATCCCAACAAACACAACATATAGCATTACGATAGATGATCTTGATCATGTTAGGCAGATCACAAGACCCGACAATGAAGCATAATGAGGAGAAGACAACCATCTAGCTACCGCTATGGACCCATAGTCAAGGGGTGAACTACTCACTCATCACTCCGAGGCGACCATGGCGGTGAAGAGTCCTCCGGAGATGATTCCCTCCGGCAGGGTTCCGGAGGCGATCTCCTGAATCCCCGAGATGGGATTGGCGGCGGCGTCTCGGGAAGGTTTTCCGTATCGTGGCTCTCGGTACTGGGGGTTTCGCGACGAAGACTATATGTAGGCGAAGGGCAGGTCGGAGGCGTCGGCCCCACACGCTAGGGGCGCGCGGGGCCCCCTTGGGCCGCGCGCCCTAGTGTGGCGGCGCCCGTGGCCCCACTTCGCCTCTCCCTTCGGTCTTCTCCGAAGCTTCGTGGCAAAATAGGCCCCCGGGCGTTGATTTCGTCCAATTCCGAGAATATTTCCTTACTAGGATTTCTCGAAACCAAAAACAGCAGAAAACAACAACTGGCTCTTCGGCATCTCGTTAATAGGTTAGTGCCGGAAAATGCATAAATATGACATAAAGTATGCATAAAACATGTATATATCATCAATAATGTGGCATGGAACATAAGAAATTATCGATACGTCGGAGACGTATCGCATCCCCAAGCTTAGTTTCTGTCGTCCTGAGAGGTAAACGATAACAAAGATAATTTCTGGAGTGACATGCCATCATAACCTTGATCATACTATTGTAAGCATATGTAATGAATGCAGCGATCAAAACAATGGTAAATGACATGAGTAAACAAATGAATCATATAGCAAAGACTTTTCATGAATAGTACTTCAAGACAAGCATCAATAAGTCTTGCATAAGAGTTAACTCATAAAGCAATAATTCAAAGTAAAGGTATTTGAAGCAACACAAAGGAAGATTAAGTTTCAGCGGTTGCTTTCAACTTATAACATGTATATCTCACGGATAGTTGTCAATGTAAAGTAATATAACAAGTGCAATATGCAAGTATGTAGAAATCAATGCACAGTTCACACAAATGTTTGCTTCTTGAGGTGGAGAGAGATAGGTGAACTGACTCAACATAAAAGTAAAAGAAAGGCCCTTCGCAGGGAAGCATTGATTGCTATATTTATGCTAGAGCTTTGATTTTGAAAACAAGAAACAATTTTGTCAACGGTAGTAATAAAGCATATGTGTTATGTAAATTATATCCTACAAGTTGCAAGCCTCATGCATAGTATACTAATAGTGCCCGCACCTTGTCCTAATTAGCTCAGATTACCTGGATTATCATCGCAATGCATATGTTTTAACCAAGTGTCACAAAGGGGTACCCCTCTATGCCGTCTGTACAAAGGTCTAAGGAGAAAGCTCGCATCGGATTTCTCACTATTGATTATTCTCAACTTAGACATCCATACCGGACAACATAGACAACAGATAATGGACTCCTCTTTTATGCATAAGCATGTAACAACAATTAATTTTCTCATATGAGATTGAGGATATTTGTCCAAAACTGAAACTTCCACCATGGATCATGGCTTTAGTTAGCGGCCCAATGTTCTTCTCTAACATTATGCATGCTCTAACCATTTTAGTGGTAAATCTCCCTTACTTCAGACAAGACGAACATGCATAGAAACTCACATGATATTCAACAAAGAGTAGTTGATGGCATCCCCAGGAACATGGTTATCGCACAACAAGCAACTTAATAAGAGATAAAGTGCATAAGTACATATTCAATACCACAATAGTTTTTAGGCTATTTGTCCCATGAGCTATATATTGCAAAGGTAAAGAATGGAAATTTTAAAGGTAGCACTTAAGAAATTTACTTTGGAATGGCGGAGAAATACCATGTAGTAGGTAGGTATGGTGGACACAAATGGCATAGTGGTTGGCTCAAGGATTTTGGATGCATGAGAAGTATTCCCTCTCGATACAAGGCTTAGGCTAGCAAGGTTTATTTGAAACAAACACAAGGATGAACCGATGCAGCAAAACTCACATAAAAGACATATTGTAAACATTATAAGACTCTACACCGTCTTCCTTGTTGTTCAAACTCAATACTAGAAATTATCTAGACCTTAGAGAGACCAATTATGCAAACCAAATTTTAGCAAGCTCTATGTATTTCTTCATTAATAGGTGCAAAGCATATGATGCAAGAGCTTAAACATGAGCACAACAATTTCCAAGTATCACATTATCCAAGACATTATAGCAATTACTACATGTATCATTTTCCGATTCCAACCATATAACAATTTAACGAAGAAGAAACTTTCGCCATGAACATTATGAGTAAAGCCTAAGGACATATTTGTCCATATGCAACAGCGGAGCGTGTCTCTCTCCCACACAAAGAATGCTAGGATCCATTTTATTCAAACAAAACAAAAACAAAAACAAACCGACGCTCCAAGCAAAGTGCATAAGATGTGATGGAATAAGAATATAGTTTCACTAGAGAAACCTGATAATGTTGTCGATGAAGAAGGGGATGCCTTGAGCATCCCCAAGCTTAGACGCTTGAGTCTTCTTGATATATGCAGGGGTGAACCACCGGGCATCCCCAAGCTTAGAGCTTTCACTCTCCTTGATCATATTGTATCATCTCCTCTCTTGATCCTTGAAAACTTCCTCCACACCAAACTCAAAACAACTCATTAGAGGGTTAGTGCACAATCAAAATTTACATTTTCAGAGGTGACATAATCATTCTTAACACTTCTGGACATTGCACAAAGCTACTGAAAGTTAATGGAATCGAAAAATCCATCAAGCATAGCAAAACAGGCAATGCGAAATAAAAGGCAGAATCTGTCAAAACAGAACAGTTCGTAAAGACGAATTTTATTTAGGCACCAGACTTGCTCAAATGAAAATTCTCAAATTGAATGAAAGTTGCGTACATATCTGAGGATCACTCACGTAAATTGGCATAATTTTCTGAGTTACCTACAGAGAATTTTGCCCAGATTCGTGACAGCAAAGAAATCTGTTTCTGCGCAGTAATCCAAATCTAGTATGAGCCTTACTATCAACGACTTTACTTGGCACAACAATGCACAAAACTAAGATAAGGAGAGGTTGCTACAGTAGTAACAACTTCCAAGACTCAAATATAAAATAAAAGTGCTGTAGGAAAAACATGGGTTGTCTCCCATAAGCGCTTTTCTTTATAGCCATTAAGATGGGCTCAGTAATTTTAATGATGCTCACATAAGGATGAGAGTTGAAGCAAAGAGAGCATCAAAAAGCAAGTATGAAACAAATTTAAGCCTAACCCACTTCCTATGAAAAGAAATCTTGTAAATAAACAAGTCAATGAAGAACAAAGTGAATAGCATAGGAAGACAAAACAAGTGTAACTTCAAAAATTTCAGCATATAGAGAGGTGTTTTAGTAACATGAGAATTTCTACAACCATATTTTCCTCTCTCATAATAATTTCCAGTAGCATCATGAACAAACTCAACAATATAACTATCACATAAAGCATTCTTATCATGAGTCTAATGCATAAAATAATTACTACTCCCAACATAAGCATAGTCATTCTTATTAATTGTAGTGGGAGCAAATTCAACAAAGTAGCTATCATTATTATTCTCATCACCATAATCATCAAATGTAGGAGGCATAGTATAATCATAATAAACTTTATCCTCAATAGTAGGTGGCACCAAAATACCACTATCATCATAAATGGGAGGCAAAGTATCATCAAAGTAAATTTTCTCCTCCATGCTTGGGGGACTAAAAATATCATGCTCATCAAAACCAGCTTCCCCAAGCTTAAATTCTTCCATAGCATTAGCAATAATAGTGTTCAAAGAGTTCATGCTAATAACATTGCTACAACTATTTTGCAAACAAAGTTCCATGGGTTTTTTAATTTTCTCTTCAAACACCTCATGTCCTAACTCAAGATAAATACTATAAAGATCTCTAATATTTTTGTTGTTTTCCATTAAGCCTAACTAGTGAAATAAAAACATGCATCGAATTAAGTAAAGTAAAACAAGTAACTAATTTTTTTTTGTATTTTGATATAAGAAAGCAAACAAAGCAGTAAATAAAATAAAGTAAAGCAAGACAAAAACAAAGTAAAGAGATTGGAAGTGGAGACTCCCCTTGCAGCGTGTCTTGAGGCAACGGCGCCAGAAAAGCTTGACACGCGTACAACACGCGGTTGGGAACCCCAAGAGGAAGGTGTGATGCGTATGCGCAAGTTTTCCTCGAAGAAACCAAGGTTTATCGAACCAGTAGGAGCCAAGAAGCACGTTGAAGGTTGATGGCGGGAGATGGCGGCGCAACACAGGATTCCGGGCCAACGTGGAACTGCACAACACACAAAGTACTTTGCCCAACGGCAGCTGAGGTTGTCAATCTCACGCTTGTCTGTAACAAGGATTAGATGTATAGTGTGGATGATTGTTTGCAGAAAACAGTAGAACAAGTATTGCAGTAGATTGTATTCGATGTTGTTAATAGGACGGGGTCCACAGTTCACTAGTGGTGTCTCTCCATAAGATAAATAGCATGTTGGGTGAACAAATTACAAGACAAATAGAGAGGGCATGACAATGCACATACATGATATGATGAATATTGTGAGATTTAACGACATTATAAACATAGCTATCCAGATGCATCTATAAAAGTCCACTTCAGTTATCATCAACCCTTCCAATATTAAGTTGAAACAACACATTAAAGTATGGTGCGAATGTAATCAATAACTACATCCTCGGATTATAGTATGTCCGTATGCACATCACTCTCACTGTCCCGATTTAATGGAGGCATGAACCCACTATCGGACATCTTGGAGTTAAGAGTAAAAACTTGGCCAGAGCCTCTACTAATAACGGAGAGCATGCAAGATCATAAACAACACATAGGTAATAGATTGATAATCATCTATCTGTAATACTATGTTATGTTGATTATCAATCTATCATATATGTGTTGTTTATGATCTTGCATGCTCTCCGTTGCTAGTAGAGGCTCTGGCCAAGTCGTTACTTGTAACTCCAAGAGGGAGTATTTATGCTCGATAGTGGGTTCATGCCTCCATTAAATCTGGGAGTGACAGAAAGTTCTAAGGTTGTGGATGTGCTGTTGCCACTAGGATAAAACATCAATGCTTTGTCTAAGGATATTTGTGTTGATTACATTACGCACCATACTTAATGCAATTGTGTTGTTTGCAACTTAATGGAAGGGGTTCTGATGATAACCGAAGGTGGACTTTAGGCATAGATGCATGGGATAGCGGTCTATGTACTTTGTCGTAATGCCCAATTAAATCTCACTACTCATCATAATATGTATGTGCATTGTCATGCCATCTCTATTTGTCAATTGCCCAACCTAATTTGTTCACCCAACATGCTATTTCTTATCTGAGAGACACCACTATCAACTGTGGACCCCCATTCTTTACATCGAATACAATCTATCGCAATACTCGTTCTGTTCTCCGCAAACATCATCATCTACACTATACATCTAATCCTTTGTTGAAGCCGGTGAGATTGACAACCCACCGTCACGTTGGGACAAAGTAATTTGGTTGTGTTGTGCAGGTTCCACGTTGGCACCGGAATCTCTGGTGTTGCACCGCACTATACTCCACCGCCATCAACCTTCAATGTGCTTCTTGACTCCTACTGGTTCGATAAACCTTGGTTTCTTACTGAGGGAAACTTCGCTGTACGCATCACACCTTCCACTGGGGTTCCCAACGGTGCTGGTGTCGCGGTGGAGACGGCGGTGATGATGATGGAGATGTTGGTGATGGAGATGATGTCCAGCTCGATGACGGTGACGATGGCGTCGATTTCCCCCTCCGGAATTTCCCAGATTTCAGCCCGCCTGAGAGCTCTTTTCTCTGGTGTTTTCCGCCGCGAGGCGGCCGTGACTCCTCGCAACTATCCCCCGGAGCTTAGGTTTTCGGGACGAAGAAGTACGCGAAGGAGAGGAGGCGAGAGGGGCTGTGGGCCCCTCCCCACATGGCGGCGCGCCAGGCCAGGGCCCGCGCCGCCATGGGGCCCTCCTCGGCTCCTCCTTTGGCTACCTTCGTCTTCTCGGAAAAATAGGATTTCTATAATTTCCGTCAATTGTTGATCTTCCGAAATATTGCATTCTCACGGTGCTTTTCCAGCAGAATCCCGACTCCGGTGCGATTCTCCAACAATCATGAAACATGCAAAATAGATGAAATAACATAAGTATCACCTCTAAATATGAAATATATCAATGAATAATAGTAAATTATGATATAAAATAGTGATGCAAAATGGACGTATCAAAAGGCCACGTCCCTATTTTTCCAGAAGCTTCACGGAGTCCGAAGGAGAGACGAAGGCGGGCCATGAGCTGGCCACACCATAGGGGGCGCGGCCCACCCCTCTGCCACGCCGCCAGGTGGGAGCCCACCTCGGGCACCCCCTCGCGCCCACCCTTCCGCCTATATAAAGGTCCTGCTCCGAAAACCCTATCAGGATCGACGATTTCTCCAGAAGAGTTCCGTAGCTCCGCCGTCACCAAAAACCCTATTTCAGGGGACATAAGTCTCTGTTCGGACCGCCGGACGGGGAATTGCCCCGAATCCATCTCCATCGACTCCATCGCCATCTTCATCGCCGCTGTCTCCCATGATGAGGAGGAGTAGTTCTCCCTCGAGGCTGAGGGCTCTAACGGTAGCTATGTGATTCATCTCTCTCTCCCATGGTGTGATCTTTATGTGATCATGAGCTTTGTAATCTAGTTGAATATATAGATGTTACTCTTGTCTATTATGCACTCTAGAGGTTACTTTAATATAAACTCCGGAGTCACTCTCCACGGTGTGATGGTGACAGTGTGCGCATCGTGTGTCATTCCTTTATGACGTTGTGGAGCTTGTTTACTCCGGCTTGAGGTGTGCTTTTGCAGCCCTACACAATGAATGGTGTTTGTTATCCAACAAGAGAGTGTTTGAGAGTAGCATTTATTTATTCAATTATGTGATCATTGTTGAGAGTGTCCACTAGTGAAAGTATGATCCCTAGGCCTTGTTTCTAAGCATTGAAACACCGTTTCCAACAAGTTCTGCTACATGTTCGCTTGCTGCCATTTTTATTTCAGATTGCAATTACTACTTATAATCATCCATATTACTTGTATTTCACTATCTTTTCGCCGAACTAGTGCTATACATCGACAAGTGTATTAGGTGTGTTGAGGACACAAGACACTTGTATCTTAATTCGGGTTGCTTGAGAGGGATATCTTTGACCTCTACCTCCCCGAGTTCGATAAATCTTGGGTGATTCACTTAAGAGAAACTTGTCGTTCTACAAACCTTGCCTTGAGCCCAACACCGCTACGAATAGAAGCGTGCGTAGACATCAAGCTATTTTCTGGCGCCGTTGCCGGGGAGGTAAGGTAAAAGGTATTCACATCTTGAATTCTTCAACTCGTAATACATGCTATAAACCTTGGTCAACTATAATTCAACTCGTAATACTGTCATGCCTGCCAAGGGCCATATCTTGAATTCTTATCTTGAAATTAAACTTTCAAGAGCTTGATCATATCATATTTTTCTCTTCAAATTGACGATCTTGAGGACAATATTCAAGGTATATCTTTATCTTCATGACATCCATGATTGATTCCAACATATGGCCTTCAAGTAATCCCTATGAAATAAAAACATTACTTTATATAGATTATCATAAATTATCAAATTCAAACATAGGGACAATGTAAGTACACATTATACTAGATGTCCCGATTCTACGTCTACCTAGTTTGCATTACTTGGACTCCATTCCGCCGCGCTAACGGCGGTACTTGCAGGCCTAACAATATCCCAATGTACTACTACTGCATGCAGAGAATTTCAACTCAATATTGCGTTATGTACCTAACATTCACAATGGTCTTGACAATTTGTATTGTTTTCTTTGTTTTCGTGAACATTAACGTGATTTATTCCACCCACAGTATATGCCAAACATTGCAAGTTGGTCGTTTGGTGTGATATGTGAGTTCTCTAATTGACAACGTTCTAAACTACTAGTATGTCATAGTACTCCCAACTATCACACTAAAGTTTCTGTGATAAGAGTAGCAGTAAGTCGTAACCACCCAATACACTAAATGTTTTGCAATAAGAGTTAACACCCATAATAAATCGATGTTAGTAGTAGTACTAACTTAAGAATGAAGCTAGCATCCGAATTAACTCCAAGTAAAAACATACTCTTAACTAAAACCACACAAGTAACCTCACTATCTCGCAAGTAATCCCTCCAGCTCAGCACCAACAACCACCATCACTTTCCCTTCAGTTCCCCGGCTCGCTCCTCCCGGGTACCAGACCCGGCAACCCGCTCCCCTCGCCGGCGCGTCCGCCGCCGCCGCCATGAAGCGCGCGCGAAGCTCTGAGGCCTTCCTTGGTGGCAGAGTGCGCGCGCGCCGCCGCCTGGCGCCCCTCCTCGCCTTGGCGGCCTTCGCATACCTCCTCTTCGTGTCCGTCAAGCTCGCCGGCCTCGGCGGCTGGGACGACGTCAGCCCCCCGGACGCCACTTCCACCGCAAGCCGCGATTCTCTGCTGCATCGCGGGCCCCTCGAACCGGCGCCCCGCGGCAGGCGAGCTGCTGCTGCGGCCACCGTGGCGGCAGGGTACGGCCGCATCACCGGGGAGATCCTCCGGCGCCACGAGGCTCTCGGCGGCTCGAGGAGGCGGTGGGGCCTGCGGGGCAACTTCTCCGAGCTCGAGCGCATGGCTGCGGAGGCGTGGGCGCGCGGGGCCGAGGCGTGGGAGGAGGCCGCCGCGTTCTCGGGCGACGTGGACTCCATCCTCTCGGGCGACGGCGGGTCGGGCGACTGCCCCGGCTCGCTCGCGCTTGGCGGCGGCGAGCGCGAGACGGCCGCGCTCCTGCCGTGCGGGCTGGCGGTGGGGTCGGCGGTGACGCTGGTGGGGACGGCGCGCGCGGCGCGGGCGGAGTACGTGGAGGCGCTGGAGCGGAGCGGGAATGGGAACGGGACGGTCATGGTGGCACAGTTCGCGGTGGAGCTGCGCGGCCTGCGCGCCTCCGGCGGCGAGGACCCGCCCAGGATCCTCCACCTCAACCCGCGGCTGCAAGGCGACTGGAGCCGCCGCCCCGTGCTGGAGATGAACACCTGCTTCCGGATGCAGTGGGGCAAGGCGCAGCGCTGCGACGGCTACCCTTCCAAGGACGACGACCGTGGTGCGTGCACTCCACCTATTCTATTGCTTCCCATTTAGTGTATGTACTCGATCAGTCGAGCTTGCATACATTGCTGTCTTTCTGCTCTGGACACCAGGACAACGCAGCATTGCTGGTTCGGTAACTAGAAGTAGTCCGTATGGATCATTGATAGGCATCCGAATTTGTGTTCATGTCAATCGCGTGCTAGTTATTTTGACTGTCTGTAGATTGCAATAATAATCTTTGTTCCTTTACAATTGGACTACCCGATACTAGATGAGAGAAAAGGGGATGTTGTTTGTAACTGCAGCATTGTATATCCATATTAAACACGGGCTCAGCATCAGTTGACATAGCCTATATGTTTGCTGACAGTTCTGTTAACTTTGCAGTCGATGGGTTCCCAAAATGCGAGAAATGGGAGCGGAGAGACACGGTTGATTCAAAAGAAATGAAGTCAGCCTCATGGTTCAACAGGTTCATTGGCCGAGCAAAGAAACCAGAAATGAGCTGGCCGTACCCATTTTTAGAGGGGAAGATGTTTGTTCTCACCATCCAAGCTGGCGTTGAAGGATACCATATCAACGTGGGAGGTCGTCATGTTGCCTCATTTCCTCATAGGATGGTAAGATATTCCGTTCATATTACAAGTATTTTATTCTGTCATATAGGAATACATATATTGTACAGCTCTGCTATACTGACTACTGTTGGTTATCAATCGTTATCAGGGATTCACTCTTGAAGATGCAACTGGTTTAGCTGTAACAGGTGGCGTAGATGTTCACTCGGTCTATGCGACCTCTCTTCCGAAGGCCCATCCCAGTTTTTCTCTCCAAAATGTCTTGGAAATGTCCGATAAGTGGAAGGCTCGCCCTGTGCCAGAGGAACCAATTCAACTTTTTATCGGCATTCTCTCTGCTACAAACCATTTCGCTGAGCGGATGGCTATAAGGAAAACCTGGATGCAGTTTCCTGCCATTCAATTGGGAAATGTGATTGCTCGATTCTTTGTTGCGCTGGTACGATAAGTTCATATGTTTTTTAAAACCACCGAGCCCCTTTCGTCGATGCATGATAAGCTACAGTTTGGTCCTCATATACATTTTATTGTAGTTCTAGCTTGTTCAAATAATTCTGAAATAACGGTAACACCACTATGGGACCTCTTTGCTTCTGTAGAGCCATAGAAAAGAGATAAATGCAGCACTGAAGAAGGAAGCAGAATATTTTGGAGACATTGTCATACTGCCATTTATCGACCGGTATGAGTTGGTGGTTCTCAAAACGGTCGCGATATGTCAGTACGGGGTAAGCCATGCTACGGTTATTCACATGCTACTTAGCTCTGGGCAATGTTCCATTCTCGTATGTTTTATTCACCGTGCGGTTATTTGTATGCAGGTACAAAATGTTACTGCAGAGTATATCATGAAGTGCGACGACGACACCTTCGTGAGGCTGGATACAGTGCTGCAGCAGATCTCTACCTTCAACAGAACCCTGCCTCTTTATCTCGGGAACCTGAATCTCTTACACAGGCCTCTCAGATACGGTAAATGGGCCGTGACATTCGAGGTACGGTGGGCTTCATACAATGCAAGTTCATAGATCCCGACATGCCCTTGTCAATTCCTCACAACGCAGGGCATCTCCTGCAGGAATGGCCAGAACTTGTGTATCCCCCGTATGCCAACGGACCTGGTTATGTGCTTTCTGCCAACATTGCCAGAGACATTGCGTCCCGCCACGCGAACCAGTCCCTAAGGGTAAGATCTATCTTTGCTCTTACCGAACCGCGGCATCCCTTACCCTACCATACATATCATCATCGTCCCTAACGGCCATGATCTGCTGCTGCTCGCAGCTGTTCAAGATGGAGGATGTGAGCATGGGCATGTGGGTCGAGGACTACAACACCACCACCACATCAGCTCCTGTGCAGTACGTTCACAGCTGGAGGTTCTGCCAGTACGGCTGCGTGGACAACTACTTCACGGCACACTACCAGTCTCCAAGGCAGATGTTGTGCCTCTGGGAGAAATTGTCGTTAGGCCGCCCACAGTGTTGCAACTACAGATGACACGGCGTTGTTCATCATCAAGACTTATTCACCGGGACAACTGACTGTCGATCTTATTAAACTAGGCGACATCCATCGATCCCACTGCCGCAGTGTTGTTTTACAAGAACACTGGGCCAACAGGACGCTGATCAGGCCAGGTCTCCCATGACCCTTAACATGAGTTCCTTACAGCTGCTCTATTGACTGACGGCGGAAGAGACCATTGAGCTCACAATTATATCGGTGCGCAAACAAGATACAGAGTCAGCTTGATTCAGCTGCTTCGATCACCTCCTGGAGCTCATACATTGGATGCATGAATGAATCTAGTGATAGTACCGTAATAGAATACACGTGTTTGAGTCACTGAAGATGAATGCAAACATTAGGGGCCAAAATTAGCTGCTTGTAATGTACATGGTCGACACGTTTTGTAAGTCTGTTGTTAGGGTTGTGTGCCCCTTGCCCCCTTTGTCTTGTAGAGGGAGCTGATATCACATTGATATTGCTGTCATGTGTCGGACTGGCAAAGCTACTCACCTCATTTAAAAAGGTCAATGCAGATTGCAACGAACGCCGTAACCACATGCGTGTCCGAGAACCCAGATCTTGATTGATGGCCAGTCAAAGGATTGTTTGATCAAACTTCAACCTCAGGTTTGAGGTTTTAAGAGCATCACCAACGGTCGCGTTAAATTTTGGCGCTGTAAAAGCACTTTGCGGCACGTTCAATCCGCGTTTCGTGCCTGATGCCATATTCACCTCCACCAGAATCGCTAAATTTTGAAACTGTAAAACTATGTACTCTAGTTGTTTTTGCGCGCGATTTGTACCGCGCGTTTTTCCGGCGTGGTAGATATAATGCACGAGATAGCGCTTTTGTAGCACGCTCCACTTTACAGCACCGCTTTCAGCATCTGTTGGAGCATCAATTTACGCCTCTCGCACGCTAAATTAGTCATTTTTTGATACAACCCTGGATACAGAGACTATTGAAGATGCTCTAATGTCGTGTCTATGACTGTGTCTTTCTATGGCTGAGATGGAATATTATTTCAATATCAGGACGTGCGCGTTGATATAGAGACGCATGAGATGGCTTCATACCATATATATCTTTGAACTTCACAAGGGTTTCCTCGGAAAAAAAAACTTCACAACACCTTCAGCGATTGACGTACGGACCGGCGATTTACACAAAATTAACCCTTTTCCGGCCAAACTATTTCACCCATCTAATCCTTTTATGTGGCGCCCCTCACGTCGGCGCCACACCTCACTGTGTGGCGCCCGTGCGACGGCCCCACTCTCCCAGCCAACGTGGCGTCCTCGATGCTGAGGTGTGCACCGATCTGACGTGGCAGGATGTGTGGCGCCGCTCCCATCGGCGCCACACGATGAAACTGTGGCGCCGCTCGGAAGGGCATCACACATCCACTTATGTCTGGCGCCCGAGCCACCCCCAGCCCGAGCCATCCTCTATTCCTCCTCCCTGTTTCGGTTGAAGAAGAAGGCGGCCGACGGTTCCTCCTCCTCCCCCCTCTCCCCCCACCAAATCCACCACCAAATGATCAGATCTGCCCGGCCAATCTCTTCCCAATCCCTTCCTCAAGGTATTCTCCCTCAATCCCCTTCGTTTCATCCATGATTTTCTCGGATTTAATTCAATTTAGACATGGAACCCTAGATATGAAAATCTTAGAACTTGAATCCATGTGCTCATGTATGTGTTGAAATCCATATTCTCATGTATCTATGTGTTGAAACCCTAGATTTGTTGAAACCCTAGACATCAAATTTTAATGAATGTGTATGTGTAGGAACCCTATATATGTATGTGCCCATATTCTTATGTATGTATATGTATGTATGTGATGTATGTGTGATGGCTTATTTGGATATATTCTCATGTATGTGTTGCTCATATTTGTTAGTGGAACCAAAATTTAGAACATGTATGGTCACAAATAATGGTAGTTTTTATTGTGTGCATTCAAATGTATTCTCATGTATGTGTTACATATGTCTAGTATTTGCGTAGGAATAACTCATATTTGTTAGGAATGACTCATAATATGGTGTTTTATGTAAACAGGTAGGATGGTGTATCTCATAGATCAAGAGTATGACAGGGAACACCGGGCTTTTCATATGACGGAGAGGAGAAGGGTTCTTCACCCCTTGAAGATTCGTTACCATGGCACCGTAGATATTGCGTATGACGAGAGGTACACGGAGGTCATCCAGCCTACCGGTCTTCTCCCGTTCATCACGCTTGTAAGCCGTGGGGGCCGAACATGAACGCCGCGGCACTCACCGCCCTCGTCGACCGGTGGAGGCCGGAGACGCACACCTTCCACTTGAGGGCCGGCGAGATGACCCCTACTCTTCAGGATGTTTCCATGATCCTTGGACTTTCTATTCAGGGCGAGCCACTGTGTATGAACACAGCTTCTGATGGGTGGCGCAGACAGATGGAGGACCTTATTGGCATGGCTCCTCCGGCGCCAAAAGATCCAAAAGAGAGAACTCCCGCCGGCGCACCTTTCCTTTGGATCAGGATTCACTTTGGTACTTGCCCGCAAGGGGCCAACGAGGACACTGTCAGGACGTACACCCGAGTGTACTTGTGGTATATGATTTCGAGGACTCTCTTTCCTGACAGTGGTGGGAAGTTGGCCCATTGGTGTTGGCTCAAGGCGCTTACGGTGTTGGAGCACCAGTGGAGTTGGGGAACAGCTGCACTTGCCTACCTCTACCGGGCAGGTGATGATTTGTTATCTGTACTATTCTTCTATAGTAGTCTGCTAGACAAAGTACTAACCAAATGTCTTATGTACGCAGTTGGACGAAGCTTGTCGCAGGACTGGGAGCGGCGGTATTGGTGGACGCTTGCTCCTACTTTCCGTATGGAGCTGGGACCGCCTATCAGTTGGGCGGCCCAGGGTACTCACAGAGAGGCCATAGCCTCATTACCGGGACAACCTTGATCAGGAGCCGACTTGGGCATATCTTTGGGACAATGTCTCGGAGATGACGAGCGATCCAAAGATCATGTACATGCACTACACTGAGGAGTTGGACACTCTTACCGCTGAGCAAGTAACCGATTTTAATCCATCACTCTTTTGCAATCCGAGTTCATAAATTCTACTGGCATGTTGTAAATTCTGAAATATTTGTATGCTGCAGGTGGATTGGGAGCCATATGGTACCTACTACCATATTGGCGCGGGGATGGCTGACCTCAACCCCAAGTGCCTTGAGGAGGCGCGTTTCTGGCGTATGCGGTGCCCACTCATATGCATGTGGCTTGTTGAATACCACCAGCTGCACATAGTGATGAGACAGTTTGGGCTGTATCAAGAGTGCCCACCTCAGTGGCAAGACACGGACCACGCGCTCCATAGGTAAACTTCTTGAATCATGCGATGGAAGCTTGTTGGTTGAAGCGATATAATCTAACTTTATCCATTGTGCTCCAATATCTTGCAGGCTTGATAGGCAGCGACAGAGGAAGATCACAAATTGGCCTGTCCATCATAGAGGCCACATCACATTGTTCCAACACTGTTTGGAAGCGATACAGAATGGTGGACATGTGGAGATTGTCCCTCACAACTTGGCCGTTTTCAACAACTATCTCCAATGGTTTCATGAAAGCACGCGTATCGAGTTAGTGAACCACGCGTATGATGACGACATCTTGGACGACCCCATCGAGTTCGACGAGGTTGCGCAAAGCCAGTACGGCATGACTGCTCGCAAAGGGAGATCGACTTCTATTGCTTCCTCTCTGAACTTCGTGGTAATGTATTCTCTCATTAGCTAGTACCTCATCTGTATTAGCATGTGCTCGCTCAAATGTGTATAATATGTTTGTCACAGAGGTCCGAGATCCAAAAAAGTGCTAGGGAGTGTGAGGTTGTTTGGGATCAGAGCCATAGAGATGAGAAGCCTATCGGACCGATGCGGCATTTCATCAAGGTATGGTCACTAACTTTGAATGTAAGCTATTGTGTTTGGCGGCTTTGTAACCATGAATTCTGTGACGCAGAACACTGGACGGAAGTTGCGGCGGTTAGCCAACTTGCTAGGTTCCCGCGAAGGTGAAATTGCAGCTACATCCTCTTCTGAAGAGGCGGAGCTTAGGACTATTTTGTTGCTGTCAAACATGTGCTTACTAATTTCAACTTTTCTAATCTCATGTGTTCATGTTTGTGAAGATTCCTGACGACACCATTCTGAGTCAAAGCATTAGTCGAGGCAAGAAGCAAGCCGCACAGTCTGCGTACCAGTTGAAGCCAAGGGGCAAGGCTCCAGCCCGATACACTCTGAGCGATTATGTCAACCGAGGAAAGAAGGTTGTGATTGAGGAGGATGAGGAGCCGCCGCGAAGATCATCTTTGAGGAGGATGAGGAACGATGAGCCATTATCTTCAGAGGAGGAGGAGGAGGAGCAACAGGAGCAGGAGGTGCAGCAGCAAGAAGAGCAACGGCAGCGGACAAAAAGGATGGGCGTTCGGAAGCAGCCCTTGAGGAGGGGACGTCGAGGACGTGTTGTGTGAACTCTATCTTATATGAACTATAGCTATGTCATTTGGGACCATGTCGTCATTTCTACATGTTGTTTGAATTATACCTTAAAATGTATGAATCTATGTGCTATGATGTGTGCTTTGTGCTATGTTGTGAAACTGCTGTATAAATTGAATAATTGATGTTGATATGAATCTGTCAGTTTGCAACCATGCCAAGGCAATTCTATGATTTTTCAACACAAGTCAACGTGTGGCGCCCTTGCCATGGGCGCCACACTTCACAGTGTGGCGCCACACTTCACAAACAGGCTCGCCAAAACGGCTAAGTCCCAGGAGAATTGTCTTACAGTATGTTTTGGGCAATTATAAGTGGATGTGTAGCACCGATGGGAGCGGCGCCACACATCCTGCCACGTCAGATCGGTGCACACCTCAGCCTCGAGAACGCCACGTCGGCTGGGAGAGTGCGTCGCACGCACGGGCGCCACACAGTGAGGTGTGGCGCCGACGTGAGGGGCGCCACACAAAAGAGTTAGATGGGTGAAATAGTTTGGCCGGAGGGTCAGTCTGTACTATAGTTTCAGAAAAGGGTTATTTCTGTGTAAATCGCCGCACGGACCTGGCCGACTGTGGGACCCAATGCACATGAACCACGTGGGTAATACACGGTCATTGCATGACTTTGTCTAGCGGCAGTGACCAACAGGAAAAACACCTGCATTGCCCATTGTTAAGCGCTAGATCAGAAATACAGGGAACTGAAAATAGAGATGCGGGTGGTGCAGTTAAGGGTTGACAAAGGGACCGGTAAAATATTTTGCAGATTTGCCTAAATTGCGGATTTGCTTGGGTCATATTTTTGGCCAAAACAACATAATAGTTGTTATTTTGTGATTTTCACTGGGATCAACTACAGATGCTACATGCCTATAGTTAGCACTAAATGTGCAACAACATACACATTCAACAAGCTTGACTCCCACCAAGATTATTGACTTGATTTTGTGGACTCTAAATGTGGATTTGGTCTCTCTCTCTCTCTCTCTCTCTCTCTCTCTCTCTCTCTCTCTCTCTCTCTAATCTCTTTACCTGTCATCCATACATCACTGTCATAAGTGACACTATAGGTATGATGCTAGTGAGTACTTTTATGATTTATTTCATATAAATTAGTTGCATATAAAATCCAGCATTATTTTCTAGTTATTTGCATAGGCCATAACAACTTCACTGTCTTCCGAAGACAGATCTTTAGTTTCGTGTGCCTTGAATCACAATTCAGTGAAGCATTGTTGTTCATCATTCTTGTGATAAACATAGTGCACCCTGTAAAAAAACATTTAATTCCACTTGTTCTTAAAAGAAGGTAGTAAAGCCTCGAGGTGCGGCATGTTCCATACCCGAGTGAGCATAGACTGCATTTACCCCCCCCCCCAAAGTGTTTTTTTGGTCCTTCATCCTCGCAGCCGATAGTGACACATGGATTTGTCACCCTCATCCAGTCCTTTGACACGTATTGCAACGTGGGCCTCTAGATCCTCCTCATGGGCTGGGCCTTCTCTCCAGCTGCGGCCTGGTGGCCCGCAGGCATGTCACTGTTGCTAACATATGGGCTCGATCTTCAATTGCAAAGAGGTGGGGAGAGGGGAATGGGTTCTTGTAAGGTGTGCGTCATTCTCATAAATTTTTCATCAAACTTTTTTTACCTCATAAATTATGTCCTCCACCGCAGTCATGCAACGACCCCTGCCTACCTCCCAGACCAGGACGGTGTGTGGCTTGCCTCGCACTTGCACCACCACATGCTCGATGCAGCACAATGTCCTCAATGACCCGGGTGTGGTGTGCTCTCTGTCGGGCCAATCAAGAGATGGTTGGTTGTTCGCATGGCACTTCCCGAATCCTAGTTATGTGTGCTCCAGGAAAAGATCCATCGCAGTCATGTGACAACCCTTGCCTTACTGCGCACATGTGCGATGTTATGCGTGGCTTGCCTTCTCTTGCAACGCTGCATACTTGATGCAGCAGGATGTCCTCATTGACTTGGGTGTGTTTTGCGTTCTGCTGAGACAATCAAGACATGACTACGTGTTTGCGTTGCACTGAACGCACGAAACCGCGCAGCTGAACCTGGAGAGGATCCAACGGCGGGGCGACCACAGCCAAAGATTTCCTTCCCAGGCACTGTTCGGACTTGGGAGACACGAGGGCGACGCGGCCCGAGTCCGGTTCCGGTCACGCCCAACATATGCCCTTCCCTCCCTCCCTGCAGCGGACAGAGATCCAGTGCCTTGTTGTTTACAAGGCACGGTGTGCCTCGTCTCCAATCTCCGACGTCCAATTAAATCTAATGGACGACAACCATTCAAGTCGTTCCCGCCGCCGTGCTGCCTCCCAGGTGAGAGTGACGAACGCAGCAAAGCTAAATCGATAAGCTGGTCAAACTCATCGGATTTCAACACGTACGAACAGGACAGATGATTTTATAGCCTCAAAAATCTGATGCTTTTTGCTAGGATTATCACACACGGTACTAGCCACAGATTAAAATCGGTTGTCCGTTTGCGTCGTCTGGCGGACGCTAAAATGCTCGTCGCCAACGAAGCCGCCGCCGTAGATCATGGCCTGGATGTCTGTCTCATGGCGGTCCTTCCAATAGTCCCGGCCGCCGGTGGCGGTCCGTTTTGCTTCCGCCGGAGCTGCAGCCTCCATGCATGGTGGTGGATGCGGCGGCGAGGACGTCCATCGCTTCTGAACTGTTCGCGCCGGTCTACTTTGATTTTGCGCGTCGAGAATAGCCACTGGCGGGAATAATATCAGCCTACCTGCTACTGACGCGCGGGTCCTACATCTTTTTTGGTGGACACTCGACGCGATCGCGCAACGTCCGCGGAGACGCAAACCTAGCGTATATTTGGGTCAGGTTTGCGTCATCGCGGATGGTCCGATTACTTTACGTCACCCGCTGGAGGAGGACCCAGACGATTTCCGATCACGACGAACAAAAATGGTCGTTCAGCGTCTGTTGTGTCGCGCCGCTGGAGATGCCCTGAATATGGCAGGCAAGAGTGCAAGACTGTCTCAATGGTTTGGCTGCGTGTGGAGGAGGAAGCCACCTCGTTTTGGTCTTGAAGCTCTGCTGCCCGTTGGATTTAACAGGACGATGGAGATTGAAGACGAGGCACGCCGTGCCTTGTAAACAACAAGGCACTGGATCTCTGTCCCCCTGCAGCCTCCCCAATTTCCGTTCCCTCGACACACAGCCAGACCTCGCTTCGCCCTCGCCCTCGCCCTCCCGTCGATCGGCGAACGCCTCCACCGCCGGCGACTCCCCCCTTCTCCGACGACCACCCGCCCCTCGCCGCCAGATCGTCGACCGCCCCGTCACCCCAACCCCGCCCCACCCGGCCTCGGCAGATCTGCGGCGGGCGGGCCCCACCCTACCCGCCGCCCGCCGGCCCTCCCTAGCCAGCCACGGTGAGTTCCTGGCCCGCTCCCCCCTCGCGCGCCGCGGAATTCGGGTCGGTGGCTAGGCCCATGTGAACCGAGAGTCAGTGGAGTGGACTCTGGCTTCGAACCCTAGAATAGACTAGATTGCCCTGTTAAGTTCGGACTGGGTGGCTGATAGTATCCGTTTTGGGGGAACTTGGTGGATTTCAAACCGTGAGTATCCTTTACGACGGTAGTTTTTTGGTGGCATGCCGCTTGCAACCATGTCTAGGGCACGCCCTCCATGTTTCCAGCCTAATTGTTTCGGGTTAGAATATACATTTGGGTTAACATATTAGGGCAATTAAGGATTTATACAGTATATATCGTAACGAGTCATTTTCTGATAAGCAATTAAGGATTTATATGGTAATCTAGTTTGAGTCATAGTGTCGAAATAGTAAGTGATGGTGAGCTGGAGCTCACGAGTCGAAGTTTATCGTCACATACAGGGATATTATACTACATAGCGGTTATGTCTCCTGAGCTTTAGCTAGATATGTTTCGGTGGCACACGTTGGGTCCCTTTTCTTCGTTAGTTTTGCGGTATCAACGTTGGGCCAGTTACTGCTTCATGTACGGACAAAAAAGTATCATCCGATAACTCTAGCGAGAGTCCTTCCTTTGCCGCTGTTAGCATTGCCCTGGACATACTAACCTGCTTACTGTTTGTAAAAAAATAAATGTGGCATAATTTGCAACAATTGTACAGATACGTGCAACTTTTAATTTCAGTGTAAAAAATGTTGTAGGAGAACCAATGCCATAAGCATGTAAAACCATGTAACTTGCTCTTCACTTTTGTACTTTGCCAGTATGGAGTGCGAAATACTAAGGTTTATGTTCCATAAGGTGATAATATTTTCTGCATATGTATTCCAGAGTTGGTCTACTCTAGCTGACATCTATATTCATGTGGTGACTTGGCTGAAGTTGAATTTGTTTATGTGGCTAAATCTGTAGAAACACAACAGACAGTATTTATGTGGGAGGTTCGATTGATTTATTTTCAATAGATAGTATGCTTTTGGAAAATGGAATCAATAGCTGTATCACTTCAGTTGTGCTGTTTATTACATCATACTGAGAACAATTACCTTCACTGTTGAACATATTGTTGAATTGAATTTCAGGTCAAGATGAATTGCGCATAGATCAAGCTTCAGTCTGATGGATTCTGACGACAAGAAGTTTGGCAAAGGTACTGCTTTTGTCAAGATGCAGAAAAGTAGAACTGGTTAGCATGTTTGTCTAGGGAACTTTGCCTCTCTAATTGACTATGGGGATTTATGTACACCCATAATTTCAAAAAAATTCCCCTTATTTAAAGATGAAACCATTAGGGTGGGTGGGGTGTGGGGTATCCTCTGCTTTACTGAAGGATGTAACCGACATTCATCTAGGGAACTTTGCCTCTCTAATATTTTAGTTGATTTCCTTTGCTATGTAATTTCATGTTGTCATAACTATTTGTGTGTTGTTATCTGATATTCCCTTTGGTCCTTTTTGTAAGGTGTCTTTTAACTGCCCAAATTCAAGTTCTGACCAACAGTTAATGCAGTAGTATGTGGGTTACTGGGCTATGCTACACAAAATTCATACCATTGGACCTGTATCCAAAAGCACTTATGATTATTATCTTGTAGCCATTGGAAGAATATTTTACAACAAATTTACATTCGATTTTCAAACTTGGACAGTCAAACTACGTCCCACATTTGATAGCTATTGCTCTAAGTGCCTAAAGTGTTATGCAGCATCCCTGGAATTGCCAAAATTTCCACATGCTGACATTTTACTGGTCAACATTTGACAATAATATTTCCTCTTGTGCCCCAGAATAATATTTGTGACCCTACCAGTGCAATAAGTTTCCATTGTAACTTGTCAGCATGGATGAATTTTCCTGGCATGGTTCTTGATGTACATGCTTCCCCGAAGTTAAAACCCTGGTAATTTGCAATGCTGGCGGTCTGTGATATGACTTTTCTTTTTCAGGACCTAGGGAGCTCACTGGTGCTGTTGATTTAATAAGCCAGTACAAACTGCAGCCTCACCATGATTTCTTTTGCAAGAGGCCTTTGCCACTAGCAATCTCAGATACACATTATCTTCACAATGTTGTGGGGGATACTGAAATTCGAAAAGGAGAAGGAATGGAGCTAGATCAACTTGTTCAGAATGCATATTTAAGAGATAAGCCTGCTTATATTCAGCCCTTTGATATGGAAACACTAGGGCAAGCGTTTCAGCTGCGAGAAACCACTCCAGTAGATTTACCCTCTGTAAGATCATTTTTATCACCCCACTTCCTTTATGGTCTTACTGTATTTTCTTATCTTATTATTCACATTCGAAACCAAAATCAACAGGCTGAAAAAGGTATACCGACTATCTCGGGCAAGTCAAAAAGTGAGTCCAAGGACAAAGAAAAGAAACATAAAAAGCACAAAGACAGAGATAAGGACAGGGAGCATAAGAAGCACAAACATCGACATAAGGATCGGTCTAAAGACAAAGATAAGGACAAGGATAAGAAAAAGGATAAAAGTGGGCATCATGAGAAGGTTGGTCCATTTTCTGTATGCTCAAAACTGCAGTATTTTCAAGTCTTACTCATCACTCAACTATACTTTATGTTGTACAATGTCTTCAAATTGTATAGAAGAGAAAGCATGAGGGAATGGAGGATTCGGCAGATGTGCATAAGCACAAAAAGAGCAAGGTAGCATATGATCATTGTTTCCTTCCTGGTATAATATTTTTTTCCCTCACAGCGCATTTGTTACCTTGTTAACATTATTTATCTATGGCAGCATAAGAGTTCCAAAACTGACGAGCTGGCTAATGGACTTAGTTAGCTACAATACTTCTATTGTCAATCCATCCCATATATTGTTAAAAGGAGGCTCACAAGGTTTCTGTCATCAGGCACACCTGCAGATTAATGGTACATGCTTCTTGGAACTTTAGTTGCTGTCGGGTTAAAAAAAAATCCCCTTGTACTTTCGTTGGCTCTAGTGGACCATGGATTTGATAGAGTGATTATATTGTCTTGGTTTCCTTAATTGTTGTGTATTTTGGTGAAACATTGGAGCTCAAAATATTTCATATAGAGGTGCATCGTTAGTTTGTGTCCTTTAAGACAATGTATCATGTTTCTTTTCGAGACTAGGCAATGAATAATTTGACCCTAGGCGAGTTATTGGTTAGTGAAGAGAATATGATCTTCTGCATTTTGTCTGGCTTTCCAAATATTAGTCTCATTTTACTTTTATCTGCATGTCAGGAGTATGTGATGTTAGTCTAGGCTGATTGTCTCTCTTCAGTCTCACTTAATAAATACAGTTAAATATTCCATTGGATGAGCATCTCTAGTAAAATTAGTTATATCAATCATGATGGCCCCGTTGACTTCATATTATATATGAAACATGATCTGGTTAGGTCTGACTTGCATCATAATGTAGTCGTATGTTTCATTTACGTCACACCTAGACAATAATACAGTGGTTAACTGGATCTTAATAAATTATGCTGAAAAAGCATTTGCAGTTCACTGAGTGATGTTTCTTTCGAAATCATCTTGTGTCATTTGCAGCTCTTGTATAACCGTTGCTATAATTATTAGTTAAGATATGATGAACACTGCAATATGAACATAAATATTCTATCTGAGAACATTTTCAAGTAGTCTTTTATTTGCATCTGTTGTGATATTCCAGAGTATATAATTCTTACATTTATGTGGATGATGCAGATATCATGAATGGCTATTTCTTTGACGATGCTTAAGATGGAGGCCTTACCTGCCGCTAATTATGTTGTTCTTGCAGTGTGGATCCTTGTGAAAATGTAACTTGTAACAAACGGGCAAACCCATTGTATTTTGCGACTTCTTGTCCCTCACTGACTAAACTGGTTGCCTTGTAGGAACAATCAGATAGGACTTTTAATGAGTTTTTTTGAAAGATTAGGACATCTTGGTAGGTGTTTTTAATGGGATAATTGTTTGTAGACTAGGACCAGTTCACCATTTCAATTAGTTAGGACTTCTGAGATATTTTTATAGATCAGGACATCTAGGTAGGTGTTTCAAATGAGATGTTGACCAGGCTTCTGGTTAAATCGTCAAATGAGATGTAGCATGAGATAGTGGTGGAAGGATACTTGTATGATCTGAAAATGTAGCTGTGTTGCTCTTGCTGATAGGGGAATCAATTAATTCACCTCCTATATGAAATCGTGACACAAATGAATTGAGTGCGAAGACCTTTACATATTTGAACGGTCAAGAACGAAGTGACAAATTAACCAATGCGTTATGGCTGATTGGCATGTATCCATGGTTTGAAACCAAGGTGGCCAACGAATTCATTAGCTCTAGCAAACAATTAATGTCAGAAACTAGTGATTGTGTGTGCCTTGACTTATATAAAAGAGTACAATTATTTCAAGCCTATGAATTTTAAAACACAGTAGAACATGGAGTATGATAATAATGTGTATGGTTTCTGGCACAGAAATTGAAAAACTCACATGAAGGGAAACTTGCAACATTTTGGGCCTGGAGTACACATAGACAATTGAGAAAAATAGAAGTTTGCATATGATAGAAAGACGTAATCAAATCTTTAAAAACTATACACCTTATACTAGGAACAGAGTGAGTATGGACTAAAGTAAGTTAAAAACAGAGCAATAAACAGTCCACAATTTTGCTTGTCTAAAACAATTGTTTCTAGAAGTTGATTCATATGAATGGTGTGTACAAATACAATACATGTGGTTATGGCCATATCTTGACGTTACAAGTCGTACACGATGGTTAGAATGGTGCATTGAGGTTGTTAGATACTCAGTTGCAGGTATGTTACTACCTCCATATGTTAGTAGAATGTATTTTCCCCACCAAACTCATGTGCATAATATGAAGGGACACCAGCCACAAAACAGAGGACACATACTTGAAAATCGCAGGTTTGAATTATAATTCCTCAAAGAAAACAAAACGGTGCTTCAAAAAAAGCATGTACTACCTTTGTTTTTGTTTAATCGACGCGGAGTATAAGCTAGGTAGTGGAGCAGTTTTGCATGTCTCACATCAATTAAACATGAAAGGAGAGGTAGACGGAGATGTAACGAACAATGTGAAGATCCGAGTACTACAAAATCCTAAGATTACGAGAAGATCACCCTCCCAACCTCTCTCATCTCGATCAATCGATTTTCCACATTCCTGCGCGCACCAAATTTCAAGAAAACCCAAGCCTCTGCTCCAATGGTGTTCCTGCAACCCTCCAAGTAGTACAGTTTCTACGAGCAAGATAAATCCTTGTACATGGCCTTCACCCTCCGCGTAGTGAGGGTAGAGAGGTGGATCCGTTGGGTGAAGGAGAGTACCTCGATGCCGCTCCCACCAAGTGCATTAGGATGGATTGCAAGTACACCCTCGAGAAGCCAGGTAGCTAGAAGAAGCTTCCACTAGAGGAGAGGCACCGCATCACTGTCCTCCAATTCTGCGTTGGCAACGAGGTCCTCGTCTTTCAGATTGTGCACGCTGATGAAGTGTGCCGGAGGCCCTAATGGAATTCCTTGGCGACGATTCTATCAACTTCTACGCCATGCTGCTACCGACAACAATGTGAAGATGCTCGAGTACTACAACATTGCAACCATTCCGTGGGCGCTACCTCCAGAGGATGATCCTGAACCCGACGACCAACTACCCTCTTTCTCCGTATGCTCTGTCCAACCATTACATTAGGACACAACTTGTGAATAAGGATCACAATTCCATCAAACGAGACAACTGGTCCGACTTTCCATTGCGCTTGGATCATATCAAGTATGCAGCTATGGATGCTCACCTCGGCTTCGAGATAGCTAGGAGGCACTAACATCTAGTTGGCTACAATAGAATTAGGGACCGACTCAATATATAGATGATGTAATGGAACTTCGATCCTTCTACGTAATGAAGTTAATTATATATTTTGACTGAATTGTGAACATTGTTTTTATATTTGCAATGTATGCATTGTTTTACTTTCTTCTAATGTAGAACTACATTGTACATCTCACAGCACAAATGTGCGTAATGTCCTAGAGAAGGTAAGCACTATGTTGTACATCACACACGTTTTTCTTCTAAAAAACCATGTGCTATGTACAATACAATATTATCACAACATTGTACATCACACATATTCTGCATTTTTATGATCTCGTGTGTGATATGCATCATTTCATTTAGCACTTTCAGGTTTATGTAGTGAAAATATTATAGATTTTCAAACCATCATATTGGTTATAAACTATAAATAATTGAACAAAGATAGCTACAAAGTAATCATTTTGTAACACATGTCCCCCACGGTTTTCTGTCGCTTTCTCCGTTTGCAACTGTCGTAGAACGTAAATAGCCAGTCCTGACTAAACATATGTGTTATGTTGGCCCGTCTTGTCAGACACTCATAACGCTTGCCGCTGTTGCATAAATTAGGACCACAAGTGCCTCCTTTTTTAGAACCACTTGGACGACGAAGTCCTCGGAAAAGCATAGTGGTTCGTGTTCGGCCATGAGAGGTTGCGGCGGGCTACGGTTGATGGCCACAACCGGTTGATTCTCAACTGTTTTCGGAGTCGAAGGTATATCCCAAGCGATACTTTCGTCCCCAGTTTCGAAGGGGAACAGAGTTGTTCAAGTACATCACGGAGTCGATGAAGTTGCATGCCACCTTCTTCGAGCAAAGGAGGAATTTCATTGCATAGCTTGGACATAGCACATTCCAGAAGGTGACCGCTGCATTACACATGATGCATAGGTAATGCCGGAGTGTGGTGAGAGACAAGCCATCAAGTGTGTCAAGCGCTCTGTTGTTGCTATGGCTGAGGTGTTTGGTCTGTAGTACTTGAGAGCTCCCAACGTTCAAGACATGGCTATACTTCTAGCGATCTCAACACCGCATGTGGTTTTCTAGGCATTCTTGGCTCCATTGATTGCATGTACTAGAGGTGGAAGAACTGTCTTGCGGCATGTGATTAATATCTCAAAAGACAGAAGTAGGACTCCACTATCATTCTTGAAGCTATGGTCGACCAGGAGACGTGGATTTGGATTGCAATTTTTGAGGTGGTGGAGGCAGCAACCTGGCAAGGTTTGGCCTCCACCACACCTAAAAAATTTCCAACTTCACCATATATATGTGTTGGCACGCCGAAAGCTTCAACTTCAGTGTTGTTGTGCACATGGCTACTTGGGTTGGCCATACCTCACAAAACATTGCTGCCTCCGCTATGGGCACTAGGGATGGTGTCCTAATTCACATCATCTGTTGGAGCACATAGTACACTATTTTACATCACCTGAAATTGCAGAACTCTTTTTGGTACCCTAAAAACTGAAAACACACAAAAGCAAGTGATTTTAAAACTGCATTTTGGTGCTTTAGTTTACATTACCCGTTAGAGATGCTCTAAAATGAGAGAATAGATAACACAATGCCAATTCAGCTCTATGCCCGATCAACTATGCAGTACATATATGATCAGTCATTAATCACAAAACATATTGTGTTCTGCACATGCAAGAATTATAAATTTGTTCTTTTTTACCAAAATAAGTCTATTTAAATAGAAAGCGATTGCCTAGAATAGTTTCCCCTGAAACTAGCTTGCTCCAATACCACCAAATCATTACCCTAAGACCAATTTCAAATTTCTTTTCCCTTCGTCTCTCCGTGAGATAAGGAGGAGAGAGGCGAGGAAGAGACAAGCATTGGGTTCGGGATGACAGAAAAAGAACATTATAGAACGATAGGTCAGATAAATGTAGAAGATGTTCGTTCTCATGAAAAAATAACTCAAAGTTTTGAAAAAAAAATTATGGGCATACTTCCGTTCAAATACGAGTAAATTAAGAATAATAAATAGAAAAATACAACAGGTCAGCTGTACTGCTAGGACAAGAAATCCTAGTGTTGACAAAACCATAGTGGTAATATCCGTTTTGCTACAAACAAATACGACTATATGAGTAATTTAATAAGAATAATAAATAGAACAATACTACTATAGAACACTTTCTATTAACTTAGCAGAAAACGTATTTGTAAGATTGATTTCAAAAATCATACATATATTCTGTAAGAAACTTATACATATAATTGTTTTTTGTAGGATAATACTATGAACAAAAGAAACAAACCTGCATACTGAAACGCGTTAAATACAATAGGTATCTAGACAAAATCTAACCAAAACTAGGATAACTAATTTGAAACGGAGGGAGTAGCAAGTATCACTATGCTATTGTATATGTATGCACACTTTTGTGCGCTTGTCAAATCAGCAATCTGGCAAGGTTTGGCCTCCGCCACACCTTAAAAAATTTCAACTTCACCATATATATGTGTTGGCACGCACGAAAGCTTCAACTTCAATGTTGTCGTGCACATGGCTACTTGGGTTGGCCATACCTCACAAAAAATTGCTGCCTCCGCTACCGGCACTAGGGGTGGTGTCCTAATTCACATCATCTGTTGGAGCACATAGTACACTATTTTACATCACCTGAAATTGCAGAACTTTTTTTGGTACCTTAAAAACCGAAAACACACAAAAGCAAGTGATTTTAAAATTGCATTTGGTGCTTTAGTTTACATTACCCGTTAGAGATGCTCTAAAATGAGAGACTAGATAACACAATGCCAATTTAGCTCTATGTCCGATCAACTATGCGGTACATATATGATCAGTCATTAATCACAAAACATATTGTGTTCTGCACCATGCAAGAATTATAAATTTGTTCTTTTTAACAAAAATAGGTCTATTTAAATAGAAACGATTGCCTAGAATAGTTTACCCCTGAAACTATCTTGCTCCAATACCACCAAATCATGTTACCCTAAGACCGATTTCAAATTTGTTTTCCCTTCGTCTCTCCATGAGATAAGGAGGAGAGAGGCGAGGAAGAGAAAAGTATTGGGATCGGGTGACAGAAAAAGAACATTATACAAGGATAGGTCAGATAAATGTAGAAGATGTTCGTTCTCATGAAAAAATAACTCAAAGTTTTGAAAAAAAATTATGGGCATACTTCCATTCAATACGAGTAATTTAAGAATAATAAATAGAAAAATACGATAGGTCAGCTGTACTGCTAGGACAAGAAATCCTAGTGTTGACAAAAGCATAGTGGTAATATCCGTTTTGCTACAAACAAACACGACTATATGAATAATTTAATGAGAATAATAAATAGAGCAATACTACTATAGAACACTTTCTATTAACTTAGCAGAAAGCGTATTTGTAAGATTGATTTAAAAAATCATACATATATTCTGTAAGAAACTTATACATATAATTTTTTTTTGTAGAATAATACTATGAAGAAAAGAAACAAACCTGCATACTGAAACGCCTTAAATACAATAGGTATCTAGACAAAATATAACCAAAACTAGGATAACTAATTTGAAACGGAGGGAGTAGCAAGTATCACTATGCTATTGTATATGCACACTCGATCTTGTGCGCTTGTCAAATTGTAGACGATGTAGAGAGCATTAATCTTGTGCCGTGTCGTCCATCATGCAGTACAGGTTCAAGGTAGGAGCCAGACCGGCGGCGAGTAAGTGGAGAAGGAGCTTTCCCCGGGCTTGATGGGGAAGCAATGCTCGGGGCGTGCCGGCAGCAGGCGGCACCTGCCATTATCGGCGCACGCAAACTCGTCGGGGTTACTCTGCTCGGGGAAGTAGGGCTCGAAGAAGGTGTAGTTGTAGTAGGTGCGGTCGTCGAGAAAGTATACACCCTCCTCAATGCAGCCGGATGGGAAGTCGGCGCACTCATATGCCCTCGAGCAGCCGGGGCCGACGACGAGCAGCCGGCCATCGAGGCTTTCTACCGCAGTCCAAGCGAGAGATGAGTCTGGATCATCGTGGAGTAGGACGACAGCCGGAGTAAGCGCGAAGAGCCGGATGCATGAGGCGGCGCCGTCGTCGGGCATCCACTCCTTGACCACCATGAGGAGCTGGCCACGGGACACGACGAGGTATCCGGCGCGGGGTACTGCGTCGTCGTCTGGTTTGTCGCCGCGGCCGGTGCGGTAGAGGTTGCACAACTTGGCGTGAAAATTATGGACTCCCTCCCGGTTCGGATCCGGTTCGTTAAGCACGGTGTAGGTCCGGAGGTGCTCGCCCTTGGTCAGCACGAAGAAGCGGCCGTCGAAGTAGGCGATGTCTTGCGGCGACCACCCAACATGTGTGCTGACCTCTTGTGCCTGGATGGCCATCTGCGAGCCCAGGCGCCAGAAGCAGACGTAGCGCCAGTGGTTGACGCGGCCTTTCGGGTCCGACCACGTTGAGGATGGCGCCAGCGACGCACTCCTCGTCGTCAACCGCCGGCGCGCGAGAGAGGGTCGCGGCCAGCATCATGACGGGACGGCGAGGGCCGCCGATCCCCGCCCATCTGAACGTCTGGATGGCTCCGTTGTCGTCGTAAACCGGCTTGCGGAACCTCGTGATTTTCCCGAACTCGATGTCGGGCAGCGGGATGCGCTCGCCGGTGCGGACGTTAAGCAGCACGTGCCCCTCTGTTCGGCGGAGCGCCAGGAACGCCCACATGCCCTCGTAGGAGCCGAAGAAACGGGCGCGACGCGCGTCCTCCGGAAGGTCGAGGCCGTGCAGGGCGCCGCCGGCGAGGATGCAGGCGACGGACGGACCTCGGGCGAGTGGGAGGAGGAGGCAGGGGAGGGAACGCGCGGGCGGCCCGACGGGAGCTGTGCGCCACGACTTGCAGCTGGCGTCCATGAAGACGCGGTCGAGCGGGCATGCAAGGCGCCCGTCGATCTGTTGGACGACATCGTCCGGGAGCTCATCCCACCGCGCCGCCGCCATCAAACTAAGCCGAGAGTCGACGATGTAGCCAACAATGGAGCGAGAAAAAGAACAAGATTCCTTCCGAGTTACTCCTGCAAGGGTAAACCTCGAGTCCACGATGTAGGGCTAGCCATACTACTCTATATATCTGACTCAAGGTCGGCGAAAACACGGGCACAAACCGACCACGCTACGCTACGATCGATACGGACAGACTCCTAGTCCTAGACACGTACAACTTGGATGAGGTTGAGAGCGGTTCGTTCTGGCTAATGAGTGTAGTTCGAGCTGTCAAACAAGTGATCATGATGAGTTTGCACTTCGTTTTACTTGGTGCACGAGATCGGCCTTAGATCGCGGTCTAACACGCGAAAACAGTGGCAGCTAACATTTTGCAGTTCAGCCCCTTAATTAGTTTTTAAAATCAAACCATAGTTGTGGCTTCTTCACTTAAACCGAAGGGGTATATGGTTGTCTCTACCATCCCCTGTTATTTACATAAATTTACAACTTAAAGGGTTCCACATTCAGTTGAGGTTATATATACTCCTTCAAAAAAATAAGGGGCACGCTGAGCGTCCCCCGGGGGATTAGATTTCTAATCCTCCGGGTGGACAGCCGTAGGATTAGCTCAATTGGACCATTCAGATTATGACACGTGTCACAGTATACCTCAGTCCCACTTTTGCTACCATAATGTACCAAAGTAGCAAAAAACGGTTCGTTTGTAGCAAAATCAACACAATTGTAGCAAAACATGGTTCTTCCAAAATACACACAGATCTCGTCGGAGACTCGCCGGAGACCTCGCCGGAGACGATGTAGCGAAAATGTTGTACTATTGTAGCAAACAAATTCTGGTATTGTAGCAACACCGACCTCATCGGAGACCCGAAAAAAGAAAACTCGCCGGAGATGTCACCCGGGAACTCGCCGGAGGCGTCGCCGGAAACCTCACCGGAGACATAGTAGCAAAAAAAAATGCTAAAAGTAGCACAAAAACACAAAAATTGTAGCAACTTTTTTTTGCTATTGTAGCAAAACCGACCTCGTCGAAAGCTCGGCGGAGACCTCACCGGAGAACTTACAGCAGAAATACAGAATAATTGTAGCAACGATATATAGAACAAAAGTAGCAAAACTCTAGCCGAAAATCTGGGAGAAACAAATGTGTACTATTATAGCAGAAATACATAACAATTGTAGCAACGACATAGAATAAAAAGTAGCAAAAAAATGGGGCAGGAGTTGACGACAGGCACCGACAACAAATGGGGCAGAATCCAGTGCAGCTGTAGGAGAAATTCAGGGCCGATTTGTCACACCCTAAAAACCACACGGCGCCGGCGAAGGAAGAAGCTCGGGCGGGCGGCTAGTGGAGCAACATGAGGAGCATGGGGGAATGCCTCCCTACCAGCGGCGCATGGAGGAGGTGGGGGGGCCAGCGCACAGAGAAGGTTTGGGGGCCGGCGACGCACTGAGGTGCCGGGGAACCCGACGACGCGAGGAGGAGGGGCCCGGCGGTGCACGGATGTCCTGGGGCTCCGGCGGCGCACGAAGCTGCTGGGGGCCGACGGCGCGAGCAGAAGGTAGGGGCCGGAGGCACGCGGAGGTGGTAGGAGGGCGGTGGCGTGCCGAGGAGGTGGGGGCCCGGCGGCGCCCGGCGGAGGTGGGGCGCCCGGCGGCGGGTGGAGCACGGGGAACACCGGCAAGGGAGAGCATCGGGACACGCCGGCAAGGAGGAGGAAGTGCAGGTCGCGGGAGAGTGGAGGCGTCTCGTTGCGATTTGGGGAAGGAGGTGGAAGAGATAAGATGTGGGGCCCACGTTACACGCGTCCAGCGATCGAGGCGGAGGATCCGAGCGCTGTTCCCCCGGGGGAGCGTCAGCCGCTGGGCGTCCCCCGGGGGATCAAATCCCCGATCCCCCCGGTCACGTGATGCAAACAATACTGACCGTATGATTTGGGTCAACGCTCCGCACAGGAAAAATAATGAAAACAAGCCCATCGAAGAAAAAATCCCCTCTCCTCCCAACACTCAACAACGCCGGCGATATTGAGTCCGGCGGCTTGCAGCCGCAAGGCCCATGCCGGCAGCCCCGCCGCCCCTCTTACGTAGCACGCTGGCACAGCCAGTGGTAGCACCACCGCCGAATACGCCGGCCTGCTTGCAGCACGGCGGCGCCCAGTTCGCAGCAACCGCCGTCGGCGTTCGCAGCAACAGCCGTCGGCGTTCGCAGCAACAGCTGCTCTGCGCCTTCAGTGCCACCGCCGCCGCCCTTGTAGCAGACGCTGCCGCCCGATTTGTAGCAAGCGCCGCCGGCATTTGCAGCAACTGCCGCTGCCAATTGTAGCAAATAGCTCCGCCGCCGTTGTTCGCAGAAGCCGCTCGCCGTCGTCGTCCTTGTAGCAGACGACGCCGTCCGATTTGTAGCAAGAGCCACCGGCGTTCGCAGCAAACGCCGTCACCGATTGTAGCAACTTGCTCTATCGCCGGCGTTCGCACCAACCGCCGCTCCGCACCTTTACCGCCGCCGCCGCCCTTGTAGCAAATGGCGCCGCCTATTGTAGCGAACGCCGACGCCAAACGTAGCAGACACGGACGCCCCCTCGTAGAAGACGCAGACCCTTGTAGCAGATGCCGACGCCCATTGTAGCAGGCCTCGCCGTCTCCACCGCCCGCGGAGTTGCGCAGCGCAATGCCGTGTCGTGGAAGTGCTGAATCAGCAGCCCACGCGGTCTCGCCGTTGGCATCGGGAGGTTGGGGCGGCGACGGGCGGCGGCGCACCTTAGGGCAACTGGGCGGCCTCGAGCAGAGCAAAAATCTAGGCGACAACGCACTGCCGGCGTTGATGGGACCCTAAGGTGCGCCGCCGCCCGAGCCGGTGCTCTCGATGGCCACGAAGGAGGCCCAGAGCTTCGCAGCGGGCGTCGATGGGCGGCGGCGGGTGGCCCAAGCCGGCGTGGCGTGGCAACATTCGGGCGGGCCGCGGGGAACGAGGCCGGCGGCCATGGCGGAGGTAGGTGGGTAGTTGGGGGCGGCGTCGTTCGTGTCTTCCGCGGTGAAGACGATCTGGACTAGGAAAGCGATAAGGAATACTACGTGGTCAGGAGGAGGACACGTGGATGGGAAGCAACGGACGATCAAAACTGATCTGACGGTAACGAAGCAGGAGGATGTATCGTGCTTGATCCCCCGGGGGAACGCCAGCTTTTTCCAAAAAATAATTAACATCCACTCTATGATGTAGGACATAATACAATTCTATAGTCTCCATAAAATTAAAATACTAGATGACCCGTTGCGTCCCTACCGTAACGTTGAAGCCAACACCATAAAGTCTTACCTCAAGAGTCACGATAAAACAACATGTAGGATTATAAAGACGATGGCTTGACATGTGAACTTATGTGAAACAACATATTCATTTTATTTGCCTTTGAGATTCATTGACCTTAAGTTGTTAGCGAAAAAGAATTTTCGGTTCATGTACATATGATATGATGTCGAAAAAACATTTTAATACTTAGCAAAAACGAATAATATAATTCAATCATCGCAGCTTAGCATGAGCATCTATGTGAGCATCGTTGATGAACTATTGTTGTTTCGTGTGGCATGCAGTTTTTTTAAGGATAGTGCATCAACTCAGAGCATCTCCAAGAGATGATGTAGAGTTTAAACCAACTTGAACAAAAAAATAGCTTCTGATGATGTAGATGAAAAAAGGGCCAAATATACATCACCTTCAGATCTAATTTGCTACTCTGTTTGGGCAGATTTGAACAATTTTGCAGATCAAGATACCATCGAGAAAGACGCGAAGGACCTAATCCCTATTGCCATGGCAGCGCGCAATCCTGCCCCTACTTTCCCTGAGTTGGGTGGTGTCAGCTCGTCGCCTCAAGATCCCGGGACCGGTGGATCTGAAGATGATGGAAATGATACTAATCAGTGATTAGCTGGTGGTGGTCACCTCCTCGGCCGAAGCATCGGGAGTTTACGGTGGTCCTACGACGTCGACTTCACCACGCGCCCAATCAGCCGTCGTGCTCGGGGCCGTGGCGGCATTTAATCGAACACCCTAAGGGTGGTGTCGACGAAGTCGCGGTCAGCGAGGGCGTGGGCGGAGCGGGCGAGGCGTGCGGCGTCGGCGAGGTCGTCGGCGGCGTGGCACGCGGCGTGGAGTCGACGGCGGGCGAGGGAAAGAGCCGGGGGCGGCGCGGCGCCGGACGGCGGCCGACGGCGAGGCGCGAGCGGTTGTGGGTATACTTTATGGGTATATCAACGGCGTGGCCTAGATCCGGCAAGCCCGGTGGCCCACGATGGTGATGTGGCATGTGGCCCATCGGCTCAGCTTGTTGTAGATCCCGCAGATGAAGTCCAGCCCAGAACAGAAGTTCGATCCCGACCGACCTACGAAGGAGGCCGGATCCGTGAAGGCCCATGAAGTATCCGGATCCAGCACGTACTTAGAGGAAGGCGGATCCTTGACGTACACGGCAAGATATTGTACCGTAGTTAGGCAACTTGTATTCCGGCTAGGACTCTCCATGTAAACCCTAGATCCGTGCGCCTTTATAAGCCGGATCCCGGAGCCCTAGAGGCACAACCACAACTCATTGTAACAACGCGAAAGCGCCCATAATTCCGCAAGCGCAGTAGGCCCCGTCATCGTGCAGAGTTTCAAGCCGGGTAAATCGCGTACCACCGTCCCGTGTGCACTCCGCCCTATGGCCCCTACTTCTTCTCCCCTGTGAGGATCCCTCCTCCGAGGTACCGTCGAATAGGCAACGCGTTGGCGCACCGTGGGGCCTGCGGCGTCTGGAGGCCGGAACCGGGAGGGTTCCGCCATGGGAAGCTACGACGACTCCATCGCTGTGGGGCGTGTCCTCTACGCCGGAAACTTTGCGATCGTCCCTCCGGACGAGTGCTGGATTCCGGCCAAGACCGACCCCGTCAAGCTCTCCATCGTCCCGATTGGCGGCATACACATCTTCATCGGCGAAACCGTCGATTCCGACGGGAACGCACTGGTAAGTAGAGCTGACGCGACCGCCGCCGAGCAGACGCATCGCGAAGATCCGATTCGAGAAGGGAACTTCCAAGGAAGATTCCGCCTTAGATCTGAAAAATCAAATCCCACCCAATCCCCCGAGCAGGAAATAAAGGTGGAAGACCAATGCAGATCCTCCTGGGTCTCCCAGGTGTTAGAGAAGGAAAGGTGTCACTTCGTTCACTTCTTAGCCCATACCGGAGCCGCCCCTCAAGAAGCTGAAGCAGGCCCCATGCAGGTTGGGGAGCCGGATAACGCTACTCCGGATCAGCAGGAGGCTGTCGGAGAAAGCAGCGATCCGGGTGAAGAATCGATTCTAGGCAATCTAAGCCCAATTTCCGGGGATACCCCCTCCATGGATACTGAAGAGTTCGATCGCAAGGTGAAGGAATTTGGATACGGTGATCAGCCTGAAGTTGAATCCGCCCAGCCTAAACAGGTTCTCGCAACCTTGGCGGCGCTGGATCAACGGGAATCAGAAGCTGAGACTACACAGTCCGATCCGCAACCATCCAATGCAGGATCTCCGCTGTCGTGGGAACGACCGCATAAGGAAGTCATGTCCCCAGAAGAACTGGTTGAACAGGCAGGCATGGATGCAATCGCACACTCGGATATCCTCAACAAACCGATAACTCCTGAAGACGCAGCAGATGCGGAAGCTCTCGAAGCAAAAAGACAGGAGATGCTGGCAACAGCCAAAAAGTTCGCCACCACCGCAGCAGCAATGCTAGATGAGAGGAAGGAGGCCGCGAACTTCGTGGACAATTTTCTCAAGCGAGAACGTGAGGTGGACGAGTCATTGGTAAAAGTCAAGCAACTCCGGAAACATTGGGAGGACAAGATCACTGAGGCTCAACAGGAAGCTGATAGGATCAGGCGAGAAGCTGTAGCTCCTCGCAGGATCACCATCGCAACCCCTACCGAGCAACAGCCACTCGCAACTCCAAAGGATAACATGAAGAAGGCTGCGGAGATCTTGAAAAAGAAGGACAAGGAGATTGATATCGACTACGTCCGTACGCTCGTTGCCTCAGCAATGAAGCAGCAGAGCAAGGCAGATACTTCGTGCAAGTTGGAATCCAGTCCGGATCATTGCATATCTACCGTGCAGAAGGACGCCTACGACAATCGACATCGCGACGACGAATCGCGGACCGGATCCTCGGAACGCAGAAGAAAAACCAGAGAACACCCAAATCCGATCCATGTGCCATCAAAGACACCTCCGTCAGATCCAAAGAAGGGAAAGGATGCGATGTACACTGGTAGGGACAAGTACCGGAATCCCTCACCTCCACCCAACGGATACCCGCGTCCTCCACCTCCTCGCCGCCGTAGTCCAGTCGGAAACACCAGGCCCCATGGTCCAGGTGGAATCAACATCCGCGACAACGTGCCGCCTCCGAGGAACAGAGAGCGTACGCCGGAACCCCGCCGGAGCCGAAACAATGATCGTGAGCCCGAGCCCAGGAGGAGTCGGAACCAGGAGCGTGAACCGGAGCTCCGAAGAAGCCGGAACGACGAAGGCAGCCAGCACCATGGTGAAGGCAGCCACCCAAGCCGGAGTCAACACCGGGAAGGGCGAGGAGAATCAGAAGGCGGAAGCAAAAGGTCACATCGGCTCCCTCGCAGGTCTCCTTCCCCACCACCTAGCGGTGGAGGCGGTGGTCGGAGATCTCGCTCACGCTCAAAATCACCTCGCAACGGCTCGCGTGACGCGCGGGAACGTCTCAACGAGTACAAAACTGACTACATTAGCCCAAAGTGCTTTGGCAGGATGATTCGAGAGGAACCAAAGCCAAGGATGAACCTCAAGCTACCTGGAAACCTGAAGAATTATGATGGCACGAAAGGCCGGATACCTGGATTGAGGATTACTATAATGCAGTAACCTTTGCCGGAGGAACCCTAATATTGTCCGTCGCATGCTTCAGCTGTACCTTGTAGGTCCAGCCCGGATCTGGCTCAGCGCCTCGAGAAGAATTCCATCTTTTGCTGGTTTGACCTGAAGACCGCGTTCGAAAAGCACTTCAGAGGCACCTACAAAAGACCTGCCACTACAAGCGACCTACAGGCATGTATCCAGAAGAAGGGAGAAACATCAAGGAACTTCCTCACACGATGGTTAGCAACCAGGAATGAGTGCGAAAACGTCGATAATCGCACAGCCATGCACGCCTTCATAGGTGGATTGCAGAGGGGAGGACTGCTGTGGCACAAGCTCACTTGCTTGGTCAACGCAAATAAACTGACTTTGGATGACATGATCACCATTGCCAGCGATCACCGCCGCCGATGACGACGCGGCGGAGATCTCGCAGCTACAACAATTCCCCGCATCGCAAAAGAAGAACCGTGATAACGGTAACAGCGGCACTAAGCGGAAAAATCCCCCGATGACCAGAAGAGTGGCGGATCCGAGATGGTCGCCATGGCTTTCCAACGCGAAGGTCAAGGAGGCGGAAGAGTCTGCGGCCGCGGAGGCGGAGTCGGCAGGGGCCAGCAGCGTGGTGACGAGGTCACCGCTCGCGGAACCCGCGCCCCCCAAACATACGAGGAGTACAGAGATATGCCCTGCCTGGCCCACCTGGATCCGGCTACGGGGAAGTCCACTCACACTAACCGCAACCGCAAGTGGGTCAACGATCTCAAAGCTGACCCGGAAGCAGGATACAAGGAAGCACCGCCCACGCGGCAAAGGAGGCAAGGGCAAGAACAAGGACAAAGAGGAAGACAGCTTCCGAGGCAATGGATGAGGATGATGCTTCGCCGGACCTCAAGGACGGATCTGCAGCCTAAACCCAACCCCTTCGTCAAAAAGCGCGGGTGCGTACCACACCTTCCTCGGAACCCCAACAGTCCGTGAAGTCAGCTCTCCGGATCCCGAACGCCACCCGCCGCCGCAGATGTCGTGGTCGGAAACTCCATGTACGTTTGATGACAGGATCATCCGTCATCCCGAAGGAGTGCTACGCCTTGGTTGTAAGTCCCCGCATTGACGGGTATGATTTCTCCAAGTGCCTTATGGACGGCGGAGCCAGCTTGAACATCATGTACCCGGAGACTCTGGAACAGATGAACCTTACCAAGGAACATCTTAAGCACAGCACCACTGAATTTCATGGTGTGGTTCCGGGTAAAAAGGCAAATTCCTTGGGCAGCATCACACTCCCCGTGGCCTTCGGCGTTATCAATAATTTCCGTGAAGAGAAAATCACGTTTGAGGTTGTGCCCTTCAAGAGCTCCTACCATGTCATCTTCGGCAGGCCCACCTACCACAAGTTTCACGCAAGAGCGTGCTACATCTACAACAAGCTCAAGATTCCGGGTCCCAATGGTATGATTACCGTATCCGGAGACTATAAGAAGGCTCACGAATGCGAGTTACGCGAAGCCGCCTTCGCAGAGTCTGTGATATCTGGAGAGGAGCTGCAAGGCTACAGAGCCGCGGTGGATCCGACAGAGATGCACACCACCAAGAAGCAGATCTCCGAACAGAAAACCTCGTTCAAGGCCGCGATAGAGACCAAGAAGATCGACTTCAAAGAAGGAGATACCACTAAGCAGGTCTCAGTCGGAGCCAACATGGACCCCAAATAGGAAGACGCGCTCGTCGAGTTCCTCCGCGCTAACATGGACATCTTCGCATGGCAGCCTTCTGACATGTCCGGAGTACCTAGGGAACTCGCCGAGCACTACCTCAACATAAATCCGGGGCTAAACCGGTGAAGCAAGCTATGCGACGCTTTCCAGATAAGAAGCGCCGCGCCATAGGAGTGGAATTAGCAAAGTTATTAGAGGCAGGTTTTGTAGTAGAAGTTATCCATACTGATTGGGTCGCAAATCCCGTCCTTGTACCCAAAAAGAATTCTGAAATACTAAGAATGTGCATCGATTACTCCGGCTTGAACAAGCATTGTCCAAAGGATCTGTTCCCCTTGCCGCGCATTGACCAAGTCATTGATTCGACGGCAGGGGCGGAACTTCTCTGTTTTCTTGACGCATATTCCGGGTATCAGATCCGGATGAAGAAGTCCGACCAAAAGGCGACCTCGTTCATCACCCCTTTCGGCACTTACTGCTATGTCACCATGCCTTTTGGTTTGAAAAATGCAGGTGCCACTTACCAACGTACGATGCAACGGTGCTTGAAGGACCAAATCGGCCGGAACGTACACGCTTACGTCGACGACATCGCGATCATGACCCGGAAAGGATCCAACTTGATTAGCGACCTCACGGAAACCTTTGAGAATCTCCGACGGTACAAGATGATGTTGAATCCGCTGAAGTGCATCTTTGGCGTTCCAGCCGGAAAACTCCTTGGCTTCATTGTCTCTAACAGGGGCATTGAAGTGAACCCGGAGAAAATCAAGGCAATCCTGTGTATCAAAAGGCCAACTTGTCTCAAAGACGTGCAACGACTAACTGGTTGTGTAGCAGCAATCAGTAGGTTTGTCAGCCGTCTTGGCGAGAAGGCGCTACCCCTGTACAAGCTACTGAAGAAAACAGACAAATTTATCTGGGACGACGCGGCAGACGCAGCACTCCAAGGGTTGAAGGAAATACTAACCTCCCCACCTATCCTAGCAGCTCCAGAAGAGTTAGAGCCTATGCTCCTTTATCTGGCAGCTACTAATAGAGTCATTAGCCTCGTCATAGTAGTGGAGCGAAAGGAAGAAGGTCACGAGTATGGAGTCCAAAGGCATGTCTATTACATCAGCGAGGTACTGACGGAATCCAAACAAAGATATCATCACTTTCAAAAGCTAGCCTACGGCGTATTCCTAGGTAGCAGGAAGTTGAGGCATTACTTCCAAGAGCATCCAATAACAGTTGTGAGCAAGGCTCCACTGTCAACAATTCTCAACAACGCTGACGCAACAGGGCGCACAACAAAATGGGGCATCGAATTATCCGCCTTCGACATCAATTATAAAGCCAGGACTGCGATCAAGTCTCAGATCTTGGCAGATTTCATTGCAGATTGGACAGAAGCTCCGGATGCAAATTTGGAGCCGGAACCAGAAACATGGGTCATGCACTTCGATGGATCCAAGCAGCATCAAGGCTCAGGAGCCGGAGTCACCCTGAAGTCCCCTACCGGAGAAGAACTGCAGTACGTCTGCAGATTCACTTCGAAGCTACAAACAACATGGCGGAATACGAGGCTCTACTACACGGTCTGCGCATCGCTAAGGAAATTGGGATCAAGCACATCATTTTCCGCGGGGATTCCGACCTGGTGGCACAACAAGTAGCCGGAACCTGGAACGCCAGAAACTCCGTCATGGCAGCTTACAGAGATGAAGTTGACGAGATCGCCAAGTGCTTCCTCGGATACGAAGTCAAGTACGTCAGGCGAGATAATAACGCAGCGGCAGATATGCTATCCAAGCTCGGATCCGAAACCAATTCCGCCTGGTATTTTCTGGAGCATCTACGGATACCCTCGGTGAAGGGCGCTAACCCGAGAATCCAAGTGGCAGATCTGCGGCAAAGGAAGTGATGATCATCATTCCGGCTGGACGCAGCCTTTCCTGGACTACCTCATTGATCAGAAGTTGCCGGAGGACGAGGTCCTCGCACGACAGATCATCAGACGAGCAAGATCCTATACAATTGTTGACGGACAGCTCTACAAACGAAGTGCAACTGGAGTATTTCTCAAATGCATCTCCAATCAAGATGGCATTGAAATCCCCAGAGAGATCCACGCAGGGGATTGCGGGCATCACGCCGCCCTGGTCCCTCGTTGCAAAAGCTTTTCTCGGATTTTACGGCTCACGCCTAAAGAAGATGCTGACAAGCTGGTAAAAACCTGCCGAGGTTGCCAGTACTACGCTACTCAACCAAATGCTCCAGCCCAAGAGCTGAAGACCATCCCTATCACCTGGCCCTTCGCGGTCTGGGGGTTTGATATGGTTGGTAAGTTAAAGAAATCATCTCCTGGCGGTTTTGAGTACCTCCTGGTCGCTGTTGACAAGTTCAGTAAGTGGATCGGGGCAAAGCCAGTGAGAAAAGCCGATGGTGCCATGACACTAAAATTTGTCTGCAGCCTCGTGACGAGATTCGGCATCCCACACAGCATAATCACAGATAATGGCACAAACTCCGCACAAGGAGAATTGAAGGATTATTGCCATGACGTAGGGATCCGGCTAGACCTGGCATCAGTGGATCATCCACAGTCCAATGGTTAGGTCGAAAGAGCCAACGGACTCATACTATCCAGAATTAAACCACGCCTTGAAGAACCGCTGGGCCGCGCAGTCGGAGCTTGGGCTGAGGAGTTAGACTCTGTCCTGTGGAGTTTGCGAACTACCCCTAACAGGTCAACCGGATTCACTCCGTTCTTCCTGGTATACGGATCCGAAGCCGTGCTCCCCTCCGACATCATCCACGATTCACCGCGAGTCTCCGCCTACAATGAAGAAATCACGACGAGGCCAGACAGCTATCTGTGGACCTGATCGAAGAAGCTCGGAATTTAGCAGACCAATGTTCCACCATTTACCAGCAGAAACTCCGACGCTATCACAATCCATGAATTTTGCTAAGGCTGGAGACCTGGTCCTCCGCCTTCGCTAGGTGCAAGACCATAAGTTGCAATCTCCATGGGAAGGACCTTTCGTCGTCAGCAAGGTGCTTCACAACGGATCGTACTACCTTGTTGATTTCCGGGAGCTAAAGGATAGACCTGCTAACTGGTACCGGAAACGCAAGCGAGAGGATTCGGATGACATATACGATGAAACAGAACGTCCTTGGAACATTGCACAGCTACGTCCTTTCCACACTTAGCAAAATTTATAGAATTACATACCTTGTAATAGTTATACATGATCAATGAAGTAAAGCTTTTGGTTCACTCTTTGAGTCTTTTACCTCCTTTACTTGTTCATTTTTAGATCGTGTATGTTTTCCAACTAAAACCGCAGAGCTGGATATTTCCGCCTAGGCGTGTATGAATGTTGTGATTTTCAAAAATCGTCCTTTAGGACGTAAGCTTAAGTTTTCTGGTGGAAACATTTTCTGTTGCAAACTCATGGATTCCTGATAGCGATTTCTGGCACCTTGGCTGGGGGCTTGTTTCCGCGGTTATTGACGGACTGCCATTGGGTTTCGTTGCCGCTGGCGAGCATTTTCGGCTAGAGGTTTTCTGGCTCGCGGAAGGTCAAATGGGCAAGCCGGAAAATATAAAGCCAGCACTTGCTTTCCATAAACGAAACATGCAAATAATATTCAAACGGATAGCAGGATAAGTGTTTTCCGCCCATGCATACGTGTTTCGTCCCTAGCTACTTAAGAATTTAAGTTATATTACAAACCCTCTAGGGGCCAAAATGATGCATTGTTTGTCTTCCCGCAGGAATAAGTTCTCTACTTCTCCTTATCCGGAGAAGTCTCGCCTTTGTCGTCAGCCTTTGGAGCAGTTTCTTCCTTGTCTTTGGCTGGAGAGGAGACATCATCATCACTCTCTTCATCCTCTTCGGCCGGAGATGCAGCGCCACCTTGGTCCTTGGAGCTTGTCCAGGTATACTGGCTTCCGGATTGAGCAGGTCGAGCCTCCGCCTCGCGCTTCTTGTGGAGCTCCGCTTCAAGGGGCTCGTCCGCTGGAAGAACCACCTTGTCATAAAATTCGTTGTGGCGGATCCTCCGAGCGATCCGGGTGTCGTAGCCGCTCACTGCATCCAGAAGGGCGTTCACATCCGAGTTCGGAGGAACACCGGAAGTCACCCTGTCAATGTCAAGATCCGGATTATGGGCTAGGCACATAGCCAGGGACATGGCGGCAGCACCACGAGCGGATGACGCCTGCAGATCCACCACCAGCTCCGGAAGAAGGTCCATCCTCTGGATAAGCTTTCGAACTTCACAAGTTCGGCTTCTCTTGATGGATAGGTTGTGACAGATCTTCCGGGAGGCGGAAATAAGATCCTTGCAGTCATCTCCGGCAAGTTGAAGCAGATCATCACGCGGGAACTGGCTCCGACATTCCTCATCATATCCAAGAGGCTCTGGGGGAAACAATTTCCGATAAGCATAACATGTTGAATTTAGCACGTGAACTATTACATAAACTTCGAGAATTTACCCATGACGTCGGTGTTGAGAAAGTCCCAGTGCCGCTCCGCCGTTTCCATGTAGTTCTGGAGACCGCCAAGTTCTTTCTGCTGCCTCTGGATCGTTTCGCTATCAGCCTTTCTTTTCAGTTGAAATTCGCCTTCCTTACGGATAAGCTCTGAGCTTTTCTCCGCCAGCTTCTTCTCCGCCTCTGCAAGCTTCGCTTCTAGATCTTTCTGGGAGGAGCGCAGAGTCTCGAGCTCGGAGGAGGCGGCGGCAAGGGAAGTGGATGCACCTACTCAAGATAACTCAAGATTAGCTCGGAATTCGGATCATGAACTTTAGCAGGCGACGACGGAAACCAACCTTGGGCGTCGGACAACTGCTTCTTTAAATCCGCGTTCTCTTGCTTGAACAGCTGGATTTTCTCCGCTTGGCTCAAGGTTACGCGGCGCTGCAAAGCAATATTCTTGTGAAGCTCGTAGTGCAGGGCCTGCTGTTCCTGTAAACACAAACAAGAGCAGGAGTAAATTCCGGATATTTCATAAAATATGTCCTTCTGAAGCATTGAGGCCGGAAAACATTTTCCGCCCTAATGCTTGGGGGGCTACTACGATATTTTTTGCAACTACTTCAGTTTGAGTTTTTCTCTAAGTATTTAGACGCTAACTATTAACTAGTTTCTGCCTATATACTTGGGGGCTACTGGGGGAGTACCTTTCGCTTGCAGAGGAGCTTGTCGAGGAACTGACCAACTTCCTTCTTAAAATCCTGGATTTCCGACGACTCGGCGTCAGGTTTACCCTAGGCATTATCCGGCATAGAATTGAGCAGATCTTGCTCAAGCTTCCATTTCTCCGCTTCGGTCAGCTTGTTGAAGAACTTGGTGGCATATGCTTTGGGGTGGAGGTAAGATCGGCCGGATCTCCAAAATTCTTCGGAAAAACGACCATGTCACTTGCCATAGCCTCAGCTTTCCCCGAGGAATTGATTTCCGCGCCCTCTCGGCTATGAGCTTCAGTTTCATCAGGGGCAGGGCCTTTGCCTCCGGAGCTTTCGCCGCCCACCTTCTCGCTGCTAACCGGAATTACTTCCGGTGCAGTTGATGTGGCAGGAATGGGAGATTGCTCCGTCTGAGGGGGAATTGGATCCGCTTGAGGAGGAGACGACTGGGGAGTGGCGTGTGAAGCACTTGGTGGAGCTGGTGTCGTTGGACCAACGGCGGGCGATTTCTTCATGTACTTTGTAATGGGCTCTTGCACGTTGGTCCGCGTGGCGGTGGTACTCGGATTCCTACAAGCAAGCAAAAGAGATGCATAAGTAACAAATTTTACCAACATAAAAGATGCACGATACTTGGAAACTTACATGGCGCCAGGGATGTCGGGGTGTGACTTCTTCCCTGCTGTCGCCAGCAGCTTGAGGCGTTCACGCTCCGCCTTCTTGGAGTTCAGCGGAGGTGGCTTGGTAACTTTGGGCTTCTTGGCGGAGGCCTCGCCGCTAGCTCTGGCTTCAGAGCCGGAAGCTTTGGCGCGGGGACGCTTTGAAGGTCGAGGGGCAGCCTTTTGAGGCGCTCGCCCCTCTTCCTCTTCGTCGTCTTCCGGATCCTCCTCCGCCGCATCGCCGCTGACGGGGACTCGAAGTATGTTGCGTAAATTTTCCTCCGCCAAAGTATCGAGCTGTGAGGAGGATTTGAGAATAAGTTAGAACACTTCCAAAATATGAGAAATTGAAGAATATGACAAAGGAATAAGTGCTTACCGGAGGACATTGGTTGTTTGTGATGATGTCCTTAATCAGTTCCGGGAACGGTTGGCCCCGGCCGATCTTCACCAGCATCTTGAATCTCCTCTTGAGGGAATCCGCGGGGAGATCATGGCGCGTTACCCGGAGAAGATCATCCGCCCCGGTGTACTCGCACATTAAACGTGCGTTGTACCGAAGAGGTTGGATCCTCCGAGAGAACCAACTGAGGGTCAGCTGAGCTCCGGTCAGCCCGTCGTGGACTAACCAAGATATTCTCCGCGCGGCCTTCTCCAAAATTGGAGTTTGGGCGAGTGTAGGAATGAAGCTCCAGCTTGCGAGCTCTTCCGGAGGTTGATTCTTGAACTTGGGCAGTCCGTCATGGACGTTCGAAATTGAAATGTTCTTCTCATAAAACCATCCGGCGTTCCAGTACCGGACGGATTCGTGGGAGTCATGGGGCGGATACATGCGGCCAGGTCGGAGCATGAAAGTCATGCTCCCGCAGTTCACCATGGCCTTGTCCTTTGTTTCCTTCTTCACCCGAAAAAAGAACTGCCATAGCCGGACATTTGGACGGATTCCGAGATGCCCTTCGCAGAGAGTTGCGAAGTTGGAGAGAAGGAGATAGGAGTTTGGGCAGATGTTGTGGGGTTGAAGACCGTATGTGTTGAGCACAGAAAGGAAGAAATCCGAACAGGGGAGCGACAAGCCCCGCTCGACCCAAGCCTTGGTCATAACTCTTTCGTCCGCATCCGGCTTGGGGACGTCGGAGTCGCGCATGAAACTCCAGTGAGAGGAGATCATGCCCTCGTTCTAGAGCTCCCTGAGCTCCGCATCAGTAGTCTCACAGGGCCACCACTGACCCCTTTCCCCTTCGCAGATCCGAGCTTTGTAGGCCTTCTTGTTTTCTGCCTCCTGAACTTTGGCTGCCATTCTAGCCTGTCCTTCGAGCTCTTCTCGGAGTTCTTTGGCAGTAGGGATCCCGCCTAGTGCAGTGCTGGAAGAGGCGGAGAACGGTTGAGCTAATCTGATGTTAGAATGTTGGCAAGAAAGCAATGGGATCCGGGCAGATTGGTTGTAATGTGCTGGGTTCCGGAGTGCTCGGAGAACTACCAGTACAGTTTGGGGAACTATTTGACATGCTTCCGGCTGCACCCATGCGAGACTAAAGTTGAGTAACCGGATCTACACTAAGTTCTTCTTGTACAAGTCCGGTGCACGTACCGTTAATGGTGCGGTGGTCCGATGAAGTTCCGGTGAGGTAGGAGTCGCCGGACTTGGAGCAAACTTCGTTTTTTGACCACGAATCGGCGGCGGGGGAGATTTCCCGATCCACCGCGTTGATCTTGGAGCGAGGGGAGGCTCGGAGTGGCGGCGTGCGAAGCTTTCTGCGGAGCAAGCTCGCCGGAGTTGAGATCGGATTGGCGGCGCGACGCGAGCAGGAAGATGAAGTGGGTGAGGAGGTGAAAGAATGAAAAAGTTACCGCGTGTGGGGGATATTTATAGACCCTTGCGCGGAGATTCGTGACTCGGATCCTACGGTGGAAACTGAACGGTCGCACCATTGGATACGTGACACGTGTCTTAGGTCAAAAACGGTAAAACGACGTGGAGGTGACTTAACCGTGCACTCCCGAAATTTCCGGCTATAAATTCGCATCTCCGAAATTTTAGCGCGGGAAAAGAGGAAGTTGTGCGCGGGAAAAGTGCAACAACTAGTACATTGCCGTTATTGAAGAAAAGAAGATTTCCGGGAAGATTATATCGGAAACAAGTAAAGTTTTGAAGCTCTTCAAGATTCTCTTCGGAACCGAGTTGATTGATGTCGGAAGAATGATGAATCTCGGAGAACTTCGAGGGCTACTGTTGTGGGTATACTTTATGGGTATATCAACGGCGTGGCCTAGATCCGGCAAGCCCGGGTGGCCCACAGATGGTGATGTGGCATGTGGCCCATCGGGCGCCCAGTTGTTGTAGATCCTGAAGGATGAAGTCCAGCCCAGGAACAGGAAGCCGGATCCCGACCGACCTACGAAGGAGGCCGGATCCGTGAAGGCCCATGAAGTATCCGGATCCAGCACATACTTAGAGGAAGGCGGATCCTTGACGTACACGGCAAGATATTGTACCGTAGTTAGGCAACTTGTATTCCGGCTAGGACTCTCCATGTAAACCCTAGATCCGTGCGCCTTTATAAGCCGGATCCCGGGAGCCCTAGAGGCACAACCACAACTCATTGTAACAACGCGAAAGCGCCCGATAATTCTAGACAAGCAGCGAGGGCCCCGTCATCGTGCAGAGTTTCAAGCTGGGTAAATCGCGTACCACCGTCCCGTGTGCACTCCGCCCTATGGCCCCTACTTCTTCTCCCCCTCATGAGGATCCCTCCTCCGAGGTACCGTCGAATAGGCAACGACAGCGGCGGACGGCGTGGCTGCGATGGCGGCGCGGCGTGGCTGCATCGGCGCGGGCTTGTATGCGGAGGCGCGGGCGAGGGACTTGGCCGTTTTGCACGCGGTAGGGGTGAAAACCCGTGGCGGCACCCTTTGGTACCGGTTCCAGCCACCAACCGGTACCAAAGGCTGGAACCGGTACCAAAGGTTAATTTTCTGTTTTTTCCTTTTCCTTTTCTTTTTCTTTTCTGTTTCTGTTTCTTTTTCTTTTCTATTTCTTTTTCTTTTCTGTTTCTTTTTCTATTTCTTTTCTTTTCTGTTTCTTTTCTATTTCTGGAATTAAAGTACATAGCTCAACTGAAAATTAGGATACATGGCCAGATTCGAATGTTGGAGTCATTCAATCATACTCGTGCCTAGCCCTATAAACGTCACCAATGTAGTCATCGTAGTCGCCGATGTCGTCGTCGCTGGCATCGGGGTCGCGGTAGTCGAACCTCGGCGGGTGAGCACATGTGGGCTGGGACTGAGGGTAGTGCAGGCGGGGGCCAGGGTAGGCCATGACACTCTGGAGAGTCCGGCCGCGCCACCACAGCCAACGGCCGGCCTCGTTGAAGTTCGAACGAGGCGGGCCGTCCTCCTCGTGCCTGGCAAGCACACTCTCACGCTGATTGATGAAGAAGTCATCCCAAGTCGGGTTGTAGTCGGGATACCACTGGGGATTCCTCCGCTGCTCTGACGTGAGCTCAAAATAGTAGTGGTTCGTGATGGCCATCTCGCGTGCCACACCTAGAGGGACAGGAGGGACCGGTACGCCTCCGACGCTCAACAACCAGCCGGTCGACGCGGTAGCCCGACAGGGGTAGTTCGCGCGCAGCACCGCCTCCCGGGGTTAGAGATACGATGGAAGCCATGGGAGAGAGTGATGAGGTTTGCATATATGAGTCTAGATGTGATATGTAAATGGAGGCCAAGCCTACATATATATAGTGAAAAAAAGGTGGGAAGACGGAGGCGGGAAGCGGTGGTAAGCGCGGGAAGAAAATAGGCGGGAACACAGTGGCGCGGGAAACTTTTATCCCGGGTGGGGGCTCAAACCGGGACAAAAGATGGGGGCCTTATCTGGGGGAGGCTTATCTGGGAGGGCCTTATCTAGGGGGTGGCTAATGTGCGGGCAACCATTAGTCCCGGTTGGTGGGTACAACCGGGACTAAAGGTGGTGTTTGTGTCATCTAACAAAACTGTCGGTGGGATAAGGACGCGTGGGTAACCTTTAGTACCGGCTGGTGGGTGCAACCGGGACTAAAGCTGTCGGAAGGATAAGGACACGTGGGTGGACGCACTGCTCGATGAGATAAAGCATGTAGCACACGACGCCCTGTCGAAGGAACAAGACAAAGTAGAAGCGGCGCCGTGCCTATAAAAGGAGCATCGATATGCCTTGGCAAGCAGATCAACAAGCTAACCTAGCAGGTAGGGAGAGTTTCATCCCCATGGATGGAGGAAAGGGTTTTGAAATCTCCTGTGGTGCAACTTCTCGAATATGTCATTGGTGCACACGCCCTACGACATCTTTGGAAGTTACGCCTCGGAAAAATTTCCCTGCAAGCCCGTGAAAGACTCCATCTCGTCTAATAGTATTGGGGAAAGGGTTGGGAAATCTCCCTTGGCGCAACTTCTCGAAGATGTCGTTGTTGCACACGCCCTACGGCATCTTCGGAAGTTGTGCCTCGGAAAAATTTCCCTGCAAGCCCGTGAAAGACTCTATCTCCTCCAACAGTATTGGGGAAAGGGTTGGGAAATCTCCCGTGGTGGAGCTTCTTGAAGATGTCGTTGGTGCTCATGCCCTACGGCATCTTCGGAAGCTCCGCCTCGAAAAAATTTCCCTGCAAGCCCGTGAAAGCTACTTACTAGTAAAACAAGCAAACCATCTCAATTGTTAATATCTTACATACAATAACATCATTACACAAAAATAAATGGGAAAGTGATTTCCATATTGAGATACAGAAGTTATGATCCCTATCTAGTCTTCTGAGTTTTGTTCGTGTGTTTCCCTTTCTTCTGATTGCGATGCAACCATGGACAATCTTCATTATTTAACATGATGTTTGGGTCAGTTTTCACCTTGAAGGGTGGAATATCATCAAACTTATTATAATCTTGTGACATGTCTGTCTTGTCCTCTACTCCCACGATATTTCTTTTTCCTGAAAGAACTATGTGGCGCTTTGGCTCATCGTATGATGTGTCCTCTTGCCTTTATTTTATTTTTTTCAGTTTGGTAGACATGTCCTTCACATAAAAAACCTAAGCCACTTCACTGGCTAGGATGAATGGTTCGGTGTCATACCCTAGATTCTTGAGATCCACTGTAGTCATTCCGTACTGCGGGTCTACCTGTACCCCATCTTTCAGGTTGAACCATTTGGAGATCCCCTATCACCTATATTGTTTGTCAACACTGCAGATCTGTTACAAAGTACAATCAATGATGCATGGCAGAATGGAATTATTAATCTCCCACTTACTGATGACTTTGGACAGAAATATCTATAGTTCAATATGCAGATGATACACTTATGATTATGCTAGCTGATAATAATCAACTCATCCATTTGAAGAATATCCTGCAAATCTTCAGTGCATCTACTGGACTCCATGTGAATTACCACAAGACTACCCTTGTACCTATCAATATTGATAATGCAAAAGCTACTGAGTTGGCAAATATCTTTGGATGCAGGGTTGAGAGCCTACCTTTTACATATTTGGGTTTGCCTCTAGGTACAACAAGACCATCAGTATCTGATCTTATGCCTATGGTATCAAGAATTGATAAGAAACTATCTGGAATTTCATCTGATGTCATATACTGGAAAACTTACATTGTTAAACTCAGTGATTCAATCTTTACCTATGTATGCAATGTGCTCATTCAAAGTACCAGTTACTATATTTGTTCACTTTGAAAAGAGTGGAAGGCAGTTTCTTTGGTCTGACAGAGAAAATAAAATTCAAGGAAAGTGCTTAGCAAGCTGGGACATGATGTGCAGACCAAAGGATCAAGGTGGACTAGGGATCTTGAACCTCAGAATACAGAATCAAGCCCTTCTCATGAAAAACCTGCACAAATTCTATAACAATGCAGACATCCCCTGGGTCAAATTGATATGGCATGCTTATTATGAAAACAGAGGTACTCCACAAACAATCAACACAAAGGCCTCCTTCTGGTGGAGAGATTGCTTGACTTTTCAGGACAAATACAAGGAGATGGCAAATGTGGATATACACAATGGAAAATCAGCCAACTTATGGAAGGACAGTTGGAACAGTGATATCAGGCAGGACCTATATCCCCATCTGCACTCTTTTGCTAAGAATCAAAAGATCACAATCCAAAAGGCAGTTGAAGTAACTACTGAAAATATATATGATATGTTTCATCTTCCCCTTAGCACTGTTGCTCATGAAGAACTGCACAATTTGGAACAAGAATTATTAGACTTAAATATTACAGTAGAGGATGATATATGGTCTTTTAATTGGGGAAATAATTTTTCTACAAAGAAGGTTTACAGGGAGCTTATTGGCAACTACTCAACACCAGAATGCATCACTTCAATATGGAAAGCCTGTAATATTCCTAGATATAAATTCTTTGCCTGGCTTCTACTTAATGGTAGGCTCAACACAAAAGAGATGATGAAGCACAAGCATTTTTATGTGGAGTTCTCGGATTGCATCCTATGTGAGACTTGCCCTGAGGAAACAAATATGCACTTACTTTTTGAGTGTACCTTCAGTCAAAACTTCTGGTGGGCTCTTGGTGTAGAATGGAATGTTGATATGGACCTCTACCAAATGATGAATGATGCCAAACGGAGGATATCCTTGGATTTCTTTATGGAGATAATGATTGTAGGATGTTGGAGTATTTGGGACCAAAGAAATGATGCTATTTTTAATGGGATTCATCCAAATATTCAGAGATGTATTGGCAAATTTAAAGCCACTTTTACTCTTACTATGCATAGAGCTAAGCCTAGTCTTAAGGAAGGGATGCAATCATGGATTGACACCCTATGAACATGTAATAAGTGATTCTCCATTGTAAATTTTCCCCCATCCATCATTTAATAGAAAAATGACACAGTAGGGAGCCTTTCCCTACTGTATTTGTGTCAAAAAAAAGGTTGAACCATTTGCACCGGAACAAAGGGACCTTGAAATTAGGTCCATAGTCAAGTTCCCATATCTCCTCTATGTACCCATAATATGTGACCTTCTTCCCATTGTCCTCTGCTGCATCAAAGCGAACACCACTGTTTTGGTTGGTGCTCTTTTTATCATGGGCGAACATGTAAAATGTATTCCCATTTATCTCGTACCCTTGAAAAGTCGATATAGTCGAAGATGGTTGCTTGGCCAACAAGTATAGCTGTTCTTCATCAGTGACATTCATGAGACGTGTTTGCAACCAACCGCCGAAAGTCTTCATGTGTTCTCCATCAATCCAATCTTCACGTTGCTCCGGGTATTCAGATCGTAAGATATTCTTGTGTTCCACTATGTACGGAGCCACCAAGCTGGAATTATGTAGAACTGTGTAGTGTGCTTTAGTGAAAGAATGTCCGTCCATACACGTTGTTGCTTTCTTTCCTAGCATGCCTTTTCCACGTAGTCTCCCCTCATAGCGCGATTCAGGAACACCGATCGACTTAAGGTCAGGAATAAAGTCAACACAGAACTCAATGACCTTCTCTGTTCCATAGCCCTTGGAGATGCTTCCTTCTGGCCTAGCACGGTTATGAACATATTTCTTTAAGACTCCCATGAATCTCTCAAAGGGGAACATGTTGTGTAGAAATACAGGACCGAGAACGCCAATCTCTTCGATGAGGTGAACGAGGAGATGCGTCATAATATTGAAGAAGGATGGTTGAAGAACGACTAGACATTGCACCACATGCTTCTGTAAATTTTGTAGAGTTAGTGGATTGATCACCTTCTGAGAAATTGCATTGAGGAACACACATAGCTTCACAATGGGTACTCAAAAATTTTCCGGCAGAAGCCCCCTCAATGCAACCGGAAGTAATTGTGTCATAATCACATGGCAGTCATGAGACTTTAGGTTTTGAAACTTTTTTTCTAACATGTTTATTATTCCCTTTATATTCGACGAGAAGCCAGACGGGACCTTGATGCTACTCAGGACTTCAAAAAAGATATCCTTCTCTTCTTTGGTAAGAGCGTAGCTGGAAGTACCTTGATACTTCTCTGGATTCAAGTTGTTTTCTTCGTGGATACTTTTCTGGTCCTGCCGTGTATCCGTTGTATCTTTTGTCTTCCCATACACGCCCAAGAAGTTTAGCAGGTTCACGCAAAGATTTTTCGTCACGTGCATCACGTCGATTGCTGAGTGAACCTCTAGGATTTTCCAGTAGGGTAGCTCCCAAAATATAGACATCTTCTTCCACATGGGTACGTGTCCATCAACATCATGCGGAACAGATTGTCCGCCAGGACCCTTTCCAAAGATCACTTTTAAATCCTTGACCATATCATATATAACATCCCCAGTAGGGCGGGTAGGCTTCGTTCGGTTATCTGCTTCACATCCGAAATGATTTCCTCTCTTTCTTACGTGATGTTGTTTTAGAAGAAATCGACGATGCCCCAGGTAGACATTCTTGTTTCCCAAATATATACTGTCAGTCTCACCTAAACAGTATGTGCATGCATTGTATCCCTTGTTTGACTGTCCTGAAATGTTACTAAGAGCAGGCCAATCATTGATGGTTACAAACAACAACGCTCGTATGTTAAATTCCTTTTGTTCGTGCTCATCCCACACAGGTACACTTTCTTCACGCCACAACTATAAAAATTCTTCAACCAATGGCCTCAGGTACACATCAATGTCGTTGCCGGGTTGCCTCGGGCCTTGGATGAGCACTGGCATCATAATGAACTTCCGCTTCATGCACAACCAAGGAGGAAGGTTATACATACATAGAGTCACTGGCCAGGTGCTATGATTGGAGCTCTGCTTCCGGAAAGGATTAAAGGCATCTGTACTTAGACCAAATCTTAAGTTCCTTGCATCATCTGAAAATGACTTGAACTCTCTGTCGATATTTCTCCACTGCGACCCGTCAGCGGGGTGTCTCAGCATCACATCTTTCTTACGATCCTCTTTGTGCCATCGCAACAATTTGGCATGCTCATTGTTTTGGAACAAACGTTTTCAACCGTGGTATTATAGGAGCATACCACATCACCTTCGTAGGAATCCTGTTCCTGGGGGTGGAATCGCCCTCAACATCGCCAGGGTCATTGCTGAGCGCGGAGTTGATGAAGGAGAATTTATGCGCAAAGTTGAGTGGAACCCCAAGAGGAAGGTATGATGAGCACAGCAGGAAGTTTTCCCTCAGTAAGAATTTTTTCGTGACCAGCACAGAATATGTTTCAGAATTGCAAATACCCCAAACACTACTTTCTTTCTATTAGAGGCTACCCTTGGCACAAAAACGAAATAAAAACGATAAGGAGAGGTTATTACAGTAGCAATAACTTCCAAGACTCAACAACGCAAAAATAACAGAAATAAAACATGGGTTGTCTCCCATAAGCGCTTTTCTTTAACGCCTTTGAGCTAGGCGCAGAAAGGGTGCAAATCAAGTATTGTCAAGAGAGAAATCATTGAGATCAATTACTTCTTCCAAAACACCATTTGTATCATCAAGTACCTTAGACACCTCTGAAGATTCAACATGCAATTTACTCTTAGTTGCACTAAAAGTTTTATCAAATTTAAACATATCACGGGTTTTTGGTTTGGGTGCCTTAGGGACATACATAAATTTTTGTTCTTTCCCAACAAAAGCTCTCTCCTTTTTGAAACCAAGAGAGGAAAAAGTTGAACTCAAAGTTTCCATAGCTTCTTCAAGTTTACCAATTCTAATAGTTCTATCATCATTTGCAATGCTACCCTCCAAAACAACATTTTTTTTATTGATTCCTCCTATCAACTCATTAGTATGGATATCATCAAAAAGTAAATTGGGAAAACTTTTCTCTAAAGAATCTAGTCTTTTTACCACCTCTTCTCAAGTGATCTCAGTTTTAGCAACATTAATGGGAGGACCTCCTACTAAACTTTCAATTGAAACATAGGCTTCCGAAGTGGGAGCACCTAGGAAATTGCCACCAACAAGAGTATCTAGAACATATCTATTCCAAGTAGAAATACCAACATAGAAATTACTAAGAAGAATCGTAGTAGAATATTTCTTAGTACATCTATGATGAGCATCACATATTCTATACCAAGCATCTTTCAAACTTTCACCCCCTTGTTGCTTAAAAGTACGAACCTCAATTTCATGGACATTCATTTTGCAAAGTAAACTAAATAACACAAATAAAAACTATACTAATTTTTTTTGATTTTCAATAAAAATGCAAACAAGATAAAAATAAAATATGCAAGCAAAACAATAAAAAAGTAAAAGAGTTGAGAGTGAGAGACTTCCCTCGCAGAAGAGATGCTTTTCTCCCGGCAACGGCGCCAGAAAAAGTCTTTGCTGAGCGCGGAGTTGATGAAGGAGAATTTATGCGCAACGTTGAGTGGAACCCCAAGAGGAAGGTATGATGAGCACAACATGAAGTTTTCCCTCAGTAAGAAACCAAGGTTTATCGACCAGTAGGAGAAAAACGTTCTCTCCCGAGGTGTTGCGAACCAACTCGTGGCAGGGCGCACTGCCGGCGTCAGCAACAACGTGGAGACCTGCACACAAACAGCCAAGTACTTTGTCCCCAACTTTCAGCGAGGTTATCAAGCTCACTGGTTTTGCTGAAAATAAAGGATTAAACGAACCGTGTGGAAGAAGAATTGTTTGCAGAGAACAGAACAGAAAAATGTTATAGAAGATTGCAATTAAAAGAAGAAGGACCAGGGTCCACAATTCACTAGAGGCGCCTCCCCAATAAAATAAATATGCTGGGTAAACAAATTACAGATGGGCAATTGACAAACAGAGATTCTACGCTAATGGTTGGTGCAGAATACATGCTATGAAAGTATGCGGGCATTACAACAATATACATAGACCGTAATCCAACTGCATCTATGACTAATAATCCACCTTCAGGATTGCATCCGCGACACCCTCCAGTATTAAGTTGCAAGCAACGGACTATCGCTTTAAGCAATGTGTGTAAAGTAAACGATGAAACTACCCTTGAATAGAACACCGATGTTTTCTCCCTAGTAGCAACAACACATGTACAACCGTAGAGAACAAGGTCACTTCCCATGGTTAAATAGAGGCATGAACCCACTATCGAGCATAAATACTACCTCTTGGAGTCGCTAGCATCTGCTTGGCCAGAGCATCTACTAGAAATGGAGAGCATGCAAGATCATAATAACATAATACATAATCTCAACCAAAGCAATCTCTCTATAAATCGGATCCACATCAAACCAACATGTAGCAATTACAAATAGATGATCTTGATCATGTTAGGCAGCTCACAAGATCTATACATGAAGCACAACAAGGAGAGGACAGCCATCTAGCTACTGTTATGGACCCATGGTCCCGTGGAGGACTACTCACGCATCACCTCGGATGAAGACATGGCGATGTAGAGGCCTCGGCGGTGATTTCCCTCTCCAGGTGCCGGGATGGACAGAACCCTCCCGAACTAGGGTTTCGGTTGACGGCGCGTCGGAACTTTTCGTGGATGGAGGCTCTGGTCCCTGGGGTTTTCCCGATACGAGGAATAAATAGACGGAAGGGCGGAGCAAACGAGGCGACGAGGCGCCAGTACACGGGCCAGGCGCGGCCAAGGGTGGGGCCACGCCTGGCCTATGTACTGCCACGTGGCAGCTCTCCTGCGCGTGTCCTTCTGGCTCCGTCTTCATCCCGGAAAAATAAGACTCTGGGCTTTAGTTTCGTCCAATTCCAAGAAACTTTCATGTACAAATTTTCCGAAACACAAAAACAGCAAAAAACAGGAACTGTCACTGCGGCACTGCGTTAATAGGTTAGTCCCAGAAAATGCTAAAAAGTGTGGAAAAGTGCACATAAAACATATAAGAATTGTAACAAAACAAGCATGGAGCATCAAAAATTATAGATACGTTTGGGACATATCAGTCATCTTGCATGATCAATGCACCACATACCGGACATGCATTCATATTCTCGTACTCCTCGCGGCAGAGGATGCAGTCATTGATGCATGCATGTATCTTCTGCACCTCTAATCCTAGAGGGCAGACAACCTTCTTTGCTTCGTACGTACTAGAGGGAAATATGTTCTCCCCAGGAAGCATCTTCTAAATTATTTTCAGCAACTTTTCAAATCCCTTGTCAGAAGTACCATTCATTTCCTTCCATTGCAGCAATTCCAGTGTGGTACCAAGCTTTTTCTAGCCATTTTTGCAATTTGGGTACAACATTTTGTTGTGATCCTCTAACATTTTCTCCAACTTCAACCTCTCCTTTTCACTTCCGCAGTTTATCTTCGCATCAAGAATGGCCCGACCCAAATCATCATCCGGGTCATCAAAAATCGGCTCATCAAAAATGGGCTCTTCTTCAGCTTCGTCTTCCCCCATTCTACTATCACTGTCTTCAGTGAACATAGGATAGTTGTCACTATCCTCTTCTTCTTCGTTGTCTTCCATTATAACCCCTCTTTCTCCGTGCTTGGTCCAACAATAATAGCTGGGCATGAAACCATTCTCAATCAGGTGGACGTGAAGGGTCTTTGAGGTAGAGCAATCCTTCGTATTCTTACAGGAACTACATGGACAATAAATGAAACCATTCGACCGCTTGTTTGCCTCAACCACGTTGAGAAAATAATGCATGCCAGTGAAGTCGGGATGGCATCGGTCACCGTACATCCATTGTCGATTCATCTGCATTATATAAGTATATCAAAAATCATTAATTACACAACATCATGGATATATGAGTGACCAATTTAATTAATATTCAAGTTCATCACATAAAACTAAATTTTTTTATAAAAAATAAGAGGCTCACCGAGGTGGTACGGTGTTGGCTAGGGGACGACGCTGGCGATCAACGGCGGTGAGGACGGGGACGATACTAAAACCTACAAATCATACTTTAATTTGAGCTTAAATTGCATATAAAAAAGAATGAAATCCCTAACTTAGGCATTTCATCGAACACCTTCCTAGCACTAGAAAAATAATACGAGTTAAACTAGCAAAGAAATGAGCTAAATTAGAAATGCCGGAAGAAAGGATGATATTGCTAACCCTTGGATAGATGGGTGCCGTTAATCTTGTTAAAATGGTGGAGAAAAATGGAGATTTGTTGGAGTGTGAGAGGTGCAAAATATTTGAAAATGTGAGAGGAGAGAAGGAGGAGGGAAAATCAGAGATGCAGGGATCGGACGCGCTGAAGAAATAGGGCCGGGATCCTTTAGTACCGGTTCTTTAGATGAACCGGTACTAAAGATGCAACTCTGGCCCCACCCCACCTGAAAATTGGACTGAAACCCTTTCGTACCGGTTCGTAACACGAACCGGTACAAAAGGCCCTCAAGGAACCGGTATTGATGCTCCTCGGCCACCTAGGCAAGTGAACCGGTACTAATGCACCCTTTAGTATCGATTCGTAAGGGAACTGGTGTCAACACCCGAATTTTTAAGTCCAGATGCCTATTATGCCATACATCGCAATCCCAGGAATATTGTTTTTGCGAGACATAATAGATTGATATCACATCACATCATTCATTACATAACATAATCGTCTTACAACAAGGGATCACATGATCCAGTCTTAATACAACATAGTGGATCTAAGGATCCAATTACAAAACACATAGCGGAAGCGAAGTAGCGGTTGCGGTCCATCTGTTCCACATGCAACTGTTGACGTCAGGAGTAGTCCTAGTTGTCGTAGACGTCTTGCTATCCATCATCCTGGTACTGGTTCTCCTCTTCATAGTCTGGCCATTTGAATAGCTAGGGACAAAGCCATGAGTACTTTAAAGTAATCGCAAACTAAAACTAGTGTAAGCACTCTTAACTATATCAATGGGGTTCTAAGCTCTAGGTTCATTTGCATAAAGCCAGTTTTATTTCATAAGCCTTTAGAAAACAAGACTCTTCATTTGCCTAACTTAAATCAAGTGGGAACATTAGTGTCATTCCCACAACTCTGTTGTGATTCAAAGTCAAAGTCACCTTTCAAACTCAAGTCACAAGTCACCATTCATATTTTGGAAAAGTTCTGATGACGGAACAGTATGGCCTTTCCAACTGTCCATGACCGCGAACGCGGCTATTCGAATAGGTTTACACTTTGCAGAGGCCGTACACTTGTGCCACAATAATTGCAATAGTTCGTCAGGGGTAACTGGCCCTGATTTATCGCACTCAGTGCGCGAACTACCAATCATAACCTTTCATTTACATACCCTAGTATAGGCACCTCTCCCCATGAGCTTGGCCTCCCGGTGATAGCAAACCGCCAACCCGGGAACTGCACAGGGCTTGGGTAGGACATTCACCTCATTTCACGTTATTTCACTTTCAATGGAGGCAGCCTCCCCTATGACGCTTGTTCAGAGGGAACCCATACTAAAATACATAAGTTTCTAGTTAAGCCCTACCCAGATTCAGGTATTGTGGGGGTACTCGAAATTGGAATGGTATCGCATCCGAACCCAACCATCAGTTTTTGTAAAGTTCACCATGTCATTCACAAGTCATATTCACCTTCAAAATCTTTCAATAGAATGACTCATCATTCCAAGGTTTTCAAAGTCATTGGTTTTCACAAGTTCCCATCTAGAGTAGTCACCTTTAATTTTAGCACTAGCAACTAGTCATGAGGGGTGCTAACTAGCTTATAGCTTTCTAGGCTAAGTGTGATGCTCTTGTACTACTCCATAATTAAACCAAGTGACTCATGAATCAAAAATAAACTTTGATAAACCAAAGTCAAAACTTGGGATAGGATCATTAAGCATAAAGTAATATGTAAGGGTGCCTTGCTCTTGTAGAGCTTTGCACTTGGGTAACTTGCAAGGGTATAGCTTGCAACAATATAGCTTGCATTAGTCTAGCTTGCCTTGATTGGTGAAGTGATCAAAGTTCTCTTCTTCTTCCTCTTGGTAGAAAACCTCCTCCTCTTGATAGTCTCCGGTACTAGCGTCTATAAACGAAATACGAGGATACAATCACCAAACAATACTTAAGTAGACTAGTTAGCCTTAATGGCTCACTCAAGATGATCTATCATCATCATCTACATTACTCAACATTAGACTAGCTAGGGTTTCTTCTTTAGTGTTTAGAAAACAACTCTTCTTATTGAAATAGGAATTAGGGTTTCTATTTAGTTCTTGGGAGAAATAATTTCCTCTCATTGAATCTTCTTAAGATTTAATCTCCTCAAATAAGAAGTATGAGACCATGTTGACCAAAGTCAACACTTCATATTTATTATTTGGGAAAAAGATTTAAATGAGATTTATCATCTCATGTAATTTAAATACTACTTTGATTTAAGATCCTCAAGTGAGCAAGTATGAGACCATGCAACAAGGGTCATCACATTACTTCATACTACTTGGGAAAATGATTTAAATGAGGTGCCACACCTCATAGATTTAAAATCCTAAATTGGAAAATAATTTAAATGGGCTAGTATTGACTACATAGCCAATTTTTGATTCTAGCCCATGATCATATGAAGCAACTATGTCATACTTTTGCATAAACAATTAGAGTTTTTGAAAAGTGAATTATGAGAATTTGAATCACCTCAAAATTCATCATGGTTGATTTTATAAATTTATTTGAATTCTGAAAACTCTCTGTCTTGTTATTTTTATCCCATCAATTCTATAAAGAATCTAGGGTTGAATCTAGTGGGGTTTGATAGATCATTTCATGAGCTTTCCAAATATATAAAATTTGTCAAATTTGGTTCAGCAGATTTGAAGTTATTTTATTTCGAATAAAGCATCTGCAAGCAAAAATGAACTAAACCAAATTATTTGAATTTGAAAAATTGGGCTCGTGCGGGAAAACTTAATGGGCCAGAATGAGGGAGAGGGAGTTGGGCTGGCCCAACTGCGTGTCTGACGCGAGCGGGCTGCCTGACAGGTGGGCGCCGCAGGTCAGCGAGTCATAAACCCGAATCGGTACCGATCAATCTGGGTCGCAGGATTAGAAGAGGATCGTGTGGCTTACGTTCGCCGTCTACATCGACGAGAGGGGGGTACTGGCACGGCGGAGGAAGGGGGTCGGCGGCGATCCTGGGCTCCGGCGATGATCAGCGACGACGCACGGCGACGTTGCGGACGACGGCGGATCTTCTGGTACCGGCGGCGACTCCAGAGGTGGCGGAAATCGACGGCGTCTTCTGCAGCACCGCCGCGGACTCCAGCTGGCGATTGGAGGTCTACCGGTGACAATGTGGAGTGGAGAGTGGTCGAGGATGATCAGAGAGAGGAGGGGAGTCGTTCGGTGTGAAGATTTGAGGAGGGGGAGCTCTCCTTTTATAGGGGTGACGAGGTCTGCGGGGGTGCGGGCGAGGTCGACCATGGCTACGGCGTCTGGAGCTGCGAAGGGGCAAGGCGAGGTGCACGTGGCGTTGCAGGCATCATGGCAGTCCTGGGGAGCGTGCTTGCGCAGCGAATGGAGGACGGGGGAGTGTGGGCGACGTCGTCGTCCTCGCAGTACTGATGTCTACGCACGCTTCTATTCCTGTAGACAATGTTGGGCCTCCAAGAGCAGAGGTTTGTAAAACAGTAGCAAGTTTCCCTTAAGTGAATCACCCAAGGTTTATCGAACTCAGGGAGGTAGAGGTCAAAGATATCCCTCTCAAGCAACCCTGCAATTAAGATACAAGAAGTCTCTTGTGTCCCCAACACACCTAATACACTTGTCAGATGTATAGGTGCACTAGTTCGGCGAAGAGATAGTGAAATACAAGTAATATGGATGATTGTAAGTAATTGCAATCTGAAATAAAGATGGCAGCAAGCAAACATGTAGCAGAACTTGTTGGAAACGGTGTTTCAATGCTTAGAAACAAGGCCTAGGGATCATACTTTCACTAGTGGACACTCTCAACAATGATCACATAAATAAATAACTTCTCTTCACTTGTGCTACTTTCAAACACTCTCTTGTTGGAAAACAAACACCATTCGTATTGTAGGGCTACAAGAGCGCCCTCAAGCCGGAGTAAACAAGCTCCACAACTTCATAAAGGAATCACACACGATGCGCACACTGTCACCGTCACACCGTGAATCCGGAGTTCATATTAAAGTAACCTCTAGAGTGCATAATAGACCGTTGCAATTTAGACCGAGTACTAACATAGCATACACACTGTCACCAATAGCTATGAAAGGGGGAATAGATCGCACCAATACTATCATAGTAATAGTTAACTTCATAATCTACAAGAGATTACAATCATAACCTACGCCAAGTACTACATGATGCACACACTGTCAACTTTACATCATGGAGGAGGAATAGACTACTTTAATAACATCACTAGAGTAGCACATAGATTAATAGTGATACAAAGCTCATGATCACATAAAGATCACACCATGGGAGAGAGATGAAACACATAGCTACCGGTAGAGCCCTCGCCTCGGGGAGAACTACTCCCTCCTCATCATGGGAGACAGAACGGCGATGAAGATGGCGGTGGTGTTGATGGAGATGACTCGGGGGCAATTCCCCGTCCCGGCGGCGTGCGGAACAGAGACTTCTGTCCCCGAAACGGAGTTTCGCGATGGCGGTGGCGCCCCAGAGTCTTTCTGGAGTATGATTGATTGATTCAGGGTTTCGCGTCGCGAGGGATTATATAGGCGAAAGGGCGGCGTCGGTGGAGTCCCGAGGGGCCCACACCATAGGGTGGGCGGCCCCCCTCCTAGCCGCGCCGGTTGATGGGGAGGAGGCCCTGGGCCTCCTCGGCTGGCACTTCGGCTCTGTGAGTCTTACGGCGGAATAGAATTTCTATGGTTTTTCTGGATTTTTCCGAGCACTTTGGTTTTTGGGCCTTTTCTGCAATAAACAGACATACTGGCACGGTGGCATCTTGTTAATAGGTTAGTCCAATAAATGCCATAATATGATATAAAGTGCATATAAAACATGTAGATATTGTCATAAAACTAGCATGGAACATAAGAAATTATAGATACGTTTCAGACGTATCAAGCATCCCCAAGCTTAGTTCCTACTCGCCTCGAGTAGGTAAACGATAACAAGGATAATTTCTTAAGTGACATGCTACCAACATGATCTTGATCAATACTATTGTAAAGCATATGAAATGACTGAAGTGATTCAAAGCAATGGTAAAGATAATGACTAAACAACTGAATCATATAGCAAAGACTTTTCATGAATAGTACTTTCAAGACAAGCATCAATAAGTCTTGCATAAGAGTTAACTCATAAAGCAATAGATTCTTAATAAGAGGTTTTGAAGCAACACAAAGGAATATATAAGTTTCAGCAGTTGCTTTCAACTTCAACATGTATATCTCATGGATAATTGTCAACACAAAGTAATATGATGAATGCAAATAAGCAAGTATGTAAGAATCAATGCACACAGTTGACACAAGTGTTTGCTTCTAAGATGGAAAGAAGTAGGTAAACTAACTCAACATAAAGTAAAAGAAAGGCCCTTCGCAGAGGGAAGCAGGGATTACTCATGTGCTAGAGCTTTTTATTTTGGAAACATAGAAACAATTTTGTCAACGGTAGTAATAATTTATATGTGTTATGCATAAAACATCCTATAAGTTGCAAGCCTCATGCATCGAATACCAATAGTGCTCGCACCTTGTCCTAATTAGCTTGGATTTCCATGGATTATCATTGCATTACATATGTTTCAACCAAGTGTCACAAAGGGGTACCTCTATGTCACCTGTACAAAGGTCCAAGGAGATAGATCGCATTTGATTTCTCGTTTTTGATAGATCTCAACTTAAGGACATCCGTACCGGGACAACATAGAAAACATATAATGGACTCCTCTTTAATGCTTAAGCATTCAACAACAGATAATATTCTCATAAGAGATTGATGATTAATGTCCAAACTGAAACTTCCACCATGATACATGGCTTTAGTTGGCGGCCCAATGTTCTTCTCTAACAATATGCATACTCAAACCATTTAATCATGATAAATCACCCTTACTTCAGACAAGACGAACATGCATAGCAACTCACATGATATTCAACAAAGGTATAACAGGTTGATGGCATCCCCAAAAACATGGTTACCGCTCAACAAGCAACTTATAAGAAATAAGATACATAAGCGACATATTCATCACCACAATAGTTTTTTAGGCTACTTTCCCATGAGCTATGTATTGCAAAGACAAGGAATGAAATTTCATAGGCAGCACGCAAGAAATTTACTTTGGAATGGCAGAAAAATACCACATAGTAGGTAGTTATGGTGGACACAAATGACATGGGTTTTGGCTCAAGGTTTTGGATGCACGAGAAGCATTCCCTCTCAGTACAAGGCTTTGGCTAGCAAGGTTGTTTGAAGCAAACAAAAGTATGAACCGGTACAGCAAAACTTACATAAGAACATATTGCAAGCATTATAAGACTCTACTGTCTCCTTGTTGTTCAAACACTTTTACCAGAAAATATCTAGACTTTAGAGAGACCAATCATGCAAACCAAATTTCAACAAGCTCTATGGTAGTTCTTCATTAATAGGTTTAAACTACATGATGCAAGAGCTTAAACATGATCTATTTGAGTGCTCAAAACAATTGCCAAGTATCAAATTATTCAAGACCATATACCAATTACCACATGAAGCATTTTCTGTTTCCAACCAAATAGCAATAAATGCAGCAGCTTTTAACTTTAGCCATGAACATTAAAAGTAGAACTAAGAACACAAGTGTTCACATGAAAAAGCAGAGCGTGTCTATCTCCCACACGTGGATTGCTAGGATCCGAATTTATTCAAACACAAACAAAAATAAAAGCACACAGACGCTCCAAGTAAAGCACATAAGATGTGACGGAATAAAAATATAGTTTCACTAGAGGTGACGTGATAAGTTGTTGATGAAGAAGGGGATGCCTTGGGAATCCCCAAGCTTAGATGCTTGAGTCTTCTTGAAATATGCAGGGATGAACCACGGGGCATCCCCAAGCTTAGACTTTTCACTCTTCTTGATCATATTATATCATCCTCCTCTCTTGACCCTTGAAAACTTCCTCCACACCAAACTCAAAACAAACTCATTAGAGGGTTAGTGCATAATAAAAAATTCACATGTTCAGAGAGGACACAATCATTCTTAACACTTCTGGACATTACCTAAAACTACTGAAAGTTAATGGAACAAAGAAATCCATTCAACACAGTAAAAGAGGCAATGCGAAATAAAAGGCAGAATCTGTCAAAACAGAACAGTCCGTAAAGACGAATTTTTTTGAGACACTTAACATGCTCAGATGAAGAAGCTCAAATTGAATGAAAGTTGCGTACATATCTGAGGAACACACATGAATTTTGGCAGAATTTTTAGAGTCTCCTACAGAGAGATATACTCAAATTCGTGACAGCTAAAAATCTGTTTCTGCGCAGGAATCCAAATCTAATATCAACTTTACTATCAAAGACTTTACTTGGCACAACAATGCAATAAAATAAAGATAAGGAGATGTTGCTACAATAGTAACAACTTCGAAGACACAACAAAACAGTAGCAAAATAAAAACATGGGTTATCTCCCAAGAAGTGCTTTCTTTATAGCCATTAACATGGGCTCAGTAATTTTAATGATGCACTCGCAAGAAATAAGAGTTGAAGTAAAAGAGAGCATCAAAAGCAAGTATGAAACACTTTTAAGTCTAACCCACTTCCTATGAAAAGGAATCTTGTAAATAAACAAGTCATGTAAGCATAATGCAATAAGCATAGAAAGGCAACACAAGCGCAACTTCAAGATTCTCAACATATAGAGGGGAAAAATATTATTAAGATGCATATAACCATGTTTCCCTCGCTCATAATAACTTTCAGTAGCATCATGAACAAACTCAACAATATAACTATCACATGAAACATTCTTATCCTGAGCTACATGCATAAAATTATTACTCTCCACATAAGCATAGTCATTACTATTAATTGTAGTGGGAGCAAATTCAGTAAAATAGCTATCATTATTATTCTCATCACCATAATCATCATATATAGGAGGCATATTGTAATCATAATTAATCTTCTCCTCAATAGTAGGTGGACTGAAAATATGATAGTCATCATTGTAATCATCATATATAGGAGGTAAAGTATCATCAAAGTAAATTTTCTCCTCCATGCTTGGGGGACTAAAAATATCACAACCAGCTTCCCCAAGCTTAAATTCTTCCATAGCATTAGCAATAATAGTGTTCAAAGAGTTCATGCTAATAACATTGCTACAACTATTTTGCAAACAAAGTTCCATGGGTTTTTTAATTCTCTCTTCAAACACATCATGTCCTAATTCAATATAAAGTTCATAAAGATCTCTAATTTTTTGTTGTTTTCCATTAAGCCTAACTAGTGAAAATAAAAACAAGAAACAAAAAGATATAATTGCAGGATCTAAAGGAAATAGCTTCGAGCACTCACACAGCAATAGTGCTAGGAAATAGCTTAGTAGTCGGAGAGGATGTGAATACCTTTTACCTTACCTCCCCGCAACGGCGCCAAAAAATAGCTTGATGTCTACGCACGCTTCTATTCTGTAGACAGTGTTGGGCCTCCAAGAGCAGAGGTTTGTAGAACAGCACAAGTTTCCCTTAAGTGAATCACCCAAGGTTTATCGAACTCGGGAGGTAGAGGTCAAAGATATCCCTCTCAAGCAACCCTGCAATTAAGATACAAGAAGTCTCTTGTGTCCCCAACACACCTAATACACTTGTCAGATGTATAGGTGCACTAGTTCGGCGAAGAGATAGTGAAATACAAGTAATATGGATGATTGTAAGTAATTGCAATCTGAAATAAAGATGGCAGCAAGCAAACATGTAGCAGAACTTGTTGGAAACGGTGTTTCAATGTTTAGAAACAAGGCCTAGGGATCATACTTTCACTAGTGGACACTCTCAACAATGATCACATAAATAAATAACTTCTCTTCACTTGTGCTACTTTCAAACACTCTCTTGTTGGATAACAAACACCATTCATTGTGTAGGGCTACAAGAGCACCCTCAAGCCGGAGTAAACAAGCTCCACAACTTCATAAAGGAATCACACACGATGCGCACACTGTCACCGTCACACCGTGGAGAGTGAATCCGGAGTTCATATTAAAGTAACCTCTAGAGTGCACAATAGACCGTTGCAATTTAGACCGAGTACTAACATAGCATACACACTGTCACCAATAGCTATGAAAGGGGGAGTAGATCGCATCAATACTATCATAGTAATAGTTAACTTCATAATCTACAAGAGATTACAATCATAACCTACGCCAAGTACTACATGATGCACACACTGTCAACTTTACATCATGGAGGAGGAATAGACTACTTTAATAACATCACTAGAGTAGCACATAGATTAATAGTGATACAAAGCTCATGATCACATAAAGATCACACCATGGGAGAGAGATGAACCACATAGCTACCGGTAGAGCCCTCAGCCTCGGGGGAGAACTACTCCTCCTCATCATGGGAGACAGAACGGCGATGAAGATGGCGGTGGTGTCGATGGAGATGACTCCGGGGCAATTCCCCGTCCCGGCGGCGGAACAGAGACTTCTGTCCCCGAAACGGAGTTTCGCGATGGCGTGGCGCCTAGAGTCTTTCGGAGTATGATTGATTGATTCGGGTTTCGCGTCGCGAGATTATATAGGCGAAAGGGCAGCGTCGGTGGAGTCCCGGGGCCCACACCATAGGGTGGGGCGGCCCCTCTGGCCACGCCGGCTGATGGGGAGGAGGCCCGGGCCTCCTCTCTGGCTTTACGGCTCGTGAGTCTTACGGTGGAATATAATTTCGTGATTTTTATTTTTCCGAGCACTTTGGTTTTTGGGCCTTTTCTGCAATAAACAGACATAATAAATAGAAACTGGCACTGTGGTATCTTGTTAATAGGTTAGTCCAATAAATGCCATAATATGATATAAAGTGCATATAAAACATGTAGATATTGTCATAAAACTAGCATGGAACATAAGAAATTATAGATACGTTTGAGACGTATCAAGTACAGTGGCGGAGGACTTTGATCATGGCGACGGCGACAGCGCATGCGCGTGCAGGTGAGAGTGTCTAGGAGCATCCTGGTGGTGTGTTGAGTGAGCACGCGAGAGGAGAGGGTGAGGGGAGGACGACGGCGACGAGGCGACGCAGTGTACTGGCGCGTCTAGAGACGTGCCAGTGCACGCTCTGGCGTGGCCTGGACGTGGTGATCACATCAGGTTCAGGGTACTGGCTGGCTCTGCTTGGCCAGGGACCATGTCTAGCGTGTTCAGCATTGGCAGGAGAGGTTAGATGACATGGTGGAAGGGACCAGAGAGGGCTGGGGCAGGTGGTGACTTTGTGGTGATCAAGTGGATGGCATGGTCATGTACTATGTCCTTGGGTGTATTCTTCTTTGTCTCTTAGGGCTTGGCTTGCTAGAGTGAGATGAGGCAAGAGGGTTTGACAAGGTGAGAGGGACTAGAGGGGTAGGATGGCATGGGTTGGCATGGTGAGGGCAAATCAATGGCATAGGCATGGCATGGTCCTTTGTGCAATAATTTTCTTGGTCTTGAAGTGCTTCAAGCTCAAGTGGGGTGAGGTGAGTGTGTTTGACAAGGTGGGCATGGTTGGAGAGGGCTAGGGTGTGCACATTTGATTAAAGTCAAAAGTGTATGTGACACATGCAATGATGGTGTCTTTCTTGGGCATGGTGATCATGGCAAGGTTGGGTCACTTCCTTGGTGTGCTTTTAGGGTACATGTGTACTATCAAGAAGGACAAGAGAGAGAGGGTGAGAAAAGCAAAAAGTGGTTGAAAAAGTGGTTTGTACTTCTAATTTAAACTATGTGCACTTCATATGTGACAAGCAAAGGTCTCTCTTGTGTGTAATTTTGGCCAACTTTCTTCATGGTTGTGTTCTAAATAATGTTTGGCAACAATGTGTGGCATTGGTTTGAAATTTGGAGAAGTTTGATGAAATTTCTAAAAAGTGGGGGAATCTAGAATCTGTTTCAACATAGCATCTTGGCTTGACTATTTTGAGCAATGGGTAATGATCTGGTCAAAGTGGTCAACACCAAAGTTGTTCATCTTGATGAGGTCTTGGATGAGGTGCAAAGAGTTGGCAGGGTTTGGTTTAAGAATATCTTAATAAAAGGGCTCAAAGTGGGTTACATATTAAAAATGGCACATGTGACCATCATCACATGCAATTTGGAATTTGCATTTCTTTGATTTTTGATTTGATTCTTCTTGACTCAAATGATGTTGTTGAGTGTTGAAATGGTATATAGGAGTGATCCAACCATTCACACCAAGTCTTAGGGTCAATTCTCAAATTCACAATTTGGCTATTTACTCTCATATACCCCTATGTATAGTTTTATTTTCTTTTTATTTCTTTGTGTTTCACCTTGGATTTGATTTGTTAAGTACTAGATAGTGTTGATTAATGTTTTCAAATCATATAATCAAGGTAGAATGGTCTAGGTTAAAGTTTTACAAAAATAGCCATAGGCACATATGTAAGGGTATTGCATCTTCTCTTTTTCTTATTTATTCCTCTTTGACTTAAATGGGCATGGTTTAGGGTTTTTAAGATCATGTTCAAAACAATAATTAAACAATCATGGCAAAGATCAACTCATACATGCATGAGCACTATGCATCTTGACTTATATAAATAAAGTTTTTGTAGGTTCCAAAATTTGGAATCAGGAAATTCATTTTCTTCTTTGTTTGAAAAATTTGGGATGTTACAACTGGGATGCCCATTTTTCCAATAGTGTCATATGATGGAAATGGATCCCTCCGTTGTGGGTTTCGCGGTGAAAAAAAAGCATCGGGCAGGCGCGGGCAGGCGCTACGCATGCACAGAGCTCCAGCCGCATCCCGCCGTCCAAAATCCGGGAGTGGAGATGCGGGTCGTCAGGAGACGAGAGGCGTTGCATTCGGTCCGGGTGCTTGCCGACCACTGGCATTCGGTCACGGCGCTGAGCCTCTGCAATCATATTGCAGCCTGATGGTGTCCATCATCCATCCATTCTATTGATCCAAAAATGTTCGACCTCGTCGTCGTTTTCCATGCATAATTAACTAACGCTGCGTTTGGATGCATAGAATTGAGAGTGGAATTGAATTGGACTTGAAATTCAAAATCTATGATGGAAATGAATTAACTTCCAATTCAAATTATGTTGTTTGGATGTGCTTGGAAACTTGTTGTTAGAATCAAAGGGTGTAACCAATTCCAAATCATGTTTGGATGTATAAACCATAGAATTTGATCTTTTGTTGATTTTAAACAATATTTTTCAAAAAAATTGGTCAACAAATGGATCCAGTCAGTCCCCAACCCAGATCGTACTTGCCGGCGCTGGTTCCTCGGCGTCCTTGGTCTTCACTGCCATGGCCGGCGGAGATATCTGCAAGAACACTGTGAGAGAAACAATTCCCGTTGACATTGTCGGTGAGGATGTCCAGGCTCAGGCTCTGGTCCTGCTCCAGCCCGCCCATCTTCTCCTCGGCTGCGTCGGCTCCTCTATTCCCCCGTTGGCCGCCGCCGCCGCGCCTTGGCTACCGGATCGGCCGGCTATGGCTAGAATCGACCAGCTGTTGCCTGGATCGACCCTTCCCCTCGAGGCCGGTGGAATCCCGTCCACCAACTGGGGTGTGGGGGTGGGCCGGAGTTGGTGGCAGGGAGAGGATACTTTGCTGGAGAGGCGGTTGCAGGGGCACGCACTGTCGGCTGCAGGAGCAAGCGATGGCGGCCGAAGTTGATGGCAAGGGAGGGGCGGGGACGAGGGAGGCCACGGGGGCGAACAGCTAAGGGAGACGGGAGGGAGGCCATGGCCACCGGATCTCTGCTCGCCAGGGCATGGACGACGAATGGGGAAGGGAGAAGGGAGACGGAAGAGGCCATGGCCATGGAGGGCCAACGGGGAAGGAAGACGGGAGGGAGCCTGCTCTGTTTTGTCGAGAACGAACGGGTATGTGCGAGCGGATGAGTTTCCGAGAGTTTCCGAGGGGGCAAGCTCGGAATCGAGCGCGGGCTCTTTACACGCGAGGTGGGGATGGCTCGGAATTTTGTTTCGTTTCCACGGTCCAATTCAGAGCGCGGCCCAGACAGTGGAAACTGATCCCGAATTCCAGATTGAACGATCCCATGTCGAATTCTATGCATCCAAACGGGGCGTAAAAGAATTAAGCCTGTTGTTTACCCAGCGTGGAGAGGGTACCACCGCGCGCTCTTTCTGGACCGTACGATCGTGGCTGTCAACGATCAGGATCGTAAGCTGGGGTCGATAGAAGGGAGTTACGTATACCCCTGTTGTATGTCTGCCGTCACTGACATATTGGCCACGCGCTACGTTGGCCGTTGCATCGTTTCTGGGGTAGGGTGCACTCCGGTAAAAAATAAAGGGTGCCAAATATCTCCCGCACCGGCCAACATTTTTCTTCCCCGAACCCAAACCCTTGATTCCCCAGCAACCGCCGCTATCGTGCTCCGATCCACGGCCTCCGTCACCGCCCCACTCCACCTCCTGCGTGCTGGCTACCGCTCCCCCACCTCCTCCCGTCGCTGGGGACCCTCGCGCCGCCTCCCAACATCCCGCGAGCTGGCCGCCGCCCTCCCCCAGCCTCCCGCACGCTGCTGGCGCCCCCCTGCGCCGCCACCAATCTCCTGTGCGCCGCTGGCGGACACCCGTCACGAATCGCACTTGCACACCTCCGCTGGTCCAGGACGAGATGGATGCTGAGGAGGAAACCGCGTGGATCGAGGCCGAGGCGGCAGAGGCGGAGGTCGTGTGTCGGCAGCAGCAGCTCTTGTGGCGGGGGCCGGAGCGGCAGAAGATGGCGTTGGCGCTTCCGCATCTGCAAGATGCGAACGAACGCCAGTGACCAGCAACAGATACCAATTCCTCTCCTTTTTATTCTTTTGGGATTGATTTATCTCCGCGCTATGTCCTCATATTGTTAGAATTTAGTCAATGAATACCACTAAATTTATTTTTCTGGACCCTCTATAAGATTGGCAAGATGCGAACGAATGCCAATGATCAATCAGTGCTACTCCGAATCGGAAGCATATCAATAGAACCATGCTGGGCCTTCTTTTTGGTGTCTGAATTTTTGACACGCAGATGGTATGTAGGTTTTTTTAATTTGCGCTTGGAAGAATTCCTATATGACAGTATGGAGAATCATTCTGTGAATTCATTAGCTGATAATACAATTGCACTTGATCAGTTTCCTCTACAGAAGCAAAGGAACCTAATACTATCATATTCTCACGTTTTCCTCTGAGTATACACTGTTTGCTATCGATAGGCCTGAAGAAAGAATGAAACATAGGTACCGACGGGATTAGAGTTTTATGGCAAAAGCTATCCAAGTGACACTCCTCTGTCTATACTTGAGTGCTCGTGCTGTCACAGTGTGCAATAGGAATATCACCAAACCTTGTTGTATTAATGCTATTTGGTGCCAAAGGTGCTCGGCCTGGGCGGCCTGAGCTTCACAATTAGATTAAGCATACCCGGGATTTTTTTAAAACTTCGAGGCAACTTTATTGAATTATAACACGATGAAATGTCTTTCAAATTCAGAGACAAATTGATGAATGTGGTACTCCAGAAATTAGAGATGAAATGAGAAGGTTGTATTTTTGAAGAGTCCTGAGTCGTTTGATTGGTCATAATTTTCCCAAATAAAAAGAAACCTTATATGTTCGTCCCGTCTCATCTCAAGGTACACCTCCCTGGCGACATAGAGCTTTCTGGCTGGCTGGGGCTCGCCATACAGCCATTCTGCAACAAGGTACACCTCCCTGGCGCCATCGTGCGGATCCGCTGCACCAACCCCAGCAGGTCAGTCTACCGGCGGGAACACGCTAGCGATATTAGCAGCGCCGATTAGCTAACCGTGTAGAGCTTGTGTTTGGGGATAATTTGGTGTGCCATAATCCATCTTGGTTGAATATGGGCTGCACCCTTTTCCTTCTAATCATTAGCAAAAATATCTTTGCGTTAAATAGTTTTTGTTTGGTACAATTGGAGTGAAATTTATTCCTACTATGTACTTGCTTCTTTTTTCCACCGAGTGAGCAAAATCAAGAAACTGGCTCCAAATTTTTTGTTTGCAATCTCACCATTCTCTTTTAGACACAATCAGGGGAAAAGTGTGAGTCTTTGCTGCGCCAATATGTACCTATTTATGTAAAATCTTAGTGTTACCAACAACCGTTCTTGATTGATAGTAAAGAAAGGAGGTGCAGCTCTTACAGGATTGCAATCTTATGTTGTTAACACTACTTGGTTCTCTTGCCCAACTACTGTAATGACCAATAACCCATGAATTAGATAAGATTTGCATGCGTGTCTATGTGTGATATTTACGGCGACAGCCACAAAACAAAATTTGGTTTATCACAGCTTGCAATTATTCTGTATGGCCTTGCGGTAAATTCTATCATTTTTTATGTGCTGAGGCAGATACGTTCTGCAACACATACTACCTCCATTCCAGCGAATAAGGATTATTATATTTTTTTAAGTCAAACCATTCATTGGAACAGAGGTAGCAGATAGTTATGCCGGTCCTTATTTTTTTGAGTTAAATAATATGTTCAGAAATAGAATTGATAGGCCAGCTGGGGCAAGCCTCGCACATTAGCATGACCAGTACAAGGATGCTCAAACGATGGAAAATTGTCGAGGATCCTTTTCCGTGTCACTATTATTGCATGTCTTGCTGTAAGCATAATGAGTCATGCCAAGATGGATATTATTGCAAGCTTAAGTTATCTAATTATGCCTGCAAGTATTTCAGTATCTGTAGAGTACTGTGTATAGCCTACATATAAGTTTGTTGGCCTAGCTTTTAGATTCTGCTGGTGAGACGACAGGGTTGCTATTGGACATGTTTGGAGTAATGTTCTGTTTGAAATGCAATTAAGGAAGTTGCCTGGTTGTGTAGGGACAGGTTACTAGGAATATAATTTCATGTGTGGAGTTGAGTGATGAAATATATGATAGTTTAAGAGAATTTGTCATCTCATCATTGTTTAAATATCTGGTACGGTGCTATTCTCTTGGGTAAAATGTGTAATTTATGCTCTTTCTGGGTATGATAGTTTGAGCGATGAAATATATGATATTCTAAGCGAATTTGAAAACTTTCTGGGTTAGTCGCTGCATCTATTTTGGGATAAGTTATTTTGTATTCTACGATGATGATTGTTGAAAATATTTTGTGTTTTTTTTTGAGATAAGTTACCTTTCTCAGATATCATTGTGCACAGTTCAGTCCGTTTTAGCTAATAATCATGAATTACATGCTATTTATTTTTGGGCTGGGGTTTAGTTGTGATAAAGAAAAACCATCTAGGAAAGTGCAAAGGAATCGTATTTGCATTGGGTGAAATCAAATTGCTTAAGGATCTGAGAGTGCAGATTAGCTACTTGAAAACTTCACATGGGGATAACTATCACAGAATTGCTTCAAAATAATATGCAGCTTTGCTTATGTCAAACTATAAGCAAATCTTCTACTAAGTAGTTATTTAAAGCTCGAATATCCAGTAGCTAGATATCTGCATCTGTACTTATAATAGCTAGACATACATTAAGAAACTGAACTAGGCTCTAATAATAATATGCAGCTTTCCTTATGCCAAACTATAAGAAAATCTGCTACTAAGTAGTTGTATTATTTAAAGCTCGAATATCTGGTAGCTAGATATATGCATCTCTACTTATAATAGCTCGACATACATTAAGAAACAGAACTAGGCTCTGATATAGCTGAAATGTCCAAGAGCAGTTCCTTGGGTATCTACTTATCACTGCAGCGTATACTTGATACTTTGTTTGTCCACATCATCAAAGCTTCGACGATGTGCATAATCCTTGAGTAAAAAAGCAGACAACATAATGCTGAAATTGGTCCTTCTTCGTTGCAAAATTGGTGTTGTCCTTGTGGTCCCTGTTGACTCTCCCTTCATTGAATGGTTGCGGTTTGGTGCCATGCTTCATGTTTTCATTTTATTCACTTCTGTAATGACTCTTTTGTTTACATTTGGTCCGAATTAGATTGGCCAGTACACTTTTGGTAATTAAATAAAAACTTCATACATGTCCAAACTCTGCTATTATCTGCGTATCTGGCACTGACTGACCAAATTGTTGAGCATCAGTTGAGTATGATGATTGATATTTTCTCCTGGAATGCAGATGAAACGGCTGGAGATGAATAAAGCATCTTTTTATGATATGATTTAGCAGTATTATGATTACATAGAGAAGGAACTCAATAACCTGCAAATACAGAGGTATCGATGTTCATGAGATCTTTACTATTGGATATGTGGAACAATGTCGTAGCCCCTAAATTTTCTATTTAGGGTCATGTGTTGTCAACTTGTCATATGTTTCATTCAGTTACTGCATGTGCATGCTATCAATTTTCTGGTGTATGTGTTTGTCTTTGATTTCCTCCCCTAATGGCGTAATTATTTAAGATTCTTGCTTAATTGAGGGCAATAGCTTGGACTTTCTGAACAATTTTATTCATGATCGCGCCTCTTCTAGATTGAAGGCCTAAAATGTCGCAAATTCAGTCAATGCGGCTAATAAACAAACTTACTGTTTGCTATGTTCTGTATCTATTTGCATGGTGTTCCTAAAGTTTGACGGATCCGGAAACTGCAAATCAGCATGTATTAGCTTTTGACAAAACTGTGTTGTTATTTGTATTGCCCATTGCTCACATCTATGGATAATTTATAACTGTTTGTTTGAACCTTACCTGATCAATGACTCAACTTTCATACTACATGAGTTTTGTTCATGTCTTGCTATACGAGTTAAGTATGCACATTTTACAGAAGTTAGGAACAGTTCTGGTTGCCTTCTGTTACCACTGCACACTTCCTCATATAGTTCATTACTATTCTGAGGTGTCATCTTTACAGTGAATGCCTTCTCATGAAGCCCTGGAAGTTGTGTCAACTCTGATAATTGCTACTGCAAGTACCCTGATTTATCTAAATTGTGTGAGCTGAGGGGAGATATATGGGGCTTTCATTGAACCTATACTGATTTACCTCAGCTGGTGACCTGATGTACACATTTAGAAAGATATATGAGGCTTTTATTGAGCCTTTGGAAAGCTTTGAGGTGCATACAATGTTGCCATTTTTGTGTTTGAGTTGCTCTTTTTTTGTTTCTCCTATGTGGATTAAGTTTAACCCTTATGTGGTCAGCTTCAGAAATTCAAAATTCATTTACTAATGAGGAGTTACGGTGGAAAAATCTCTTCAGTGAGAAATTAAGGAGAGAATTCCTCTATACATACATCTAGAGGAAACCGGGAAGAAACCAACAGTGAAATGGCTAACGGAAAAAGCCCTAACATCTTCTACAATACTTGGCTTCATTAAGCATATTGCTGATTTAATGTCTTAACATCGCTAAGGAGTAAGACATGCAACAAGTGCTAGCGTGGTGATCCTTTTCAAATAGTAGTGCAAGCCTGATGTTGTCATGTTAATTTTTGTCCTGCAGTTAGTAACTGGCAATGCATATCAGATGGTACTTCCTTAATTTGAGGCAACCAATGTATAGACACCCCCAAGAACACAAGAGAACGTGTTGTGGTTCAAGACAAAGCAATTAAACTATAGATATTTGTGTCAAATTAACGTCATATACTAGAATTATGTTCTGTAAAAAACTACATATGGTAGACTGCTATGATAAGCTATTACTTTCAAGTAGACTTCCTGGCTTGATGTGTAGTCGAATGAGAGATGAGCATCATAAATGTTGTTCCCCCTATATCATAATTGTGTAGCCGAAATTACACTTTTTTTATAGAAAATTTGCACGTTTGTGAGATACATTGCTGGTTGCATCACGTTTTTATAGAATTTTTTGAAACTTAAAAATATGATTTTAATTTTTTTGAATAAAGAGATCAATGCTCATGCACATCAAATCTCTGTTCCACTTGTGCACACCAAATCTTTGTCTCACTTGCACACCCTTACTAGACTTCATAGTTATATTCTCAAAATCAAACTACTAAGACATAGCGCTGAAGACATTAACGCTTTACGCATGGCAGATAAAGTATTCACAAGTGCACCTCAACAGCGACGTTGTGAGACAACGGTAGACAGGCGGCGCGGCGAAGCGCGCTGTCTTTCTAGTAAGTGATGTATTTTACATCACATGCGATATGCTCGTATTATATATCATCTGTCATGAGCATAGTCGTATCATGGGCTAGGCCAGATTGGGACTGATGGCCTAATCGAGCCATAATTTAAATCATAAGCTTTACTTTAGTGCGTGTGTTGGAAAGGAACGTTTCTTAATTGTTTTTCTTGCAAGGAGTTCAAAAGCCATAGCCCGGCCCGTACATAATTCGTCTAACCTCCTTTTATCTAACGTCTTGAATGCATATAAGATTTTTTTGGAAGGAAAAGAGAATTCTTATAAGAACACATTAGTCGACAAAAACTGTATCACCAATAAGGAATGTATGTGGGTAAGCATCCGTTGCTAGAGCCACTGTTGGAATTTCTGTAGTTGCTCTGACTAAATTGAAGTGGATTGAGATGAAACATAGATGCAAAATTCATAAGACCACTAGTGGAAAACGGGCCTTTTGCACCGGTTGGTAAGGGCTATATGCACCGGATGCCCAACCGGTGCAAACAATCGGTGCAAAAGGCCTTTTGCACGGTTCGTTCGAACGGTGCTAAAGACCACGTTCTCCTGGGCGTCGGCGGGAGGACCTTGCCGGTTCGTAACGAACCGGTGCTAAAGGTTCCGTAAAAACGTCCCAAAAAGCGCGCGTTAAAAACACTTTTTCGAATTATTTTCTACTCCTTTTTTTCTTTTTCGAATTTCTAATATTTTAGTTATTTCACAAGTTTAGTCTCTAACTACCCTTATCTCTAGTCCAATTACTTACTCGTGCTCAAACTTCCCGCTCGGTCACCCATCCTCCCACTACTCTAGCACTAGCAGCTTACGCAAATTCTTTCCACCCGCATCCAAGTGCTTCGCATGTATGTGATAGTAGTATCATATCAATCCTTTTAACATGTCGATCGATGTCATATTTCTTTATTGTTCGAATTTCAAATAATTATTTTAATAAACCAAAGTAATGTTGTAATAATAATCTTGAATAAATAAATAAACATTAACTTTATAATTTGTATTATTTTTAATTATTTTCAATTTTTAATTTTTTTTTTTTTTGCCAAACCTAAAACCTAAAAATTTGAAAATCTTATAATTTGCTAAAAGTAATAGCAATCTTTATGCAGGATGCAATTATTAATTTTAATTTTAAAAAATAAAAAATATAAAATCCTAAATTTCTGGAAAAAAACTAAAATCTTCCTGCTTTCATATTTTCATTTGGAATTTTCAAAATCTAGATTTTTTGCAATTAATGTGAAAATTCAAATTTGTTAATTTTCCCTAATAGTAGGTTGCATAACATACATGAATCTCAAAAGATTTTATTTTTTGAATAACCTATCATTTTCTTTTCTATTTTTATGTTAAAAAGGCGATCCAGGGGGGGTGGAGGTGCGTGGGAGCAGAAAAACCTTTGCCGGTTCGTGTTACGCCGTGCAAAGTAGACCTTTGCGGTTGGTAACACGAACCGGTGCAAAAGAGTTCGTGGTCGACGCCAACCCTTTTGCACCGGTTCGTGACGCCCGGAATCCGCGAACGTGCTAATGCCCCTTTAGCACCGGTTCGTGCCAAATCCGGTGCAAAAGCACTTTCGAGGACAGGATAAAAGCCCTTGTTTCTACTAGTGGACGGTTCTGAAGAGGCCCCCGGAGAAGAGGCTGACAACTTCAAGTTTGAAGACGAGTCCCGGAGAAGACATGAGCAACCTGATGACACAAGTTAGAGATCGCAATATTTCAAGTAAACCCAATTTATTGATTCGACACAAGGGGAGCAAAAAATATTTGTAAGCCTTAACAACGGAGTTGTCAATTCAGCCCTGAAACAGATTTGCTCGCAATAGTTTATCGGTAACACTTGTTTTATAGCGATAGCAGTAGTGAAATATAAGCAACAGTATAACAAAGACAGCAGTAGTGATTATAGTAAACAGCAGGATTAAAATACTGTAGGCATAGGGATGGATGAACGGGCGCTGCATGGATAAGATAACTCATGTAATAATCAAGACAATGCATTTGCAGATAATAATAAAATAGTATCCAAGTACTAAATAACCATAGGCATGTGTTCCGTATATAGTCGTACGTGCTCGCAATGAGAAACTTGCACAACATCTTTTGTCCTACCAGCCGGTGGCAGCCGGGCCTCTAGGGAAACTACTGGTAATTAAGGTACTCCTTTTAATAGAGTACCAGAGCAAAGCATTAACACTCCGTGAACACATGTGATCCTCATATCGCAGCCTTCCCCTCCGGTTGTCCCAATTTCTGTCACTTTGGGGCCTCGGGTTCCGGACAGCAATATGTGTATACAACTTGCAGGTAAGATCATAAAACAATGAATATCATCATGAATCAATAACATGTTCAGATCTGAGATCATGGCACTCGGGCCCTAAGTGACAAGCATTAAGCATAACAAGTTGCAACAATATCATAAAAGTACCAACGGATACTAGGCACCATGCCCTAACAATCTTATGGCTATTACATGAACAATCTCATCCAATCCCTACCATCCCCTTCAGCCTACAGGGGGATTTACTCACACATGGATGGGGAAACATGGATGGTCGATGAGGCGTCGGTGGCGATGATGGCGATGATCTCCTCCAATTCCCCGTCCCGGAGGGTGCCGAACGGAGTTTCGATCCCGAAAAGGGTTTTCGATGGCGGCGGAGTTCTGGATGTCTTCGGCAAATTGGTCGAACCCCATGCGTTTTTAGGTCAAGGGCTTTAAGTAGAGGGGAGCGCCGGGGGCTGGCCGAGGCGGCGTCCCCATATGGCGGCGCGGCCTGGGCCACCGCGCCGCCATGTGGTGTGCGCCTCGTGGCCCCTCTCCGTCTCGTCTTCGGCTCCGTGGGTCTTCGTAAAAATAGGCCCATTGCAATTATTTCCGGAGATTTTCTGAAAGTTGATTTTGCACAAAAATAAGACACCAGGGCAATTCTGAATACGGCGTTAGTCCGTGTTAGTTGTATCCAAAATACACAAATTAGAGGCAAAACAATAGCAAAAGTGTTCGGGAAAGTAGATACGTTTTGGACGTATCAACTCCCCCAAGCTTAGCTTATTACTTGTCCTCAAGCAATTCAGTTAACTGAGTGCGATAAAAGAACTTTCACGAACACATTTGCTCATATGATGTAAATATTCTCATTATATGGACGAGTACTTAGGCAATTCATAATAAGATAAATGCAAATAAAGTCATCTAATAGTTATGTCAATCATGAAAAAGATACCAACAAACTAATAATAAGCATCATGAAACATATCTATCAGCGGGATTGTAATGCTCATAAAAAGATATGATAAAGTGGTATCTCTCTTGCCCGTATTTGTACATCAAAACATAAATGCCCAGGCACCTCTGAAATTCATGGAAAGACTAGAAGTAAAGATTATCAAAGATAAAAGCATCAAAGTTATACTACAGTTAACCATATTCCGGGACAAACATATTACACTAAGAATGACAATTATGCTCTCAAGAAGGTGCTCAAAGAAAGGATGGTAACTCAACATAAAAGTAAAAGATTGACCCTTCGGAAGCAGGGATTAACATGTGCTAGAGCTTTTCGTTTTTAAAACAGAAGTAAAATTGTTTTGAGAGGTATTTGTTGTTGTCAACGAATGGTAGTGGGCACTCTAACTACGTTGTCACCAGACTTTCAAGAGCGGCTCCCATGAAGGACGTTATCTCTACCACAAGGTAGATCATCCCTCTTCTCTTTGTTTACATGTACTTTAGTTTCATTATGGATGACACTCCTCCCAACCTTTGCTTACACAAGCCATGGCTAACCGAATCCTCGGGTGCCTTCCAACATTCACATACCATGGAGGAGTGTCTAATTGCAAATTAAGTTGCTTACTGATAAATCAGGGCAAAACATGTGAAGAGAATTATTAATGAAAGTTGATTAATTGGGGCTAGGCACCCCGTTGCCAGCTCTTTTTGCAAAATTATTGGATAAGAGGATGTATATGCCACTAGTCCATTGGTGAAAGTCTGACTAACAAGATTGAAAGACGAAACACCACATACTTCCTCATGAGCTATAAAACATTGACACAAATTGAGAAGTACTTTGAAGGTTTTAAAGGTAGCACATGAAAATTTACTTGGAATGGTTTGAAATGCCATGCATAGGTATTTATGGTGGACACTTTGGAATAACTTGGTTTTCAGGGATTTGGAAGCATGAGCAGCATTCCCGCTCAGTACAAGTGAAGGCTAGCAATAGACTGGGAAGCGACAATCAAGAGAGCAATAATCGTCATAATCATGCTTGCGACAAAATAAAATTATGAGGCATAAAAGTGATACAAGAACTCGAAGCAAAGTAAATCATCGAGGCTTAATTGACTTTTGTTTTTCAGTCATATGCATGCGTGAGCATGTGCCAAGTCAATTCAAATGAATTAGAGGAGTATACCACAATGTCATACATATCTATGAATAAAACAATGCAAGCAAACATTTATGACATGCTACTCATTATTAATAATTGGAGCTAAACATGAGAGATCATGAACTACTAGACTTTCATTAAATGACATATACCTCACATGAACCAACTAAGCATGCTCACATGGATGAGTATATGTAAAAAAAATGAAAACAAATAAAGTTCATAACAGCCTCTCACCACAGTCGAGTTGTCGTAGATCGTCATTATTGCCTTTCACTTGTGAGGCTTGAATAATATGAAATGAAAACCAAGCTCCAACCACTGGAGACCGCTGAACTCCATAATAAACTTTACAAAACCGAAGAAGAACAACAAATATTTTTGGTGTTTTCCAATTGGAAACAAGAACGAAGGTAAAATCTTTTTGGATTTTCTCATAGCAAACCAACGATAGTAAATAAAGCAAAATAGGAACAAGAAGTCAAATAAACAAATGATAAAGAGAAACAACATAAATATTTTTGGTCTTTTTGTGTTTTAGAAAAGAAACAAAGCAAAAACAAGAGAATGAAAACTAAAAGAGTCACACAAAAGCAAAGTGGCAGAAATCTGCCAAAACTTGACAGCAGTACAGTAATTTTTTTTTTCGAAAATCTTCTGCTGTTCAACTCGAAAAGTTCTCAACTAATGAAAGTTAGATAATAACCTGGGGAACATGCAAAAAAATTGGCTGCTCAAAATAACGTTCTGAATATTTTTAGGAATTTTTCCAGTATCAGTCCAGAATCTGTTTTTTAGACAGCACTTCCCCAAATATCATCTTCCTCATATTAGAGGCAACCATCGGCACACAAATGAAATAAAAAGTAAAAGTAAAGGTTACTACAGTAGTAACAACCTTCAAAAACTAAAATAAGAACCTACTGAAATAAAAATAACCGAAAGAGAAACAACCAAAAGATGCGAAACAAGTATATACAAATGACCGGCAATTGTAATATGCAATGAATGGGTGATGCCGGTATACCTCCCCCCCAAGCTTAGGCTTTTGGACTAAGTGGAGATCAACCCCATGGTGCCCATGCAGGTCCATATGTAATATGAGGAGGATCCTGTCCTTGGTACAAGCTGGAGGACGCACCAGGATACGTGACGGTGTACCCGTCAGAGGGCTCGGCGTCCTCGGAGTCGTGCTGCTGGTGAAAACCAAGTATCCTCAGCTGCTCATCCACCTCCTCCTTGGAGCGCGACCACGGCCTCCTGCGAACACTGAACAAATCGGCCTGCGGCAAAGGGATTTCCCTCTCATCCCCGTCAATAAACAACATTCTATAGACAATATTTTCTAAATTAGAGTCAGTTGTGATAAATTGGTGACTCTTCATAGCAGCAATATCAAGCTTAATAGGAATTAATTTCTCATCACTAGGATCAACAGAAAGACCTAGATATGCAACAATACGTGAAGCAACAATTCCTCCATAAATAGGTCCCTTATTAGATAAGCGACGAGCAATGAGAGCACCAAGATGATAAGGTGTACTTCCAGTAAGTGCAGCAACCAGAAAAGCAAGATGATAACTAGAAATGTTGCTAGTGTTCTCCCTACCAACAATGCTAGTAGCAAGATAGTAAGTGAAATATCTAATGGCAGGGAGCTGAATGTTCCTTATCTTGCCGCGCTGAATGGTACGGTCATCATCGTTGGTAACTTCTCGATAGAGTTCCATCAAAGCTTTGGGGCGATTCTCGATCTTCTTCGTTGTACCTATAGGAGTAATGTCCAATGCAGCACAAAAATCACCCAACTTCATAGTAATAGGCATATCATAAATCTTAAATTTAACTGATGGTGTGAAAGGTGAGTTGCTGAATTTAAAGCTTTCAACAAAGATTTTAGTTAGCATATAAAATTGATCACTCTCATCTTCCATATAGGTAGACAAGCCCACCCTATTAATGAGAAACAAGAAGTCATCAAGTAGCCCTGCATTACGCAAAAAGTCAGTGCACGGAAAGGATGAAGCATTAGGAATCCCATTGTCCTCTTCATCTTCAAAGCTAGGTGCAATGCCATCCTCATCATAGGATCGCCTAACTCGAGTGGCTGCCCTTGAAGGCCTTGCCACCCTTGTCGTATCCCTCTCGAACACTTCTCCAAAGGTGTGGTTATGCATTTTCCTTTTCTGAAATTTTTCAACAATCATTATAAAAGTTGATTTTGAGACATATAAATGAGGGAAACTACTATAGGAACTTGATAGAGTACAAAATATGCATCAAAACTAATTTCTACACTTAGAACATGCATGCAAACCCACTTAATATGTCACCTACAGCAGCAAAATACTCAAGATATACTCAACTAAACAAAATTCTATTTGGATAATCCGAGGAGTCACATACCGGAGAACAAATGCCCCAAATCTCAGCAGCAAAGATGGGGTGAGCAAGGAGATCGAAAATCTCGAGCAAGAACAGGAAGAAACTCGGGTTTGAACAATGGTGGTGTGTTTTCCCGTGAAAGAGAGTGGAGTGGTAGGTGGATGAGTGAGTGGAGGGCAAGGTGGAGCCCTCCCCATAGGGTGGCGCGCCCCCCTCCTTGGCCGCGCCGGCACATGGGGTGCAGCCCTGGGGTGCCCCACTGGTCAGCCCCAGGCACTCCCAGGTTGCATTTTGAAAAATAGGACCAGTGATATAATTTTTGTAAATTTTTGAAAACTTCGAAAAATGCACATTTCTGGGTGTTAAAATAACTGTTTCAGGGCAGAAAAAGATTTTCAAAATTTTAAACAACTAAAGCATCTTGCAAAACAAGTAGTACTACAGAAAGTAAAACAAGTGTGGAGAAAGAAAGAAATGTTGTTCAGCTCTTCCATGCATTTAAAATGTACTTGTTAACAAGCTTGATCAAGTCTTGCCACCAAATAAATTTTACATGACATAAGAAGAAATAAACCTCAAACCAATCATGTTACCTTATATTGTATTGATATGGACCCAATCATAATATTTTGATATCCTTCTTTAGGCTCATATATAGGACAATCAATAACTCCCACTTTGATAGTTCTCAAATTAAGAATTGTATTAACTCCATATACTTTATCAATCTTCTTGGGAAAATAAACAGTATGCTCCTTGTCATCAACATTGAAAGTAACTTTTCCTTTATTGCAATCAATAACAGCCCCTGGAGTGTTAAGAAAAGGTCTTCCAAGAATAATAGACATATTATCATCTTCGAGGCATTTCCAACACAACAAAATCAGTTAATATTAAGCAATTATTAGCAACTTGAACAGGAACATCCTCACATATACCAACAGAATAGCAGTAGATTTATCAGCCATTTGCAAAGATATATCAGTTGGTATCAACTTATCTAAATAAAGTCTCTTGTAAAGATAAAAGGCATAACACTAACTCCTGCTCCCAAATCACATAGAGCAGTTCTAACATAATTATTCTTGATGGAACAAGGGATAGTCGGTATACCTGGGTCTCCCAGCTTCTTTGGAACCTTGCCATTGAAAGAGTAATTAGCAAGCATAGTGGAAATCTCTTCATTAGGAATTTTCCTTTTGTTAGAGACAATATCTTTCATATACTTTGAATAAGGAGGCAATTTAATAGCATCAGTCAAAGGGATTTGCAAGAACAAATGTTTCATCCAATCACAAAATTAATTATAGTGTTCTTCCTCCTTTTATTTTAGTTTCTTAACAGGAAAAGGCATTTGCTTTTGAACCCAAGGTTCTCTTTCATTACCATGTTTCTTAGCAATGAAATGTTCTTTAGTGTACTTTTTATTTTTAGCATGCTTTTCAGGCTCATCTTCAACCTCTTCTTTATGAAACATCATTCTTATCATTATCTTTATCATGTTCATTACCACTTTCAGTTTCAGCATCAGAAATAGAAATACTATTAGGATCATTAACAGGTTCAGAAGATTCTACAATAGTTTTACGTTTCTTCTTCTTTTTCTTAGAAGGAGCACTAGTTTTTCTTTAGTTCGTTGAGAATCTTGTTCAACTATTTTGGGATGCCCCTCAGGATATAGAGGATCCTGAGTAGAAACACCACCTCTAGTTGTTACTTCATAAGCATGTTTTTCTTTAGAAGTATTTTTTAACAAGTCATTTTTCACTTTAGTGAGTTGATCAATTTGAGTTTGAACCATATGAAAATGTTTAACAAGCATCTTAACATCATTGGAGGTTCTCTCCACAATATCATGCAATTTACTAATAGCTTGAGAATTTTCCATTAAATGATTCTCTACTCTCATATTAAAGTTATCTTGCTTAACAACATAATTATCAAATTCATCTAAACATTGATCAGGAGGTTTTGAGTAAGGAATGTCTTCTTTATCAAAGCGTTGAAGAGAATGTACCTCAATTGTGGATGAAGGGAGAGTTATCTTGCATAAATCTTCTATGGGAGGTAAATTCTTCACATCTTCAGATTTAATACCTTTCTCTTTAAGAGATTTCTAGGCTTCCCTCATATCTTCATCATTTAATTCAATCATACCCCTCTTCTTCAATATTGGTGTTGGGGTTGGTTCAGGTGTAGTCCAATCATCATGATTTTGGCTTATTCTAGCCATTAATTCTTCAGCTTCGTCAACCAGCACAACTATCCAGGTATGCCCTAGACTCAATGGTTAGTCCACTATAAAATATATCAAGTAAGTCATTGATGTCTACGCACGCTTCTATTCCTGTAGACAGTGTTGGGCCTCCAAGAGCAGAGGTTTGTAGAACAGCAGCAAGTTTCCCTTAAGTGAATCACCCAAGGTTTATCGAACTCGGGGAGGTAGAGGACAAAGATATCCCTCTCAAGCAACCCTGCAATTACGATACAAGAAGTCTCTTGTGTCCCCAACACACCTAATACACTTGTCAGATGTATAGGTGCACTAGTTCGGCGAAGAGATAGTGAGATGCAAGTGATATGGATGAATATGAGTGGTAATAGCAATCTGAAATAAATATGGCAGCAAGTAAACATGCAATGGAACAGTAAGTAAACAGTGATTCGATGCTTAGAAGCAAGACCTAGGGATCATACTTTCACTAGTGGAAACTCTCAACAATGATCACATAATAAATAAATAACTTCTCCTCACTTGTGCTACATACACTCTCTTGTTGGATAACAAACACCATTCATTGTGTAGGGCTACAAGAGCTCCCTCAAGCCGGAGTAAACAAGCTCCACAACATTCGGAGTTCATATTTAAGTAACCTCTAGAGCATAATAGACCGTTGCAATTTAGACCGAGTACTAACATAGCATACACTGTCACCTTTAAGCTATGAAAGGGGGAATAGATCACATCAATACTATCATAGTAATAGTTAACTCCATAATCTACAAGAGATTACAATCATAACCTATGCCAAGTACTACATGATGCACACACTGTCAACTTTACATCATGGAGGAGGAATAGACTACTTTAATAACATCACTAGAGTAGCACATAGATTAATAGTGATACAAAGCTCATCATATGGATCTCAATCATGTAAGGCAGCTCATGAGATCATTGTATTGAGGTACATGAGAGAGAGATTAACCGCATAGCTACCGGTAGAGCCCTTAGCCTCGGGGGAGAACTACTCCCTCCTCATCATAGGAGACAACAGCGGTGATGAAGATGGCGGTGGTGTCGATGGAGATGCCTTCCGGGGGCAATTCCCCGTCCCGGCGGCGTGCCGGAACAGAGACTTCTGACCCCGAATCTTGGCTTCGCGATGGCGGCGGCTGCAGAACTTTTCTCGTATCGTGGCTTCTCTTTTTAGGGTTTTCGAGGCGGAGAGAATATATAGGCGGAAGGGTGATACGTCTCAAACGTATCTATAATTTATTATGTTCCATGCTACTTTTATGATGATACTCACATGTTTTATACACACTTTATGTCATTATTATGCATTTTCCAGCACTAACCTATTGACGAGATACCAAAGAGCCAGTTGCTGTTTGCTGTTTTTGGTTTCAGAAATCCTACAAAGGAAATATTCTCGGAATTGGACGAACGCCGGTCTTATTTTTCCACGAAGCTTCCGAAAGACCGAAGGGGATACGAAGTGGGCGACGAGGCGCCGCCACCATAGGGCTGCGCGGCCAAAGGGGGGCGCCGCCTATGGTGTGGGCCCTCGCCAGCCCTCCGACTCGCCCTTCCGCCTACTTATAGCCTTCGTCGCAAAAACCCCGATGCCGAGAGCCACGATACGGAAAACCTTCCGGAGACGCCGCCGCCAATCCCATCTCGGAGGATTCGGAGATCGCCTCCGGCACCCTGCCGGAGAGGGGAATCATCTCCCGGAGGACTCTTCATCACCATGATCGCCTCCGGATTGATGTGTGAGTAGTTCACCCCTGGGCTATGGGTCCATAGCAGTAGCTAGATGGTTGTCTTGTCCTCATTGTGCTATCATGTTAGATCTTGTGAGCTGCCTATCATGATCAAGATCATCTATTTGTAATGCTACATGTTGTGTTCGTTGGGATCCGATGAATATGGAATACTATGTCAAGTTGATTATCAATCTATCATATATGTGTTGTTTATGTTCTTGCATGCTCTGTTGCTAGTAGAGGCTCTGGCCAAGTTGATACTTGTAACTCCAAGAGGGAGTATTTATGCTCGATAGTGGGTTCATGCCTCCATTGAATCTGGGCAGTGACAGAAAGTCCTAAGGTTGTGGATGTGCTGTTGCCACTAGGGATAAAACATCAATGCTTTGTCTAATGATATTTGTGTTGATTACATTACGCACCATACTTAATGCAATTGTCTGTTGTTTGTAACTTAATACTGGAAGGGGTTCAGATGATAACCCGAGGGTGGACTTTTTAGGCATAGATGCATGCTGGATAGCGGTCTATGTACTTTGTCGTAATGCCCTGATTAAATCTCATAGTAGTCATCGTGATATGTATGTGCATTGTTATGCCCTCTTTATTTGTCAATTGCCCAACCTGTAATTTGTTCACCCAACATGCTATTTATCTTATGGGAGAGACACCACTAGTGAACTGTGGACCCCGGTCCATTCTTTTACATCTGAAATACAATCTACGCAAACTCGTTCTTTCTTGTTCTTCGCAAACAAACATCATCTTCCACACTATACATTTAATCCTTTGTTTACAGCAAGCCGGTGAGATTGACAACCTCACTGTTACGTTGGGGCAAAGTACTTTGATTGTGTTGTGCAGGTTCCACGTTGCGCCGGAATTCCTGGTGTTGCGCCGCACTACACTCCGTCACCAACAACCTTCACGTGTTTCTTGACTCCTACTGGTTCAATAACCTTGGTTTCATACTGATGGAAAACTCGCTGCTGTACGCATCACACCTTCCTCTTGGGGTTCCCAACGGACGTGTGTCAAGCACGCCGCAGGATTTTTCCGGCGCCGTTGGGAGATCAAGACACGCAGGGAGTCTCCCACATCGAATCTCTTTACTTTGTTTTTGTCTTGCTTTAGTTTACTTTATTTACTGCTTTGTTTGCTCTTTATATCAAAAATACAAAAAAATTAGTTGCTAGATTTATTTTATTTACTATCTTGTTTGCGTTCTCTATATTAAAGACACAAAAAAATTAGTTACTTCCATTTACCTTTTGTTTATTTCATCATGTTTCCTCCTAAGTTCACTCTGAAAGACATACCGGTAGGACGAGGGTCTATAATTGGAAGAGATAATATAGAAGATTTTTTCACTCATGTTAGTACAACTGAAGATTTTGAAGATAGACACTTGGTAGAACTTGCTCCTACTTATGAAATTGCTGCTGCTTCTTTAGTACACATGTTGGAAGCTAGATTTGTTAATCTTAACCCCGTAATGCAACATATGTTTCTTACACTCTGTGATATGAAGGAAGGTAATATTAAGTATCAATTTCCTCTCAAGAAAGGTATGGAACACTTCCCTAGAAAGAGAATGAAGTTACCTTATGATTCTATTATTAGAACAAATTATGATGTTGATGCTTCATCTCTTGATAATACTTGATTCACACTTTCTGCGCCTAGCTGAAAGGCGAAAAGCGCTTATGGGAGACAACCCATTATTTTACTACAGCACTTTTATTTTATATTTGAGTCTTGGAAGTTGTTACTACTGTAGCAACCTCTCCTTATCTTTATTTTATTGCATTGTTGTGCCAAGTAAAGTCTTTGATAGTAAAGTCAATACTAGATTTGGATTACTGCGCAGAAAAAGATTTCTTGCTGTCACGGAATTGAGCAGCCCCTTCTGTAGGTAACTCAGAAAAATCTGCCAATTTACGTGCGTGATCCTCAGATATGTACGCAACTTTCATTCAATTTGAGCATTTTAATCTGAGCAAGTTAAGTGCCCCAGAAAAATTCGTCTTTACGGACTGTTCTGTTTTGACAGATTCTGCCTTTTATTTCGCATTGCCTGTTTTGCTATGTTTGATGGATTTCTTTGTTCCATTAACTTTCAGTAGCTTTGTGTAATGTCCAGAAGTGTTAAGAATGATTATGTCACCTCTGAATATATGAATTTTCGATTATGCACTAACCCTCTAATGAGTTTGTTTTGAGTTTGGTGTGGAGGAAGTTTTCAAGGGTCAAGAGAGGAGGATGATACAATATGATCAAGAAGAGTGAAAAGTCTAAGCTTGGGGATGCCCCGTGGTTCATCCCTGCATATTTTAAGAAGACTCAAGCATCTAAGCTTGGGGATGCCCAAGGCATCCTTCTTCATCGACAACTTATCAGGTCACCTCTAGTGAAACTATATTTTTATTCCGTCACATCTTATGTGCTTTACTTGGAGCGTCTGTTTGTTTTTGTTTTTGTTTTTGTTTGAACAAAATCAGATCCTAGCATTCCTTGTGTGGGAGAGAGACACGCTCCGCTGTTGCATATGAACACATGTGTTCTTAGCTTTACTTTTAATGTTCATGACGAAGGTTGAAACTGCTTCGTTCATTGATATATGGTTGGAAACAGAAAATGCTTCATGTGGTAATTGGTATAATGTCTTGAATAATTTGATACTTGGCAATTGTTGTGCTCATATAGATCACGTTTAAGCTCTTGCACCATGTACTTTGCACCTATTAATGAAGAACTACATAGAGCTTGTTAAAATTTGGTTTGCATGATTGGTCTCTCTAGAGTCTAGATATTTTCTGGTTAAGGTGTTTGAACAATAAGGAGACAGCGTAGAGTCTTATAATGCTTGCAATATGTTCTTATGTAAGTTTTGCTGTACCGTTTATACTTGAGTTTGCTTCAAACAACCTTGCTAGCCTAGCCTTGTATTGAGAGGAATTCTTCTCGTGCATCCAAATCCTTGAGCCAAAAACTATGCCATTTGTGTCCACCATACCTACCTACTACATGGTGTTTCTCTGCCATTCCAAAGTACATTACTTGAGTGCTACCTTTAAAATTCTATTCTTTGCCTTTGCAATATATAGCTCATGGGAAAATAGCCTTAAAAACTATTGTGGTGAAGAATATGTAGCTATGTATCTTATTTCTTATAAGTTGCTTGTTGAGCGGTAACCATGCTTTAGGGACGCCATCAACTTTTACACCTTTGTTGAATATCATGTGAGTTGCTATGCATGTTCGTCTTGTAAGTAAAGGCGATTTTCATGATCAAATGGTTTGAGTATGCATATTGTTAGAGAAGAACATTGGGCCGCTAACTAAAGCCATGAATCATGGTGGAAGTTTCAGTTTGGACAATTAATCCTCAATCTCTTATGAGAATATTATCTGTTGTTGAATGCTTATGCATTAAAGAGGAGTCCATTATCTGTTGTCTATGTTGTCCCGGTATAGATGTCCTAAGTTGAGATCTATCAAAAACGAGATATCAAATGCGATCTATCTCCTTGGACCTTTGTACATGCGACATAGAGGTACCCCTTTGTGACACTTGGTTGAAACATATGTTATGCAATGATAATCCATGTAAATCCAAGCTAATTTGGACAAGGTGCGAGCACTATTGGTAATCTATGCGTGAGGCTTTCAACTTATAGGATGTCTTATACATAACACATATGATTTATTACTACCGTTGACAAAATTGTTTCTATGTTTTCAAAATGAAAAGCTCTAGCACAAAAATAGTAATCCATGCTTCCCTCTGCGAAGGGCCTTTCTTTTACTTTATGTTGAGTCAGTCTACCTACTTCTTTCTATCTTAGAAGCAAACACTTGTGTCAACTGTGTGCATTGATTCTTACATGTTTACCTATTGCACTTGTTATATTGCTTTATGTTGACAATTATCCATGAGATAAACATGTTGAAGTTGAAAGCAACCGCTGAAACTTATTGATGCGTGCAGTTAACACACGTCCGTTGGGAACCCCAAGAGGAAGGTGTGATGCGTACAGTAGCAAGTTTTCCCTCAGAAAGAAACCAAGGTTTATCGAACCAGTAGGAGCCAAGAAGCACGTTGAAGGTTGATGGCGGCGAAGTGTAGTGCGCGCAACACCGATTCTGGCGCCAACGTGGAACCTGCACAACACAATCAAAATACTTTGCCCAATGTAACAGTGAGGTTATCAATCTCACCGGCTTGCTGTAAACAAAGGATTAAACGTATTGTGTGGAAGATGATTGTTTGCGAAGAACAGTAAAGAACAATTGCAGTAGATTGTATTTCAGATGTAAAGAATTGGACCGGGGTCCACAGTTCACTAGTGATGTCTCTCCCATAAGATAAACAGATGTTGGGTGAACAAATTACAGTTGGGCAATTGACAAATAAAGAAGGCATAACAATGCACATACATATATCTGTTATCACCAGAATTTAACCAAGTCTGGAGATGGGCCGTGATTAAATGGGCTTAGAGGATATGCACGGAAAATATTCCTGAACCGGCCTTGTACAAGAAGTTTGGGCAAGATTGCCCGTGTATCTGTAAATTATAGTAGGATACGTGTCGGTTAGAATTAAGAGATAGAGTTTAGCTCGTACACGGTTGGGTTTATTCCCAAGTTAGAAAGTCTACGGACTATAAATATGTATCTAGGGTTATTGAGAAGGAGGACGATCACGTTCACAACAAATCAATCTAGGCGCATCGCCACCCCTTGTTTCGAGGGTTTCTCCCGGGTAAGCAACATGCTGCCTAGATCGCATCTTGCGATCTAGGCAGTATCAGTTTATTCGTTATTGGTGTTGTTCGTGCTGAAGCCTTTTTGATGGCGAGCAACACCCTTATCTTAGGTGTTTTGGGGCTGACGTCGATGTTTTCACGATGTACTTATTTAGCTACGCTGCCCCTCGATATCTAGCTGCCCTTACACCTATTTTAGGTGTAAGGGCAGCATCTTGCTTGATCTTTATTTAGTAGATCTAATCCGTTATAGTTGCTCCTTGTTCTTCAAGGATTGGTTTGATATCCGTATGGTTAGGCCTTATAAACGGGTTGAACGATCCGGTAGTGCGTAAGGTGTGGTTTATTAAGCTCTAGAGGGATTGTTCCGGGGATCAACTTCACGTTGGTTTTTAGGCCTCTTTAGGGCTGGTTTTCCATTATCTTACGTATCTGTTAGGCTCAACTACGCATAGGATGTTCCGATTATATGGTGAAAACCCTAGACTATCGTAGATTAGTTTAGCTTGATATTGATAAAGCATGATCCCCATGTCCTTATAAATCTAACATGAACCATGGGGCAATCGGCTCTTTGAGCCGATCCACAGAACAACTTAAGAGCCAATCGGGGCTCGTATTTAATGTTTACGTGTTTGCCATGCAGAAACTAGTCGAAACACCTTCCTGACCAGGTATAGGTCAGGTGGCACGCCCTCGTAAGCACCAGGACGTGTGCCAGAAGGCATTGCGGGCCGTCGCCCGAGGGACCAGGGTCCACCACAATCCTGGGAGCCTCCCGGCTCTACGGTGTTGCCCGTCGATACTCGCCGGTGGGGTTTTGACCGCAACACATTCTGGCACGCCCGGTGGGACTCTCTACAGCAACCACTACGTCGACATCTGCAGCAACCATGTCAAAAGCTGCGGATGAGGTGGTGGGCGAACCAGTCACGTACGCAGATCTGCCGGAGGAACACAAGAAGAAGTACGATGAGATGAAAGCCATCTTGGAAGCCGATCTCATCGGCTCTTTCATGAAGACCCGTTCACATGGCATCAGATGGAAAGGGTTTCCCCTGAAGGTGCTCTCGATGAAGTAGACCTCTCTACCTCTTCAGAGGAACGCACAGAGCTCTACGCCAGGAGATCAATTACATGGTGGCTCATTCTCTACACCGCCATTCTGAGAGTCTGGTGAACGCTTTCGAGCGCGTTGCGGTCGAGTGGTGCAGGAGATCATGAAGCATCAGTACTCTCCGTCACGGACCTGGGGACTCACCAGGGAGAAATACCGCTCAGATTAGACCGCCGTTGCCATTCGCTCTTGCGGCGCCAGAGCCGCCGGGTTCACCGGCGTACGTTGTCTATAAGGTTGGAGGCGATCCTAGCGATTGCCAATTCCTATATAAGCTGCCCAAGGAGATCCCACATGGATACGTGTGCACATACGTGCCGGACTGCCAGTTCGGCATCTTGCCGAAGAGGAAAGCAATCGGCTATTCCAAGCCGTACGAGAGTACGATCTGATCCCGCTGCCACCCAAATATCGGCTCCCTGAATTCTCAAAATTCAATGGAGCAGAAGGATCTAGCTCAATAGAGCACGTAAGCCGATATTTGGCACAGCTGGGCATGATTTCAGTGTCAGACCCGTTGCGTGTGAGGTTTTTCGCACAATCTCTTACGGGATCAGCCTTTGGGTGGTACACCTCGTTGCCACCAAACTCAGTCCGCACATGGAAACAGCTGGAGGAGCAATTTCATGTGCAATATCACTCAGAAGCTACCGAAGCTGGCATTGCCGATCTAGCGCAGGTGCGGCAGAAGCGGGGAGAAACAGTGTCTGAATACATCCAACGTTTCAGGACTGTCAGGAACCGATGTTATTCGGTTCGTTTATCTGAGAAAGAAGCAATCGAGCTGGCAGCATTGGGCCTCGCAACGCCGATCAAGGATCTGACTTCCCAAGCTGAGTACAGTTCATTGTCGCACATGGTGCAGAAACTCACATTGTATGAGCAGCGACACCCTGAATTGTACCAAGACAAGTTCAAGCGTCCGGTAGGCCTGGTCGAGATGGAAGAAGCTGAAGATCCTGCACCAGACCTGGAGGTTGCTGTAGCTGAATGGGCTCGGGGGGCAAACCCCGTGTCCTGCAAATGGGTAAAACCTCAAGGGCCTGCAAGAGGGTTTGACTTCGATTTGAGCAAGGCTGAGCAGATTTTCGATCTTTTGCTTAAGGAAAAACAGCTGAAGTTACCCGAAGGCCATAAAATCCCTACAGCACAGGAAATGAACGGGAGGCCGTACTGCAAATGGCATCACTCGTTCACCCATACCACCAATGACTGCAAGGGGTTTCGTCAGCAGATCCAAATGGCGATAGAACAAGGCCGATTGCTCTTCGGGCAGTTTGCCATGAAAGTGGACACACATCCGTTCCCTGGAGTCAACATGGTGGAACCTAACCACTCCGCGAGGCGTCGACTGGATTTCTCGTTCGACGTCAACATGGCAGGGCCTGTGCGCCACCATGGCAAGGATAAAGAGGAAAGCAGTCACTCCCGCAGCAAGGAAAAGGAGGAGGCCGATCCACGCGACCGGCCCCAATATGATGACAAGCGGTACCTCACCAAGGAACAAGTGAGAAGCGTGCGATACCAAAAACCACTCTCCACGCATCTCCTCAACAAATATGAATATCAGTATGACCGACGTCGGCGTGACGAAACGACGAGAGATACAATCGGTCGATGAAGACAAAGGAAGGTACCGTCGGCGTGACAGACGACGAAGGACGTGAACCGCGCTAAGGAGAGGTCAAGGGAGCAGGAAGACATGGATAAAACTGTCCCTTCTTTAAACACTGGGGATTCAGGGATAGCCGATTGCACAATCGACAAACGGAGTGTAGGCGCTAAAGAAAGATGACGTGGGCATAACCCTTCGGGTACTCAACATTGCCATACCCGGTGCAAACTATGAAGCTGGACCAACACAAGGACTCGACAAGCTGGACCTGCACGCGCCTCAACTTGGACTACAAGGAAAGAAGACTCCAATATGAATCCTACTAGGACTCTTGTAAACCCTAGCTTGGCTGATATATAAAGCCAGGCATGGGCACCCCTTAGGGACACGCACAATCAGAAACATAACTATAGAGGCGACACGCCTAGAAACCGCAACCCGCGGATTAAAACTAGACTAGATCCAACAACTCCGCCTACGGCGGCCCCCTGTACCCATATATTCATATACTGGATTGCTAGGGACGTGGCGATCCTCCACTGGGGACGTGAACCTGGGTACGTCATGTACCGCCTCGCTCCCGGAACTTCCGTCGTCGCCTTTCTCTAAAACCCAAGCCCCTCATGGTGGGCATTGCCGAGGAACCGCCTCGTCAATGGCGCCGTCTGTGGAAAGCGTCGACTGGATTTCGTTATCCGGGCGGGATCCATCGAGTTCATCATCATCAACAACGCCTATGCTGATCAACCTCAACAAACCAGCAGCGCGTCCGATCTATGTTAAAAAGCAGCGTCGCAATGCACGTGTAGAAAGAAGAAAAGAAGGAGAAGGCAATCAAACTCGCTGATACCACACAGGCACGGAACGGTGCCGTGGTGCCGTATTTCGATCGGTCGTGCGAGTATGCATATGATACAGGAATCTCTAAGAGGCCAACCCGAGCATGCCTCGTTTCAGAGTACAAATTCATCTCGAATACAAACATGGCTAGCAGCATCCGAAGCCACGTGAAGTCATGTCCTACTGAAGTACCACGCAGAAAAACAGATCGGATCAGCCCATGTCCCAGGATGAGAAAAAAAGCAATCAATCGTTTGGAATTGAAAGTGGATCAAGTTTCAAAGCAATACAAGCAGGTACTCTGTACGAAAGGAAAAAAGGAAATTTAGGTTGCAGACAAGTCTAGCGAAGGAAAAAAGAGAGCTTCACATCTTCTATCGGGTGCTAGCAATCCACGAGGAAGAGGCATCAATCAGCAGCCAGCTAAGCTTACGAGTTTACATGATGAAGACAACGACAGGGCGGACTTTACTCGAGCCAGCAGTATACTGAACCAGCAAGACCAGATCGGAACAAACTTCGACTGCTTCACCGCGCACAGTCGCCACGCTCGGGAGTTCGCCGGCCATGGAACCGACATCGTGGACCCGATATATTCGGGTGCTCGCCCCGTCAACTGCTCTGCTCGGTCGACCGCGCCCGTCATGGCGCACTCATCTTACTCGGGAGTTCGCCGGCCATGGACCCAACATCGCGGACCCGATATATTCGGGTGCTCGCCTCGTTAACTGCTCTGCTCGGCTGACCGCGCCCACCGTCACGCACTCGTTGTACTGGGGCTCGCCTGCCGCGGACCCGACATTACGGACCCGATATATTCGGATGCTCACCCGTCGCGGATTGGCCACATCAACTGCGTCCTCTTCATCGGCCACGTCAGCCAAGGCGCCGCATGGGCTATTTTGGATGGCGCAATTACTTCAGCTGCGCCCGCCGCACCGACTATCTTGGATGGCGCAATTACTTCAGCTGCGCCCGTCGCATAGACTATTACTTCCATCGGGAGCGCCGGTTCGCTGGGCATTTGTCCGCTAGAATCCACGCCGGAATTCAAGAAGATATGATCACCACGCCCGAGGCCCAACATCTACTACGTCAAGATCTACTACGTCGCTGAGAAGCATGATCACCACGCCCGAGGCCCAACATCAGCGCTACCAGGCGCGCGGTGCAGATTAACTATTTGTGGCGGTAATCATGCGCCGTCGTAGGATCCGGTCTGTGGATCTCGCCGGGAAAGGTGAAGGCGGTAACGCAGAATCCCAATTTCCACGCAGCAGGACTTTGGCTTGAGAGTCCACTCGTCGCTACGCGTGCACCCGACGGCTCACTCGGGTCCAAGCAATATTGATTGAGCAGGAAGGTCAAATAAGGAGTCATCGATCATCACGCACATGGATCGCGTTAGCCAAAGGTGTCACTGAATCGGCATCATGCGAACTCTCCAGAAAGCATCAGATTGGCCGCCCGGCACATGTCGTCATCCCGGTCTGTGTCCAAACTTGGAAACATCAGCCGTGTTCGATCCGGGTTCAGTTCAGCCCGGCAAGTACCAAGGCGGGCAGCAGACCCATCGCTTCACGTTCGGGAAAACCACGAGCAATCAGCGAAGTACGGCACGCTTGGAGAGTCTGCCTGCATGGAATTAGCGGCCAAGATGCTAATTGCATGGGCAAAACAGCAATCAACCAATAACCATGATACTCCACGTGAAGAAGAAGAAAAAGAGATCAGCAGCAGCATTTGCATCGGCAAGTTATCAGTCTACTCTGCAGTATATTTTGACTCCACCACCTGGGACAGCCTCATCGCCATCACAAATACTCCGGCGCTACGAGTGACTCCGCGACATGGTGATCAAGCAAGAGCGCGCAACTAACTTGCACGTACGGACTTCACTACTTCGACGGATTTCACTACTCCTCGGACGAAGACGAGAAGACGGTGACAGTTAGCACACCCGAATACTCGGGGGCTGCCGACGACAACAGCAAAAATTCATCGGCATCTACAAGCAGAAGACCCGAGTCGAGCACCTCCTCAGATGAAGACCTCTTACTCCGATCGGGAGCACCGGTTCGCTGGAATTACTCGGGGGCTCTGGAATATCTTCGAGCTATTGCGGTTACTCCCATCGGGAGCGCTGGTTCGCTGGGTCAAGAAGACATGAAGGCTATTACTCCCAGGGAGCGCCGGTTCGCTGGAACCCGAGAAGATATGAATTGCAGTAATTCGGGACACCCGAACTGCATCGTCGGGAACCTTGTTCGTATATTACAACGAACCTCGGTGCTCACGTTCCTTTGAAGATCGACTGTGCTCTGTCCCTTGAAGATTCGACGTGCTCACGGTCCCTTGAAGATTCGACTTGTGCTCACGGTCCCTTGAAGATTCGGCGTGCTCACGGTCCCTTGAAGGTCGATGTGCTCACGGTCCTTGAATTCGGCGTGCTCACAGTCCCTTGAAGGTCGGCGTGCTCACGGTCCCTTGAAGATCTGTGCTCACGGTCCCTTGAAGATTCGGCTGTGCTCACGGTCCCTTGAAGATTTCTGTGCTCATAGTCCCTTGAAGATTAGACTGTGCTCACAGTCCCTTGAAGATTTGACTATGCTCACGGTCCCCTGAAGATTATTTCAAGGACCTTGCTCTTGACCTTTGCTATAGATGCCTCAAAGAGTGCCGCAGATAGCAAGGATAATGAAAAAGCCTCTGAAATTACAAGTGCATTGATGCAAAATCAACGAAGACCTTGCTCTTGTCCTTTGCTATAGATGCCTCAAAGAGTGCCGCAAATAGCAAGGATCATGAAGCAACGAAGACCTTGCTCTTGTCCTTTGCTATAGATGCCTCAAAGAGTGCCGCAAATAGCAAGGATCATGAAGCAATGGGGACCTTTCTCTTTTCCTTTGCTATAGATGCCTCAAAGAGTGCCGCAGATAGCAAGGATCATGAAACACGTACGAAAACGACCCACGGTCAAGACTTACAATCGGTTGAAAGCAAAGTTGCGCATACAACAGGTTTAGCAAAACCTGCAACACGAGCTGATCACTCATAATGATTTGCTGACCAACTAGTATACATACATCTAACGGGCAATTAAGATTTGCTCCTTCAAAATTTGCCAACGGCATTAACATGGTAAAAGTACATATACATGTATCTACCGAACAAAAGGTCTCGACTACGCAATCCAAACACTTGGATGAAGTAGCCAAAATACCTATTTCGACTTGAGTTTATTCACGGTTGCAAGCATCAGTGCCCAGACTCGGGGGCTACTTCCATCGGGAGCGCTGGACGCGCACCCGATAAAAATCATCGGCTCCTCCCGGGTATCATCTGAATTATCGGCTCCTCCTAGGCCATCATCCCAATCATCGGCTCCTATGGGCCATCATCCCAATCATCGGCTCTTCCGGGCTATCATCTGAATCATCGGCTCCTCTGGGCTATCATCCCAATCATCGGCTCCTATGGGCCATCATCCCAATCATCGGCTCTTCTGGGCTATCATCTGAATCATCGGCTCCTATGGGCCAAATCATCAACTCCTCTATCGATGACATCATCAGAGTCATCAACATCATGTTCTCGGAACTCGAGGACGTGTACGGTATTTAACTTAGCATTTTTTACACCCTATACATAACTATTTCATATTTATCTACAGGCTCGGGGGCTACTCCCATCGGGAGCGCTTTTCGCGCACCCGATAAAAAAATATGGCAACCTCGCCAACAAAGAAGAATAAAGTTGAAGACATCAGCAATCAAGATCTTCGAGTAGTACAACTTGAGTCTATGCGTGGCTGCAAGCACCCGCCCATAGACTCGGGGGCTACTCCCATCGGGAGCGCTTCGCGCACCCGACAGAAAGCAACTTCGACTCAACGTCAAGCACAAGAATTCAACAGATGAACAAGACATTCGGCGAAGACAACTTTAGTCCCTGCCCGAAGCTTCACTTCGGCCAGAACTCGGGGCTGCTGACGTGGGCAGCTAACCCTTCGGGTACTCAACATTGCCATACCCGGTGCAAACTATGAAGCTGGACCAACACAAGGACTCGACAAGCTGGACCTGCACGCCTCAACTTGGACTACAAGGAAAGAAGACTCCAATATGAATCCTGTAGGACTCTTAAACCCTACTAAGGCTGATATATAAAGCCAGCAGGGGCACCCTTAGGGACACGCACAATCGAAACATAACTATAGAGGTGACACGCCTAGAAACCGCAACCCGCGGATTAAACTAGACTAGATCCAACAACTCCGCCTACGGCGGCCCCCATATACATATAGTGGATTGCTAGCAGGACATAGCGATCCTCCACCGCAGGACGTGAACTGGGTGCGTCGTGTGCCGCCTCGCTCCCGGAACTTCCGTCGTCGCCTTTCTCTAAAACCCAAGCCCCTCATGGTGGGCATTGCCGAGGAACTGCCTCGTCAGCAGGGGAAGTTTCAGTTTTCAAGCGTATAGGGCCTCTCCCGCCACAGAACAAACGAGCTGAGTCATCTCAAGATGAAGACTTTGAGGAGTCAGAAGATGAAGAAGAGGATAGGTACCGGCCAAGGTGGTGCCCGTGGACTCGCCACTCCCAAAGCGTAGGGTGCAGCGGCTGTAGCTTGGAGCAAGCCGAAGCGCGATACTTGCACACGTTGAGGAAAGCGCGGCCCGATCTGGCCGTGAAAATTCAGCAGACTTTGGACGAAGAGAGTCGTCCACCAAAGAAAGTTTGGCGTCCCAAGCAAGAAAAAGCCGATGTGAGTACATCGGCTGGCACAAACATGGTGTTCTTCCTTCCATCAGAGTTTCGTGCCCCAGGAACTGAAGAAGTGCCGATAGCACAGTTTGACTGCGGTCCCACAGCCCGTCATCTTTGAAAAGCCACGGGAGAAGGGCTACAAACACATGAAGGCCCTGTACCTAAAAGGTTATATCAATGGGCAGCCCGTCGGCAGGATGTTGGTTGACACGGGAGCGGTCAATGGTGACATATTCCATGCTCGAGCGTTGGGACGCTCCGGTGCCGATCGATCAAGAACAACGTCACAGCCTGAACGACTTCAACGGCCAAGCATCAGGGACGCAAGGTGTCCTGAACGTGGATCTAACCATAGGCCGAAAGACGATCCCAACGACATTCTTCATCGTCGACGCAAGAGTACCTACGCTGTTCTACTAGGAAGGGATTGGATTCCACGCAACTGCTGCATTCCATCTACAATGCACCAATGCGATACGGTGGGATGGAACGACGTAGAAGTCGTACATGCAGATGACTCGATCGACATCTCAATAGCCGGCATGAACATTTGGGACTCGCAGACCAAGAGCCGCTCTCGGAATCAGTTGACGCTGTGATCGCATCGAGTGTCAAAAACGGGGTGAGACTGGTCTTATCCACCGGCCTGATAGAGTAGAAAGAGCAACATCCATCGACATACGTGGCAAGGACGATCCCTGCGATCGGCCCCAAAAAATAAAAAGCAAGGATCTTACTTCAAACATGTCACGTAGTCATGGTAGAGGCTTCCTCCTGTAAGGGAGCATATACAAGTTGTAAACCTTCATTGAGCAATTCAATCAACATGGAGGCCGATTCCAGCAATCGGCCAAAATTATCCTCGCCATACGTTTTGCCTGTGTTCAACGTCGATCTAACATGCGACGGAAAGCTAGGATATGGGTTTGCGTCGGTGATGAACTAGAAGAGAGATCGACATTGGTCACAGGGATAGCCACGACCAACATTCATGTGAAACCGATATCTTCAATCATGAAAGATTTGGCTCGGGGCACCTAATATGATAAAATATGTAGGCCGATGCACGAAATCGGCCAGTAAAAATTTTTTTAGAACTATAGGCCGATGCACAAACATCGACTTTAGAACTAAGAAACAAAAGCCGATGCACAGCCATCGACTCTAGAGTACAAACTCAATAATGAAGTTTCTCAGATTACACAGGGAGACTCTACTGAAGGAACATCTCAAGGGCATGGAGGGCATCAGCACGAACACGATCCACCTCGGCGATCTCGGCCTCATCATCTTCGTCTTGTCACCAGCTGCTTGTTCAAGGCGCGGATTTCGGCCAGACCAGTCTTCAGTTCAGCTTTGAGGCCTTCTGCTTCCTCGAGGGAGTGGGCAATAAGAGCTTCCTTAGCTTCAATGAGCTGTTTTGTTGCCCGAACCTTCTCTTCAAGGGCCTCCAACTCTTTGCGCAAGGTCGCCAGTTCAGCAGTACTGACAGAGGTGTCGGTTTTGGCGTCCAAAGCTGCCCTTTTCTCATTAAGCCGTTGGCATTTATCTGAATATCGGCTTTCAACGAAGCTGGGTGTGGCGCAGGTTGATTCTCTGACGAGCCGATGTCACTCTTGACTGTGGCGACGAGGATTCTGACTGCCAAGTTTCACAGCGTCACCGGAGATGAGGCTGGTTGTCTTCTAGAACGCTCTTCACCGTCTCGGAGTCTTCAACCAATGTCTCAATGGAAGAGGAGAGCAGGGCCTTGAGATGCTGGAGTTGACCATGTGTAGTGCTGGGTCCTAGCTCTTCGCTTGTTTTAGCAGAGCCGCTCGATGGATTCGGGGTCAAATGTCAGCAAGCTTGAGGTCATAACCACGACAAACAACAAGAAAAGCGTTAGGGACAACCAAAGAGAAAGGTAGAGCTAAGGAAAGGGATTGTACCTCTCCTAAGACCGGAGGAACAGCCGATGAAGAGGTGATCGGCTCTTGTGTTTGCTATCGGTTTGGCCAAGGCTGGCCATGTCAGCTACACTTTTAGAAGTTGCTAGGTCCGAGGTGGCGGATGGCTACCTCCTCGACTTCCCCACTGGAGGTATCATCGATGCAAAGGGAATGGTTAGCCGATGAGAACAGCGATAGGTCGGCATGAAATATAAGCCAAGGAGAGTATGGAGGGTAATACGTTCGAAATCTCTTGGTTTGATAAAGAGGCTTGCGGTTCCTTGCGAGCTCTCTTGATGCATCGGCTCTTTGTTCGTGACTACCCTGCCCTGCTTTGATGGGGGTTTGGGAAACGGCAGGTTCGGGGCCAACCTTTTCTTGAAGCCGACGGTGGCAAGTCGGCTCGTCTGCGTGGTGGTTTCCCCCGAGTTGCCCAAGCTCGAGTCCCTTCGATGGACTGTGTGTCCTCACTGGAGTTTTCTTCGAGGTCTATAAAAGAAATAAAAGTATGCTGCAGAAGCCTAGAAGGATGAATGAAATCAGCCAAAGCATGGGTCAACTTACGTGCAAACTTTCTTGAGCTGGAGTAGGGCTTTGGCGCTTCAGAGTCTTCCTGGCAGCTACTTTCCTCACTGCTGTTCTCGCCTTGACTGAGGCTCGGGGGGCAGCTGACCTGGAAGACACTCTGCTTTTGGAAGCCGATGTTGGTGTCATCGGCTGGCTCTGCATCACAACCTTTTTCAAAGATGGCGAGTTTTTGCAGAAGAGGACCACCGGAGCTGGTGGGAGGAATCTGAAAGGGGAGCCGTCATCATCTACAGGATCTGGACCGTCTTGTTGCTGTAAGGAGACAGAGCAAGGTTATAAGGAAATCATTATAAGCCACTTCAAGATAATTCGTGAGTAGTGGTACCTGTTCTGCAGGGATGTCATATTCAGCATCAAGTTGTTTCAGCAACGGTCCCAGAGCTCTCCTGAAGGCATGAGTCTTCCACATTGACCACCAGGTCTCAAAACCATCGGTTGATGAGGTGAAAGAGAGGTTGTGAGGAATTGGGATGGCTAGAGCATCAAAGAAGGTATAACACCTCTGGCTGGTGAGGACATCAGGTAGATCAGCTCTGCTCTCTGTCAGGTGGTGCAGAAAGAAGTGGGGAGATACCTGTCCAAGACCAAATTGCCGGGCTGCTACGACCGGCTGATAAGACTCATAACCAGGTTTGATGATCCTGTTTGAGGTGCTCATGCCAACTGGAAGGAAGCAGGGACGGATCATGATGGAATACAGTTGCCGAGTGTCAGCATCATCGGCAAAGCTATCTAACCTAAAGGAGACTGGATTTTCAAAATTTTCAGACTCCGTGTAAGGAAAGAAGAGAGGGTTGTCTAGGCCTTGGTAGAACGTCCTGAACCACTCTGATGCTCCCTTTAAGGTTAGTTTGCTGCCTATATAGAGCTTGGCCGTAGCTAGTACATCGGATCTGCCTCCCATTAGTACCTGGGAAGGTGCAAGTAGCTAAGGGTGGAAGGTTTGGGATCTGGTTTTCGAAGTACAGCTGAGCCCATAACTGAATAAACCACCAGGGACCTCCGGTTTTGACTGTCTTTTGGGAGAACAGTTTAACAGACATTAGCTGGAGATATCTATAGACCTCTCCAAGAAACAGTTTGCCGATGCCAAGCTGAGTGCCTCTGGCAAGTTCATAGGCCAGGGAAAGATAATTCTTGGTTGGAGCAAGTGAAGGACCACAAAATATGAAGTGTTCCAACCAGAAATTCAGGAAGGCCGTGTGTTCTTTCTCTGTTACGGGGCCTTTGTTTTTCATGTGGCGCCGAAGGTAAGCACCCCAGTTTGTGCACTCCGTTTTGGAAGAGAGCGTGAAGGGAACCTTTGGCAGCCTAAAGGCAGATGGGCTTGGGGATGCAATGTCTAAGCCAGTGATCATGGCCACATCTAGTAAGGTTGGTGTCATGGGGCCATGACCAAACATGAAGCAATTCAAAGCATCAGACCAAAAGTAGCCGATGGTTTTCAGAAGGTTTTCATGTTTCTCAAGCGGAGACAGTGATAAAGCTAGAGCATCGGCTATTCCTGCGGTTTCCCAGGTGGCTTGATAAGTTTTGGAGACTATTATACTAGGAAACCCAATCTTCAGGAGGATTAGGCCAGGCTCGTAAGCAGTCGGCCCAAGAAGTCAGATCTAAATTCTGGTTCACGAAGGGAATTCTGTTGGCCTCGCATGAGATCAAGTGGGCAGGACTCTCGGTAGAACGAGGGCCAAGACAGAGAGAATTTGGAAGAGAAGGATGTGGCAGCAGAATATCTGATACCTAGAAATTAATGACGGGATGAGACATTAATTCAGATGTTTGTTGTTAATTCTAGCACTATGTTCGGACAGCGAGGAGCGGTTGGGGATTACCTTCAAGCCGGAGACCATAGCGGTGGCATTGGATGATCCCGCCATTGGATTCGCTGCGGAGTTGAGCCTGCGCGATTGAGATCTGAGGTTCGCGTGGCCGTGAGTTGGATCTGTTCGAGCGGCGATTTGGGGATCTGAGTGTTGCTCTTTCAGATAAGTCGCAGGTTACCATTTGAATAGACAATAGAGCTGGCCTTGCTCGCGTTTTATGGCAAGGGCCGATGCGCTGCCATCGGCTCTTGGTGTGTTGACTTACTTTGATCGGCAAAATGGATAAGGAAGCAAAATCGGCTTAGAAATATTTTCTTCATTGATAAAAGGGGCTTTTTACAGAGAAGAGCCGATTGCTCAAGGAAGAAAGAACAAAAGCCGATTACTACTACTACTAGTAGTCCCTAATCTAAGAGGCGTTCTTTGCCCTCGTCGTCTCGTCCTCAGCTGCCGCCTTTGCTCGCCCAGCGGGCTCTCGTCGCTCTCCCGTGGCCCTCTCGAGCCTCGTCTTCCCTCGTCGTTGTCGTCGTCGTCATCGTCATCCGACCCGGCGCGGAAGCTCGCCGGCGGGTATTCGTCGGAGGAATCATCGTCCTCCCTCTTCGTCCTCCCTCGTCGGAGGAAGTGAAATCGTCCCAGGAGAAGCGGTCGTCCTCGCTCCCCGCCTCCAACTCCCCGTCGACGAGGAGCCGAAGGAGTCTCCATCTTCTCCGTCCGGTCAGGACTTGTGGGTCTCGGACCAGACGGAGGAATCGTGGGACTCAATGTCCCACTTCTCCGGGGCGCGGAGGTCGTACGCCGCCAGCGAGTCCCACTCCGGCGTGGGCTCACGGGAAGGAGAAGATAGGTAGGAGAGACCTGATGAGGCAGAGGAGGAGGAGGAAGACATGGCTACAGAGGAAGGGGGTTTTTTGCCGATGGCTAGTACGGAGCAAGAGGATGAAGAGGCGAACTGCTCGGCGCGGTTAAATAAAGGGATATGGGGGAGAGTTAATGTTACAGCGGTTTCCGAGGAAGTGGTGCATCAAATCGTGCAGAGAAGTTGTGAAGGCAAGGCGTCATGATGAAGGATACTGCGGCGGTTTTGCCCGACGTGACCTACGAAGGGAAAAAACGAAGTGGTTTTGAAATTATCATTGCCAAAACCGGGGGGCATGTGTTATCACCAGAATTTAACCAGAGCAGGAGATGGGCCGTGATTAAATGGGCTTAGAGAATATGCACGGAAAATATTCCCGAACCGGCCTTGTACAAGAAGTTTGGGCAAGATTGCCCGTGTATCTGTAAATTATAGTAGGATACGTGTCGGTTAGAATTAAGAGATAGAGTTTAGCTCGTACGCGGTTGGGTTTATTCCCAAGTTAGAAAGTCTACGGACTATAAATATGTATCTAGGGTTATTGAGAAAGGAGGACGATCACGTTCACAACAAATCAATCTAGGCGCATCGCCACCCCTTGTTTCGAGGGTTTCTCCCGAGTAAGCAACATGCTGCCTAGATCGCATCTTGCGATCTAGGCAGTATCAGTTTATTCGTTATTGGTGTTGTTCGTGCTGAAGCCTTTTTGATGGCGGGCAACACCCTTATCTTAGGTGTTTTGGGGCTGACATCGATGCTTTCACGATGTACTTGTTTAGCTACGCTGCCCCTCGATATCTAGCTGCCCTTACACCTATTTTAGGTGTAAGGGCAGCATCTTGCTTGATCTTTATTTAGTAGATCTAATCCGTTATAGTTGCTCCTTGTTCTTCAAGGATTGGTTTGATATCCGTATGGTTAGGCCTTATAAACGGGTTGAACGATTCGGTAGTGCGTAAGGTGTGGTTTATTAAGCTCTAGAGGGATTGTTCCGGGGATCAACTTCACGTTGGTTTTTAGGCCTCTTTAGGGCTGGTTTTCCATTATCTTACGTATCTGTTAGGCTCAACTACGCATAGGATGTTCCGATTATACGGTGAAAACCCTAGACTATCGTAGATTAGTTTAGCTTGATATTGATAAAGCATGATCCCCATGTCCTTATAAATCTAACATGAACCATGGGGCAATCGGCTCTTTGAGCCGATCCACAAACAACTTAAGAGCCGATCGGGGCTCGTATTTAATGTTATGTGTTTGCCATGCAGGAAACTGATCGAAGCAATCCATCACCTTTCTGACCAGGTATAGGTCAGGTGGCACTCGTAAGCACCGGGACGTGTGCCGAGAAGGCATTGCGGGCACGTCTTGGGAGACAGGGTCCACCGCAATCAGGAGCCTCCCGGCTCTACGGTGTTGCCGTCGATACTCGCCGGTGGGTTTTTGACATATAACATGATGAGTACTATGAGATTTAATCAGGGCATTACGACCAAAGTACATAGACCGCTATCCGGCATGCATCTATGCCTAAAAGTCCACCTTCGGGTTATCATCCGAACCCCTTCGGTATTAAGTTGCAAGCAACAGAGACAATTGCATTAAGTATGGTGCGTAATGTAATCCAACACAAATATCCTTAGACAAAGCATCGATGTTTTATCCCTAGTAGCTGCGACACATCCACAACCTTAGAACTTTGTGTCACTTCAGTGGAGGCATGAACCCACTATCGACGAGAAATACTCCCTCTTGGTCTAGTATCAACTTGACCCGAGCCTCTACTAACGGAGAGCATGCAAGAACTATATAAATAACATATATGATAGATTGATAATCAACTTGACATAGTATTCAATATTCATCGGATCCCAACAAACACAACATGTAGCATTACAAATAGATGATCTTGATCATGATAGGCAGCTCACAAGATCTAACATGATAGCTATAATGAGGAGAAGACAACCATCTAGCTACTGCTATGGACCCATAGTCCAGGGGTGGACTACTCACACATCAATCAGGAGCGATCATGGCGATGAAGAGACCTCAGGGAGATGATTCCCCTCTCCGTCAGGGTGCGAGGCGATCTCCTGAATCCCCAGAGATGGGATTGGCGCGGCGGTGTCTCTTGAAGGTTTTCATTATCGTGGCTCTCGAATGCTTGGGGTATTCGCGACGAAGGCTTTAAGTAGGCGGAAGGGCAGGTCGGGGGGCACCACGAGGGGCCCACACGCTAGGGCCGCGCGGCCGGTGCCAGGCGCGCCGCCCTAGTGTGTCGCCACCTCGTGGCCCCAGTCGTTATCCCTTCGGTCTTACGGAAGCTTCGTGGAAAAATAGGACCTTGGGCGTTGATTTCGTCGAATTCGAGGAATATTTCCTTACTAGGATTTACGAAACCAAAAACGGCTTAGCAAATGGCTCTTCGGCATCTCGTCAATAGGTTAGTGCCGGAAAATGCATAATAATGACATATAATGTGTATAAAACATGTGAGTATCATCATAAAAGTAGCATGGAACATAAGAAATTATAGATACGTTTGAGACGTATCCAGCATCCCCAAGCTTAGTTCCTACTCGCCCTCGAGTAGGTAAACGATAACAAAGATAATTTATGAAGTGACATGCCATCATATCTTGATCATACTATTGTAAGCATATGAGATGAATGCAGCGATTGAAGCAATGATGAAGATAATGGTAAACAAATGAATCATATAGCAAAGACTTTTCTGAATAATACTTTCAAGACAAGCATCGATAAGACTTGCATAAGAGTTACTCATAAAGCAATAAATTCTTAGTAAAGGCATTGAAGCAACACAAAGGAAGATATAGGTTTCAGCGGTTGCTTTCAACTTCAACATGTATATCTCATGGATAATTGTCAACACAAAGTAATATAACAGAAGTGCAATAGGTAAGCATGTAAGAATCAATGCACACGAGTTGACACAAGTGTTTGTGCAGGATAGAAAGAATAGGTGGAAGCTGACTCAACAATAAAGTAGAAGAATGGCCCTTCGCAGAGAGAGCATGGATTACTATATTTGTGCTAGGGTGCCATTGAAAACAACAAACAATTTTGTCAACGGTAGTAATAAAGCATATATGTTATGTATAAGATATCCTATAAGTTGCAAGCCTCATGCATAGTATACTAATAGTGCTCGCACCTTGTCCTAATTAACTTGGATTAACACGGATTATCATTGCATAGCATATGTTTCAACCAAGTGTCACAAAGGGGTACCTCTATACCACTTGTACAAAGGTCTAAGGAGAAAGTTCGCATTGGATTTCTCGCTTTTGATTATTCTCAACTTAGACATCCATACCGGGACAACATAGACAACAAATAATGGACTCCTCTTTAATGCATAAGCATGCAACAACGGTTAAAATTCTCATAGAGATTGAGGATTAGTGTCCAAACTAAAACTTCCACCATGAATCATGGCTTTAGTTAACGGCCAATGTTCTTCTCTAACATTATGCATACTCAAACCATTTGATCATGAAAATCTCACTTCGGACAAGACGAACATGAGTAACTCACATGATATTCAACAAGGTAAAAGAGTTGATGGCGTCCCAGAAACATGGTTACCGCTCAACAAGCAACTTATTAAGAAATAAGACACATAAGTACATATTCTTCACCACAATAGTTTTAAGGCTACTTTCCCATGAGCTATATATTGCAAAGACAAAGAATAGAATTTTAAAGTTAGCACTCAAGTAATGTACTTTGGGATGGCTGGGAAATACCATGTGGTAGGTAGGTATGGTGGACACAAATGACATAGTATTTGGCTCAAGGATTTGGATGCATGAGAAGAATTCCTCTCAATACAAGGCTAGGCTAGCAAGGTTGTTTGAAGCAAACTCAAGTGTAAAAGGTGCAGCAAAGCTCACATATGAACATATTGTAACTATTATAAGACTTTACATTGTCTCCTTGTTGTTCAAACACCTCAACCAGAAAATATCTAGACTCTAGAGATCAATAATCATGCAAACCAGATTTTAACAAGCTCTATGTAATTCTTCATTAATGGGTACAAGGTACATGATGCAAGAGCTTAAACATGATCTATATGAGCACAACAGTTGCCAAGTATCACATTATTCAAGACATTATACCACATGCGGCATTTTCCGTTTCCAACCATATAACAATGAATGAAATAGTCCAACTTTCACAATGAACATTAAAGATAAAGCTAAGAACACATGTGTTCATACGAAACAGCGGAGCGTGTCTCTCTCCCAAACAAAGAATGCTAGGATCTGAATTTATTTAAATAAAAACAAACAGACGCTCCAAGTAAAGCACATAAGATGTGACGGAATAAAAATATAGTTTCACTAGAGGTGACCTGATAAGTTGTCGATGAAGAAGGGATGCCTTGGGCATCCCCAAGCTTAGATGCTTGAGTCTTCATAAAATATGCAGGGGATGCCTTGGGCATCCCCCAAGCTTAGACTTTTCACTCTTCTTGATCATATTATATCATCCTCCTCTCTTGACCCTTGAAAACTTCCTCCACACCAAAACTCAAAACAAACTCATTAGAGGGTTAGTGCATAATCATATATTCAGAGGTGACATAATCATTCTTAACACTTCTGGACATTACACAAAGCTACTAAAAGTTAATGGAATAAGAAATTCATCAAACATAGCAAAACAGGCAATGCGAAAATAAAAGGCAGAATCTGTCAAAACAGAACAGTCCGTAAAAGACGATTTTTTGAGGCACCAGACTTGCTCAGATGAAAATGCCCAAATTGAATGAGAAAGTTGCGTACATATCTGAGGATCAGCACGTAAATTGGCAGATTTTTCTGAGTTACCTACAGAGAACCATGCCCAAATTCGTGACAGCAAGAAATCTGTTTCTGCGCAGTAATCCAAATCTAGTATTGACTTTTACTATCAAAGACTTTACTTGGCACAACAATGCAATAAAATAAAGATAAGGAGAGGTTGCTACAGTAGTAACAACTTCCAAGACTCAAATATAAAACAAAGTGCAGAAGTAAAATAATGGGTTGTCTCCCATAAGCGCTTTCTTTCGCATGCTTTCGACTAGGCGCGAGAAGAAGTGTGAATCAGAGTATTATCAAAAGAGATGAAGCATCAACATTACCTCAGGCTTTACGCCACCCTTCTTTTCTTACTCTTTGATTTAGGGACATGTCTACCTCCCGGTGTAGAGGTGAATTTTTAGGGTGCCTTCTCCCACATCTATGATTGCTCCCAATAGTTTGAGCGGGGATCTTCCAAGTGTGATTTGTCTTGTTCCTACACATTCGATAACAAGATAATCAGTGGATACTGTTCTTCCAAGAATAGTTGTATGCACACCTCGGCTATTCCCTTAGGAATTATATGAGTTATCAATAAGAGTTATTCCTTCTCCCCGTTCAACAAGTCCCAAAGTGTCAAAGATTCATAAATACTCTTGGGCATAGCATAAGGCAAAATTTAGACATAATATCACAATGGGCATGAAAAGTTTCACCACCAATAACAACTTTAATAGTAGGGTCCCATATTGAAGGTTCAGAGTTCACTAAAACTTGATCAAGACGGTTATGAACATAACTATAATTTTCTTTCAAGCAAGATGCACTTGTCTCAAAGAGTGTTTAATCTATTATAAATGCTAATAAGAGCCGAATCAAAGTTATTAGCTGAACTATGTGATGCAACCAAATTTTTTATGGCATTAAAAGCTTGATCACCGTTGCAATGAAGGAAATCTCCTCCCACTATAGCATCTAGGGCATATCTATAGCGAATCATAAGCCCAAAAAATAAAAGTTACTAAGGAGCAAACTTAGAGTCATTTGAGGTTCAGCTCTACGATGAATCAAAAATTCTAGACCAAGCATCTTTAAAACTCTCCTCATCCCCTTGTTTAAAAGTAAAAACTAATTCCTCAGGTGAAGAAGTAACAGGTTCAGAGCTAGACATTATAACAAAATAAACTAAATGCAAGTACCTAATTTTTTTGTGTTTTTAATATAGAGAACAAGACAGTAAATAAAGTAAAACTAGCAACTAATTTTTGTGTGTTTTTGATATAAGAGCAAACAAAGCAGTAAATAAAGTAAAGTAAAGCAAGACAAAAACAAAGTAAAGAGATTGGATGTGGGAGACTCCTTGCGGCGTGTCTTGATCTCCCGGGCAACGGCGCCAGAAAAAGTGCTTGATGCGTGCGGTTAACACACGTCCGTTGGGAACCCCAAGAGGAAGGTGTGATGCGTACGATATAGGATTTCCCTCCGAAAGAAACCAAGGTTTATCGGACCAGTGGGAGCCAAGAAGCACGTTGAAGGTTGATGGCGAAGTGTAGTGCGAGCGCAACACCGAGTTCGGCGCCAACGTGGACTGCACAACACAATCAAAAGTACTTTGCCCCAACATAGCAGTGAGGTTGTCAATCTCACCGACTTGTTGTAAACAAAGTTAAACGTATTGTGTGGAAGATGATTGTTTGCGAAGAGCAGTAAAGAACAATTGCGGTAGATTGTATTTGGATGTAAAGAATTGGACCGGGGTCCACGGTTCACTAGTGTGTCTCTCTCATAAGATAAACAGATGTTGGGTGAACAAATTACAGTTGGACAATTGACAAATAAAGAGAAACAATGCGCATACATATCATGATGAGTACTATGAGATTTAATCGAGGCATTATGACAAAGTACATAGGCCCGCTATCCGGCATGCATCTATGCCTAAAAAGTCCACCTTGAGTTATCATCCGAACCCCATCAAGTATTAAGTTGCAAAGCAAGAGACAATTGCATTAAGTATGGTGCGTAATGTAATCAACACAAATATCCTTAGGCAAGCATCGATGTTTTATCCCTAGTGGCAACAGCACATCCACAACCTTAGAACTTTCTGTCACTGTCCCAGATTTAATGGAGGCATGAACCCACTATCGAGCATAAATACTCCCTCTTGGAGTCTGATACGTCTCCGACGTATCGATAATTTCTTATGTTCCATGCCACATTAATAACATATATGATAGATTGATAATCAACTTGACATAGTATTCAGTATTCATCGGATCCCAACAAACACAACATGTAGCATTACAAATAGATGATCTTGATCATGATAGACAGCTCACAAGATCAAAACACAATGAGGAGAAGACAACCATCTAGCTACTGCTATGGACCCATAGTCCCGGGGTGGACTACTCACACATCGATTCCGGAGACGATCATGGCGATGAAGAGAACCTACGGGAGATGATTCCCCTCTCAGGCAGGGTGCCGGGCGATCTCCTGTATCCCCCGAGATGGGATTGGCGGCGGCGGTGTCTGCAGAGCTTTCCGTATCCGTGGCTCTCGGTACTGGGGTATTCGCGACGAAGGCTTTAAGTAGGCGGAAGGGGAGGAGTCGGGAGCGTCACGAGGGGCCCACACGTTAGGGCCGCGCGGCCAGGCCTGGGCCGCGCCGCCTGGTATATTAAGCCGCCTCGTGGCCCCACTCGTTCCTCTTCGGACTTGGAAGCTTAAGTGGAAAATAGGACCACAGGCGTTGATTTCGTCAATTAGAATATTTCCTTACTAGGATTACTGAAACCAAAAATACAGAAAACAGCAACTGGCTCTTCGGCATCTCGTCAATAGGTTGGTGCCGGAAAATGCATAATAATGACATATAATGTGTATAAAACATGTGAGTATCATCATAAAAGTAGCATGGAACATAAGAAATTATAGATACGTTTGAGACGTATCACTTATATCTTCCTTTGTGTTGCTTCAAAGCTTTCTACTAAGAATCTATTGCTTTATGAGTTAACTCTTATGCAAGTCTTATTGATGCTTGTCTTGAAATTACTATTCATGAAAAGTCTTTGCTATATGATTCAGTTGTTTAATCATTGTCTTTATCATTGCTTCGAATCGCTGCATTCATCTCTTATGCTTTACAATAGTATTGATCAAGATTATGATAGCATGTCACTTCAGAAATTATCCTTGTTATCGTTTACCTACTCGAGGGAGAAACTTGGGGATGCTTGATACGTCTCAAACGTATCTATAATTTCTTATGTCCCATGCTACTTTTATGATGATACTCACATGTTTTATACACACTTTATGTCATTATTATGCATTTTCCGGCACTAACCTATTGACGAGATGCCGAAGAGCCAGTTGCTGTTTTATGCTGTTTTTGGTTTTGAGAAATCCTACAAAAGGAAATATTCTCGGAATTGGGCGAAATTCAACGCCCGGGGTCCTATTTTTCCACGAAGCTTCAGAGGAAGACCGAGAAGGGGATACGAAGTGTGGCGACGAGCGCGCCACCATAGGGCTGCGCGGCCAAGGGGGCGCGCGCCCTATGGTGTGCGACCCCTCACCAGCCCTCCCGACTCTGCCCTTAGCCCTACTTATAGCCTTCGTCGCCGAAAGCCCGTCTCAAACACGATACGAAACCTCGGGCGCGCCGCCATAATCCCATCTCGGGATTGAGAGATCGTCTCGGCCTACACGGGGGAAATCATCTCGGAGACTCTTCATCACCATGTCGCCTCGGACTGATGTGTGAGTAGTTCACCCCAGGACTATGGAGTCCATGCTGATAACTAGATGGTTGTCTTCTCCTCATTGTGCTATCATGTTAGATCTTGTAACTGCCTATCATGATCAAGATCATCTATTTGTAATGCTACATGTTGTGTTTGTTGGGATCCCATGAATATGGAATACTATGTCGAGTTGATTATCAATCTATCATATATGTGTTGTTTATGTTCTTGCATGCTCTCGTTGCTAGTAGATACTCAAGTTGATACCTGTAACTCCAAGAGGGAGTATTTATGGAGATGGAGATAGTTCATGCATACAGATGCAGGTTTGGAGGTGATAAAGTTCTAAGGTTGTGGATGTGCTGTGCCACAAAAGATAAGGCATCAATGTGTAAGGATATTTGTGTTGATTATATTACACACCATACTTAATGCAATTGTTGTTTGCAACCCAATCTTGGAGGAGCCGGATGGCCTTTGAGAATTAGACAGGCATAGATACACATCTTTAGATAGCGATCTATATACACTTTTAATAAATAATGCTGCGATTAGTCTCATAGTAGTCATGTGTGTCATGTATGTGCATTGTGTATTCCTCTTTTTATTTGTCAATTGCCCAACTGTAATTTTTTCACTCCCGACATGCTATTTATCTTATGGGAGAGACACCACTAGTGATTTGTGGACCCGGTCCGATGCTACATCTGAGAAATACAATCTCAAAAACAACTGCTTTGTTCTTCGCGGCTCTTTATCATCTTCCACACTATACATTAATCCGCTGTTAAACAAGCGGTGAGATTGACAACCTCGCTGTTGCGTTGGGGCAAAGTGCACAGCGTGTTGTCGGGGATTCCCGCGTTGGCCGGGAATCCACAGTATTCGCCGTCCTCCTCGTACCAACAACCTTCATGTGTTCCTTGACTCCTATTGGTTCGATAACCTTGGTTTCATACGGGGAAAACTTGCTTTTGTACGCATCACACCTTCCTCTTGGGGTGCTGGTGCCGTGTCACCCTGCGCCCTGACAAGCTTGCAGCCTCGGAGGGTCCCGGGGGACCCACACCATGGGAGAGCGCGCCCCCTCTTAGCGCCGCCATGTGGGAGTGGGGCCCACGGGGAACCCCCTACGGGTCCCTCTGACTCTGGAAGCTTCGTGAAATATAAGATCGTGGGCATTAATTTCGCCAATTCCGAGAATATTTCTGTGTAAGATTTCTGAAACCAAAAACAGCAAAAAACGAGACTCGCACTTCGGCATCTTGTTAATAGGTTAGTTCGGAAAATGCATCAAAACGATATAAAGTATGAATAAAACATGTAGGTATTGTCATAAAACAGCATGGAACATAGAAATTATAGATACGTTGGAGACGTATCAAGCATCCCCAAGCTTAGTTCCTACTCGCTCTCGAGTAGGTAAACGATAACAAGGATAATTTCTTAAGTGACATGCTACCAACATGATCTTGATCAATACTATTGTAAAGCATATGAGATGAATGAAGTGATTCAAAGCAATGGTAAAGACAATGACTAAACAACTGATCATATAGCAAAGACTTTTCATGAATAGTACTTTCAAGACAAGCATCAATAAGTCTTGCATAAGAGTTAACTCATAAAGCAATAAATTCTCAGTAGAAAGTTTTGAAGCAACACAAAGGAGGATATAAGTTTCAGCGGTTGCTTTCAACTTCAACATGTATATCTCATGGATAATTGTCAACATAAAGCAATATAACAAGTGCAATAGGTAAACATGTAGGAATCAATGCACACAGTTGACATAAGTGTTTGCTTCTAAGATAGAAAGAAGTAGGTAGACTGACTCAACATAAAGTAAAAGAAAGGCCCTTCGCGGAGGAAGCATGGATTACTATTTTTGTGCTAGAGCTTTTATTTTGAAAACATAGAAACATTTTTGTCAACGGTAGTAATAAATCATATGTGTTATGTATAGACATCCTATAAGTTGCAAGCCTCATGCATAGAATACCAATAGTGCTCGCACCTTGTCCTAATTAGCTTGGATTTACATGGATTATCATTGCAACATATGTTTCAACCAAGTGTCACAAAGGGGTACCTCTATGCTGTACAAAGGTCCAAGGAGATAGATCGCATTTGATTTCTCGTTTTTAATAGATCTCAACTTAGGACATCCATACCGGGACAACATAGACAAGAGATAATGGACTCCTCTTTAATGCATAAGCATTCAACAACGAGATAATATACTCATAAGAGATTGAGGATTAATGTCCAAACTAAAACTTGCACCATGATTCATGGTTTTAGTTAGCGGCCCAATGTTCTTCTCTAACAATATGCATACTCAAACCATTTGATCATGATAAATCACCCTTAGTTGAGACAAGACGAACATGCATAGCAACTCACATGATATTCAACAAAAGTGTAATAGTTGATGGCGTCCCCAGAAACATGGTTACCGCTCAACAAGCAACTTATAAGAAATAAGATACATAAACGACATATTCAATACCACAATAGTTTTTAAGGCTATTTTCCCATGAGCTATATATTGCAAAGACAAAGAATGGAATTTTAAAGGTAGCACTCAAGCAATTTACTTTGGAATGGCAGTGAAATACCATGTAGTAGGTAGGTATGGTGGACACAAATGGCATAGTTTTTGGCTCAAGGATTTGGATGCGCGAGTTCCCCCTCAGTACAAGGCTTTGGCTAGCAAGGTTGTTTGAAGCAAACACAAGTATGAACCCGTACATAAAAACTTACATAAGAACATATTGCAAGCATTATAAGACTCTACACTTGTCTCCTTGTTGTTCAAACACTTCACCGAGAAAATATCTAGACTTTAGAGAGACCAAATGTGCAAATCAAATTTCAACAAGCTCTATGGTAGTTCTTCATTAATAGGTGCAAAAGTACATGATGCAAGAGCTTAAACATGATCTATTTGAGCACAACAATTGCCAAGTATCAAATTATTCAAGACAATATACCAATTACCACATGAAGCATTTCTTGTTTCCAACCAAATAGCAATAAATGCAGCAGCTTTTAACTTTAGCCATGAACATTAAAAGTAAAACTAAGAACAGAAGTGTTCATACGAAACAGCGGAGCGTGTCTCTCTCCCACACAAGCATGAATTTATTCAAAGAATGAAAATAACAAAACGAAAACAAAAGCACACAGACGCTCCAAGTAAAGCACACAGATGTGACGGAATAAAAATATAGTTTCACTAGAGGTGACCTGATAAGTTGTCGATGAAGAAGGGAATGCCTTGGGCTTCCCCAAGCTTAGATGCTTGGGTCTTCTTGAAATATGCAGGGATGAACCACGGGGGCATCCCCAAGATTAGACTTTTCACTCTTCTTGATCATATTGTATCATCCTCCTCTCTTGATCCTTGAAAACTTCCTCCACACCAAACTCAAAACAAACTCATTTGAGGGTTAGTGCATAATCAAAAATTCACATATTCAGAGGTGACATAATCATTCTTAACACTTCTGGACATTGCACAAGCTACTGAAAGTTAATGGAACAAAGAAATCCATTCAACATAGCAAAAGAGGCAATGCGAAATAAAAGGCAGAATCTGTCAAAACAGAACAGTCCGTAAAGACGAATTTTTCAGGGGCACTTAACTTGCTCAGATGAAAATTCTCAAATAAAATGAAAGTTGCGTACATATCTGAGGATCACACACGTAAATTAGCAGATTTTTCTGAGTTATCTACAGACAGGGCTGCTCAATTTCGTGACAGCAAGAAATCTGTTTCTGCGCAGTAATCCAAATCTAGTATCGACCTTACTATCAAAGACTTTACTTGGCACAACAATGCAATAAAATAAAGATAAGGAAGGTTGCTACAGTAGTAACAACTTCAAAGACACAACAAAACAGTAGCAAAATAAACATAGGTTATCTCCCAAGAAGTGCTTTCTTTATAGCCATTAAGATGGGCTCAACGATTTAATGATGCACTCGCAAGAAATAGGAGTTGAAGCAAAAGAGAGCATCAAAAAGCAAATTCAAAACACATTTAAGCCTAAACCACTTCCTATGAAAAGGAATCTTGTAAATAAACAAGTCATATAAGCATAATGCAACAAGCATAGAAAGGCAACACAAGTGCAACTTCAAGATTCTCAACACAAAGAGGGAAACTTAATATTATTAAGATGCATATAACCATATTTCCCTCTCTCATAATAACTTTGGTGGCATCATGAACAAATTCAACAATGTAACTATCACATAAAGCATTCTTATTCACATGCATAAAAGTATCATTACTCTCCACATAAGCATAATCAATTTTATTAGTAATAATTGGGAGTAAAACTATCACAACCATCATTGTAATCATCATAAATTGCAGGCATGGTATAATCATAATAAACTTTATCCTCCATAGTAGGTGGCACCAAAATACCACTATCATTATAATCATCATAAATGGGAGGCAAAGTATCATCAAAGAAAATTTTCTCCTCAAAACTTGGGGGACTAAAAATATCACAACCAGCTTCCCCAAGCTTAAATTTTTCCATAGCATTAGCAATAATAGTGTTCAAAGAGTTCATGCTAACATTGCTACAACTATTTTCCAAACAAGTTCCATGGGTTTTTAATTCTCTCTTCAAACACATCATGTCATTCAATATAAAGTTCATAAAGATCTCTAATTTTTTTTTGTTTTCATTATGCCTAACTAAGTGAAAAATAAAAACAAGAAACAAAAGATGCAATTGCGGGATCTAAAGGAAATAACCGAGAGCACTCACCGGCAACAGTGGTAGGAAATAGCTTAGTAGTCGGAGGATGTGAATACCTTTTACCTTACCTCCCCGGCAACGGCACCGAGGAAAATAGCTTGATGTCCTTGCACTTCTATTCACCTTAGGCAGTGTTGGGCCTCAAGAATGAGAGGTTTGTAGAACAACGACCAAGTTTCCCTTGAAGTGAATCACCCACGGTTTATCGAACTCAGGGAGGTACAGGTCAAGATTGTCCTCTCAAGCAACCCTGCAATTACGATACAAGAAGTCTCTTGTGTCCCAACACACCTAATACACTTGTCAGATGTATAGGTGCACTAGTTCGGCGAAGAGATAGTGAGATGCAAGTGATATGGATGAATATGAGTGGTAATAGCAATCTGAAATAAATATGGCAGCAAGTAAACATGCAATGGAATAGTAAGTAAACGGTGATTCGATGCTTAGAAGCAAGGCCTAGGGATCATACTTTCACTAGTGGACACTCTCAACAATGATCACATAATAAATAAATAACTTTCTCCTTGTGCTACATACACTCTCTTGTTGGATAACAAACACCATTCATTGTGTAGGGCTACAAGAGCTCCCTCAAACCGGCGGAGTAAACAAGATCCACAACATTCGGAGTTCATATTTAAGTAACCTCTAGAGCATAATAGTCCTTACCAATTTAGGTAAGTACACTAACATAAGCATACCCTGCCCCCACATCACCTTTAAATTATGAAAGGGGAATAGAGTCACATCAATACTATCATAATAGTTAACTCCATAATCTACAAGAGATTACAATCATAACCTATGCCAAGTACTACATGATGCACACCCTGTCCACTTTACATCATGGAGGAGGAACAGACTACTTTAATAACATCACTAGAGTAGCATAGATTAATAGTGATACAAAGCTCATCATATGGATCTCAATCATGTAAGACGCTCATGAGATCATTGTATTGAGGTACATGAAAGAGAGACCACATAGCTACGGTAGAGCCCTTAGCCTCGGGGGAGAACCACTCCCTCCTCATCATAGGAGGCAGCACGGCGGTGATGAAGATGGCGGTGGTGTCGATGGAGATGGCAGCCGGGGGCAATTCCCCGTCCCGGCGGCTTGGGAACAGACACTTCTGTCCCCCGAATCTTGGCTTCGCGATGGCGGCGGCTGCAGAACTTTTCTCGTATCGTGGCTTCTCTTTTTAGGGTTTTCGAGGCAGAGAGAATATATAGGCGGAAGGGCAGCCTCGGAGGGGTCCCAGGGGACCCACACCATAGGGGGGCGCCCCCCCCTTGGCCGCGCCGCCAGGTGGGGTGGGGCCCCCAGGGCTCCCCTCTGGTCCCTCTCTGGCTCTCTGGAAGCTTCCGTGAAATATAAGATCGTGGGCGTTGATTTCGTCCAATTCCGAGAATATTTCCTTTGTAGGATTTCTGAAACCAAAAACAGCAGAAAACAGGAAGCGGCTCTTGGCATCTTGTTAATAGGTTAGTTAAAATGCATCAAAACGATATAAAGTATGAATAAAACATGTAGGTATTGTCATAAAACTAGCATGGAACATAAGAAATTATAGATACGTTGGAGACGTATCAGCCATGCTTTTCCAAATCATGTCCAGGCCGAGCTCTAAGAAGAGAGCAAAACCTTGCCCAAGCTTCAGGCAATTTCTCTCCATCTTCATGGTCAAAACTATAAATTTTCTGCAAAGCAATATGTTGAGCACTAGCGGAAAATTTTGAAAGAAAACATCAAGCAAAACACTTGGACTATCAATAGAATCGGGAGGCAAAATATTATACCAAGTTTTAGCATCATTAATGAGAAAGGAAAAAATTTAGCAACAAAATTGATACGCTTAAATTTGCTGTCGAAACCAGCGGCGGCGACGGGCAACACCGTAAGTAGGGAGGCTCCCGGGATTGCGGCTGACCCTGGTCCCTCGGTGACGGCATAAAGCCTTACAGTACACGCGTCCTGGTAGCACGGGCGTGCCACACAAACCTATACCTGGTCGGAAGGTGATGGTTGCTTCGACTAATTTCCTGCATGGCAAACACGTAAACATTAAATACGAGCCCCAATCGGCTCTTAAATTGTTCTGTGGTGGCTCAAAGAGCCGATTGCCCCATGGTTCATGTTAGATTTATAAGGACATGGGGATCATGCTTTATCGATATCAAGCTAAACTAATCTACGATAGTCTAGGGTTTTCACCGTATAATCGGAACATCCTATGCGTAGTTGAGCCTAACAAGATACGTAAGATAACGGAAAACCAGCCCTAAAGAGGCCTAAAAACCAACGTAAAGTTGATCCCCGGAACAATCCCTCTAGAGCTTAATAAACCACACCTCACGCACTACCGGATCCTTCAACCCGTTTATAAGGCCTAACCATACGGATATCAAACCAATCCTTGAGGAACAAGGAGCAACTACAACGGATCAGATCTACTAAATAAAGATTAAGCAAGATGCTGCCCCTACACCTAAGATAGGTGTAAGGGCAGCTAGATATCGAGGGGTAGCGTAACTAAACAAGTGCATCGTGAAAGCATTGTGATCAACCCCAAAACACCTAAGATAAGGGTGTTTCTCGCCATCAAAAAGGCTTCAGCACGAGCAACACCAATAACGAATAAACTGATACTGCCTAGATCGCAAGATGCGATCTAGGCAACATGTTGCTTACCCGGGAGAAACCCTCGAAACAAGGGGTGGCGATGCGCCTAGATTGATTTGTTGTGAATGTGTTCGTCCTCTTTCTCAATAACCCTAGGTACATATTTATAGTCCGTAGACTTTCTAATGCGGGAATAAACTAACCCGTGTACGGGCTAGACTCTATCTCTTAATTCTAACCGACACGTATCCTACTATAATTTACAGATACACGGGCAATCTTGCCCAAACTTCTTGTACAAGGCCGGTTCGGGAATATTTTCCGTGCATATCCTCTAAGCCCATCTCAATTACTCACGCCCATCTCCCGGACTTGGTTAAATTAAGTGATAACACATGCCCCCTGGTTTTGGTAATGATAATTTCAAGACCACTCTGTTTTTCCTTCGAAGGTCATGTCATGTGAGCAGAACCGTCGCAGTATCCTTCGTCTTAGTCTGTCTTCTCAACACGCACGATTGACAGTCTTGGCACCGCATCCTTGAAAACTGCTCAAGCATTAAATCTCCACTACATCCCCCTTTATTTAACCGCATCGAGCAGTTCGCTTCTTCATCCTCTTGCTCCGTACTAGCCATCGGCCGAAAAACCCCCTTCCTCTGTAGCCATGTCTTCCTCTTCCTCCTCCGCTTCATCGGCTCTCTCCTCCCAATCCTCCTCCTCGAGTGAACTAGAGCAGGAGGTCAATCTGATGGCCATCTACGAGGCCCGCGCCCCAGAGTATTGGGACGCGCGGGACTGGGATTTCTCCATCGAATCGGAAGACGACGAACCCCTCACCGACGGGGAGGAGGACCTCCAGTTCCTTGTCGACGGGGAGCTGGTACCGGCGAGCGACGACGACCTCTTCCCATGGGAGGCGGTCCTCTCCTCCGACGAGGAGGAAGAAGAGGCGGAGGAGTCGGAGGAGGAAGACTCTTCCTCCGAGGGATACCCACCGGCCAAGCGCTTCCGAGGCTGGGCCTGGTCGGATGACGACGACGACGACGACGAGGAGGAGGATGAAGCCCACCCGGCGGCTTCGCCAGCGACTGACAAGGGAGCCACGCCCCGGGCGCAGCGGCGGCGAGCAGCTACGGCAGCCGGCAACGAGGGGCAGCGGCTTGGCCCTTAGATTGGGAGTAGTATAAGGCTAGTAGTAGTAGTGCATTAGGCATCGGATGATCTTTTGAGAGCCATCGGCTCTTTCTTGTAAAAATTCCTCTTCGAATCAATGAAAATCGTTCTTCCAATGTGATTCTCCATTTGTTCGATTTCAAATCTTCCGACTGCCAAAACAAGTCAACGCACCAAGAACCGATAGCAACGTATCGGCCTTTCACCCTCAAACGCCCATAAGGCCGAGCTCAAATCCTAAATCAGACAGATATCCAAGCAAACTCCTCGAATTCAGACCGTATCTTGATATCTGACCATAATATTTTGTAACTCTAAAGTCGATGGCTGTGCATCGGCTGTTTTGTTCTCAAGTCGATGTCCGTGCATCGGCTATTTTATTCTAAAGTCGATGTCTGTGCATCGGCTGTTTCCCAAAAAAAAATTTACTGGCCGATTTCATGAATCGGCCATTGACAGCCACTGGGAACTTCACACCACCCAATTGCTCAAGCATGTATGCATTCCCCTTTAAAACTTGATCGACTTTGTACGGGCCGTGCCAATTTGGAGACCATTTACCATACACTTTGTCCTTAGTCCCCAATGGCAATACAGCTTCCCATACCAGATCACCAAAATGGAACTCCTTTGGCTTCACCTTCTTATTATATGCGCGAGCCACCTTGGCTTTATTCTCCTTGATTTTCTCAAGTGACCATAGTCTGAGTTCCGTTGCGTCTTCAATGCTGTCATCAGGGCTGCATATTCTTCAGTAGTTAAATCATTCTGAAATGTAATCCGTCTCGACCCAGCCTTGATTTCCCCAGGGTAACACAGCTTCTTGTCCATAGACCAGATGGTATGGCGAGGTTTTATTGCTCCATGACACGACATGCGATAAGCCCATAATGCTTCTGACAATACCTCATGCCATCGTCTAGGGTGCTCGTCGATTTTCCTCTTAATCAGCTTGATCAGGCTCTTGTTGGATGCTTCAGCCTGCCCATTTGCTTGAGCATAGTATGGATCGGATCAGCTTAATTCCCATATCCTCGCAGAATTTTCTAAACTCCTTAGAAACGAAGACCGAACCTCCATCGGTCGTGATAGTCTGGGGAATCCCGAATCTATGAATGACATGTTCCAACACGAAACTGATGACATCCTTTGATGCTACTGACTTCATAGGGACGGCCTCCACCCATAGTGAAGTAATCTGTAATGGCCAGAACCCATTCATGGCTTTTACTCGATGGAGGATGAATTTTGCCGATCATATCCATGCCCCAACCTCGGAATGGCCAAGGTTTGATGATAGGATTCATTGTTGATGCGGGTACCATCTGAATGCTCCCAAACTTCTGACATGCTTGACACCCTTTATAATACTTGAAACAATCTTCAAGCATGGTGGGCTAATAAAATCCCGATCGCCTGATCAGCCACTTCATCTTATGAGCCGATTGGTGGTTCCACAAGCACCCTCATGCACCTCATGCAAGAGCCGATTGGACTCGGCTACGGTCCCAAACATTTGAGAAGTAACCCTTCCAAAGTCTGTAGAACATGTCATCGCCAATCAGGACGTGCTTCATGGCCCTGTATCTTATCCGTTTAGGTGCCCCCGAGTCGGATCTTTCAAGTAATTGAAGATATCGACTCTCCAATCATCGGGTTCCATGAGTTGCACATCGGCTCGTCACTCGTCCTTGTATCCGGCCCAGTACTGTGCGAGATCGTTCGCCTCGGTATTTTGCGACCTTGGGATCCAATTGAAGTTTATATACCTGAACTGTGCCATCAGCTCACGGCATTGCATCCATAATGGGAAGAGCGACTCGCTCTCACACTTGTACTCCGTGAGTTGAGAAATCACCAATTTGGAATCTCCAAAGATCTCAACTGCCTCTGCCCCAGCGTCCAATAGCAACTCCATTCCCTTGCATATCGCTTCATACTCGGCAACATTGTTGGTGCAAGGGATAGATATCCTGATGGAGAAGGAAAATGTTGCCCAGTCGACAGGTAGCAACGCCGATACACCAACCAGCATCCTCACGAGCCCAGATCGATCGAAGAACATGGCCATGCGCACGTGTGCTTGTGTGCGTCAGTGTTTATTCGTTCGGCCAATGAGATCGACCAACGCTTGTCCCATGCTTCCCTTTCAGCGAGTTGATCTGGATATCAAATTCCGATAATGCAAACCCACTTACCCAGTCGGCCTTTCAACACAGGGGCCGACGACAGCATGTGCTTAATGACATCCGATTTTGCATATGATGATTTTACTGTGACGCGGCAAGATGTCTTGAATCTTGGTGCGAGGTGAAAAATGAGCAGGCATAACTTCTCAATTTAGGGTACCTCGTTTCTGCATCCAACATCCCATGCTGGTGAAAACCACTCTTTCCCAGACCATCATAAACTTGCACCACCACTGATGCGATGGAAGTGTCAGCCACTACTAACAAGTAAATGTAGAATGGCATGTCTTGCTGTGGCGGAACTAACACAGGTGGCTTCGTTAGGTACTCCTTAATCTCGTCAAATGCTCGTTGTTGCTCTGCCCCCCAGCGAAACTCCTCATCAGACTTGATTTTGACCAATCCCATGAATGGCTCGATTCGTCCTGACAAGTTGGAGATAAACCTTCTGACAAAGGATTTTGCCGATGAGACATTGGAGCTCCTTCTTAGTGGTAGGTGGCTTCATCGTTCACACTGCCTCTTGACTTTTCAGGCCGATCTCAATTCCGCGTTCATGAACCAAGAAACCCAGGAACTGACCGGCCGTCACACCAAAGGCACACTTCTTTGGGTTCATTCTTAGTCCGAACTTCCTAGTTCGGTCCAGGACGTGTCGCAAATCCTCCAAGTGTCCGTTCATCGAAACAGACTTGACCACCACGTCATCGATGTAAATTTCCACCAATTTGCCGATTAAATCATGAAAGATGTAATTCATGGCTCTTTGGTATGTTGTGCCGGCATTTTTCAGTCCAAACGTCATGACTACATATTCAAACAAGCCCACTGATCCTGGTACAATGCAGTCTTGTGTATATCTTCTGGAGCCATAAAAATTTGGTTGTAGCCAGCATTGCCATCCATGAAACTTAAAATTTTATGACCAGCAGCTGCATTGATCAATGTCTCTGCTACTGGCATTGGATATTCATCCTTTGGAGTGGCACTGTTGAGGTTCCGAAAATCTATGGCGACGCGTCATTGGCCGTCCTTTTTCTCCACAGGTACGACATTGGAAATCCATTCAGCGTACCTGCATGGCCTGATAAACCCGGCGTCCAACATCTTCTGGATCTCTTTCTTGACTTCCACCAAGATTTCGGCCTTCATCTATCGTGCTCGCTGCTGGAACGGCCGAAATCCTTTCTTCAGAGGGAGCCGATGCTCAACGATGCTCCTGTCTAACCCAGGCATCTCCGTATAATCCCATGCAAAACAATCTGGGTACTCTTTCAACAAGGCTATCATCAAGCCCCTCAGATAGATCCAACTTTTTGTTGATAAATGTTGGTCGTGGCTTATCCCAGGACCAATGTCAATCTATTCCGACTCATCAGTGATGTAAACCCACACCCCAGCTTTCCATACGCCCGCTAGATCAATCTTGAACACGGGAAAAAACGTCGTCGATGATAGTGGCCGATTGCGGAGATCGGCCTCCTTCCCTCATTGCAATGCTCAATGAGGGTTTACAACTTCTTGGTGCTTCACTATGTACGTGACGTGCTTGAGGTAAGATTTTTGCTTTTCATTTTGGGACGTCAGCGGGGATCGGCCTTACCACGTACGTCTAGTGCCTTGGATCTTGCTACTCTGTCGGGCCGGTGGATAAGACCAGCCTCCCCCCGTTTTTTGAAGCTTCGATGCGCTCACAGTCAAGCGATTCCAGGCGGCTCTTGATCATGCTGCATCCCAAATATTCATGGCAGCTAGTGAGATCTTGATTGAGTCATCTGCACGAACGACCTCACTTCATCTCCATCCCATTGTATGATGCATTGGTGCATTGTGGATGGAATGCAACAGTTAGCGTGAATCCAATCCCTTCCTAGCAGGACAGCGTAGGTGCTTTTGCTGTCGATGATGAAGAACGAGGTAGGGATGGTTTTTCGGCCTACGGTCAGATCTACATTCAGAACACCTTTTGCTTCTGATGCTTGGCCATTGAAATCGTTTAATGTGACGTTGGTCTTGATCAGATCGTCGTTGGAGCGTCCCAAACGTCGTAGCATGGAATACGGCATTATGTTGTGCAGCTCCGTGTCCAACCAACATCTTGCGACCAATTTGCCACTTGATATAACCTTTTAGGTATAGAGCAAGTGCACAGCAGCTCCTCTCTCGTAGCTTCTCAAAGATCAGCGGCCGTGGACCGCCCGGTCGAATTGAGCCACGATACTTCCTCGTCGTTTGGAGCACAAAACTCTGACGGGATTATGGACACCATGTTTGTATCAGCCGATGCCTGCGCATCGGCTTTTGTCTGTTTGCGCCACACTTTCTTTGGCGGGCGCGTCTCCCGTCTCCAACGTTTGCTGAATTTTCACGGCCGAGATCGGACGTGCCTTCCTCCAACGTGTCTGAGTGCGCGCCTCGGCTTCCTCCGGGTTCGTAGCCGCTGCTGCCTCTGCAGCCACGAGAGAATGGCTGGGTCCATCGGGGCACACCTTGGCCGGTGGTACCTATCTTCTTCTTCTCCCGACTCCTCAAAGTCTTCATCTTGGGATGACTCAACTCGTTTGTTCCGAGGTGGGAGAGGCCCTAGGCGCCTGACGAACATTGAAACTTCATTTGTTCCCTTCCTCTGATGCTACATTCTGGGCAGTTCTCAATTGTAGGTAATCGGCTCATTCACGAGTCCCGGCGGTGTGAAGAAAGGACGGTTCCAATGCCTATCCATGTCTTCTTGCTCTCTTGACCTCCCTCTAGTGTGACGCTCATACCCGTCGTTGTCTCTATCATATCGATGATACTTCACTGTCCTCCCCATCGAACCAGTCGATATCTCACATCATCTCTCGTAAGCGGCAGAAGCGTCGGTCATCTTTGCTGCTCATATTTGTTGTTAAGGAGATACGCAGGAGAGTGGTCGTTGATACACCGCACGCTTCTCACTTCTTCCTCGGTCAAGTATCGTCTGTCATCATATCGGGCGGTCGCGTGGATCGGCCTCCTCTTTATCCTTGCCACGGGAGTGACTTCTCCTTTATCCTTGCCATGGCGGTTCACCAGCCCGGCCATGTTGACATCAAAAGAGAACCTGGCTCGCATCTTATGGAGTGACTGAGATCTACCATGTTGACGCCAGGAAACGGATGTGTGTCTACTTTCATGGCAAATTGTCCGCGAAGATTAATCGGCCTGATTCTATTGCCATTTGAATCTGTGCGCGCAATACTTTGCAATCGTTGGTGGCGTGGGTGAACGTGTGATGCCATTTACATGGCCTACCGTTCATCTCTTGTGACGTAGGGATTTTGTGGCCTTGGGTAACTTGTTTTGTTTCTCCTTGACTGACAAGTAAAAATACTCGAGTTTTTCTTAAGTCGAAGTCAAACCCTTTTGGAGGCCCTGGTTGTTTCACCCATTTGCGGGACACGGGGTTTGCCCCGAGGCCCATTTAGCCTACGACTACTTCTAGAGTCCTGGTGTAGGATCTTGATTTCTTCCATCTCAACCGGGCCTATCGGACGCTTGAACTTGTCTTGGTACAATTCAGGGTGTCGCTGCTCATATGATGTGAGTTTCTGCACCATGTGCGACAATGAACTGTACTCTGCTTGGGAAGTCAGGTCCTTGATCGGCGTTGCGAGACCCAGTACTGCCAGATCGATCGCTTCCTTCTCAGATAATCGAACCGAATAACATCGGTTCCTGACAGTCCTGAAACGTTGGATGTATTCAGATACTGTTTCTCCCCGCTTCTGCCGCACCTGTGTGAGATCGGCAATGCCAGCCTCGGTAGCTTCTGAGTGATATTGCACGTGAAACTGCTCTTCTAGCTGCTTCCATGTGCGGACTGAGTTTGGTGGCAACGAGGTGTACCATCCAAAGGCTGATCCCGTAAGAGATTGTGCAAAAAACCTCACACGTAATGGGTCTGATACTGAAATCAAGCCCAGCTGTGCCAAATATCGGCTTACGTGCTCTATCGAGCTAGCTCCTTCTGCTCCATTGAATTTTGAGAATTCAGGGAGCCGATATTTGGGTGGCAGCGGGATCAGATCGTACTCGTCGGGGTACGGCTTGGAATAGCCGATTGCTTTCCTCTTTGGCAAGATGCCAAACTGGTCTCTCAAGATAGTGCTGATCTGCTCCATGGTATTAGCTGTAGGGACCGAACCTTCATGACTCGTTCCAGTAGCATATTTAGCCAACCATGCTTGTTTGTCAGCGTCTACTCCAGAAATCCCTGTTGGTGCGATAGAAGCATGCCCCGCTCATAAGGCATTCGATCCCGGTACGTATGTGCACACGTATCCATGTGGGATTTCCTTGGGCGGCTCATAAAGGAATTGATCGCTAGGATCGCCTCCAACCTTGTAGACAACGTACGCCGGTGAACCCGGTGGTTCTGGTGCTGCGAGCGCGAATGGCAGCGGCGGTCTAATCTGGAGTGGTATCTCTCCCTGGTGAGTTCCCAGGGTAGGTCCTGACGGAGAGTACTGATGCTTCATGATCTCTTGCACCACTCGGACCGCAACGCGCTCGAAAGCGTTCACCAAGCTCTCAGAATGGCGGTGTAGAGAATGAGCTACCATGTAATTAATCTCCTGGCGTAGAGCTCTGGCGTTCCTCTGAAGGGAGAGAGAGGTCTACTTCATCGAGGGCACCTTCAGGGGAGAACCCTTCTATGCGATGCCATGTGTGAACGGGTCTTCGTGAAAGAGCCGATGAGATCGGGCTTCCAAGATGGCTTTCATCTCATCGTACTTCTTTTTGTGTTCTTGAGCAGATCTCGTACGTGGTGGTTCGCCCACCACCTCATGCGGCTTTTGACATGGTTTGCTGCGGTCGACGTAGTGGTTCTTTGTAGAGTGTCCCACAAGTCGTGCGGGAAATGTGTTCTTGTCGAGAAACCCGGCGGCGGCGACGAACAGCACGGTAGAGCCGGAGGCTCCTAGGATTGCATGCGACCCTGGTCCCTCGAGGCGCGGCAAATCCTTCTGGTACACGGCTACGAGAACTTTTCTCCGTATTGGCTTCTCTTTTTAGGGTTTTCGAGCGGAGAAAATGTAGGCAGGGCGGCCTCGGAGAGACCCGGGGGACCCACCATGGGGCGCGCCCCCCTCTTGGCAGCGCCGCCATGTGGGGTGGGGCCCCCTGAAGGCTCCCCTCTGGTCCCTCTATGGCTCTCTGGGAAGCTTCCGTGAAATATAAGATCGTGGGCATTAATTTCATCCAATTCGAGAATATTTCCTATGTAAGATTTCCGAAACCAAAAACAGTAGAAAAGCGACTGGCTCTTCGGCATCTTGTTAATAGGTTAGTTCGGAAAATGCATAAAAACGATATAAAGTATGAATAAAACATGTAGGTATTGTCATAAAACTAGCATGGAACATAAGAAATTAGAGATACGTTGGAAAGTAGATCATTCTTTTCCAAATCATGTCCAGGCCGAGCTCTAAGAAGAGTAGAAACCTTAGCTTCAGCAATTTCTCTCCATCTTCATGGTCAAAACTATAAATTTTCTGCAAAGCAATATGTTGAGCACTAGCAGGAAAATATTTTCGAAAGAAAACATCAAGCAAAACACTTGGACTATCAATAGAATCAGGAGGCAAAATATTATACCAAGTTTTAGCATCATTCTTTAATGAGAAAGGAAAAAATTTAGCAACAAAATTAGTACGCTTCTGTTGCTGTCAGAAACCCACCGGCGAGCAGCGACGGGCAACACCGTAGAGCCGGGAGGCTCCCAGGATTGCGGCTGACCCTGGTCCCTCGGGCGACGGCCCCTGAGCCTCACAGTACACGCGTCTGGTGCTTACGGGCGTGCCACCTGATGACCTATACCTGGTCGGGAAGGTGATGAATTGCTTCGACTAGTTTCCTGCATGGCAAACACGTAAACATTAAATACGAGCCCCAATCGGCTCTTAAATTGTTCTGTGGATCGGCTCAAAGAGTCGATTGCCCCATGGTTCATGTTAGATTTATAAGGACATGGGGATCATGCTTTATCAATATCAAGCTAACTAATCTACGATAGTCTAGGGTTTTCACCATATAATCGGAACATCCTATGCGTAGTTGAGCCTAGCAGATACGTAAGATAACGGAAAACCAGCCCTAAAGAGGCCTAAAACCAACGTAAAGTTGATCCCCGGAACAATCCCTCTAGAGCTTAATAAACCACACCTCACGCACTACCGGATCGTTCAACCCGTTTATAAGGCCTAACCATACAGATATCAAACCAATCCTTGAGGAACAAGGAGCAACTATAACGGATCAGACTACTAAATAACGATTAAGCAAGATGCTGCCCCTACACGAGATAGGTGTAGGGCAGTAGATATCAAGGGTGCGTAATTAAACAAGTGCATAGTGAAAGCATTGATCAACCCCGAAACTTACCTAAGATAAAGTGTTGCTCGCCATCAAAAGGCTTGACCACGAGCAACACCAACCGCGAATAAAGCGTCTTTGCCTAGATCGCAGATGCGATCTAGGCAGCATGATGCTACACGGGAGAAACCCTCCGAAACAAGGGTGGCGATCACTAGATTGATTTGTTGTGAGCGTGTTACGTCCTCCTTTCTCGATAACCTAGGTACATATTTATAGTCGTAGACTTTCTAATGCGGGAATAAACTAACCCGTGTACGAGCTAGACTCTATCTCTTAATTCTAACCGACACGTATCCTACTATAATTTACAGATACACGGGCAATCTTGCCCAAACTTCTTGTACAAGGCCGGTTCAGGAATATTTTCCGTGCATATCCTCTAAGCCCATTTAATCACGGCCCATCTCCAGACTTGGTTAAATTCTGGTGATAACAGCTTCTTGATATCATCAGAAAACAAGCTACTCAAAGTAGAAAGCTCATTCATGTGCTCTACAGCACTTTCTTTTTCAGTACCACAAAAGGTGTTTTCTCAACAATAGATATATGAGATAAATCAAGAGAAAAATCATAATCCTTATCCTTAATGTTTATAGGAGATGTGGCAAATTTAGGATCAGGAGACAGTTTATATCTAACAGCATGTTGTGCAAGAAGCTTTTAATGTTACTTGCACCAGTAGTAGCATTACATTTATCAATAAAATCATCATCAAGTTCCACATAATCTTCATCAGGATCATCACTAGAGTGTTCAGCAGACTCAGGTGAATTAACAGGTGTAACAGTATCTTCATTAGGAATTTCAATATTTTCAGTTTGTCTAGACCTAGCAATTGTAGCATCTACAAAAGGACCTAATGAACCATTATCATCAAGAACAGTAGAAGCATCATCAAGATTATAAGAGGAATTTTCAGATTCAGCAGAAGTACCAACATGTGAAGCTTGTGGTGGTGAAACAAGTTGACTTATCACAGATGGTGAATCAAGAGCAGCAGAGGTACTCCGAGTTGTACCTTTTCTTGTAGTGGATGGTAATATGGCGACTTTAGCATCGCGAGGTTTACCCATGATGGAGGATTTGCAGCGAACAATATCAATTCAGGTGAACTTGCAAATAAAGCTATGCTCCACGGCGCCAGAAAATAGTCTTGATGACCCACAAGTATAGGGGATCGCAACAGTCTTCGAGGGAAGTAAAACCCAATTTATTGATTCGACACAAGGGGAGCCAAAGAATATTTGTAAGCCTTGATAGCGGAGTTGTCAATTCAGCTGCACCTGGAAACAGACTTGCTCGTAATAGTTTATCAGTAGCAACAGTTTTATAGCAGTAACAGTAGTGAAATATAAGCAGCAGTATAACAAAGACAACAGTAGTGATTATAGTAAACAGCAGGATTAAAATACTGTAGGCATAGGAATGGATGAACGGGCGCTGCATGGATAAGATAACTCATGTAATAATCAAGACAAGACATTTGCAGACAATAATAAAACAGTATCCAAGTACTAAATAACCATAGGCATGTGTTCCGTATATAGTCATACGTGCTCGCAATGAGAAACTTGCACAACATCTTTTGTCCTACCAGCTGGTGTGGCAGGCCTCTAGGGAAACTACGGTAATTAAGATGCTCCTTTTAATAGAGTGCAGAGACAAGCATTAACATCAGTGAACACATGTGATCCTCATATCACAGCCTTCCCCTCCGGCTGTCAATTATTGTCACTTTGGGGCCTCGGGTTCGGACAGCAATATGTGTATACAACTTATAGGAGTAAGATCATAAAACAATGAATATCATCATGAATAAATAACATGTTCAGATCTGAGATCATGGCACTCGGGCCCTAAGTGACAAGCATTAAGCATAACAAGTTGCAACAATATCATAAAACTACCAACAACGGATACTAGGCACCATGCCCTAACAATCTTATGGCTATTACATGAACAATCTCATCCAATCCCTACCATCCCCTTCAGCCTACAGCGGTGATTTACTCACACATGGATGGGGGAAACATGGATGGTCCATCGAGAGGCGTCGGTGGCGATGATGGCGATGATCTCCTCCAATTCCCCGTCCCGGCAGGGTGCGAACGTGGTTTCTGATCCCGAGATTGGGTTTTCGATGGCGGCGGAGTTCTGGATGTCTTCGGCAAATTGGTGAACCCGTGTTTTAGGTCAAGGGCAAGTAGTCCAGAGGGGAGCGTCGGGGGCTGGCCGAGGCGGCGTCCCCATATGGCGGCGCGACAGGCCGCGCCGCCATGTGGTGTGCGCGCCTCGTGGCCCCTCTCTGTCTCTCCTTCGGTGGGTCTTCTGTAAAAATAGGCCCATTGCAATTATTTCCGGGATTTTTCTGAAAGTTGATTTTCTGCACAAAATAAGACACCAGGGCAATTATAATAACGTTAGTCCGTGTTAGTTGTATCCAAAATACACAAATTAGAGGCAAAATAATAGCAAAAGTATTCGGGAAAGTAGATACGTTTTGGACGTACCAAAGACCCGTGCCGGAAAAAAACTTCATTGTCGGACCATACCTTGTAGGTCATCGTACACCGTCCAATGGCAGTTTAGACTTCACAACAAGATGAGACCAACACGAATATACTTGGACACGTCGGAGCGGAGCCGATTAACACGGTCTTGCCGCTACCAAACCTTGCTATTCACCATTGTCATTGCCTCACAAGCCTCCACTAGGAACTCATGTATCTCCAGTTGACCTCCTACCAACCTTGATGCCGTGTATGTCCAGCCCATTTGAGAGTGCGCGAGGATCACGACTAGACTGCCTGAGGAGGCCCATGCCACCAACACCTAAGGAGATGATGCTCACTACCAACCATTAGACCTTGGGCACACAGACGTCTCCAGTGGCAGTGGGGCGGAGGTAGGAGGTGGCGGCGGCTGGGTTAGCCCCCCAAAGCATCGCGAAAGGCGGAGTTGACCTGCCAATCCTTAATCTACTTGGTCAAACAAGAAATGAGATTCTAGCGTGCACTAGATCTACCTTAGACCTGCACTGTTTCTTGCCTCGCCATTTGTGTTGCAAAAAAATTATGTTTCAGATTTTATATATGGATTGGACACCGCGTACAGTAGAAAAACCACCTTGGTATCAAATCCAGTATCAGTATGGGCACCTCTGCCGATCTTACTCGAATGGCTAACGCTTAGCGCCGGTTGCATGATCCAAGGCTGGAAAATCGGTACTGTGCGTTGTTCGATAGCGATCTAACACCCGAAAACAATGGTAGCGAACGTTTTGCATTTTAGACCCTCAGTTTGTAAAATCTACCTGTTGTCATTGCTTCTTCACTTGAAACGAAGGGGATTTCCACATTTGGTTGGGGTTATACTCCTTCAAAAAAATTTAAAATCCACTCTATGATGTAGGACATCAGTTCTATAGTCTCCATAAAATTAAAATACTAGGTGACCTGTTGCGCCGCGACGTAAATGTGACAAAACCTTAAGTCTTAGCTTAAGAGTTCCGACAAAACAACGCGTAGATTATAAAGATGATGGCTTCACATGTGAACTTATGTGGAACAACGCATTTCATTTTGTTTGCGTTTGAGATTCATTGACTTTAGGGTTGTTAGCAAAAATAAATTTTGGTTCATGGACATGTGATATGATGTCGGAAAAAATTTAATACTTAGCAAAAACAAATAATTCAATCATCGCCTCTTAGCATGAGCATCTATGTGAGCATCGTTGATGAATTAGTGTTGTTTCGTGGGGCATGCAGTTTGTTTTATTTTAAGACAGGTGCATCAGCTCATGGACATGCAGCCGTAGCTTATCATGGACTAGGCCAGATTGGCGCAGAATCGAGCCAGAATTTAAATCATAATCTATAGTACGGAGTACTACCTAATAATAAAGCAAAAAGAGGTTTCGTCGTTCGTTTTTTTACCCTTCATTTTTATCTAAATTACAGGAACTGCCACCGGTAAGTTAAAAAACGGTTGGTACGCACACGACTCCTCCGACGCGAACCCAACCCGCGCACCTCTGGCGGCGGTGTTGGCGACAACATGGACGTGCCGTTCACCCACCACCGCGATGCCGCGCCGCAGCAGCTCCTCGACGCACTCCCGAGCACGGAGCCGCTGTCCAGAACTTCACCTTCCCCCACCGGCATCCCTCCCCAACTTCCCCAATGTACTCCAGTTCGTTCTCCGTGGTTGGTATCCAGCCATGATAGATATGGCGGAGGCCGAGTCAGATGATGGATTGATGGGGTTGCTGGTCCTCAACGGTGACCGGGTCTAGCTCTATGCGGCGGTGATGGGTAGCGCTGAAGCAAATTAAGGTCGGCCGGCTGACTGCTTGCGCTGTAGCTTCTTCCAAGTTGGGCCATCGCTGCAATGTCGGGCGGAAGTGGTGGCGGTGGAGACAGACGGGGCCGAGGGCATGGCCAAAGCGTCAGCGGTGCGGCGGTGTTGGTGGCTTCACGCCTTCACCGACGATGGTGGATCTTGCTTCGATCTGCAACTCAAGGGGGAGAAAGCAAAACTGCTGCTAGTCACCGTATGTTGGGTGCTCGACAGAATGACTATTCATAATTGTACTTGAGCAGCACTTATTCTATGCAACTTACGGACATTCAACTAAACACATGTGTGGACTAGCTGAAAAATATTGGGTATAATTTTGATTGACCACTGCTTTAGGATGCTGAAAACAAACTGCTGATAACAGGCCAAGCATGTCTCAATGTGATTTTGGTACGTCAGCATAGTTTACAAGCTGTCCTGCAGTTCGATTTCAAGGCCGTACGGTAGTGTCCGCTCAACGCCCTGCAGTTCGATTTTAAGGGCTTGGTGTTTTAGGTCTGCTGAACTGTGAATAACGGTACTACCTTTACAAAATCCCTCCGTTTGAGTCCCATCGTTTGGGAAGAATGGCAGCATTGGGGTGGTTACTCTCTGAATTTGATGCTCTTTTGGTTGGTTACTTAGTTTGATCATAAAACTCGTGTTTGTTGTACCACAACAAGCTTCAGTTAACATACCATCTCAAGCAAAATGCAGTTCTAGAGTACAACCAGTTGCCTCCAGCACATAACAAAAACAAAAACATCTCCCGCTCCGGCACTGTTGTCAGGTTCATCCCTCAGCAGTCAAAACTTCGTGCAAGAGTTGTAGGTGAGTAATTTGCACATGTAAGATAGGGTGAACGCTGAACCTACTCTGCATTTTTGCGACCTGACTAAAATAAAGTGCCACGGTATTTGCTGGCGACATGGTGAAGATAAGAAAGTCAAGTTTAGTTAAGTATAGGAAATGACAACAATTTATGAAATAAGTTGCTCTGGCCGAAGTAATTTGCCACGGTTTTTTGCCAATGAGATAATAAAAAATATAAGTTTACACTGGTAGAAAAACGGCTTTTAGTGATTTAACGGCATTAATCGATTTCCATGGCAGGATGTATCATGCCAAAAGCCCCCCCTAGTCTGGTTGCTTGACCGCGACTAAAGGCCCATCCAGCGGCGGCGCTCGTCCGGGTGGAGGACCTTTGTCGCGATTCATGAGCCAACCGGGATTAAAGGTCTCCATGAGTTTAGGGTTTTGACCCCCCTAAATCTGGTTTCTTTTTAATTTGTTGTGTTTTATTTCTTTTATATTTTATTTTGTGTTTTATTTTAATTTCAAAGAAGTTTCAGTACACATATTCTACGCTACTATATACACGTTACACGTTGATGCATATGAATATACAATTTCAAACAAGTTTGAAATTTCAAACAGAATAATTCAAGAGGAATATACAATATATATTCAATCTCGGGTGACCATATACAACTTCGAACAAGTTTCCATACACAATTTACGGCATCAGAAGTTCTTCGTCCTCGTAATAGTGTTCTCCTTTAGGATGGAGGACTTCCCTCACCAAAAATCCTGCTAATTCCTCTTGAATTGGTCGGAAGCGAGCTTCTGGACTAAGCTTCTTCCGCAAGTCATTCCTCCGCACGTTGATATCCGCCGGCCTCCGCTCAGAGGTGTGTCTCCGGATGAACTCACAAACATAGTATCCACATAGATTGGTCCCAGTGGCTGAGTATCCACATTAGCTAACCTTCTAAATTCTAGCTCATCTTTGAATTCACCGGTTACTTTATCTTTGAACTGTTTCCAAACCCTACAGGGCAAACAAAATTAAATGAACAAGGGAGTTATTAGTTACTTGATATTAGGAAATGAACGAAAGAGGCCGATCGATATAGAGCGCAAATGATTGAAAATAATTACTTTTGCAGCATTAATCTCATGTCGACCCAAAGCTTTGAATCCATATTCAGAGAGTCCATGATGAGAACTCTGGAGGTGTGAAATTCAATTATTAGCAGAATCCAGTGGAACCTGCGGACACGTTACATGCACAGTCATGCATAACTCATCGATTAGACATACCATGCATGGAGTAAACAAAAGAGAATGTGCACAAGACAGAAACACTCACCCAAAATGGTAAGGAAATGGAATTTGACTTTTGAGTTGCTGCTCTTTAAGAAACTTGTACAAGTCTCTCTCCACGTCTTGGGGGTATCTTTCTAACACATATCCATTGACGATATGTGGGTCAATGAACCGAACACCATAGATGTTTCTTTTTTTGCATTCCCCAAGCTTCATTCTGCATAATAGCATACACAACAATATAGTTAGGACAATATATATAGTGCAGGCAATGAAAAACGAGATGAGGTAGAAATAAATCACTTACAGAACGTAGCAACTTAGGATAGATTTATCGCGCAGATTGAACAGCTGGAACAATTCACTCATATGAACTTGTACAGTACTGTTTGAAGTGATGCTCTCTAACTTCCGCATAAATATATTCTTTGCCGAGCCTTATTTTTTATGAAATTCTTGTACCAACGTAGCAGATTTCGCATTTATGTTGGTAGACTCGCTTCCTGCGCAGGCTCGATGAGAGGCCCATTCGGCATATATTTAAATGCCACCTCACTTATTGGCGCATCCCCAAGGCCTAAGCATGCACGAAGAGTCATACTGAACTCGGCCGCTCTTTCTTTGGCCTCCGCTACAGTCATTCCCTGTGCTCCAGCAGCTGCTATGATAGCTGGGTCCATTAGTTCAAAGTCCTTATCCATATCGGCTCTGAAGGACAACGTCATAGCATCCGGACCGGCTTTCACTATGAGCGGGGGGATCGATTGTTTATTATGTTCCCCGAGCTGGGCAACTTGTTTCCCGCTTTTTTACTTTCTTCTTTCTTCTCCTCCAAGGCTTTCTTCTCCTTCTCCGCCAAGGCTTTCTTCTCCTTCTCCGCTTTTTCCAATATTGCTTCTTGCCTACGAAATTCACGTCCATAGTCGTCTGGCAGATTCCGCTCGACTTGGGACGGTGTCGTCAAAAAATCCTTAGCCCACTTCTTTTCCTCCTCAGTAAATACTGGCTTGGGCTCAGGCTCTTTTTTCGCCTTCATATCCGCCTTCCATTTCTCATGCTGAGCAGCCGCGGCCACGTTGTTTTCCTCTTCACTAAGTTCCCAAGGCCTTGGGAGGAGAGGCTTCAGTGATGGCATTGGTACCTTTGTGGTCTTAGGTATGTAAGGGTCCGGGTTAATAGTCCAGGAGCGGGTTGCCTTGCTGTCTGCCTGCTTCTGCTTCTTCGTCGGAGGTGGATTGGGGGGCGGCGTCGACAGACGTGAAGGAGGTGTAGGTGAACCACCACCACCACCACCACCGGAGGGGGGTGGACTTGTTTGCCTTTGCGCCTCGCCTGGAAACACTATGTACTTATTTTCCATAGAATGACTGCGCTTGACATCTCCAAGTCTTTTCTCCCCTTCGGGTGTAGCATAGTCAATCTCCAGGTCCTCAAACCCTTGGACTATGTCTTCCACCGTGACACGAGCATAGCCATCTTCAATGGGGTTGTTGTGGTGGAGTGCTCCAGGTGTACAGGGTAAAGCAGTGCCGATGGCTACCTTCATGGAAATGTTCCCCATTGGATAATGCAGATCACACTCTTTCATCTCCTTTACATCATCCACGGGGTAGTGAGGCTCCGGTGCACGAATCTCGATCGTCGGTGCATTAGTACCAGCCGAGGTGAAGGGTGCATTAGCACCAGCCGGGGCCAGCAAGGGTGCATTAGCACCAGCCGGGCATCCGTGGAAGCCACGCTGCTTCTCCGCTGCTGGCTTCCGACATCCTTTGCATGATCTTCATGCGGCCCTGCAGCCGATCTTTCTTTTGCTAGTTCATACACCATCTGCTTCACCTCATGGAGTTCCGATGCCAACTGCCCCACAAGATCTGCATCCCGATCCGTCTTTCTCTTACGGCTTCTGTAACTGTACGGGTCATTGTCCTGGGAAAACCCTACTTTCCACGGAATGGCGCCTTTGCCTCGTACACGTCCTGGGTGTTCACGATTCCCGAGGGCTAATGTCAGCGCGTCATTCTCTCTGTTGAACTTTGTAACATCCCAAATTTTCAAAACAAAGAAAAATGAATTTCCTTATTTCAAAATTGTGAGCCAACAAAAACTTGAATAGAATTACTTTGTGTGCATAGTGTTCATGCATGTATATGGTGATTTTTGCCATGATTGTTTGTTTGAAGTGTTGGACATGATTCTAAACCCTAAACCCTACCCTTTTCAAAATCAAAGAGAAACAAAGAAAAATAAAATAAAAAGAGAAGCATATGTGAGCTTATGGCCATTTTTGCAAATAGTGGCCTATGCCATATTTACTTTACCTAAATGGTTTGAAACCATTAGGGCTTGTTTGGTACTAGAGTTTTAGTGGGAATTAGCGGGGATAATCCGCTCCAAACTTCAAATCCCCACTTATCCCCAGTACTTCTTTGGTGGTAGAGTATGAGCGAGTTTAATCCCCACTTATCCCCACTTTTCCCCAAATTTTAGTGTAATTTTTTTAATCCCCAATACTCTACCCCTACCTAGTGGATTGGGGATGGGGTTTTGTGGGGATTGGGTGACAGCAGTGATTCACCCAATACTCTAGAGTATTATCCCCACTAATCCCCACCAAAACACTAGTACCAAACAAGGCCTTAACAAACTTAACCTAACACTCAATGAACCCAAAACAATGACTTTTGGTCAAAGAAAATCAAAACAAAAGAAAAGGAAATGAAAAACCCTAGCACATGTGATAATGGTCATTTGTGACAATTTTAACATGATGCCTACTTTGAACCCCTGTGGTTATTGTTTTCTAAACCAAAACTTCTCATCTTTTTATCCAGATCTATAGTACACATAAAAGTGAACAAATTGGTGTTGGCCAACCTTGCTGATTCAAATTCAAACGATTTTGAATGCATCCATCCACAAGTATAGGGGATACAGTTCAAGGGAAGTAAACCCAATTATTGAATTCGACACAGGGAGACAAAGAAACACCTTAAGAGCGGAGTTGTCAATTCAGCTGCACACAGACATTTGCTCGCAAGAGTTTATCGATAATAACGAGTTTTATAAACGATAGCAGGTAGTGAAATACGTGAGAGTAACGAGACAGCAGTAGTGATTTTAGTAATGGATAAAATACTGTAGGCACGGGGACGGATGACGGGCGGTGCATGGATGAGAGAAACTCATGTAACAATCATAGCAGGGCATTTGCAGATAATAATAAAACGGTGTCCAAGTACAAAGCAATCAATAGGCATGTGTTCCATATGTAGTCGTACGTGCTCGCAATGAGAAACTTGCACAACATCTTTGTCCTACCAGCCGGTGGCAGCCGGGCCTCAGGGAAACTATTGGATATTAAGGTACTCCTTTTAATAAAGTACGAAGCAAACGCATTAACACTCCAGTGAACACATGTGATCCTCACAACTACCATTCCTCGGTTGTCCCGTTTCTGTCACTTCGGGGCCATCGGTTAGGACAGCGACATGTGTATACAACTTGCAGGTAAGATCAATAAACAATGAATATCATGATGAAACAATAACATGTTCAGATCTGAATCATGGCACTCGGGCCCTAGTGACAAGCATTAAGCATAACAAGTTGCAACAATATCATCAAAGTACCAATTACGGACACTAGGCACTATGCCCTAACAATCTTATGCTATTACATGACCAATCTCATCCAATCCCTACCATCCCCTTCGGCCTACAGCGGGGGAATTACTCACACATGGATGGGGGAAACATGGCTGGTTGATGTAGAGGCGTTGGCGGTGATGGCGGCGATGATCTCCTCCAATTCCCGTCCGGCGGAGTGCGAGAATGGAGACCTCTGGCTCCCGCGACGGAGTTTTGCGATGTGGCGGCGTTCTGGAGGGTTTATGGCGTTGACTTCTCCCCGTGCGTTTTTAGGTCGAGGCCGATAAATAGTCCGAAGGAGGGCGTCGGAGGCAGCGGGCCACACCACATGGACGCGCGGGCCCCAGGCCGCGCCGCCTATGGTGTGGGGCCTCGGGCCTCCACGACTTGTCCTTCTGGCTCCGTCAGTTTTCTGGGAAAATAGGGCCTTAAATTCCGAGGATTTTCCCGAAAGTTGGATTTATGCACAAAAACGAGACACCGGAAACGATTCTAAAACGGCATTAGTCCGTGTTAGTTGCATCAAAATACATAAATTAGAGGCAAAACAATAGCAAAAGTGTTCGGGGAAAGTAGATACGTTTTGGACGTATCAACTCCCCCCAAGCTTAGCTTATTGCTTGTCCTCAAGCAATTCAGTTAACAACTAAGCGATAAAAGAACTTTCACGAACACATTTGCTCATATGATGTATATATTCTCATGCTATGGCTAATACTTAAGCAGTTCATAATGAGATACATGCAAATAAGATCATCTAACAGCTATGCCAATCATGAAGAGGTACCAACAATTAATAATAAGCATCATGAATCATGTATATAAGCAGGATTGCAATGTTCATAAGAGAATATGATAAAGTGGTATCTCGCTTGCCTGTATTTGATTGGCAAAACATAAATGCCAGGGCACCTCCGGAGTTCATAGAAAGACTAGAAGTAGTGATTGTCAAAGATAAAAGCATCAAAATTATACCACAATCAATCATATTTTGAGACAAGCATATTATACTAAGAATGACGATTGTGCTCTCAAGATAGTGCTCAAAGAAATAATGGAGACACAACATAAAAGTAAAAGATTGACCCTTCGCAGAGCAGGGATTAACATGCGCTAGAGCTTTTCACTTTTTGAAATCAGGAGTAAAATTATTTTGAGAGGTGTTTGTTGTTGTCAACGAATGGTAATGGGTTCACCAACTACCTCACCAACCGGATTCTCAAGAGCGGCTCCCATGAATTATTGCATATTTATATGGCACTCCTTCCAACCTTTCTTACACAAACCATGGCTAACCGAATCCTCGGGTGCCTGCCAACAATCTCATACCATGAAGGAGTGCCTTTTTATTTTATTATTATTATGATGATGACACTCCCCCCAACCTTTGCTTACACAAGCCATGGCTAACCGAATCCTTCGGGTGCCGTCCAACAATCACAAACCATGGAGGAGTGTCTATTTAAGTAAATTAATTCGGGACTGGGAATCCCATTGCTAGCTCTTTTTGCAAAATTATTGGATAGCGGATGTGCCACTAGTCCATATGAGAGTCCGTCAAAAGTAAATGACAAGGTTGAAAGCTAAACACCACATACTTCCTCATGAGCTATGAAACATAAACACAAATTGAGAAGCATTTTGAAGATTTTAAAGGTAGCGCATGAGAATTTACTTGGAATGGTTTGAAATGCCATGCATAGGTATTTATGGTGGACACGCTGGAATAACTTGGTTTTCATGTGGTTGGAAGCACGAGCAGCGTTCCCTCTCAGTACAAGTGAAGGCTAGCAAAATACTGGGAGCGACAAATCAAGAGAGCAATAACTGTCATAATCATGCTTGCGGCAAAATAAATTAACGGAGGCATAAAAGTGATACAAGAACTCTGAAGCAATATAAATCATCGAGGCTTAATTGACTTTTTGTTCAGTCATATGCATGCGTGAGCATGTGCCAAGTCGATATAATGAATTATTCAGAGGAGGATACCACAATGCCATACTTACTTATGAATAAAACAATGCAAGCAAACATCCATGACATGCTACTCATATTAATAGATTGGAGCTAAACATGAGAGATCATAAACTACTAGACTTTCTCAAATAACATATACCTCACATGAACCAACTAAGCATGCTCACATGGATGAGTATATGTACAAAGATGAAAACAAATAGAGTTCATACCAGCCTCTCACCACAATCAGATTGTCGTAGATCGTCATTATTGCCTTTCACTTGTGCAGCTTGGATAATATGAAATGAAAACCATGCTCCAGCCACCGAAGACCATTGAACTCAAGATGAACTTTACAAACCAAAGAAGAACAGCAAATATTTTTGGTGTTTTTGAATTTGAGAACAAGAACAAGAGGAAACAAACGAACAAAGCAAAATCTTTTTGGGTTTTCTTATAGCAAACTGGCAATAGCAAATAAAGCGAAACAAATGCAAGAAACCAAAGCAAACAAATGGTGAAGAGAAACAACAGAAATATTTTTGGTCTTTTTGTGTTTTGGAAAGGAAACAAAGCAAAAACAAGAAATAGCAAACTAAAAGAAACACAGAAGCGAGATGGCAGAAATCTGCCAAAACCTGACAACAGTACAGAAATCGATTTTTACAAAAATCTTACGTTGCTCAGCTCGAAAAGTGTTCAACTAATGAAAGTTAGATAACAACCTGGGAACCTGCAAAAAAATTGGCAGCTCAAAATAACGTTCTGGCTGTCGCAGAATTTTTCTAGTAACAGTCCAGAATCTGTTTTCAGGCAGCACTTCCCCAAATATCATCTTCCTCTCATTAGAAAACCACTCAAGCGAACAAAACAAGTATGTACAAGTATCCAGCAATCATAATATGCAAAGAATGAGTGACGCTGGTATACCTCCCCCCAAGCTTAGGCTTTTGGCTAAGTGGAGTTCAATCCCATCGATCCCATGAGGTAGTATCTCCGTGGTACGACGAAGATGGATCATCTTCCGGGTATGTGCTAGAAGAGGCACCCGGATACGTGACGGTGTAGTCGTAGGAGGGCGGCGTCCTCGGAGTCATGCTGCTGGTGGAAGTCTTGTATCTTCATATGTTCATCCACCTCCTCCTTAGTGCACGACCATGATTGCCTGTCAATACTGAACAAACCTGGTTGGGAAGAGGGATTTCCTTCTCATCCCCGTCAGCAAACAACATTCTATAGACCATATTATCTAAAGTAGAATCAGTGGTAACAAAATGATGACTCTTCATAGCAGCAATATCAAGTTTCCTAGGGGCCAATGGCACATCATTAGGATCAAGAGGAAGCCTTAGATATGTTAAAACGCGCAGTGCAATAGTTCCTCCAAAAAGGCCCCCTGTTAGTCAGGCGGCGAGCAATAAGAGAACCAAGATGATAAGATGTCTGACCAGTAAGTGCAATATTCAAGAAAGCAAGATGGTAGCTAGAAATATTGCTAGTGTTCTCCCTACCAAGAATGCTAGTAGCAATGTAATATGCAAAATACTTAATGGCGGGGAGTTGAATGTTTCTTATCTTGCCACGCTGAATGGTGCGACAATCATCATCGGTAATCCCTCGATAGAGTCCAACAAGTCCCGGGGGTTGTCATCAATCCTACTTGCTGTACCTACAGGGGCAATATCCAATGCACGACAAAAATCTTCCAATTTCATAGTAACAGGATTACCATAGATCTTGAATGCAACTGTCGGCTCATATTGCTTGTTGTGGAACTTGAAGCTCTCGACGAAGATTTTGGTGAGCATGTAGTATTGCTCCCTTTCATCTCCCACATAGGTGGTTAACCCCGCCCTGTTGACAAGGGTGAAGAAATCCTCCAATATCCCTGCATTCCTCAGAAAATCATAGCATGGAAAAGACGAAGCATTAGGAGCCCCGTTGTCCTCTTCGGGCGCGCTAGGCGCGATGATATCCTCATTGTACGATCGCCTAATCCGGGTGGCGGCCCTAGAAGGCCTCCCGGTGCTGGTTGTTCCTTTCTTGAACAACTCTCCAAAGTTGAACTTCTTCATCTCTTCTCAAGGAGCAAATGTGCCAAATTTCAGCAAGAAATCTAGGCTGAGCAAAGAGATCGAAAAATCTGGAGCTCTTGAGCAAAAACGCGAGTGAGAGGAAGCTGGTTCGAGTTTTTCGGGAGAGAAGATTCTGGGAGAAAGAGATGGCAAAGTGGGGCAAGGAGGGCCCACACCACCAGGTGGCGCGCCCCCTCCTTGGCGCCGGCTGTGGTTGGCACCCCCTAGTGCCCACGAGGTCATCCTCTGGTGCTCCCAGTGCCTCGTCGAAAAATAGGACCAACGGTATAATTTTTGTGAATTTTTGAAAACTTTGAAAAATGCACATTTATGGGTATTAAGTTTATTATTACTGGCCAGGAAATTTTTGAAATCTCTAATTAACTAAGGAACTTTGCAAATTAAAAGTGCTACAGCAACTAGAGCAAGTGGAGGAAGAAAGAGATGTTGTTTACCTCCTCTATGCATATAAAAAGTATTCATTAACAAGGTTGATCAAGTCTTGCCACCAAATAAATTTTACATAGCATAAGAAGAAATAAACCTCAAATCAATCATGTTACCTTGAATTGTATTGATATGGATCCAATCATGAGAGTTTGATATTCTTCTTTGGGCTCATATATAGGACAATCAATAGTTCCCACTTTGATAGTTCTCACATTAAAAATAGTATTGACTCCACATACTTTATCAATCTTCTTGGGAAAATAGACGGTATATCCTTATCATCAACATTGAAAGTAACCTTTTCTTTATTGCAATCAATAACAGCCCTGCGGTGTTAAGAAAAGGTCTCCCAAGAATAATAGACATATTATCATCTTCGAGGCATTTCCAACACAACAAAATCAGTTAATATCAAGCAGTTAGTAGTAACTTGAACAGGAACATCCTCACATATACCAACGGGAATAGCGGTAGATTTATCAGCCATTTGCAAAGATATATCGGTAGGTATCAACTTATCTAAGTAAAGTCTCTTATAAAGAGAAAAAGGCATAACACTAACACCCTCCCAAGTCACATAGAGCAGTTTTAACATAAGGAATAGTAGGTATACCTGGGTCGCCCAACTTCTTTGGAACTTTGCCATTGAAAGAGTAATTAGCAAGCATAGTGGAAATTTCCTCATTGGGGATTTTCCTTTTGTTAGTAACAATATCTTTCATATACTTTGAATAAGGAGGCAATTTAATAGCATCAGTCAAAGGGATTTGCAAGAATAAAGGTTTCATCCAATCACAAAATTTATTATAGTGTTCTTCTTCCTTTGATTTTAGTTTCTTAGCGGGAAAGGGCATTTGCTTTTGCACCCAAGGTTCTCTTTCATTACCATGTTTCTCAGCAATAAAATCTTCTTTAGTATACTTTTTATTTTTAGCATGCTTTTTAGGTTCATTTTCTACCTCTTCTTTATCAGAAGCATCATTCTTATCATTATCTTTATCATGTTCATTACCACTTTCAATTTCAGCATCAGAAATAGAAATACTATTAGGATCATTAACAGGTTCAGAGGATTCTACAACATTCTTATGTTTCTTTTTCTTTTTCTTCTTAGAATGAGCACTAGGTTCAATGCGTTGAGAATCTTGTTCAATTCTTTTGGGATGCCCTTCAGGATATAGAGGATCCTGGGTAGAGACACCACCTCTAGTTGTTACTTCATAAGCATGTTTCTCTTTAGAGTTATTCCCTAACAAGTCATTTTGCACTTTAGTGAGTTGATCTATTTGAGTTTGAATCATATGAAAATGTTTAACAAGCATCTTAACATCATTGGAGGTTCTCTCCACAATACCATGCAATTCACTAATAGCTCGAGAATTTTCCATTAAATGATTCTCTACTCTCATATTAAAATTTTCTTGCTTAACAATATAATTATCAAACTCATCTAAGCATTGTGCAGGAGGTTTCGAATACGGAATATCTTCCCTAGTAAAGCGTTGAAGGGAGTTTACCTCAATCATGGATGAAGGGGGAATTATCTCACATATATCTTCTATGGGAGGAAGATTCTTCACATCTTCAGATTTAATACCTTTCTCCTTGAGAGACTTCTTGGCTTCCCTCATCTTCATCATTCAATTTAATCATGCCCCTCTTCTTCAATATTGGCGTTGGAGTTGGTTCAGGCGTAGTCCAATCATCATGATTCCGGCTTATTTCAGCCAATAATTCTTCAGCGTCGTCTGGAGTTCTTTTCTTGAAAACACAACCAGCACAACTATCCAGGTATGCCCTAGACTCAATGGTTAGTCCACTATAAAATATATCAAGTAAATCATGCTTTTCCAAATCATGATCAGGTGAGCTCTAATAAGAGAGCAGAATCTCGCCCAAGCCTCAGGCAATTTCTCTTCATCTCCCTGGTCAAAATTATAGATTCTCTTGCAAAGCAATATGTTGAGCACTAGCAGGAAAGTATTTACGGAAGAAAACATCAAGCAATTCTTTCGGACTTTTAATAGAATTAGGTGGCAAACTATTATACCAAGTTTTAGCGTCATCCTTTAATGAGAATGAAAATATTTTAGCAACAAAGTAAGTACGCATCTTGACATCATCAGAGAACAAGCTACTTAGAGTAGATAACTCAGTCATGTGTTCAACAGCACTTTCTTTTTCAGTACCACAAAAGGGTGTTTTCTCAACAATAGCTATATGAGATAGATCAAGAGAAAAATCATAATCTTTATCCTTAATGTTTATAGGAGATGTGGCAAACTTAGGATCAGGAGACAGTTTATATCTAACAGCATCTGCAAGCAACTTTTTAATTTTTCTTGCATCAGTAGTAGCATTGCATTTTTCAATAAAATCATCATTAAGCTCCACATAATCTTCATCGGGATCATCACTAAAATAATCAAGTTCAGGTGAATTAACAGGTGTAGTAGCATTAGGAGTTTCAGTATTTTCAATTTGTCTAGACCTAGCAATTGTAGCATCTAGAAAGGATCCCAATGAACCACTATCATCAAGCACAGCAGAAATATTATCAATATTATGAGAGTTTTCAGATTCAGCAGAAAACCCGCATGTGAAGCATGTGGCGGTGAAACAAGTTTATCAATCACAGATGGTGAATCAAGTGTAGCGGAGGTACAGAATTGTACCTTTTCTTGTAGTGGATGGTAATATGGCGATCTTAGTATCGCGAGGTTTACCCATGATGGAGAATTTGCAGCAAACAATATTAATCCAAGTGAACTTCCAAATAAAGCTATGCTCCTCGGCAACGGCGCCAGAAAATAGTCTTGATGACCCACAAGTATAGGGATCGCAACAGTCTTCGAGGAAGTAAACCCAATTTATTGATTCGACACAAGGGGAGACAAAGAACACTTGGAAGCCTTAACGGCGGAGTTGTCAATTCGGTGCACACAGGAGCAGACTTGCTCGCAGAGTTTATCGATAATATTTTATAAACGATGCATAGTGAAATAACGAGTAACGAGAACGCGTTAGTGATTTTAGTAAACGGCGGGATTAAATCTTTTGTAGGCACGGGGACGGATGACGGGCGTTGCATGGATGAGAGAAACTCATGTAACAATCATAGCAGGGCATTTGCAGATAATAATAAAACGGTGTCCAAGTACAAAGCAATCAATAGGCATGTGTTCCATATATAGTCGTACGTGCTCGCAATGAGAAACTTGCACAACATCTTTTGTCCTACCGGCCGGTGGCAGCCGGGCCTCAAGGGAAACTCTTGGATATTAAGGTACTCTTTAATAGAAGTCGGAGCAAAGCATTAACACTCAGTGAACACATGTGATCCTCACACCGCTACCATTCCCTCGGTTGTCCCGATTTCTGTCACTTCGGGGCCATCGGTTCCGGGCAGCGACATGTGTATACAACTTGGAGTAAGATCAATAAACAATGAATATCATGATGAAACAATAACATGTTCAGATCTGAGATCATGGCACTCGGGCCCTAGTGACAAGCATTAAGCATAACAAGTTGCAACAATATCATCAAAGTACCAATTACGGACACTAGGCACTATGCCCTAACAATCTTATGCTATTACATGACCAATCTCATCCAATCCCTACCATCCCCTTCGGCCTACAGCGGGAATTACTCACACATGGATGGGGGAAACATGGCTGGTTGATGTAGGCGTTGGCGGTGATGGCGGCGATGATCTCCTCAATTCCCCGTCCGGCGGAGTGCCGAACGGAGACCGGCTCCCGCGACGGAGTTTCGCGATGTGGCGGCGTTACGGGTTTCGGCGATTTGACTTCTCCACGTGCGTTTTTAGGTGAGGCCGTTAAATAGTCCGAAGGAGGCGTCGGAGGCCGGCGGGGGCCACACCACATGGCCGCGCGGGCCCCCTGGGCCGCGCCGCCTATGGTGTGGGGCCCTCGGGCCTCCTGACTTGTCCTTAAAACTCCGTCAGTTTCTGGGAAAATAGGGCCTTCTGCATAAATTCGAGGATTTTCCGAAAGTTGGATTTCTGCACAAAAACGAGACACAGGAATTTTGCTGAAAACAGCGTTAGTCATGTTAGTTGCATCCAAAATACATAAATTAGAGGCAAAACAATAGCAAAAGTGTTCGGGAAAGTAGATACGTTTTGGACGTATCAGCAACCAAAGAGGCAATCTTGAAACAGATTCTAGATCATCCCGAATTTGAATTTCACCAAATCAACTTCATTTTTGCAAACCAATGCCACCAAGGCATGTCAAACAATATTAGAGTAACACCCATAAAAGATTTTGGCAAAATTCAAATTCAAATCTCTTTCGGCCATTTCATCGAACACTTGGTGTGCACAAATCTGGAATGAGCATACACTCTAAAATCCAATGGATCTTAGCCTAAACCATCCATGCTTGTGTCATCATTCACTCCTCCTTGCACCCCCTGGACCATGCCATGCATTTGCACTACTGTTCATGAGAGAAAAATGATCATGCCAAGCCCATGTCATGCACCATGTCACCCACCATGCCAACCCCCTCTCCTCTCACCTCTGGCCTACCTCAATATGTCTAGGAGACGTGCCTAACTCCCCACTGCACCCACGCTCGCCACTGGTCGAGGAAGGAGCACTGCAAGCCTGGGCAGGACGTGCCCGTGATGCCATGACACGCCAGGACGTGCACGGTCACGCCCACGGGACCGCGGGCAGCTCGCCCGCGTCGTCTCGACCTCCCACGACCTCGCACGCGACGCATCGCCTCAGTACCAGGAAGCTCCCAGACACCTCCAAGTGGACGCTGGCGCCCTGTAGCCGTCGTCACCGTCGACGTCCTCCGCCACGGTACCGCACGGACACCGACGTCGCCCGAGCCATCCCATCCACCTCCTACTGCGCCATGATGCTCACAAGGACCGCCAGATGACGCATCACCGTCCTCGCTCCTCACCCACGTCCCTCCACCGCTGTAGCATCGTCGACACCGACGACCTGTCGGTGACCTCCACCCCTCTTGCTCGCTATAAAAGGAGCACGCCCCGACCCTCTTTCAGCACACCAATCGACTCCCCTCTCCTCCCTGAGCCCTCTCGACCCCTCGCCCCTCCACATTACCCTCTCCCTCGCCGGAATTTCACCGAAGAGCGCCACTGCCGTAGCCAGATCGAGGCGACGACTCCGACCACCTCCGCCGCTCCCTCGACCCTCGCTGGACTCGCCTTCGTCTTCCACGCCAATCACCCGCCTTGCCGACCCTCGCCGGACCTCCGGTAAGCCGCCGTCGACCCTCTCCGCCCTACCCGGGGTTAGCTCGTCGTCGAGGATGGAGACGAGCCTCGGCCGTCGATCGTCCCTCTAATCCTACGCCCCCCCTCGCGCGTACCGATTCGGGTTTTAATACCCGCTGACAGGTGGAGCCCCCTGTCAGGCAGCCTGCTGCGCGCTAGAGCGTAGCTGGGCCGGCCCGTTTCGTTTTCCGCCGAAGCCCACAAATTCAAATTCAGTTTAAATCGTTTTAACCAAATTTGAATACTGGTGCTCTGTTCAAAATTGAATAAAAACAAATCTACCAATCCAATTTGGATGATTCAAATTTGTGTGAAAGTAGATGAAGTTATCTATCCAACCCGACTGTTTTCAACCCTTGATTCATTGTAGAGCAAGTACAATAAAAATAACAAGGCAGTACCTTTTCAAACTTCAAACTTTTTTATAAAATCAACCATAATTCATTTTGAGTTGATTCCCACTCTCAAAAATCACATTTCATTTTGTCTATCTAAATACGTAAAAATATTACATGGTTGTTCCATATGATCATGGGCTAGATTCAAATAATGGCTATGTAGTCATTTCTAGATCATTTAAATTATTTTAAAAATAGGAGTTAAATCTTATGAGGTATAGCCTCCCTTTTAAATCACTTTCCCAAGTAATTCAATGTGAGGTGATGACATTAGTCTTCATAACCTCATATGTTATTACTTGAGAATATTAAATCATTTCCAAAGTAGTATTTAAATTGTATGAGATGTAGTATCTTATTTAAATCACTTTCCCAAGTGAATAAATATGAAGTGGTGACTTTGGTCCCCATGAGTTCATATTCTATTATTTGAGGATATTAAATCTTAGTAATTTTCAATGAGTGGAAATTACTTCTCCAAAAATAAAATACCTGGAAACCCTAGTATGGATGCTTGTGATGAGAATAGGTCATCTTGTGTGAGCCATTATGGCTAAATAGTCTCCTTAAGTATTGTTTGGTGATTGTTAGCTCGTATCCGTTTATAGACGCTAGTACCGAAGGCTACGAGGAGGAGGAGGTCTTCTACGAAGAAGAGGAGGAACACTTTGACCACTATACCACTCAAGCCAAGCTATTACCAATACAAGATATTACCATGAGCAAGCTCTACTAATGCAAGCTATACTAGTGCAAGATACCCTTGCCATACTATTGTGTTTCAGGATTTATCCAAGCCCAAGTTTTTATCTTGCAATCTTCTACTTTGATTATCAAGGCTTATTTCTTTTATAGTTAACTTTGGTCTAAATGTAGAGTACTACAAGAGCATCAAACTTAGCCTAGAGAGCTAAAATTTAGCTAGCACCCCTCATGACTAGTTGCTAGTGCTAAAACTAAAATTGAATACTCTAGATGGAAACTTGTGAATCAAATGACTTTGAAAACCTTGGAATGATGAGTCATTCTATTGAAAGTTTTGAAGGTGAATATGATCTTTGAGTGACATTGTGAATTTGACAAAAACTGATGGTTGGGTTCGGATGCGATACCATTCCAATTTTAGAGTACCCCCCAATACCTGATAATGGGTAAGGCTTTAGCTGGAAATTTATGTATTTTAGTATGGGTTCCCTCCGAACAAGCGTCATAGAGGTTATGCTGAGGCTGCCTCCGTTGAAAGTGAAATGACGTGAAAAAGAGATGAATGTCCTACCCAAGCCCATGCAGTTCCTAGGATGGCGGTGCCATCACTGGGAGGCCAAGCTCATAGGGAGGTGCCTATACTAGGGTATGTAAGTGAAAGGTTAATGGTTGATGATCCACATACTAAGTACGATTATTCAGGACTATCCCTGATGGATGTAATCAAAAGTTGTGGCACAAGAGTACGAATTCTGCAGAGTGTTAAACTATTCGAATAGCCGCGTCCGCGGTCATGGACGGTTGGATGGCCATACTGTTCCGTTGTCAGATGTTTTAAAATGACTTATGACTTGAAAGGTGAACTTGACTTGACTACCACCAAGTTGTGGGAATGACACTAATGTTCCCACTTGAGTAAGTTTAGGTAAATAAATAGTCTTTATCTATTAAGTGTTTATGAAATAAAACTGGCTTTATGCAAATAAACCTAGAAGCTTAGAACCCCTATTAGAGCTACACGTACTTCTATTAGTGTAGTTTGCGAGTACTTTATAAGGTACTCATGGCTTTGTCCCTGGCTATTCAAATGGCCAGACTATGAAGAGGAGAACCAGTACCAGGAAGATGGACAGCAGGATGTCTATGATAACTAGGACTACCTCCTGACGTCAAGCGTTGCCTGTGGAACAGATGGACCGCTACTACGTTTCTTCCGCTGTGTGATTTGTATTTGATCTTTAGATCAACTGTTGTTTTAAATTGGATCATGAGATCCCTTGTTGTAAGACGATTATGGTTTGTAATGAATAATGTTCTGTGATATCGACTATTATGTCTCGCAAAAACAATCTTCCTGGGATTGCGATGTATGGCATAATAGGCATCTGGTATTAAAAATCCGGGTGTTGACAAACTTTATCTTCACCTCTTGAGCTTGGGTCATTGCGTCAATAAGGGCTTGGGTGGGTTTAAACGCTTTCTTCCGGTGAACACACATCCCTATCACGGGGTCTAGCGATCCCCCATGCCCGTACCACCAGCGTTTGGCCCTTGGGTCCCATCCCTCTATACCTAGAGGGATTCCTCGCGCCCTCAGATCGTTCTCCATCTTATCCCACTTAGGCTCCGAAAGGCGGTATCCTCCTGGCCCCATAATATGATTGTACTCTTTCTTAGCCGCATTTTCCTTATTTTTTTGATATTTCCTTGAAATTCTCAGATTTCTTTTGCCTCACAAATTCTAGCCAATCATCTTTCAGTTTCTCATATTGTCCATTGAAATCTGGAGTCTTGCTGGTTTACATAGTCACGGGCTAAATTTTTCTTGAAGTTCCAGAATGCTTCGGCCATCTTATGAAGAGCGAACTCTTTGACTAGCCTCCTCCTCTCACGTCCACCCGGAATCTCGTTACCGAATTCATCGACTTTGTTGAATTCCGGAGGTAGAATGAAATGTTCCATAAGCTTTCTCCAGCAATCCTTTTTCGTTCTCTTGTCAACAAAACTGAAACCAAGACGTGCCTTCTTTGGCTCATTCCATTCCTGGACGGTGATCGGGACATTGTCTCTAACAATGACTCCGCATTGGTTGATAAACTTTGTGTAGTGCTGTTGGGGCTCCAGCGGCTTGCCGTGTTCACTGACAACCTCGATGGTATATGTTTCTCCTTGTTTCATCGTCTTGGTTTTGCCACGCTTTGTCGTACTCGATTTTTTCGACGATCCGGCCGAGGGATAAAAAAAGAAAGAGAGTCGCGTTAATACATATTTATTCAAATTTCAGTAAGTTTGTATCACCAGAGGCTCAATGTATATATATAACTCGCCGGAGGTGGTTGCTAATTCGAGATCGTCGTTTGTCGTTTGCCCTCCGGAGGCAAACGTTTCAATAACTTCCATTCTTCCTTCGTCATCACCTTGTCGACCTTGACCTTCGCCTTCACCGTCAAGGTTCAGACAAGAAGAGACATCTTCTTCATCTTCTTCCGGCACATAAGGAATATCGCCGTTTATGACGGTTATGTGTGCTTCGGCATCCGGATCGTAGCTTCCAAGAATCGGGTCAGCTCTATCGTCCGCCATATGTCACTCCTGAAGACATGTAGTAAAAACTAATTAAGTAAAGAAACATTATAGTGTAGCGCATGAGAGGACGCGTGGTGGCGGAAGGGGGCGGTGGCTGTGGCGAAAGGGCGGTGGCGGTGCCGACGACAACACATATGGATCGAGAGAGGAGAGAGAGAAACACCGACTACCCCGCGCATATACGGAGGGAGCAACGAGGGGGCGGCGCACAGGGAGTTGTGCGCCCCTCGCCGCCCCCTCCTAGTACAGGGGACAGGTGTTTCTATCTCTCTCTCTCGCCTAAAAAACAAAAAAAAAAAAAACCACGCGTATACGGAGGCGGCGAGGGGCGGCGAGTGTTAAGTTAACAAAATTTTAATTTACAATTTTGATTAACAAATTTTAAGTTTACAAAATTTTAAGTTTACAATTTTGATTAACAAATTTTAATTTAAGTTACATTTTTAATTAACAAATTTTAGTTAAGAAACTTTAAGTTACAAATTTTAGTTATACAAATTTTAAGTTACAAACTTTAGTTATACAAATTTTAAGTAAACAAACTTCAAGCTAATTACAAATTTTAAGTTATACAAATTTATAATTTAAAAAAAGGCTGCCGGCCGGGCTCTCGATCTCTCTCTCTTTCGATCTCCCTCTCTCTCTCGTCTCTCTCTGTCCGGCGGCCGGGAGGGCGGCGGCGCGCGGCCTCATGGCGGCTGGGAGGGCGGCGGCGAGGGGCAGCGCGCAGTGTTTTGGCGAGGGGCGGCGTCACGCGGCCGGCGGCGAGGCGAGCGGCGCGCGGCAGAGATCGAGCATGGCGGCGGAGTGGGGCGCGCGCGTGCGGTGAGAGAGATGCAGAGGAGGGCGCACGCACAGGAAGGGAGGAGGAGGCGACGAACGGCGGTGCGGCATCTCCTTCGGGCGGCGCTCGGGACGGCGTGACGGCGGCGCGGCGAGGAGCACGGCGGGCAGCCTGACGGCGCTTCAGTGTCGTCAGGCGCCTGCGTCGTCTCGACGGAATTGGAGAAGTGAACCAGACGAGAGCGGCGCGCGCTTTTTATACCTCCAAGCCTTTAGTCGCGGTTCGTGAGACCAACCGCGACTTTTTTTTTTGAGAGAAGATAATATATTCAAACTGAAAAGGAAGTACAAAGATCACACGCGTACGCACAGTCTGGAAACATCCCGACCACCTGTCCTGGAAAAAGAGCAAAAAGGACCACTGGAAGAGAAGAAAATAACAAAGAGGCCCTTAACTCCTATGATGGTATGCTTCATTTCTGGCCGGATCAGGCTCGGCTTAATCTGCTAAATGCCAAAGGTGAAGCTATTGTTGGTAGATCTCTTGAAAATGGGGATTCTCTTATTGTTGGTTCAAATGTGAGGTTCCCCTCTTACACGGCAATACTCTCCCAATGCATCTTTGTCCCTAAGGTACGTGCTCACGAGCCAGACAAGATGAGTGATGAGTCCTTTAGCCTTTCTATGCATGAAGCAGTTGATTTGGGTATGGACTTCTCCTTTGGATCTGGTTTTCAGTTGGATGTCAAGCGTGAATTTAGATCTACAGTTCATCCTTTAGGCAAGGCTAATCATTTTATTATGGCTGTCTCTTTTGGACGTGCCAAATTTAAATTGGATGAGATATCTGTGGGTCTAGCTCTAAAATCTTGCATTGGAGGCATATGCCATGATCTGCATGTTATACAACTTGGAGATAGAATCTTCAGGTTTTCGGTGGCCTCAAAGCATGTAGGGTTCTTGATTTATTCTCTCAGATCTTTTGCATGCCCTGCTTTCAAATGCTTCTTTCATCTTTGGGGTAATGGTGGACCCTCTTGGAAATATGAATTCAAATTGTGGCAGAAGGAGTGTGCTGAAGAATGGATTTTGGTTAGCCCAAATAAAAAGCGTACAGATCATGCTCTTAAGGTTCTTAAACAGAGACCATCTGCTTCAGCTTTAAAGAAAAATACAGCTGGTGTGCAAAGATGTCTATCTTTTGTTGCTGTCCTGGACTACCCTGCTTGTCCAGGCTATGAGTATCCTGCTACAAAGCTGCAGAAGAGGATCTCATTGAGGCGGGCTATGTCTGCACACAACTGGGGAATACACCTAAGGTGGTTTTTGCTGCATCACTGACACCTCCCCCATTGGAAATTCAGTTTGGCAGCATGTCGACTCCTCCAAGGACTCAGTTCGTTGATCAGCGCAATGAGCGGGAGACTTCTGTTTCTGCCAGTTCGAATTTGGATAGTCCGCTTTCCTTGGGCCCAATTGATTCTGCTCTTGATAGCCCAGCCCATGATTCCGATTTTCAATCAATGCTTGATGATATGGTGGATCGTGTCTGGACTTGCCAACGTTGCCTCAGTTTTTCGCACAGTACAAAGGAATGTGTGGGGAAAATTCGCTGCAAATCGTGTTACCGATATGGGCACGAAAAAAAGAATGTTGGAAAAAGCCGCCATCAATGCGATGGGTAGCCAAAATTTTGTCCAAAACTGACAACCTCGTTTCGCGCGATGATGGACAGAAGGCAATAATTCCTGTGCTTAACTCATCGGCTGCTCCGCTCTGCACTGTTCATTCCAAACAATCTCTCTGTTCCTCCGTTGCAATTTTTATTAATATTATAAAAGAGTTACGTGGGCACAAGAAGTGCAAAAGAAGAAAGAAAAAAAGAAAAAGAAAGAAAGAAAGAAAGAAGAAAGAAAGAAAACTATGACTAAAGCAAAAAGACTAAGCTAAGAGGTCATGAATAACTGAAGCCAAGCTTTGAACGCTGGTTCCTTTTTCTTCTTCATTCTATAAGAAAGCAGTTGAATCTCCTGTTTAAGCACAGTCTTCCAGGCCATAAAAGATGGTGCTTGTCCTTCAAAGATCTTTCTGTTTCGAATAATCCAAATGGACCATGAAGCAAGCATGATTATCTCCACCGCAAACGGCAGATTTAGCTTCTCTTTAATATCATAGAAGGCTTCCAGAATTGAGCTCTGGGTTGAGATTTGAGGACATAAGAACGACCAGCATTGTTGTGCAAAAGGACAGCTCCAGAAAAGATGAACTAAAGTTTCTTCTTGACTGCATTGAAGGACTGCACAATTAAAGGCTTGTAAATGACAATTTTTCCTCCTAAGCAAATTCCTTGTGTTTAGCCTATCATGTAGCAGTAACCAGAAGAAAAATTTGTGTTTTGGCTGGCATGAAGATTCCCATATCCAAGAAAAGAATTTAGGAGCATGTTGCACACCAATCAGAAATTTGTAGGCCTGGGTGGTAGAGAATTTATCTGTTCCCCAAATGTAACTCCATGAATCTGCTTGATGGGAAAGTGCTTGGAATTGAGTGGGATCACATAAGATTTCTAATTGTTCAAACTCCTCAAAAGCTTGTTGGGAAAGAGGGAGATGAAACATGTCTTGAAGGAACTCCATTTGCATCACTTTGCTCACAGATATGTCAGTTCTTTTAGCAAAGGAGATAAGATGTGGGAATTTCAGGTGCAAGCAATTGTCACTCCAAAGATCAGTCCAAAATAAAGCAGTTTTCCCATTACCCACATTGCATCTTGCCAGAGCTTTATAGGAATCTAGTAGCTTCAAGTGTGCCTTCCACCAGAAAGAACCTTCCATTTTAATTCCTGGTGGCCTGTCTTCATCATAATATGTATCTCTTATTAGATTCACCCAAGGAATGTCTAGATTATTATAGAATTTATGCAAATTCTTGAGAAGCAGAGTTTTATTTTGAACATCCAGGTTAAGAACTCCCAAACCTCCTTGCTCTTTTGGTCGACAGATTTTTTTCCATGAAACCAGAGCACTCCCTTTTGCTTGCACATCTGATGTTTTCTTTCTCCATAAGCAATGCCTCATGTACTTAATGACCTGATCCTTGATTGTGACAGGAACATCCAAACAGCACATAAAGAATACTGGTAGGGAAGCTAAAACAGATTTTACCAACTGTAGTTTCCCTCCATAATTCAAGAAATCTGCAATACCACCTAGCCTTGATTGCACTCTTTGGACCATTGGAAGGAAATATTCAAGGGAAGGCTTTGTGATGCCAAGGGGAAGTCCCAAGTAAGTGAAAGGAAGAGATCCAACTTGGCAGTTCAGAGTGGCAGCAAAATGTGCAAGTCTTTCAGGTGTCATATTAATTGGCATCAGATTTGATTTCTTGTAGTTCACTTTGAGTCCAGTGGAAGCAGCAAATGAGTGGAGAATGGCTTTAAGACAAAGCAACTGATTTGCATCTGCCTTCATGATAAGGAGAGTATCATCTGCATATTGGATTACTGGAAAGTCTGGGCATGAAGGGCATGGTATAGGTTTTGCAATGAGATTTTGGTTCATAGCTTTGTTCAGAATGGATTGTAAGAAATCTGCAGCCAACACAAAAATCAAAGGTGATAATGGATCCCCTTGTCTTACTCCTCTTTTACAGTAGAATTTTTTCCCAGGGACTCCATTCAACAGGACAGAGGAAGTTCCAGAACTTAGGATCATAGTAATCCATTTTATCCATTTGTCACCAAACCCTTTTGCCTTTAGAATGTGAATAATTGTAGAATGTTCAATCATATCAAAGGCTTTCTCAAAGTCAAGCTTCAGAATCAAAATTTCTTCTTTTGATTGGTGGCATTGAAAAAGGTACTCAAATGCCCATCCAAGGCAATCTTGAATAGATCTTTTCTTAAGGAACCCATATTGGTTTTTATGCACTAAAGATAGAATGATGCCTTGTAGTCTATTAGCTAGTAACTTTGTTATGATCTTGAGCACACAGTTCAGCAGAGAAATGGGCCTGAAATCACCAGAGGTGGAGGGATTATCTGATTTTGGAATAAGGGTGATATATGAAGAGTTTATACTTTCCAAGGCAATTGTCCCCTCATGAAAATCATATATCAACTTCTTAAAGTCTGGAGCAATAATGTCCCAACAGTTTTTGACAAACTCATTGTTAAAACCATCAGGTCCTGGGGATTTTTCATTTGGCAAATGCTTGACAACCTCCTCAATCTCCTTGTCAGAAAAGGGTGCTTGCAGGGTAGCATTCATTTCTTCAATAACATTTGAGTTGATGATTGTATCTAGATTGAACTCCATGAAAGGGTTATCTGTTTTGCCCATTCTCTCCTTAAAAGCATGCCACAAAATAGCAGCCTTTCCATCATGATCAAAAACTTCAGCTTGATCTGAATTTTGCAACATGGCAATGTAATTATGTCTGTAGTTAATAGTTGCTTTAGAATGGAAGAACCTGGTGTTTGCATCCCCTAGCTTGACCCACTTAATTTTCCCTCTTTGCTGCCAATAGGATTTTTGATTCTGTAACAAAGTGATAAGATGTGCTTTGAGCGTGTCCCTCAAATCCCATTCATAAACTGTCAAAGTTCTATACTCCTCTATGAAGTCCACCAAGGATATGACTTCATTAACTTTTGTGATCAAATTCTTCAAACAAGGGAGACTTTTTGCCCATAACTTCAAGCTTCTTCTCAGGTTTTTGAACTTGGCATTGATGCTTTTAGCACTATCTATGTGACCTACTGGAATATTCCAAGCAGTTTGAACAATCTGTTTAAAGTCACTATGCTGCAACCAGTGATTTTCAATTCTGAAGACTTTTGCTTTTGGAATTTTTGTATTGAACACAACAACACAAGGCACATGATCTGAGGTAGGTTTTACAAGGGGGTAAGCAAATGTTGCAGGGTAGGAGACAGTCCAAGATGCAGAAGTAAAGAACCAATCAAGCTTCTCCAAGAGAGGATCTTTTTGCATGTTGCTCCAAGTAAATTTTCTCCCCTTTAGAGGTAATTCTACTATGCCCAAATTACTAATTGCCTCATTAAAAAGTAGCATATCATTTAAATCCCCTCCAGGTTTGTTTCTGTCTGAAGGACTCCTTATGAAGTTAAAGTCTCCCATTATTATCCAATCAGTATCTTGAGGCATATCTATATTGGCAAACCAGTCAATGAATAAAGATTTCCTCTCAGGTTGACATGGCCCATAAATATTTGTAAGGATCCAGGAATCATTGGACAGATTACATTTAAAGTTCACTGAGAGAGAGAAGTCATTTTGAAAAGCCATTTCTCCTGTGAAAAGAGAACCATTCCAAATGATGATCAAACCTCCAGATGCTCCCACAGAAGGCACAAATTCAAACTTGTTAAATTTCTTTGGGCAGAATTTTTTGATATAAGCTAAGTCAAAGGACTCTCTTTTTGTTTCTTGAAGGCAGATAATATCACATCCAGATTCTTCAATTTTACTAGAAAGTGCCACCCATTTTTTATCTGAGTTAATACCCCTCAGATTCCAGTTCATAATTTTCCATGATTTGTAATTATCCATATATAACATATTGGTTGATCAAGAGCAAGCCCAGAGTAAAGAAGTACTCTAGGCACCAAGTACATAAAAAGGGTGTCATAACATCTCTAGCAACAAACTTGCTCAAATAGTTCTCAGAGCCCAAAAGCATGCTGACACAACCACTGATAGACAACTGTTCAAACCAAACTGGTAACAAACCAAGCCCAACAAAAGCAAAATTACATAAGTTTGTCTGCATATTTGACTACTTGGGGGCTTTTTTCTTGGTCTGCTGCACAAAGCCAGCAGATTTTTCTTGCCCAGTAGATTTGTTCTGGGGAGCTGATGTTGCAATCTTGCTCTTCCTGGTTCCAATCACTCCTTTAGGTTCTGCATGCTTGTTTTCTTCCACAGGGAGCTTGCTCTTCTTCAGGATTCTTTTTTCAACAGTCTCTCCTGGCACCTTACAAAAGGACATAGCCAGATTTTTAACCACTTTAGAGTTGATAATAGGAGGTGCAGCATTACAAGTGAGACAATGTCTGTCAGAGCAGTTTACATGATTTTTATACCCATCATTTAACAATACAAGCCTGGGACTCCTTCTTACCTCAGACTCAACCAGAGGTATTTTCCCTTCCCTTCTTTTCCTCTTTGGAGTGATGAGAGCATCCTCAGAGAGAGAGCTAGGGAAAGGTAAATCATCAATTTCAGACAGAGAAACACAAGAGGGTGCCTTTGTGGTGACACACTGATCAGGAATAGCAAACCTGACAGTATCTTCCTTGAGTAAAGGTTCCTTGAGAATTCCCCAGAGCTGTGAGGAAAGAAACCCCTTAGTCCAATCAAATTTCTCAGGTGTTAAGAGCATTAAGGTTATAAAATTGAACCAACTGACAGGGATATCTACCATTGAGCAATTGGGTGTATTTGAGGAACCAATCATATTAGGAGCAAAGTATTTCTCCCAGAGAGCCATGCCTTCAGAAGAGAACCTTGTTGACAGATCATGCTCTACAGGAATTGAGGTAAAATAAGTCTGAACTTTTCCAAGGGTCAGCTGCAGATGTGCTTCATTTGGGGGCACCACATTAACATTTGCTGGCAAGAACAAATCATCTTCCAGTACTTGTGAAGAAGGAGTTGGTAATGAAGACTCAACCAAACCATTTTCTGAATCATCAGCCATGAGATCATCATGAGCAGAGTATGCTTGGAGGATATTAAGAAGACCATCTCCTAAGGGCAAGGTGGGTGCAGCAGATGACTGTTGAGGATTCTCATGTTGACCTTGCTGTATAGGAGCAGATGAAGAACCAACACCCTGGGGATCATGAGTAGCAGTATCTTCAGAGTTGGCTCTGCACTGTTCATTCCAAACAAACTCTCTGTTCCTCCGCTGCTGCTTCACCTTCCTGCGACGAGGCGATGGCGAACTTCCCGGTGGATCCACATCGATTCACGCCGGTGGGCTTCCAGGTGCTTCAACCTTGGGGAGCTGATGAGCGGCCGGCGCGCATGTACGTCATGGCTGCGGCTCCACCACCTCGTCGCCATGAGTCGTGGGCCATCGCTCAAGTTCTTCCGCGGCCTGAGGGAGCAGAAATTGATGAAGTCCTCAATCAGGTACATGACCACATCCAGGAGAATCTGCATTTGGAGGTGGTAAACTTTGCTGAGAGTGCTGTTGGGTTGGGTCTGTATCGCATGAGGGATAGCGCTCTTAGAGATCTGCTAGTTAATCAACCTGCTCATCAGCTTGGAAATGGCCGCACAGTTACCTTTGTTAGGCATGATGAAGGAGAGAACTTTCAATCAACTGTATATACTCGTCTTAGTTGGTTGATGATGCTTAATCTGCCTATGGATTATCGCAATGAGGAATTCTTGCGAGATTCTGTCACCAAGTTTGGTAAGATGAGGGGGTGGATTAGAGAGGATCCTACCCCTGCTCGTACTTTGATTAGAGTTGCCTATGGAGGAACTAGAGATGTGCCCAGATCTTTGGTTATCAGAGAACCGCAGAGGTATGGGGGGACAGTGGTCTCATGGACAGTCCCAATATATATCCTGACTAGTGAACCCGAGGATGTACTGCCACCAGATGAATCTCCTGAACCAGAAAATGGTAATCCTCACCCTCACTTCTTTGTTGGTCCTGTTCCACCACAAGAGAATTGGGTTCCCCCAATGAACCAAGGCTGGGATGATTGGAATGAGGAAGGACATGCTGGTAATGACAATGTTAATCCTGGGTGGGATAATGTGCCTGGGCCAGATTTTCTGCAGCAGCTCCCTTCTTCCTTCTCCATTCAGTTCACTGATCAGACTAACTCCTCTGTTCATCTTGTTCTGGGAGAAGGGCCAGTCCTTGTGCAGCAAGGAAATGTAGAGATTATTGAGATAGAGGACATTACTGATGCTATGGAGGGGGAATACCCACAGCATGCTTTAGAACATGATGTTCAGGTGGACATGGAGGATGCTCAACTTGCCCTGGTCCCATACAAGTATTCTGTGTGGCACTCTATCTGGTCTCAGGTTGGCTCAACTGCAGGTGCTGTTCAACATGTTGTGTTGTCTGATCAGGTGCCAGGGGAAGCTTTGGGAATGCCTGCCTCTCTGATGCCATCTGTGACAGCTAACATACTTGATGGTATTTCAGATTCAGATCTCTCCGTGCAAGACTCTGCAGATATGCTACTTGATCAGCTGGTGGTTCCTTCTTTGGAGGGTACAAGGAAGAGGGGGCGCGGGAAAAAGGTTGTACCTGCCTCAGAGGAAGGGGTCAGGAGAAGTACTAGACAGGCTGCCATCAAGTAAGGGTATAAGGCTGAGCCCAATGAGCAGCTGGAGCCCAAGAAGGAGACAAAGAAAAAGCCCAAGTCCAAGCCCAGTAAGGAAAATGTGGCACCTTTTACTCCTATCAAGGTGATTCAGAAGGTTGGTGCAGCCCTGGAGATACCTGCAGACAAGCTGACTGAGGAGAAGCTTATGGCCTCTTCTGTGCAAGACTCTACCCCAAGAGTTTAAATGATTATACATCTTTATGTGATGATTTTGTGCCCAAATGTGGGCTTATTTTGTTGCTTTAGCTGCACCTATATTGCCTATGTGCAAGACTGTCCATCACAATGCTACCTTTATCTGAACTACAATACTATGTTGCTTGGACCTTATCTGTTGCCTTTTGTGCTGTGTGAGCTATTGGTTGTCCAATGGTTATGTGTTACTCTTTTCACTGTTATTAATGGATAGCACAAAACAATGGCTAATGGACTGGTTGGTTCTTGATTGGAATGTGAGAGGTCTAAATGACAAGGATAAAAGACTGGCAGTATATAATAAAATTGATGAGAGCAATTGCTCAGTAATATGTCTGCAAGAAACTAAGTGTGAGAATTTTGAGCACTCTTTTATAAGGAGTTTTTGCCCTAAACGGTTTGATCAATTTGCTTTCTCCCCTTCTGTGGGAGCCTCTGGTGGCATTATTGTTTTATGGAACAGCTCTATTTTTGATGGCACTCTTTTGGAAGTACATAGATCTGCTGTGAGGGTCCTTTTCACCTCAAAGCATACAAAAGAGTCTTGGACCTTGGTTAGTGTTTATGGCCCTTGTAGAGGCATAGAGAGGGATAATTTTGTTCAATGGCTGCATGATCTCCATATTCCTTTTGATGAACATTGGTTGCTAGTGGGAGACTTTAATTTTATGAGGTCTGTTGATAATAGAAACAAGCCTGGAGCTGATATGAATGGCATTTTCATTTTTAATGAAGTTACCAGCTACCTTGGCTTAGTGGAGATTCCCCTAAAAGGAAGAAAGTTCACTTGGTCCAATATGCAAGATCAGCCCTTGCTTGAGCAGTTGGATTGGTTCTTTACTAGCTGTCAATGGACTCTTAAATATCCAAATACCCTTGTTCATCCCTTGGCTCAGCCAGTGTCTGACCATACTCCTTGTGTGATTCAAATTGCTACAAGTATTCCTAAAGCACATATTTTTAGGTTTGAAAATCATTGGGTTGAGCAGCCTGGGTTTATGGATTTGATTAAGGAGGTATGGGCTTGGCCAGTAAGATCCACTTCTGCTGCAGGCATTCTCTCAGCTAAGTTAAAAAATTGAGATATGAGCTTAAAAGATGGGGAAAGAGCTTATCTGCCATTAAACAGCTAATTTTGAAATGCAATCAAGCTATCTTGATAATTGATCAGTTGGAGGATGATAGAGAACTGAGCAGACCTGAATTTAATTTCAGGAATATAGTAAAAGAGCACTTGAAAGTTTTGATGCAATCTCAGTCTGACTATTGGAAGAAGAGATGCACTATAAGATGGATAAAACTTGGAGGTGAAAATACTAAAATTTTTCACTCCAAAGAAACAGAGAGATATAGGCATAATGTGATTGCAGATATTTTGGGTGATGATGGTAGTACTTTGTCCACTCACAGTGAAAAGGCTAATGCCTTCCTTCATAGCTTCAAAAATAGGATGGGAGTTTGCAGGGCAACTAGTCCTATGGATCTTGGAGCTGTCATTCAGAGAGTGGATAATCTTGATTCCTTGATAGCTCCTTTTTCTGATGAAGAGATTGATAAGATTGTTCAGCACATGAAACCAGACAGAGCCCCAGGTCCTGATGGATTTAATGGCTTATTTTTGAAGAAATGTTGGGGCATAGTCAGAGCAGATTTTATTAGATTGTGTCATGACTTTCATTGTGGTAAAGCTTCTCTGCAGAGTATTAATGGATCTTTTATTACTTTGGTGCCCAAGAAACACAGTCCTGAGTCTATAAATGATTTTATACCAATTTCTCTGACTAATACCTGTCTCAAATTCCTGACTAAATTGGCTGCTAATAGAATGCAAGGTGAGATTAAGAGAACTGTTCATGCCAACCAGTATGGGTTTATTCAGAATAGAACAATTCAGGATTGCCTTGCATGGTCTTTTGAGTTTTTATACCAATGCCAGCAGTCCAAGAGGAAGATTGTAGTCTTAAAAATTGACTTTGAGAAAGCTTTTGACACTCTGGATCATGCAACCATCATTCAGATTATGAGAGCCAAGGGATACCCTGAATTATTTTTGACTTGGGTAAAGGAAGTGTTGTCCTCAGGATCTTCCTCAATATTAGTTAATGGAGTACCTGGTAAATCTTTTCCTTGCAAGAGAGGAGTAAGGCAGGGGGACCCCCTGTCTCCTTTGCTTTTTGTGCAAGGTGCTGATCTTCTGCAAACATTGGTAAATATTGCTTACAGGGAGGGAATTCTGGCTACTCCTATCCCTGTTGGCAATGATTTTCCTATCATTCAGTATGTTGATGATACTATTATTGTGTTACCTGCTGAAAAAGTGCAATTGGCTGCCTTCAAAAGTATCCTGGATCAGTATGCTGCTTTCACAGGTCTTAAGGTCAATTATAATAAATCCTCTATGATCCCCATAAATTTGACACATGCAGAGGCTGTTGAGCTTGCCAGAGATTTTGATTGTCAATTGGGTAGCATGCCTTTTACTTACTTAGGTCTCCCAATGGGAACCACTAAACCAACCATCAGGGATATGTCTCCTCTTATTGATAGAGTGGAGAGGAGATTATCTGCCACTACATCTTTTTTGTCAAATGGAGATCACCTGGTCTTGGTCAACTCAGTGCTTTCCTCTTTGCCCACTTTTTTCATGCTCTCTCAAAGGATACCTGTGGGAGTGGTGGATGTAGTTGACAGAGCAAGAAGGCATTGTCTGTGGAGAAGGAAAGATAAGGAGAAGATTCATTCTTTGGCTGCCTGGAGTATGATATGCAAACCCAAGAATAAGGGTGGTCTGGGCATCATTAATTTAAGAATTCAAAATGCAGCACTTCTATTAAAGTATCTCCATAAATTCTATAACAATGATGATACTCCCTGGGTTCAGCTAGTGAGGGACACTTATTATTTTGAAGCAGTCCCTCATGCCACAGTTCTTGTTGGCTCCTTCTGGTGGAGAGATGTGTTCAGTTTGGTGGATCAATACAGAGCAGTCACTACATGTAAGATTGGGAGTGGTGAGTCCATCTTATTTTGGGACGATAAATGGAAGGGGGAAACTCTGAATATCAGGTTTCCTAGGCTTTTTTCCTTCACTAAGGATAAACTTCAGTCAGTCAAGGAATTTTGTGATATGGAGGATATTACAGATGGATTTCATCTTCCCTTGTCCACACAGGCTCATGGAGAAATGATGCAGTTAAGAACTTTCATAGAAAATGTGGAGTTAACAGAAGGGGTAAAGGACACTTGGTTGATGGAAAAAGGAAATGGGCACTATAAGCCAAGTCTGATATACAGATTACATTTTAGCCCGATGCTAAACCACACTCCCTCTATTTGGTTGTGGAAAAGCAAGTGTACCTCGAAACACAAATTCTTTGCCTGGCTCATTCTTCATGGTAGAATAAATACTAAAGACATGCTATTGAGGAGGCACTGGAATGTTACTAACAATCATAGTTGTGTGCTGTGCCATGATGATTCATATGAAGATTGGAGGCACCTCTTCTTTAACTGCATGTACATCACAAGAATTTGGAACTATTTACAAGTCCCTTGGCAGCCGGGAGATACATTGGCATCACTCATTACTGCCAAGAAAACCTTCAAAGGACCCTGTTTTGTTGAAGTTGTGGTCCTTGCATGTTGGAACATTTGGAAGCAAAGAAACTCCTACATTTTCAAGCATATCAGGCCGACTTTCAGAGGTTGGAAGGCAGGGTTTTTTCATGACATCACCATGCTTATGCATAGGGTGAGGCCTGCTGATGTAGATCCTTTGTCAATATGGCTTAAGTCACTTCCTTAGATACCCTTGTATATAGTTTGTTTTCTTTTTCCTCTTTTTTTTGTAAATATTGTAACCCTTTTGCTTCTTTGTTGGTTTTAATAAAGTGAGGCTGTGGGGGCTCCCCCACAGTAGAAAGTTTCAAAAAAATCTTAAAAATACAAATAATATATCAAAAAATCTAGAAAAATAAAACTAATTCATTTCAAAATCTTAAAAATACAAATAATATATCAAAAAATCCAGAAAAATAAAACTAATTCATTTCAAAATTTTAAAAATGGAAATAATATATCAAAAAATTCAGAAAAATAAAATTAATTCATTTCAAAATCAGATAAATACAAATAATATATCAAAAAATTCAAAAAAATAAAACTAATTCATTTCAAAATCTTAAAAATACAAATAATATGTCAAAAAATCCAAAAAATAAAACTAATTCATTTCAAAATTTTAAAAATGGAAATAATTTATCAAAAAATTCATAAAAATAAAACTAATTCATTTCAAAATCAGATAAATACAAATAATATATCAAAAAATTCATAAAAATAAAACTAATTCATTTGAAATTCAGAAAAATACAAATAATATATCAAAAAATTCATAAAAATAAAACTAATTCATTTCAAATTCAGAAAAATACATTTCTTCACGCAACTGTCTTCCCGCCCCCCGCTTCCCACCATTTCTTCCCGCCTCAGTCTTCCCTCCTCCTGTCTTCCCGCCCCCTGTTCTCGCCATTTCTTGCCGCCTCTATCTTTCTGCCATTTCTTCCCGCCTTTTTGTGCACCAACGACATCTTCGAGGGCTTGCAGGAAAAAATATCCGAGGCGCAACTTCTGAAGATGCCGTAGGGCGTGTGCACCAACGACATCTTCGAGAAGCTGCGCCACGGGAGATTTTCCAACCCTTTCCCCAACCTTTGTTAGACGAGATGATGGAGTCTTTCACGGGCTTGCGGAAATTTTCCGAGAACTTCGAAGATGTCGTAGGGCGTGTGCACCAACAACATCTTCGAAAGCTGCACCACGGGAGATTTTCCACCCTTTCCCCGACACTATTAGGCGAGATGATGGAATCTTTCACGGGGCTTGGGAAAATTTTCCGGAGCGCAACTTCCGAAGATGCCGTAGGCGTGTGCACCAACGACATCTTCGAGAAGGCTGCGCCACGGGAGCCTAACCCTTTCCCCAACAATTAGACGAGATGATGGAGTCTTTCACGGGCTTGCGGAAAATTTTCCGAGGCGCAACTTCCGAAGATGCCGTAGGGCGTGTGCACCAACGACATCTTCGAGAAGCTGCGCCATGGGAGATTTTCAACCCTTTCCCAACATTGTTATGTTAGAGGATGATGGATTCTTTCACGGGCTTGCAGGAAAATTTTCCCGAGGCGTATCGATGCTAGGTTGGCTTGTTGGTATGCTTGCCAAGGCGTATCGATGCTCCTTTTATAGGCACGACGCCGCTTCTTTCCTTTGTCTTGTTCCTTCGACAGGGCGTCGTGCGCTACATGCTTTATCTCATCGAGCAGTGCATCCACCCACGCGTCTTTATCCTGCCGACAACTTTAGTCTCGGTTGCACCCACCAACCGGGACTAAAGCTTACCCAGACGTCCTTATCCCACTGACAGTTTTGTTAGATGACACAAAAACCACCTTTAGTCCAGGTTGCACCCACTGGCAGGGACTAAAAATTAGATACTTGACTACGGATTCCTCTTCTTCCTTCCTTGTCTTCCCGCCTCCTGTCTTCCCGCCCACATTTCTTCCCGCCATTTCTTCCTGCCACTATCATCCCGCCCACACTTTTCCCCGCCATTTCTCACTCTATATATGTAGCCCGGCTAGGCCAGCATTATCACATCTCTACAATCTTGCATCACTCTCTCATGGCTTCCACCGTACCCACTCTAACCAACCAGCAGGTGGAGGAGCTTTGCGCCTCAAACTACCCTTGTCCACCGGGCTACCGCGTCCCCGCCGGCTGGAGCCCTAAGCGCCCGGAGCATGCAGTCCCTCCCGTCCCTCGGGGTACTGCGCGCAGGCGGCCATCACGAACCACTACTACCTCGACCTCACGCCGGAGCAGCGGATGAATCCCCGCTGGCATCCCGACAAACAGCAGACTTGGGACGCCTTCTTCATCAATCGGCGTGAGAGGGCACTCGCCAGGTATGAGAAGGACGGTCTGCTGATGTCTACGCACGCTTCTATTCCTGTAGACAGTGTTGGGCCTCCAAGAGTAGAGGTTTGTAGAACAGCAGCAAGTTTCCCATAAGTGAATCACCCAAGGTTTATCGAACTCAGGGAGGTAGAGGTCAAAGATATCCCTCTCAAGAAACCATGCAATTACGATACAAGAAGTCTCTTGTGTCCCCAACACACCTAATACACTTGTCAGATGTATAGGTGCACTAGTTCGGCGAAGAGATAGTGAGATGCAAGTGATATGGATGAATATGAGTGGTAATAGCAATCTGAAATAAAGATGGCAGCAAGTAAACATGCAATAGAACAGTAAATAAACGGTGATTCGATATTTGGAAACAAGGCCTAGGGATCATACTTTCACTAGTGGACACTCTCAACAATGATCACATAAATAAATAAGTTCTCTTCTCTTATGCTACTTTCAAAGACTCTATTGTTGCATAACAAACACCATTCATTGTGTAGGGTGATACGTCCCAAACGTATCTATAATTTCTTATGTTCCATGCTACTTTTATGATGATACTCACATGTTTTATACACATTATATGTCATTATTATGCATTTTCCGGCACTAACCTATTGACAAGATGCCGAAGAGCCATTGCTGTTTCTGCTGTTTTGATTTCAGAAATCCTAGTAGAAATATTCTCGGAATTGGACGAAATCAACGCCCGGGTCCTATTTTTCCACGAAGCTTCCGAGGAGGAGAAACGAAGTGGGGCCACGAGCGGCGACACGCTAGAGGCGCGGCACAGGCCTTGGCGCGCGGCCCTATTGTGTGGGTCCCTCGTGACGCCCCCGACCTACCCTTCCGCCTACTTAAAGCCTCGTCGCGAAACCCCCAGTAAAGGCCACGATACGGAAAACCTTCCGGAGACGCCGCCAATCCCATCTCGGGGATTCCAGGAGATCGCCTTCGGCACCCTACCGGAGGAGAATCATCTCCCGGAGGACTCTTCATACGCCATGATCGCCTCGGATTGATGTGTGAGTAGTTCACCCCTGGACCATGGGTCCATAGAGTAACTAGATGGTCGTCTTCTCCTAATTGTGCTATCATGCTCGTTCTTGTGAGCTGCCTATCATGATCAAGATCGTTTCTTTGTAATCCTACATGTTGTGTTTGTTGGGATCCGATGAATATTGAATACTATGTCAAGTTGATTATCAATCTATCATATATGTTGTTTATGTTCTTGCATGCTCTCCGTTGCTAGTAGAGGCTCTGGCCAAGTTGATACTTGTGACTCCAAGAGGGAGTATTTATGCTCGATAGTGGGTTCATGCCTCCATTAAATCTGGGACAGTGACTGAAAGTTCTAAGGTTGTGGATGTGATGTTGCCACTAGGGATAAAACATCGATGCTTTGTCTAAGGATATTTGTGTTGATTACATTACGCACCATACTTAATGCAATTGTATGTTGCTTGCAACTATACCGGAAGGAGTTGGATGATAACCTGAAAGTGGAGTTTTTAGGCATAGATGCACTTTGGATGGCGGTCTATGTACTTTGTCGTAATGCCCTGATTAAATCTCATAGTACTCATCATGATATTTGTATGTGCATTGTTATTCCTTCTTTATTTGTCAATTGCCCAACTATAATTTATTCACCCAACATGCTATTTATCTTATGGGAGAGACACCGCTAGTGGCTGTGGACCCCGGTCTATTACATCGAAATACAATCTACTGCAATACTTGTTCTTTCTGTTCTTCGCAAACAATCATCTTCCACACAATACGGTTAATCCTGTTGTTTACAGCAAGCGGTGAGATTGACAACCTCCTTTGTTACATTGGGGCAAAGTACTTTTGTTGTGTTGTGCAGGTTCACGTTGGCGTCGGAATCCCTGGTGTTGCGCCGCACTATACTTCGCCATCAACCTTCAACGTGCTTCTTGGCTCCTCCTGGTTCGATAAACCTTGGTTTCTTTCTGAGGAAAACTTCTTGTCTGCATCACCTTCCTCTTGGGGTTCCCAACGGACGTGTGTCCTGCACGCATCAAGCATATTTTTTGGCGCCGTTGCCGGGGAGATCAAGACACGCTGCAAGGGGAGTCTCCACTTCCAATCTCTTTACTTTGTTTTTGTCTTGCTTTATTTTATTTACTACTTTGTTTGCTGCACTTAAAAAACACAAAAAAAATTAGTTGCTAGCTTTACTTTATTCTGTCTTGCTCTCCATATTAAAAACACAAAAAATTAGTTACTTGCATTTAATTTATCTAGTTTGCTTTATTTACTACGCTAAAATGAATACCCCTGAAAATACTAAGTTGTGTGACTTCACAAACACTAATAATAATGATTTCCTATACACACCTATTGCTCCCTGCTACTACACCAGAATTCTTTGAAATTAAACCTGCTATTTGAATCTTGTTATGAGAGAGCAATTTTATGGTGTTAGTTCAGATGATGCTGCTGCCCATCTTAATAATTTTGTTGAACTATGTGAAATGCAAAAGTGGAATGTAGATGGTGATATTATAAAAGTTAAAATTGTTTCCTTTCTCATTAAGAGGAAGAGCTAAAGGTGGTTGCTATCTTTGCCTAAGAATAGTATTGATTCATGGACTAAATGTAAGGATGCTTTTATTGGTAGATATTATCCTCCTGCTAAAATTATATCTTTAGAGTAGCATAATGAATTTTAAGCAGTTAGATACTGAACATGTTGCCTAAGCATGGGAGAGAATGAAATCTTTGGTAAGGAATTGCCCAACCCTGGCTACTTGGATGATCATCCAAACTTTCTATCACCAGGAATTGAATTTTTTTTCATGAGAACCTATTGGATTCAGTGCTTTGGAGGTACCTTTATGTCCATCACTTTGGGGGGCGGCGACAAAGCTTCTTGATGATATGATGATAAGTCCTACTGCAAGATGGCACACGGAAAAAGAGGCTCACACAAGGTAAGAGGTAAATTCTATTGAAATTGATGTGATTATGTCTATACTTGTGAATGATAGATCTAATTTTGATCCAAATAATGTTCCTTTAGCTTCATTGGTTGCTCCAAGAAGAAAATGTTGATGTGAACTTCATTAAAAGTAATAATTTCAACAATGCTTATAGGAATAATTTGGGTAACAACTATAGGCCATATCCTGCTAGTGGTAATGATTATGGTAATTCTTATGGTAGATATGAGGAAAGGATGCTAGAAATTGAAAGATCCACTAAGAGCTTTATGCAATCACAATATGAGCAAAATCAATTGTTTACTAAAACTATGAATGAACAATCCACCTTGCTGAAAAATATAGGGAATCAACTTGAAAACTTGAATATGGAGATTTCGGGTTTGCAAACTAAGATTTCAAATGCTGAAAACCGAATCTCATACATGTCTGCGTCACAATCCTCTTTAATTAATAAAATGGCTGCTAAACCTGAGGACATTGATAATAAGATTGCTACTACAGCAAATGCCATCCAAGTTAGAATTAATGAGAATATAAGATTAATGGCTGAATTGCGTGCTAGGTGGGATAGAGAAGAAAAATGAAAAACTAGCTAAAGAGAATAATGTAGCTAAAGTTTGGACTATTACCACCACTAGTAATGATAATGATTCACATGTTGCTGCACCTCCTACTATCAATGGTAAAATAATTGGTGTTGGCAATGTTTCTACTCCTAGTGCAAAGCGTACAAAACTGCCTGAAATTGCTAAAGCTGCTGAAACTGCTTGTGATAAAACTGCTGAAATTTTTTCCAACCTTGGGGACAATGATCCCATTGCTGTAGCTCATAATGATTTAGATTTTGATGATTGTAACATCTCTGAAGTTATAAAGTTCTTACAAAAACTTGCTAAAAATCCTAATGCTAGTGATATAAATTTAGCCTTTACAAAACATATTACAAATGCTCTCATAAAAGCTAGAGAAGAGAAACTAAAACTTGAAACTTCTATTCCTAGGAAGTTAGAAGATGGTTGGGAGCCCATCATTAAGATGAGGGTCAATGATTTTGATTGTAATGCTCTATGTGATCTTGGTGCAAGTATTTCTGTTATGCCTAAGAAAATGTGATATGCTTGACTTGCCACCATTGAAAAATTGTTGTTGGATATTAATCTTCCTGATAATGCTATAAAGAAACCTTTGGGGAGGATTGATAATGTTCGCATTATGGTTAACAATAACCTTGTCCCGTTGATTTTGTTGTCTTGGATATTGAATGCAATGCATCTTGTCCCATTATATTGGGAAGACCTTTTCTTGAACTATTGGTGCTACCATTGATATGAAGGAAGGTAATATTAAATATCAATTTCCTCTCCAAGAAAGGTATGGAACACTTCCCTAGAAAAAGAATGAAGTTACCTTATGATTCTATTATTAGAACAAATTATGATGTCGATGCTTCATCTCTTGATAATACTTGATACACACTTTCTGCGCCTAGCTGAAAAAAAAAAAAAAAAAGCGCTTATGGGAGACAACCCATGTTTTTACTACAGTACTTTGTTTTATATTTGAGTCTTGGAAGTTGTTACTACTGTAGTAACCTCTCCTTATCTTTATTTTATTGCATTGTTGTGCCAAGTAAAGTCTTTGATAGTAAAGTCAATACTAGATTTGGATTACTGAGCAGAAACAGATTTCTTGCTGTCACGAATCTGGGCAGAATTCTCTGTAGGTAACTCAGAAAAATCTGCAAATTTACGTGCGTGATCCTCAGATATGTACGCAACTTTCATTAAATTTGAGCATTTTCATCTGAGCAAGTTAAGTGCCCCTGTAAAATTCGTCTTTACGGACTGTTCTGTTTGTGATTCTGCCTTTTATTTCGCATTGCCTGTTTTGCTATGTTTGATGGATTTCTTTGTTCCATTAACTTTCAGTAGCTTTGTGCAATGTCCAGAAGTATTAAGAATGATTATGTCACCTCTGAATGTATGAATTTTCAAATATGCACTAACCCTCTAATGAGTTTGTTTCGAGTTTGGTGTGGAGGAAGTTTTCAAGGGTCGAGAGAGGAGTATGATACAATATGATCAAGAAGAGTGAAAAGTCTAAGCTTGGGGATACCCCCGTGGTTCATCCCTGCATATTTCAAGAAGACTCAAGCATCTAAGCTTGGGGATGCCCAAGGCATCCCTTCTTCATCGACAACATTATCAGGTTCCTCTAATGAAACTATATTTTTATTCAGTCACATCTTATGTGCTTTACTTGGAGCGTCTGTTTGTTTTTGTTTTTGTTTGAATAAAGTCGGATCCCACAATCCTTTATATTGGAGATATTACGCTCCGCTGTTTCGTATGAACACGTATGTTCTTAGCTTTATCTTTAATGTTCATTGTGAAAGTTGAACTACCTCATTCATTGATATATGGTTGGAAACGGAAAATGCCGCATGTGGTAATTGGTATAATGTCTTGAATAATGTGATGCTTGGCAATTGTTGTGCTCATATAGATCATGTTTAAGCTCTTGCATCATATACCTTGCACCTATTAATGAATACTACATAGAGCTTGTTAAAATTTGGTTTGCATGATTGGTCTCTCTAAGTCTAGATATTTTCTGGTTGAGGTGTTTGAACAACAAGGAGACGATGTTAAGTCTTATAATGCTTACAATATGTTTATATGTGAGTCTTGCTGCACCATTTCATACTTGAGTTTGCTTCAAATAACCTTGCTAGCCTAGCCTTGTAGTGAGAATTCTTCTTCTCGTACATCCAAATCCTTGAGCCAATAACCATGCCATTTGTGTCACCATACCTACCTACCATGTATTTCTCCGCCATTCAAAGTACATTACTTGAGTGCTACCTTTAAAATTCCATTCTTCCACCTTTACAATATATAGCTCATGGGACAAAATAGCTTAAAAACTATTGTGATAATGAAGAATATGTACTTATGTGTCTTATTTCTTAATAAGTTGTGTTGAGCGGTAACCATGTTTTCTGGGGACGCCATCAACTTTTGTCTACTGTTGAATATCATGTGAGTTGCTATGCATATTCGTCTTGTCTGAAGTAAGTACGATTTCATAATCAAATGTTTTGAGTATGCATATTGTTAGAGAAGAACATTGGGCCGCTAACTAAAGCCATGATTCATGGTGGAAGTTTCGGTTGGACATAAAACCTCAATCTCTTATGAGAATATTAACTGTTGTTGAATGCTTAAGCATTAAAAGAGAGTCCATTATCTGTTGTCTATGTTGTCCAGTGTGGGTGTCTAAGTTAGGGAGTGATCAAAAGCGAAATCCAATGCGAATCTTCTCCTTAGACCCTTGCCACAGACGGCATCGAGTACCTGATATTCTACGGGTGCTTCTATTCTTGTAGACGAGTGTTGGGCCTCCAAGAGCCGAGGTTTTTTGTAGACAGCAGCAAGTTTCCCTTAGGTGGATCCCCAAGGTTTATCGAACTCGGGGAGGAAGAGTCAAAGATATCCCTCTCATGCAACCACAAAGCACAAGAAAGTCTCTTGTGTCCCCAACACACCTAATGGGTGCACTAGTTAAGCGAAGAGATAGTGAAATACAGGTGGTATGAATAAATACGACGGTAGCAACGGCACCGAGAGAAAAGTGCTTGCTGGCGTGGAGTTGATGGTAGTAATATTGCGGGAAGTAAAGATGCGGTAAAACAGTAAACAAGAGCGATAGCAGTATTTAGGAACAAGGCCTAGGAATCATACTTTCACTAGTGGACACTCTCAACATTGATCACATAACAGAATAAATAGATAGATGCTAGACTCTACACCCTCATGTTGGATGATGAACACCACTAAGTGTGTAGGATTACACGAACCCTCAATGCCGGAGTTCCAAAATATTCAATGTTCATATTTAAATAACCTTAGAGTGCATAACAGATCAACATAACCAAACCTTGTACTAACATAGCATGCACACTGTCACCTTCTCACGCTATGTAGGAGGCATACATCACATCAATACCATCATAGCAATAGTTAACTTCATAATCTACAAGAGATCACAATCATAGCCTAGGCCAAGTACTACACGATGCACACCCTGTCACCATTACACCGTGCAGGAGGAATAAACTACTTTAATAACATCACTAGAGTAGCACACGGATAAATTGTGATACAAAACCCATTGCAATCATAAAGAGATATAAATAAGCACTTCACTATGCCATTCATAGCAAGTATTTTGTGAAATATAGCCTAAGAGACCCACACGATGCACACACTGTCTCTTTACACGTGGGACAAGGAGTCTCCGGAGATCACATAAGTAAAACCCTCTAACATAATGACATCTAGATTACAAGCATCATATGAATCTCAGTCATTAAGGCAGCTCATGAAATTATTGTATTGAAGTACATAGGAGAGATGAACCACATAGCTAGTCGGTAGCATGCACACTGTCACCTTCACGCTACGAAAGGAGGCATACATCACATCAATACCATCATAGCAATAGTTAACTTCATAATCTACAAGAGATCACAATCATAGCCTACGCCAAGTACTACACGATGCACACAGTCACCATTACACCGTGCGGAGGAATAAACTACTTTAATAACATCACTAGAGTAGGCACAGATATATTGTGATACAAAACACATTGCAATCATAAAGAGATATAAATAAGCACTTCACTATGCCATTCATAACATTCTGTGAAATATAGCCTAAGAGACCCACACGGTGCACACACCGTCACCTTTACACACGTGGGACAAGGAGTCTCCGCATAAGTAAACCCACTTGACTAGCATAATGACATCTAGATTACAAGCATCATCATATGAATCCCAATCATGTAAGGCAGCTCATGAAGAGATGAACCACATAGTCTCGAGCTCGAGGAGAACCACTCATGGAGGAACGTTGGTTTGGCTCGATGGAGAAGCCTTCCGGGGCTCCCCGTCCCGGCGGCGTGCCGGAGACGTCCCCCGATCTTGGCTTCGTGATGACGGTGGCTCGGAAGACCGTGGCTGGCGAACGTAATAGGTTTTCGTGGACAGCCTTAAATCGGAAGGGCACTGGGGGCCCACACACTAGGGCGGCGCGGCCCCCTCGGCCGCGCCAGGGTGTTGTGTGGGGCCCCTAGGGCTCCCTGCAGCGGCTCTCGGGTGTTCTGGAAGCTTCTCCAATTATAAGACTCGGGCGTTGATTTCGTCCAATTCCGAGAATATTTCCTTACTAGGATTTCTGAACCAAAAACAGCGGAAAACGAACTGGCACTTCGGCATTCGTCAATAGGTTAGTTCCTGAAACGCATAATAATGACATATAATGTGTATAAAACATGTAGGTATCATCAATAAAGTAGCATGGAACATAAGAAATTATCGATACGTCGGAGACGTATCAGCATCCCCAAGCTTAGTTCTGCTCGTCCCGAGCAGGTAAACCATAACAAAGATAATTTCTGGAGTGACATGCCATCATAACCTTGAACATACTATTGTAAGCATATGTAATGAATGCAGCGATCAAAACAATGGTAATGACATGAGTAAACAAATGAATCACAAAGCAAAGACTTTTCATGAATAGTACTTTCAAGACAAGCATCAATAAGTCTTGCATAAGAGTTAACTCATAAAGCAATAATTCAAAGTAGAGGTATTGAAGCAACACAAAGGAAGATTAAGTTTCAGCGGTTGCTTTCAACTCATAACATGTATATCTCATGGATATTGTCAATGTAAAGTAATATAACAAGTGCAATATGCAAGTATGTAGGAATCAATGCACTCACACAAGTGTTTGCTTCTTGAGGTGGAGAGAGATAGGTGAACCGACTCAACATAAAAGTAAAAAGAATGGTCCTTCAAAGAGGAAAGCATCGATTGCTATATTTGTGCTAGAGCTTTGGTTTTGAAAACATGAAACAATTTTGTCAACGGTAGTAATAAAGCATATGTATCATGTAAATTATATCTTACAAGTTGCAAGCCTCATGCATAGTGTACTAATAGTGCCCGCACCTTGTCCTAATTAGCTTGGGTTACACTGATTATCATTGCATAACATATGTTTCAACCAAGTGTCACAAAGGGGTACCTCTATGCCGCTTGTACAAGGGTCTAAGGAGAAAGTTCGCATTGGATTTCTCGCTTTTGATCATTCTTCAACTTAGACACCCATACTGGGACAACATAGACAAGAGATAATGGACTCCTCTTTTAATGCTTAAGCATTCAACAATAAGCTAATATTCTCATAAGAGATTGAGGTTTAATGTCCAAACTGAAACTTCCACCATGATTCATGGCTTTAGTTAGCGGCCCAATGTTCTTCTCTAACAAGTATGCATACTCAAACCATTTGATTGTGAAAACCGCCCTTACTCAGACAAGACGAACATGCATAGCAACTCACATGATATTCAACAAAGAGTTGATGGCGTCCCCAGGAGCATGGTTATCGCACAACAAGCAACTTAATAAGAGATAAAGTGCATAAGTACATATACAATACCACAATAGTTTTTAAGGCTATTTTGTCCCATGAGCTATATATTGCAAAGGCGAATGATGGAAATTTAAAGGTAGCACTCAAGCAATTTACTTTGGAATGGCGGAGAAATACCATGTAGTAGGTAGGTATGGTGGACACAAATGGCATAGTGGTTGGCTCAAGGATTTTGGATGCATGAGAAGTATTCCTCTCGATACAAGGTTTAAGCTAGCAAGGTTTATTTGAAACAAACACAAGGATGAACCGGTGCAAAACTCACATAAAAGACATATTGTAAACATTATAAGACTCTACACCGCCTTCCTTGTTGTTCAAAACTCAATACTAGAAATTATCTAGACTTAGAGAGACCAAATATGCAAACCAAATTTTAGCAAGCTCTATGTATTTCTTCATTAATGGGTGCAAAGTATATGATGCAAGAGCTTAAACATGAGCACAACAATTGCCAAGTATCAAATTATCCAAGACTTTTTATCAATTACTACATGTAGCATTTCCCGTTTCCAACCATATAACAATTAACGAAGCAGTTTCAACCTTCGCCATGAACATTAAAAGCTAAGAACACATGTGTTCATATGAACCAGTGGAGCGTGTCTCTCCCACACAAGCATTTATTCAAACAAAAACAAAAACAAATCAGACGCTCCAAGTAAAGTACATAATATGTGACCGAATAAAAAATATAGTTTCAAGAGAAGAAACATGATAAATTGTTGATGAAGAAGGGGATGCCTTGGGCATCCCCAAGCTTAGATGCTTGAGTCTTCTTGAAATATGCAGGGATGAACCACCGGGGTATCCCCAAGCTTAGACTTTTCACTCTTCTTGATCATAGTATATCATCCTCCTCTCTTGACCCTTGAAAACTTCCTCCACACCAAACTCGAAACAAACTCATTAGAGGGTTAGTGCATAATAAAAATTCACATGTTCAGAGGTGACACAATCATTCTTAACACTTCTGGACATTGCCCAAAGCTACTGGAAGCCAATGGAACAAAGAAATCCATCCCACATAGCAAAAGAGGCAATGCGAAATAAAAGGCAGAATCTGTCAAAACAGAACAGTCCGTAAAGACGAATTTTCAAGTGGCACTTACTTGCTCAGATGAAAATGCTCAAATTGAATGAAAGTTGCGTACATATCTGAGGATCACGCACGTAAATTGGCAGATTTTTCTGAGTTACCTACAGAGAATTCTGCCCAGATTCGTGACAGACAGAAATCTGTTTCTGCGCAGTAATCCAAATCTAGTATCAACCCTACTATCAAAGACTTTACTTGGCACAACAATGCAATAAAATAAAGATAAGGAGAGGTTGCTACAGTAGTAACAACTTCCAAGACACAAATATAAAACAAAAGTACTGTAGCAAAATAAACACATGGGTTATCTCCCAAGAAGTGCTTTCTTTATAGCCATTAAGATGCAGCTTTAATGATGCACTCGCAAGAAATAGTATTTGAAGCAAAAGAGAGCATCAAGAGGCAAATTCAAAACAAATTTAAGCCTAACATGCTTCCTATGAAAAGGAATCTTGTACATTGAAGAACAAAGTGACAAGCATAAGAGGATAAAACACGAGTAACTTCAAAAATTTCAGCATATAGAGAGGTGTTTTAGTAACATGAAAATTTCTACAACCATATTTTCCTCTCTCATAATAATTTTTAGAGGCATCATGAACAAACTCAACAATATAAGTATCACATAAAACATATTTATTCACATGCATAAAAGTATCATTACTCTCCACATAAGCATAATCAATTTTATTAATTGTAGTGGGAGCAAATTCAACAAAGTAGCTATCATCATTATTCTCATCATCAAATATAGGAGGTATAGTATCATCATAATAAACTTTATCCTCCATAGTAGGCGGTACTAAAAGACCAATATCATTATAATCATCATAAATAGGAGGCAAAGTGTCATCAAAGTAAATTTTCTCCTCAATGCTTGGGGGACTAGAAATATCATGCTCATCAAAGCCAGCTTCCCCAAGCTTAGAATTTTCCATATCATTAGCAACAATGGTGTTCAAAGCGTTCATACTAATATGTTCCATAGGTTTTTTAATTTTCGCATCAAACCATCCATGTCTTAAATCAGGAAATAGAATAAGAAGCTCATTGTTGTCCATTATGCCTAACTAGTGTAAACAAGAAACAAAAAGATGCAATTGCAGGATCTAAAGGAAATAGCTTCGAGCACACACACAACGGCAACATAAAAGTACTTAGTTACCTGGGACCGGAGTATGAGTGCCTTTTACCTTTCCTCCCCGGCAACGGCGCTAAAAAGTGCTTTGCGTTGCTGGATTCGGTGTGTGTGTGCCGTTTCCTTTCCCTCGCAACGGCGCCTTAAAAGTGCTTGATGTCTACGGGTGCTTCTATTCTTGTAGACAGTGTTGGGCCTCCAAGAGCAGAGGTTTGTAGAACAGCACAAGTTTTTCTTAAGTGGATCACCCAAGGTTTATCGAACTCAGAGGAAGAGGTCAAAGATATCCCTCTCATGCAACCCCGCAACCACAAAGCAAGAAGTCTCTTGTGTCCCCAACACACCTAATAGGTGCACTAGTTCGCGAAGAGATAGTGAAATACAGTGGTATGAATAAATGCGAGCAGTAGCAACGGCACCAGAAAAGTGCTTGCTGGCGTGCGGTTGATGGTAGTAATATTGCAGGAAGTAAAGATGCAGTAAAACAGTAAACAAGCAGCGATAGCAGTATTTAGGAACAAGGCCTAGGGATCATACTTTCACTAGTGGACACTCTCAACATTGATCACATAACAGAATAAATAGATAGATGCTAGACTCTACACCCTCTTGTTGGATGATGAATGATGAACCATTGTGTAGGATTACACGAACCCTCAATGCCGGAGTTAACAAGCTCCACAATATTCAATGTTCATATTTAAATAACCTTAAGTGCATAATAGATCAACATAACCAAACCAAGTACTAACATAGCATGCACACTGTCACCTTCACACTACGAAAGGAGGCATAGATCACATCAATACCATCATAGCAATAGTTAACTTCATAATCTACAAGAGATCACAATCATAGCCTACGCCAAGTACTACACGCACACTGTCACCATTACACCGTGGAGGAATAAACTACTTTAATAACATCACTAGAGTAGCACACGGATATATTGTGATACAAAACACATTGCAATCATAAAGAGATATAAATAAGCACTTCACTATGCCATTCATAACAGTGAATAAGTATTCTGTGAAATATAGCCTAAGAGACCCACACGGTGCACACACTGTCACCTTTACACACGTGGGACAAGGAGTCTCTGGAGATCACATAAGTAAAACCCACTTGACTAGCATAATGACATCTAGATTACAAGCATCATCATATGAATCTCAATCATGTATGGCAGCTCATGAGATTATTGTATTGAAGTACATAGGAGAGAGATGAACCACATAGCTACCGGTACGCCCCGAGCCTCGATGGAGAACTACTCCTCCTCATGGGAGACAAGCAGCTGTTGGTGAAGATGGTGGTGGTGTTGATGGAGAAGCCTTCCGGGGCACTTCCCCATCCCGGCGGCGTGCCGGAACAAGAGACTCCGTCCCGCATCTTGGTCACGCGGCGGGCGGCTCGGAAGGTTTCTCGTACCGTGGCTTTTTCGTCGAACGTAATAGGGTTTTCGACGGAGACCTTAAATAGGCGGAAGGGCAGCTCCTGAGGGGGCCCGGTGGGCCCACACACTAGGGCGGCACGGCCCCCTCCCTGGCCGCCAGGGTGTGTGTGGGGCCCCCAGGGCTCCCCTCCGGCCGCTCGGGTGTTCTGGAAGCTTCGTCAATTATAAGACTCGGCGTTGATTTCTGCCCATTCCAGAATATTTCACTAGGATTTCCTGGAACCAAAACAGCAGAAAGAACTGGCACTTCGGCATCTCGTCAATAGGTTAGTTCCGGAAAACGCATAATAATGACATATAATGTGTATAAAACATGTAGGTATCATCAATAAAGTAGCATGGAACATAAGAAATTATCGATACGTCGGAGACGTATCAGTACCCCTTTGTGACACTTGGTTGAAACATATGTTATGCAATGATAATCCGTGTTAACCCAAGCTAATTAGGACAAGGTGCGAGCACTATTAGTACACTATGCATGATGCTTGCAACTTATAAGATGTCTTATACATAACTCATATGCTTTATTACTACCGTTGACAAAATTGTTTCTTGTTTTCAAAATAAAAGCTCTAGCACAAAAATAGTAATCCATGCTTCCCTCTGCGAAGGGCCTTTCTTCTACTTTTTGTTGAGTCGGTTTACCTATTCTTTCTATCTTAGAAGCAAACACTTGTGTAAACTGTGTGCATTGATTCTTACATGTTTACCTATTGCACTTGTTATATTACTTTGTGTTGACAATTATCCATGAGATAAATATGTTGAAGTTGAAAGCAACCGCTGAAACTTATATCTTCCTTTGTGTTGCTTCAATGCCTTTACTTAGAATTTATTGCTTTATGAGTTAACTGTTATGCAAGTCTTATTGATGCTTGTCTTGAAAGTATTATTCATGAAAAGTCTTTGCTATATGATTCATTTGTTTACTCATTATCTTCATCATTGCTTCGAATCGCTGCATTCATCTCATGTGCTTTACAATAGTATGATCAAGATTATGATAGCATGTCACTTCAGAAATTATCTTTGTTATCGTTTACCTACTCGAGGGCGAGTAGGAACTAAGCTTGGGGATGTTTGATACGTCCCAAACGTATCTATAATTTCTTATGTTCCATGCTACTTTTATGATGATACTCACATGTTTTATACACATTATATGTCATTATTATGCATTTTCCGCACTAACCTATTGACAAGATGCCGAAGAGCCAGTTGTTGTTTTCTGCTGTTTTTGATTTCAGAAATCCTAGTAAGGAAATATTCTCGGAATTGACGAAATCAACGCCCAGGGGCCTATTTTTCCACGAAGCTTCCAGAAGTCCGAGGAGGAAACGAAGTGGGGCCACGAGGCGACGACACGCTAGGGCGGCGCGGCCTGGGCCTTGGCCGCATGGCCCTATTGTGTGGGTCCCTCGTGACGCCCCCTGACCTACCCTTCCGCCTACTTAAAGCCTCCGTCGCGAAACCCCCGCATCGAGAGCCACGATACGGAAAACCTTCCGAGACGCCACCGCCGCCAATCCCATCTCGGGGATTCAGAGATCGCCTCCGGCACCCTGCCGGAGAGGAGAATCATCTCCCGGAGGACTCTTCATCGCCATGATCGCCTCCGGATTGATGAGTGAGTAACTGGACCATGGGTCCATAGCAGTAGCTAGATGGTCGTCTTCTCCTAATTGTGCTATCATGCTCGATCTTGTGAGCTGCCTATCATGATCAAGATCGTTTCTTTGTAATCCTACATGTTGTGTTTGTTGGGATCCGATGAATATTGAATACTATGTCAAGTTGATTATCAATCTATCATATATGTTGTTTATGTTCTTGCATGCTCTCCGTTGCTAGTAGAGGCTCTGGCCAAGTTGATACTTGTGACTCCAAGAGGGAGTATTTATGCTCGATAGTGGGTTCATGCCTCCATTAAATCTGGGACAATGACAGAAAGTTCTAAGGTTGTGGATGTGTTGTTGCCACTAGGGATAAAACATCGATGCTTTGTCTAAGGATATTTGTGTTGATTACATTACGCACCATACTTAATGCAATTGTCTGTTGCTTGCAACTTAATACCGGAAGGGGTTCGGATGATAACCTGAAAGTGGACTTTTTAGGCATAAATGCATGCTGGATGGCGGTCTATGTACTTTGTCGTAATGCCCTGATTAAATCTCATAGTACTCATCATGATATTTGTATGTGCATTGTTATGCCTTCTTTATTTGTCAATTGCCCAACTGTAATTTGTTCACCCAACATGCTATTTATCTTATGGGAGAGACACCGCTAGTGAACCGTGGACCCTGGTCTATTCTTTACATCTGAAATACAATCTATGCAATACTTGTTCTTTACTGTTTTTCGCAAACAATCATCTTCCACACAATACGGTTAATCCTTTGTTCACAAGCAAGCCGGTGAGATTGACAACCTCACCGTTACGTTGGGGCAAAGTACTTTGGTTGTGTTGTGCAGGTTCCACGTTGGCGCCGGAATCCCTGGTGTTGCGCCGCACTATACTTCGCCGCCATCAACCTTCAACGTGCTTCTTGGCTCCGACTGGTTCGATGAACCTTGGTTTCTTTCTGAGGAAAACTGCTGCTGTACGCATCACACCTTCCTCTTGGGGTTCCCAACGGACGTGTGTCAGCTGCACGTAGGGCTACGAGAGCACCCTCAAGCCGGAGTAAACAAGCTCCACAACGTCATAAAGGAATCACACAAGATGCAAACACTGTCACTGTTGGGGGATGACCCCCGGTATGCCAAAGGCATGCCAAACCGGATGGTTTAGGCCATCAAGATACCCGGTTTAATGTTTACACCGAGCACAAAGTTAGACGTTTGGCTAAGTAAAGCTAAGCCGGTATCCCCGGGAGGGGTATACCTAACCGGATAGAAAAGACACCGGGCTACCGGTAAGAAGTGCACTGTAGCACGTCGGCAAGACTGGTCAAAGATTCTCTCCAGAGCTAGAGGACAAAGATGAGCTAAGCAAAGTAGCTTTAGACGAAGGCATGACGATAAAGAGGAGGGTGACGCTGAAAGAGGCCGGACGACCCCGGTGCAAAGAAGATTAAAGTGTCATTTATGATTAAAGTAACTTTGTAAAGTAGTTTGTCTAGTCAAAGATCCCATTAGGGTTTCTTCCCCTGTAAGCCACCCTCTCCCCTATATAAGGAGAGGGGGCACCCCTATACGCGGGTAACTGATGGCTGAAACCTGTATGCGAAAACCTGTAACTTGTTGAGATCAATGAAGAGAAAGATCTAGAGCAGAGTTCTTCCTTGTGTGTTTCTTCTTCTATCTTTGTCCTTGGCAAAGTTCTTGAGGAAAGCATCCGGAAGTTCATCCAATCTAATCAAAACCCTCCCCCGAATCCTCTAGCGTCCATTCGGCCCCAACTTAAGCCATCCTATGGCATCTGTCTGTTCACCACGACGACAGTTGGCGCCCACCGTGGGGCATGAAGTGGCGCTTGCTGGAGTTCATATTCGGGCGGGCATCCTCGACGTCGCCGGCCAGCGGACCGTGTCTGCGCTCGTGAAGCGCATCTACTCCATGGACTTCATCAACGACAACGCGGGATGCTTCGCCAACGGCGGCATCTTCCCCAAGAACGGCCGCATCATCGAGTTCGGCAGCCACCGCGTCTACTTCGGCACTGTCCCTGTGCGCCAGCGCCTCTCGCCGGTGCTGGTGGCGCCGGATCCGCCAAGGTGGCTATGTGCTGGCCGCGCCGCCGGCAGCGTGGAGGTGATGATGGCTGGCGGTGGCTGGCAAGGAGGCTGTGGAAGAAGGTGCCGGTCGTGCGGCATCGACCCATGCGGCCAAGCCACCGCTGGAGCGTGACGCAGGCGCTGCGGGAACATCTTCCGCACCACCGGAGACACCACTCCAAGCGGCGATGAACGTGCTGGCAACGCCCATCGCGCAGGACATCGACCCGGCAATGGCTCAGGCGGAGCTGGAGGCCACACGCAAGAAGCTGCTGGTGAACGGCGCCGACATCATCCGGGCGCAGCGCGAGCTGAACCTAACCCTACGTGAGTACAACGCTGCCCATGGCTTTGCTTCTGTTAGCGCTCATGCTGCTAGGGTACCGGAGAACCGGCTTAAGGCTCGCAATCTAGATCAGGATTTGCGTAAGGAGATTCTTGCCGACAAAAGTACCTCTGCATCTGTGAGCATCGTAGAGAAACTCAAGTACAGTAGCCCGGATAAAACTATCAAAGCTGCTAAGGCTGCAGTAGATCTGTGTGAGTCGCTTACCGGAGAGGCTTTGGCAAAACAGCAAGAGCGTGTTAGAGAGTTGTTGGAAACCATCGAGCAGCAGAATGCTGAGCAGCTCGCTGCGCAACAAGGCTGTGCCTCAAAATCCGCCGTTCAACAAAGAATGCCGGAAGCAAGTCCCATGGGCAGGCATCGTCCCCCATCCGGATAGAAGAGAAAAAGAGATGAATGCACAGCAGATGACTGTGTATGATCCGGTTCTTGCCGGAAAACAACAAGCCGGGCAACACGATGCCGGTAGAAAAAGCCAAGGGGCAGAACGAGGCTACGCCAGAAGAGGCTATGCCGAAAACAATCATGCCGGTAGATATGAGACCGGACAAAATTGTCGAACTGCAAGGGTAGCGTACGAAGAGGAGGAAACACTTCCCCCAAGGTACCGGCAGGCAAGGGCCGTGGTACCGGAACCTTACGATGAAGCTGATTCGACAAGGCTCACAGCACACCGGAACCCGTTGGGAGAACGCTTGGGAGAAAGGCACCTGCCGGAACGGGATGTGAGGCACCGTCTGGACAGAGTGTATTTATCAGAGATGATCGAGGCAGAAGGTCCTCCGGGTCCAAAATGCTTTGGCCCAAGGATCATGAAAGAGGAACCACCAGTTCGCAACTTCCAGTTGCCCCGTGACACGAAAACATATGATGGCACCACTAAGCCGGAAGACTGGCTCGCGGATTACGTGACCGCGGTATACGTCGCTGGTGGCGGAGGAAGCGTAGCCGGAGGAGGAAACCGGCGTTGGGCCGTGAGAATTGTACCATCGTTCTTAGTGGGACCGGCAAGAATCTGGCTGAACAACTTGCCGGCAGGAAGCATAAATGGTTGGTTGGACTTTGAGGAAGCTTTTGTAAGTAATTTCACCAGCACATACCGGAGGCCCAACAGGCCTCAGCAGCTCGCTTTGTGCGTGCAACGCCCACGAAACAGACCGGGATTACTTGGCCCGGTGGAACTCCACGAGAAACTCCTGCGAAGGGGTGATAGAGGCACAAGCCATAGCTTGGTTTTGCAATGGATGCCGCAGAGGTTCGCCGTTGTGGCAAAAGCTGCAGCGGAACATGCCGGTAACTCTGGCAGAGATGATACGTGTGGCAGATAACTACGCATTGGGAGACCCATTGCAACCGGCGGTACAAGCTGAGCCGGAACAATCAAACCCGCCTCAGCAGCAATACCGAGATAACCGGAACAACAAGAGAAGGGAAGAATTCCCGGATCGAAGGTACGGTCCGCAGCAAGTTGCTGCGGTACAAGATAACTCTGATGCCAGCGGCAGCCAGAGGCAGAAAACCGGATCGCAGCCATGGGCGGGTCCTAAGAAACAATGGGTTGAAAAGAAACCCTGGGGCCAGAAAAAGAATTGGCAGGAATCTGGGAAATACACCATGGAGGCCGCAATGGATCAACCTTGCCGGTGGCACACTCCAAATCCGGCTCATCCGTCGAACCATTTGACGAAGGACTATTCTTGGACCAAGTACTTGATGTAGAGGGGAGCAGTAAAAGATGCGCAGGCACAAGGGTGCTCCACAATGTTACCACCATCGCAAGATATGCTGCATCAGCATCAACTACCACCACCACCTCTTACCGGAGCAAACGCTCTACCGGTGCAGCCGCAGCCAAACCGGCAGCAACATCAGCAAGTCATCAGGTGGAAGAAGGCCACGGCCAACCACCTCCACCGGCACCTTTGGGCCGGAACATTTACAAGGATCCGGATGCAGGCCGTTGTGTTCACACGAGCCAACCGACAGCAGAGCCTGCATCGCCGTTCCATGGAAGTAAACGCTGTGATGCCGGCAGTACCAAAGTACATGCTATGGTCAGATCAAGAGATCTCCTGGTCGTTCAAGGATCACCCCAAGATAATGCCTAATCCGGGTGGTTATGCTCTTGTGGTAGACCCAATCATGCATGGGCCAGCTACTCGAGTCAAGTTCAGCAAGGTGCTGATAGACAATGGGAGCAGCATAAACATCATGTACCGGCACACCATGAACACGCTGGGCATAACAGAAAACATGCTACAGCCAACGCGTACAACATTCCACGGAATCGTTCCGGGCCTGTCTTGCGCTCCGGTAGGAAAAGTCCGGGTGGATGTGTCGTTTGGAGGACGTGACAATTGCCGGGTTGAAAATGTTGAGTTTGAGGTGGTGGATCTAGATAGTCCTTACCATGCATTGCTGGGGAGACCGGCATTGGCAGCTTTCATGGCCTCAACTCACACAGCCTATCTCAAAATGAAGATGCCGGCACCTCGTGGACCCTTAACTGTGGTGGGAAACTACAAAGTCTCGCTGGAAACCGCTTCCGCCGGATCAAACCTGGCAGAGTCGCTGGTGATTGCAGAGGAAAAAAGGAGGATGCAAACTGCGGTTGCGCTGGCTCAGTCCTCACAGTTGAGCTTAGCGGCAATGAGTGCAAGCTTGAGCGCACCGGCGTTCAAGCCGACAAACGAAACAAAGGACATCGTGCTAGATCCGGCTTACCCTGAGCGCACCGTTCGCATCGGTGCCGGCCTCAGTGAGGCATAGGAAAGCGCGCTCGTCAGCTTCCTCCGTGGGAATCGGAATATCTTTGCTTGGTCTACCGATGACTTGGTAGGTGTTCCGAGGGAGCTGGCTGAGCACTCTTTGAATGTCCGGAAGGATGCTAAGCCGGTGCGTCAACCTTTACGCCGGTTCGCTGAGGATAGGAGGAAAATCATTGGAG